>CM053617.1:45459311-45475579 GCA_028646535.1 Procyon lotor | reverse complement strand
CCTTATTTGGGGTGGGTTATTGACTCATTCATTCAGTAAATCCTTCTGAGGCCCTGCCCTGTGTCCCGCGCTGCGAGAAGCCCCTGGGGATACCATGGTGATGGTATGGATACCATGGAGGGAGGCAAGGCTTCTGCCACTAGTAAGAGGACTTCAGGAAGAGGAAGTGCTACCCGAAGAAAAGACAATATGATAGTGAGGGACCAGAGGTCCAGCCAGGACGGCTTTCCTGAGCTGACACGCAGACGCTGAGTTACCAGCCTTGTGGTCACCTGAGCAGAGAATGTTCCAGTCAGAGGGAAGTAGAGATGGACAGGCCCAAGGTGGAAGAAAGGAGACAAGGGATGGGGCAGAGGGGCAGCAGATGGTGTGAGAGAGGGGTTGGCGCCAGCTGAGATAGGGCCTTGTAGGCTGTGAAGGAGGGACTGCATTTTATCCTGAGTGCCATGGGCAGAGGAAGTGGAGAAAGGGGGTTTGTAACTTCACGAAAGGTCAGTCCACTTGCTGGGTGGTGTGGAATGTGGTAGAAGCAGCTGTGGTCTCAAAGAGACCAGCTAGGCAGCAGCCGCAGTGGTTCACAAGATGGCGGCTTGGACTTAGGGGCAGTGGAGATGGAGAGAACACACAACTTCTGGAGAGACTGGGCCAGTGAGACTTAGTGATGGATGGGATGAAGGGGAAGGAAAAGGAGAAACCGGGGATACTTCCTGGGTGAGAAAGAGTTTCCTAAGCTGACAGAGAGGAACCAAGCTGGAACTTCCTCCAGCTTGGATCAAAGACATTTCCCCAAATTGGTGTAAGAAAGGACCCTGGAGGTCTCTTAGCCCAAACCCCTACCAACGTTTGGATTCACCTCCACAGCGTGCTCCATCCGCGGCGATCTGCCATCTGGAATATCTCCGGCTTGGGTAAATGTCAGCTGTTAATTGTTGGGGAGGGCTTTTGGTTTCCTTGTGTTTTCCAGAAAATCTCCTCACAGATCTCATTTCTGTCTCTGGACGTGTCCCCTGTCTGCAACATGGCACTCATTTATTCAGTCAACAGGATGCACAGTAATTACAGTACATCCGGGTGCTGGGATAGAGCCCTGAGCAAAGGGACTACGCCCGTGAGCCCACAGAGCTTAGTCTACCCGGGGAGACGGGGAAACTATGCGGTTAGCCAGGTGGCAGTGAGTGTTTCAGAGACAAAGCAGGCTGAGGGGGCCGGAAGTGCCAGGTGTGTGAGGGAGGCCCTGCTACTCAGGTGACAGTGATGGAGCCGACACAGCGGGGAGGGAGCTGGCCACATGCCTGGGAAAGAAGGCTCTAGATGCCAGATTCACCAGGTTAAATGCGTTGAAGATGTACAGCTTTCAGTGTGTCGATCACACCTCAATAGAGTGGTTTCAGAGAAAAGACGACTCTGGTGGGAAGATTAAGTCTTACTTGTGGGGATAGCACAGGCCCCTTTTGTTTTATCTGTACCTCCATCGAAAAAGTAGCCGTGCTCTTGGGAAGTTCTGTTTGCCAGTCAAATATTTGTAAATCAAATCATATTTTAAATACTTCGAGGGAACTTCCCTTTAAAGTGACCCTGGAGTAAATGAGTCTGCAAAGTAAATAAAATTTTTTGATGTGAATAATTTATCTACCTTTTAAGTATGGATTTTCACATAACCGTTACTTTATTGGGTCTTTCTACATTTTAATTATTTATTTCTGAAGAGGGGGTAGTTACAGACCAGTTCTGAGAGCCAGAGATTTGGAGTCACAGAGATGTGGTTTTGAAACCTACACCCACCTCCCAAGGTGACCTTGGACAACTTCCTTCCCTGCTCTGAGCCTTCGTGGTTGTATCTGTGCAATGAGGATGATATACTTACAGTTGTTGTGAGGCGATCGTTGTAAACCCCAGGATAGTCCTCGGCCCATGGCAGCATGGGGTGCTACGGTGTGGCGCGGTGGGGGGCAGTGTGGCGAGGTATGGCGCGGCGTGACGGGGTGTGATGTGGCCTAAGGATGCCTGGGCAAGAGCGCCTTTTGTGCACTTGCATTAAAACATAAGAAGCAGCACCACCTGCCTTGGGGAACCGCGCGCGCGGCTACCTAAATGGCCGCAAACAACCAGAGAAGGGTCAAGGGCAGAGGACACAGACCCCTTAAATTGTTGCTATTTTGTGTGTGTTCTGCAGAAACATGGGCTGAAGCTTCATCTTCGAAACCCCTACTCCTTCACCCCAATGCTGGAAGAGGGCTTGGGGAGTGCAGTGCCCAGGTCCCTTCTTCTGGGCACAGACATGGTGGAAAACCAGAAGCAGATTGCCCAGTTCTCGCGGAAAGATGCCCAGGTAGGGAAAGGGACCGGCAACGGATCTCCTCCTCCCTGGCCAGCCTGGAGGTGGCTCTTGAAAGGAATGGGCCTGGTTGCAGTCATCTGAGAGCTTGTTGTCCAAAGATCACGAGGACTGGGGCAGGCCTTCCCAGCTGCCCTGGGAGGGCTCCAGGCTGTGGTAGCCTCTGATCTCAGGCACCTCAAAGAGAAGGGGATGAAGAACACTGATTACAACCAGGGCACGGGGGGCGCCTGGGTGGCTCAGTGGGTTAACTGTCTTCCTTTGTCTGAGGTCATGATCCTAGGGTCCTGGAATCGAGCCCCGCATCAGGCTCCCCCCAGGCAACCTGATTCTCCCTCTGCCCCTCCCCCTCCACTCATGCTCACTCTCTATCAAATAAACCTGTAAAATCTTTATAAAAGAAAAAAAGACCAGTGGACACTGGGCAGCCTCAAACCTGTGTGTGTTCAGTATGAGGCCACTGTTCAGGGAGTCTCTGCCAGCTGAATTTCAAAAGGGAATCCGCTGGTGTGTACTTATACTGTATGTGTTTTCCATCTCTCCTGCTTTTGGAAAGAACTCCAGGTGCTTATCAATGTTAAAGCCCATGAAAGCCAAAAAGAAGGATGAAGGGAGGATCAGAGACAATTAAGGATGGAATGAACTGGATCAGGTATTTAGGACAAGAGTTATAATAAATATTCATTGGATTTGGCCTCACTCCCCTGGCAGCCCAAGGCAAGAAATTGTCCAGGATGGCACGCAGGTCTGCTGGAAGGACGACATGCGTCTGATGGAGAATGCACATTTTTTTCTTGGGAGTGCATCGTAAGGAATCTTTTGGGTGGCTTCACGCATACGAGCCACGGAATAATGTTAGGGGCCTGGTGTGACTGGTTTTGCAGATATGGATTCTATGAAGGGGCATATTTTGGTACCAAGCCTAGGTACAAGCTGAAGGCATAGCATGAACTTCTGTCTCACTGAGGACTTTTCCAGAAGAAGACCTAGGTTAACACAATCCACGTGTGTTGCTTTCTATAATTTAGTGTTGGGTGAAACCAAGAGAACCACGGACACACTGTATCTCTCATCAACCCGTGCTTCTACACCTGGGTGATGAGCCGAATCACCTGGGGAGCTTGCTTTCTTAAAGTGCTTCTTTTCTGTGCAGCGGGTTGGGGACCAGAGCCTCCAGCCCTCCTCCAAACCCTGACCATCTCAGGTGCCCTAGAGAGGATGCGCAGGACAAGGCCATGTCCGATGGGCCTAGAGGACAGTGGCTGTGGCCTGGCATGCTAGTGACCACAGGAGGAGGAGGCAGGGGCCATCTCCCACTGTGGAAAGTAAGGAAATCCATTTCTGGCTTTGTCTGCTCTTTGTCACACTGAGGGCCTGCTGTAGAAAAGGCTATTTAAGGTCATTTGTACCAAGACTTCTCAAATGTATTTCAGTGCAGAATCTTTGTTTTTGCAACCTTATTAAAATTCCACGGATATATTCATGAGTATAAAGGAATGAAAAATTAAAAGCTGGAGGCTGAGGATCAAGATAGGGCCCCCGGTGGCACACGCATCCATCCCTGCTCTTGTCACCCACCCAGCGAAGGAAGGGGGGTGTCCTAATCACACTATTGAAAGGGATTCTGAAGAAAGAAGGAAAGAAAGAAAGAGAGAGAGAGTGAGGGAGGGAGGGAGGGAGGGAGGGAGGAAGGAAGGAAGAAGAAAGAAAGAGGAAAGAAAGAAAGAAAGAGAAAGAAAACAGAAAAGAAAAAAGAAAAGAAAAAATAAATAAATAAAATTAAAAAAAAATAAAATAAACATATTTGGGGAAAAAAAAAGAAAAAAGAAAAGAAATGGATCCTGTTATTGGGGTTTGTGGGGTGAAGGGGTGTGGGCTTCTGTTTCTGCATATGTCAAGAGGACATAGGAGATTTGCAAACCAGGAAAAACGTCATCGTGCAATACGGGGGAAGAGATCTTATTTTCACCAGTAATGTATGGAAAGACAGGACAGAGAGAAGAAACTTTATAGCGTTTTCTGGTTTATCACGGAGCCCACGTGCTAGGACACTTGCCAGTTTCTGTGGTTGACAGCTGGTCTCCGCCAGCGTAACCCCTTGTCCCTGCCACCACCCTGGTGGCTCGTGTGCTCAGGATCTCTCTGGCCTCCCCCAGGGCTGACATCAGTTAACAGGCCTGGAACTGGGAGTCATTCACCACGGCCCAACTGAGCCAAGGCTGGGTGTGAGGACTGAGGAGTCACAGAGGCTCAGCTGGGAGCCAGAGGCCGCATGGGGGCGGGATGAAGGGCAGAGCGCGGGGGCAGCGTCCCTGTGGGATGCTAAGCAATGTGGCCTTGACCCAGAGCTCTCTGTTCCAGGCCTTTCCCAAATACGAGGTGTTCATGAATCGGTTGGCGTTAGCCATTGACCCTCTGCTGGACGCAGCCCCCCTGGACACGGAGGCCTTCCAGAAGGGTTCCCTGCTGCAGAGATTCCAGGCTCTCTCCGCGCTCAAGCCCCTGCTGCAGGCAGGTAAGTCCAAAGTGCGGGCATCAGGCCTAACGAGTGACCCTCAGGGAGTTGAGCCCATCTTCTTGATGACCGGACATGAGCCGGCACCCTCAGGAGTCTGCCTGCTGCTGGCAGTGGAGAGGGCTGCCCGAGCCCTGTGCCGAGCGGGAACTAGCCCGGCTGCCCGAGAAATAAAGCCTGAGACAGAGCCCGGTACACATGCAATTCATCTCGAAGGGCGACCCCAAGGAAAAGGGGAGAGAAACCGGAAGGAGGAAGTCCGTCTCGGGCTGTGCTGCTATTGCTGTGGCCACCAGCGCAGGCGACGGGTGCTAGATCCTGGGAGGGTCACCCACATGGCCTCACCAAGTGCACAGCAGGGCCTTTCCCAAGAGAAAGAAGGGGAAACATTGACCCAGCAGGTTCACTCCCCTGCTGGTCCCAGATCTCCCCATGGGGTTTAACTCCCACCCGGAGCATTAACTTCTGGGCAGTGCACCCATGGGTGCCAAGGGGGCTCCCGTGGGCGTCCTGCCATGGTGCCGGAGACACCCCGGGGATGAGATGAAGCGGCGCATCCTACAGGTCCGAGGTCAGATGCTGTCGGGTTTGACCGCGGGAGCCTGCATGGGGCTGGTCGCCACGGTCGCGGCTAGAATAAGAGCGAGGAACCAAGGGAGCTCGAAGGGACGCCCCCGTACAAGAAGGATGCTAGGTTTGGGCTCAGCAAGAAGAAAGGCTGTGATGAATTAGTGATGTGTGCCACAGGTATGAGAAGGGACATTTCACCAGGCGTGCTGCTGTTTTCTGCCATTCCTCCGGGATATGAAGGCCAGGTTAGTTTCTGCGTTCTGGAAAAGCGCCGAATGAGTTAGCTCCGGCTACAGAATGGCTTCGTAACAGCTACAAAACCCAAGTAGCACATAAATAGAGAAACATCTCTTTCTCACATGTCTACACAGTCCAGTCTGGGTTGGTGGGTTTATGGCCGGGGCACATCAGCCAGCCTACCTGTGCTCCTGGGGCTTCCCACCCTCCTCCTGGAAGCAGCAGGCCAGTCCAGGCCGGGCCATCTCACGTCAGTGGCAGAAGCATAGACGGCAAGCACCCACATGCGGGCCAGTTCCAAGCGTCTGCTTGCGTCCCATCTGTGAGCGTCCCGTGGGCCAGAGCAGATCACGTGGGGGAGCCCAGCCTCAAGGAGCAGTTCGGGTCAGCCCAGCTGCACTGGGAGGTGCTGCAGAGCTGCAGGGAAAAGTCTGTGGGTACAGGCCGGGGGGGCAGGGGGGGTGGGGGCGGTGAAGGATCCGGGCCAGTAGAATCTATCACGAACATCAACAGTCGACATTGCCTCTCAGGGGACCAGTCCAAGGAACTTCATGTGATAAAATTTATTAAGCAAATGCTGTGTGCCAGACACTAAGCCGGACCTGGGGCTAAAATTGCTAGAGATCACGATCCATGCCCTTGGGGCCTTACTGCCCGGTTATTCCCTGAGATGATGTGAATCAGCTTTCGGAGTAGCGGACCGGCCAAGCTGGCGACCTCCCAGGGGATGAGCCTTACAGAGTCAACGTAAGGGACTGAGGTACAAGTTAACACTTTTCCAAAAATAATTCCAACCACTAAAATGTATTCAGTGTCCATGAACTTGCAAACACTTTACATACGTCATTTATTCCTCACAGTAGCTCTTGGGGGTATGAAATATCACTCCGATTTTATAGATAAAGAGATAGGAGCAGAGATATCGTAGATGGGAATTGCCTATCTCAATTTCTGTTTGATGGGTCTTTTAGGTCGCGTTCTGGGAGCCCAGCTGCCCCAGTATTACCAGGTCCTCACGGCTCCAATTACAAAGGTGAGGGGCTCCCCAGCCTCAGGCTGGACCCCACAAGGAGGGGGGACTCTCCCCCATGAGGCCCCTCTGCCCTTCGTCCTGCCATTTTGCTGCCCCAGGTGCTGGATCAGTGGTTTGAGTCTGAGCCGCTAAAAGCCACTCTAGCCACGGATGCTGTGATTGGAGCCATGGCAAGTCCCCATACTCCGGGGAGCGGGTGAGTGCGGGACAGTGGCATGGGGTGCGGCGGGGGCGGGGCACCTCTCCCAACAAGGGCGCTAACAGGTGCTCCCCAAGCTTTCCTCCTGAGCCAAGCACGAAGCCAAGCGCTCATGGAACCCTCGAGGCAACACCTGAGAGCCACGGTTCAGAGAAGGGACGGGTCTTGCCCCAGGTCACACAGCTGGTGGCGGCAGAGCTGATTTCTAGCTGGCCCTCCAGCATCTTCCTTCATGGCCACTTCTCCCTTCTGCTCCATCGAGAAAAGCCTCTCTCCCACTGTGAGAGAACACAAATGGCCAACACAAATGGCTCTCTGTCTCCTCCTCCTCTTCCTCCTTCTTTTTCTCTCTCTCCCTTCTACCCCATCTTCTCTCTCCTCTTTCATTCTCTTCTCCTCCCACAAAGTTCCACTGCCCTTCCGTCCCCTACAGATCCTTTCCCTGGGTTCCAGAACACGCACGCCCAGTCGCCTTCATCAGGGTGGGGCCCTGCCTTTCCCTTTGTTGGGGGGGTGGTTGTTGACAGCCGAGCCAAGAGGGGGCAGCAAGACCCAGTGAAGTGTGTACCTGTGGTGTGACCTGAGCCTCTTGTAGGACCAGGAGTGAAGGGTGTGTGCACGTGTGTGTGCACGTGTGTGTGTGTGTGCAAGTGTGTGTTGGGACAGAGGATGCTGCCAAGTGTTGGGCCATTTCCAGTGCATCAGAAGAGACAGCTAGAAGCTGTCAACGTGGCTTTTCTCTCAAAGGACGAGAACCACCCTTGGGAGTGGTTTTCAGCACACAGTAAGCCAGCTCCAAATTCCCCAGGGCCATGGAAAAGGGGGGTTGGCCGCGGCTGCCCCACCTTGGCCAACTCTATGATCCGCCCGCCAATTTGGATCTCCCACTGGGGCCTCCTGTCCTTTTCTCTGTGGCTCTCCCGGAGGCGAAGCTACTGCCCAGAGTGTGAAGTGCGCCTTTAAGTAATTTGTGTCCTCATTAATTCCTCCAGCGAATATTGATGGAGCCCTTACCTGTGCCAGGTGCAGGGCCAGGGCGTGGAGGGCGCTGAGATCCTCATAGGAGGGGTAGACCCAGACCAAGTGACGATAGTGGAGTCCGTGAGGGTTGGGAAGGGGGTGGAGCAGGGAAGCAACACTGTCCAGGGTCAGACGAGCCTCCGTGAGGAAGAGATGCTTAATCCGAGACTCTCAGGACAGACACGAGGGAGGAAGGGGCTTCTAGGTGGCTGGACCTGCCCATGCAAACGCTGGGAGCTGATCGGGGACCATGTGGACGTTTGCCTTGGAAGGAGGGCAGGCTGCAAGGGGGACCCCTGGGAGTGAGGAGGCTGGAGCCCCAAAGGCATGGCCAGACGCTGGCCATGCCCCCGAGAGCAACGCTGAGCCAGCGAAGGCATCCAAGGAGAGAAGTGACAGGACTCGGCTAGGTTTTGTGATGGGGCTCCAGGTCTGCAGGGAAGAAAGAGGGGGAAGGTGGTCCAACCAGGGGGACAGCACTGTGGGAGTGGAGGGAAGGGAGGAGAGGCCTGGACTGGGGAAGAGGCCTCAGGGAGCAGGAATTGGAATGTTCTCTGGGAGGCGGGGTTGATAGCACCTGACCGCATGGAGGCGGTGAGGCATGGGTGCGAGTCACGACTGGTCCCCAGCTTCCCGTGGGAAATGGAAGCTGCCATCACTAGGATGGGGAGAATGAAGGAAAAACAGGTTGGAGAATGGGGGAAGAGATGGGTTTCAGCTGCCTGCCAAAACTCCCTACTCGGGTGAGGATATCCGGGGTACTGGCGCTCGGGAGACAGTGAGGGCTGCGGGTGTGGGATCGCCGCTGCGTGGTTGGGGCTATGGCTCTGCCCGCAGACACGTTTGCGTAGGGAGAGGATGTAGGGCAGGAGGCAAAAGGCCTTACAGGAGCCTAAGGCCCTTTTAAAGACTGATGGGAAAGGCAACGTGGGGGCAGGGAGAGGCTAAAGGTACCAGAAGGAAAGGACTGTTGGCACCTAGAGCTCTGGGAAGTTAAACTGCACCTCCCCACTGACCCTGTGGTCTGTCCTCAGGTACGTGCTGCTACATCACGTGATGGGGGGCCTGGAGGGGGTGCAGGGGGCCTGGGGCTATGTCCAGGGAGGCATGGGCGCCCTCTCGGGAGCCATCATGAGCTCAGCCATGGCACACGGAGCAAGCGTCTTCACTGAAAAGGTGAATCCCCCCCGACCCAACCCCTTATCCTGATTATCTGCAGGGATCCCAGCATAGAACAAAATGCCAAATTCAGAAGGTTCCTCATTTTACCAATGAACAAAGTGGGGCTTTGGAATCAAGAGGCTGAGTTTATGCAGCCCATTCATGGCTGAGCAGCTGTCAATCAGGTCCCAGTTCTTCTGACCTCCCCCCTTTGAATGCCCCGGCCCCTAACCTCCATGAGAACTGAGACTTTGCGTTGGCGGGGTGGGCTCGGTCTCGGAGCCCACAGGGTGGATTCAGATGGGGAAGCCGTGAGTGCCCAGGAGCAGCACGGACAGTTGAAATCCACCAAGATCCAACCCGTATTTTCCTTCCTGGGGGGATTCTGGGGCCTCGCTCTGGTGGGCACTAGACGGTGGCCAAGGTGCTGGTGAGCAACGAAGGGCGCGTCCAAGGGGTCGCGCTGCAAGACGGCTCGGAGGTGAGGAGCAAAGCGGTGCTGTCCAACGCTTCCCCACAGGCCACCTTCCTGAAGCTGACCCCGCAGGTGAGGCCTGGGGGCCGGAGGCAAGATGTCTGCGGGGGGGTGTTGGTCAAGGGCACGGGGACTGCATGAGGCTGGGAGATGCAAGCACCATGTGTCTCTGCACCGGGGGAAGCCAGTCCTTCTCCCCTTGACCCAACAGGCAGGTAGCAACCAGGGAAGAAGCCTCGCACACGGGGAGAAAGGTCCAGGGGGATGAGGTGACCTGGGCCGGGCAGCTGGCAATTAGCAGGGCCAGAGTTAGAACGGAGGTCTGACTTCTAACCCAGAGTTATCCCACTCCCCTGATTCGCTACTCTCACCAAGGGATTCGGTCTGTCAGTTGTCTGTGGCCCTACCAGTGCCACGTGAAACCACCACACAGCTTCTGGGCATTTAATAAGGAGTACCGCCTTAGCACGCAGAACTGGAGAATTCCGTTGAACTTGGCTGAGTTTGGCCGATCTGGGCTTGCTTACGCCCCTTCCATCAGCTGTGGGTCAACTGGTGGGCCCTGCTCATCTTGGGTGGCCTCGCTCCTGTGCCCAGGCTGGCCGGCCGGCCCTGGCCAGTCCAAGGCAGTTTTTGCTGGAAAGACCAGGGTGGCCAGCTCTGCTCTATGTGTCCTCCATCCTCCAGGATAAGTCCAGGCAGGTTCTTGGGGTCTGGCAGAGGGCAAAAGTGAGCAAACACCAACGCAGGTGGTTTTTAGGATTCTGTTTGCCTCCTACTGGCTAACGGTCACCTTGTCCCAAGCCCAGAGTCACTGTGGGAAGATGTTACAAAAATGTGTGGGTACAGGGAGGGGTGAGGACTGGGGGCAATTTTTGCAACCAATCGCACCTTCCCTGTCCCCAAAACATATGATAATATATCAGTATGGAGCTCCCAACCATTCTCTTGGGACTATTTGCGGGTACAAGGCACCACTTTTTCTGAGTGATTTCTATAGGAAAATTCAACAAACATCAGTTCAAAAGCATCTTGTCAAGATAATTCTGAGATAATCAAGACATCCAAGAGCTTATAGACCAGAGGAGAAAGGCGGCCTTCAGCCCTCTGGCCATGTCCAAAGTAGGAGTCGGTGTGGGCCATTTGTATTTGTTCTGGGAGTTCAAAAGAAGAGGTGGTCAGTGATGAACTGGGGGGCGGGGGGTGGAGATCCAGGAGAGCTTCCCAGAGGAGGTGCTTTGGCTGAGCTCTGAAAGATGGAAAGGATTTCTGGCAGTGGAGCTTGAGGGACCATCCTGAACAAAGGAAGAAGGCAGCCCCCCTGGGACCTCGGCCGTCCCCAGGCCTTCTCATGGAACCTTCTTCCAGGAATGGCTTCCTAAGGAGTTCGTGGAGAGAATCTCCCAGCTGGACAGCAAATCGCCTGTTACCAAGATCAACGGTAAGAGGCACACAGACTGGGGAACTGTCCCTTGACGTTATCGGAGTGAGAAATCTCCCAGTTTGGGGAAAACTGACTTACATCATCAGCTTCATTCCCTGACCTGCCCCCTCCCCCATACTTTTTTTTCCAATCCACCACTTGGGTGAGCAGGGTGATGGGTAGAGAAGGAGGATCCTGGAGGCCAAGGACATAGGCCCTGGGTCCTCACCCTGCCCTTCGGTCCCTCAGTGGCTGTCGACAGGCTGCCGAACTTCCTGGCGGCCCCCAATGCTCCCGGAGGCCAGCCACTGCCCCATCACCAGTGTTCCATCCACCTGAACTGTGAAGACACCCTCCTCCTCCACCGGGCCTTCGAAGATGCCGTGGATGGCCTGCCTTCCCACAGGTGGGTGGGCCCCAGGCTTTGTGTCCCCTGCAACACTCCTGCACACGTGGGCTGGGGAAGGAGGGGGTAACTGTCGAGACCCAAGTGAGGATCCGCTTCCTCCTGGGGCTTAGCAGCCACGGTGTCTTAGGATCTACCTAAATCTGTACTTAAGTTCTAAGGAGTGGAAGTTCATCCCAGGCGATAAATCCATGGTCCAGGGCAGGTGAGGAGTAAAGAGGAGGATACGGTGTGGCCAAGCGTCACAGATTAGCAGGAGAGGCAAAGGATGGTGGAGAGAAGAGCCCTAGCATTTGAGAAGAATCAGAGAAAACGCTTATGGGGAGAGAAGGCGTCTCTCTGACTCGGCAGCCCATCAGAGGGCACATACTCCTCCGATCCCCTGCTTCATATTTTCTTGTCTCCGATAAGCCGTCTTCATGCAGAACATCTAAAAGCATTTCCTACCTCCCACCCAGCTGCATCTCCACCCTGGGAACAGGCAGGGATGATATAGGAGCAAGTGTCTTTCCCTACTGTCAATTGTCCACCAAGGCTTGTTGAAAACCCGTTCTTTGTGGAACTCCGTATGGTGGGGTAGGGGAGTTGGGGGTCAGGCAGGGGCAGGAAGGCACAAAGCTTACCATAGTGCAGGCGCACAGATATTTATAGCATGACAGAAAGAGGATGTGTACCCTGGGAGAAGGCTAGAAGGCAATGTCCATTTATTCATTCACAATTATTTTGGAGCCTCTGCTCTGTGCCAGGCTCAGTCCAGGGACCTGGGCACAGAGCAGCAAGCAACGTCCACATGGCCTCTGCCCTCGGTTCACTGACCTTCTGTGGTGGAAAGTGAGACAATCAACAAACATGCACTGATAGAATGGAGAAAAAATAGGTCAGAGGAGCAGATCGTTCACTAGTCTTCATAAGGAGGTCAGGAAAGAAAGGCATCTCTGACAGCATGGCGTTTGGGCTGAGACCCAGAGGAAACGGGAATAAAGGTCTTATAAATATCTGAGGAAGAACATCCAGGCAGAGGGCAAGTCAGGTGCAAAGGCCCTGGGGCAGGAGTGGACTGCTGCTTTGGAGGCACAGGGATGAAGCCAGAGAGGCTGGAGAAAGAGAACCTGGAGCGAGGGGAGGAGGGGAGGGTCCCAGAGCTGCAGCGGGGCCCTTGTCAGCCACTCCTGGCTTTTACTCCTGGAAAGTTTGTGCCGAGCCTGACTTCCATTTTGGAAAGACCATTCTGGCCACTGTTGGGAGGAAAAAAAAAGGCATCTGTTGCAATTGGCTACTATTGCAGAATCCAAGGGACAGAAGACGATGGCCTGGACCAGGGTGGGGAAAATGGAAGTGACGAGAAGTGGCCAGATACTGGGTATTTGAAGTTGAAGCTGGCAGCTTGTGCGATTGGACAGGAAGTGGGGTTGAGCTAAAGAGGTGTCACTGGAAGATGGTGTTTGTCTTTATAAAAAGGGGAAACCTGTTGTGTGGGGGGAGGAGCAGGCCTTAGGCCTTTGGGTTTGGACAAGTTACTTTGGAGATGCCTAGTGGACATCCAGATTCAGAGAACACATTGCAGGTGAGGGGGGCAGGGAGGAAGGGCCTTTCACATGGCCTTGAAGGTGCTCATATTTGGAGATTAGTGGGGAAATGTGCTCCAAGTAGACACGGCGTTGTAAGCAGAGCAGGGGTGGGAACAGGTCGGGGTTCTGTTGGGTGGCCTCGGCCCAGCAGCTCTGCTTTGTGCAGACTGCTCAGCGAAAGGTGGGTAGACAGGGCTGACCTGGGTTGAAATCTGGCCACCCGAGCACCTGCCCTGGGCCTGGCCCCTTCTCTCAAGGGCACTGTCTGCTGGGCCCTGGAGAGGTTTGAGACCATCAGAGTGCGGGCTGCAGTGGAGGCAGGTGGGGACAGACACGCAGGTAGAGGGAGGCTACGAGGGACCTGAGACCCGGGGCGGGGGCGGTGTGGGGGTACATCAGGGGCTGGGAGCTGCTCCGGCTGGTCTGGACCGTCCCAGGGGGTACGGAGCCCACACAGGCGAGCAACTGCCACAGCCCCATCATCTTACCCCAGGCCTGCCTGCCTTCTGTCCCGGTCACGGCTCCCAGCCCCTTCCCTCAGGGCGGCTGCTGCTCTTCATGCCTGACCCTCTCTCCTCCCCGCTGCGGCAGGCCTATGATTGAACTCTGCATCCCGTCCTCGCTGGACCCCACCCTGGCTCCCCCTGGCTGCCACGTCGTCTCCCTCTTCACCCAGTACACTCCCTACACACTGGCCGGAGGCAAGGTGTGGGATGAGCAGGAGAGAAACGCGTATGCAGACAGAGGTAAAGAGTGCAAACCGTCCTGTCTCCACACTGACAGCTGGGACCCCGCCCCTCCTGACTGCCCCATTCAGGATTAACACCTGCTCGCTCCCATCCCAGGGGGAGAGAAGTACCCAACAGAACCCGAGTCAACACGGTGAATGCCTGCTGGGACCAGGCACTGGGCCAAGAAAGCCTAAAAGAGGCAGTTCCTGTCCTTAGGTTGCTCACAGCCTGGTCGGGGTGTGGGAAAAACCAGTCTTACAATACAACGTACTATGTGAACCAAAGGAGGAAGCTATTTGCCAGACAAGGAGAGCTTTCCAAAGGAAGGGACATTTGAGCTGGGTTTTAAAGGATGAATAGGAGTTGGCCAGGCAGTGGTGGGCATTCCAAGCAAAGAAACAACTTGAGCAAACCAAGGAGTTGAAGAAAGCCCTGCATATTCTCCTTGTCCCCGGGAGACAAGTAACTTTGTGGTTAGGGTTGGGATGAGCAGATGGGAAAGTAGGGTGGACCCACAGGCCTTTGTAATGATTATTTACTCACCCATGGACTGTTTTTATTTTTCGATTATTGAGATATGATTTGCATATGGTAAAATAAGCCCATTTTAAGTGTGTAGTTGAATGAATTTTCATAAAGTTGACAAGCTGTAGAATCTTAGCACCTCCTCTTCTTCCCCCCCACGCCATCTCATTTCTCTGCTCTTTGGCACCCAGTGTTCGACTGCATCGAGGCCTACGCCCCTGGCTTCAAGGGCTCCGTGGTGGGCAGGGACATCCTCACACCACCTGATTTGGAGAGAATCTTTGGGCTTCCTGGAGGGGTGAGTGTGAGACCAGGGGTCTCTCATCACATTCTTCTGCCTGCATCCCCAGCCCCTGGCCTGCCCACTCAGCTTTCTCTTGTCCCTCCACACCCAGCCTGTATCGGGAAGGGAGGATAGTGCGGAGACCGCAGAGGAAGGGCACAGAGAGGTGGTCCAACCTGGGGATTTGGGGAGGAGTGAGGAGATCAGACAGGAGAGATGGTGCCCGCTGAGCAGGTCTCCGAGACCATGGCCCCCGCTGTCTGGACACCCACGGCCACCGCTCCCATCTGGCTTTCTTCAGAGGGAGCTCCCCTCTTAAGGCAACACATCCTTGGACTTGCCTCTCTGGTTGTCAAAACCTCGCTGAGACTGGGGGCATAGGGAGCAGCCACCAGCTTCATGTGGCTCGTGGTGGCCTCTGTAGGGCGAAACCAAACAGAGGCAGGCTGCGCATGCAACCTGCCCACCAGCCTACAGAGGCTTAGGACGAAAAAAAAGGCACACATCTCATTAATAATTTTTATATTGATCACATGTTGAAATGATAATGTTTTGGACCTATTAGGTTAAATAAAATATATTATTGACGTTCATTTCACCAGTTTCTTTTTAAATTTTTTTTTATTTTTAAAAAAAAAATTTTTTTTTTAAAGATTTTATTTATTTGACAGAGAGAAACACAGTGAGAGAGGGAACACAAGCAGAGGGAATGGTAGCGGGAGAAGCAGCTTCCCTCAGAGCAGGGAGCCCGATGTGGGGCTCAATCCCAGGACCCTGGGATCATGACCTGAGCCGAAGGCAGACGACCTGAGCCGAAGGCAGACGTCTTTTTAAATTTTAATGTGGCCCCTAGAACATAAAAATTGCATATGTGGCTCATGTTATGTTTTTATTGGACAGCGCTGGTCCAGAAATAGGGGCACAGGAGACCAGGCGTGGGGGCGGGGTGTAGAGCCGAGGGGCGTGGGAGGCGTGGGGCAGGCATGCACAGGTCAGGGCAGAAGTGAGAGGAAGGGTCACTCAGAGGCCCAGGGGGGGAAGATGATGCCGCCCACTGAGGCGGGGAAGGTGGGAGAAAGCAGACTGGGCAGGGGAGGATGAGACCTTGGATCGGGACATGCTGAGAGGGTTAGCTGGCAGGACGTCCCTGTGGTGACATCCAGCAGGTGTCAGTCTTCTTGTCCAGACGTGTCCCGAAAGTCTGACCTCCCCCAACCCTGCCCTGGCCCATGCTCCCCACTTCCTGGCTGCTTAGACCCAGGCTAGGGGAGCAGAACCGAGCTCGAGTCCCCTGCCCCTTGCCTGCCATCTACAGTGACTCTGCTGGGACATGATGTCCCCGGGGCCCAGGCTCCAGTGGGAGTCTTGGCCAAGGAAAGGTGAGCCGGCTGCCAAAATAAGTCAAATCCTCCATTTTTCAAACACAGTGAGGAGGATTTAGAGTTCTCAGCCAAACCCTTAAGATCTCCCTCTTCTTTCCCCTTTCAGTTCCCTCCCAGTCTGAAGATGCTCCTCACCTTTCCTTCCTCCTGAAAAGTGCCTCTGGAAAACTCCATCCCGAGAGCAAGGACATGCACCTGTTCTCTCTCTTCCCCTCCCCTTTCTGCTTCATAAGAATCCAAGAGAACGTGCTGGAAGGAGAACCTTCCTGGGAGGGGGGAAGGGGTAAAAACACACAAAGGCGGTAAAGCCCAAACACTCCTATGTTAACGACTGCGGCCCCGCCTCCCACAGAACATCTTCCACTGCGCCATGACCCTGGACCAGCTCTACTTCGCCCGCCCCGC
>CM053617.1:45438878-45458811 GCA_028646535.1 Procyon lotor | reverse complement strand
GCAGCCCTCCAATAAAAACCTTTCCCACCGAAAGTAGCTAGAATCAGTCCCTGTGGCTTGCAAGCAGAGAAGAGTGGATGACTTCCATCTCCCTTCTACTCCTCGTGCCCTCGTTCTCCTCTATCTCTCTCTTGGAGGGACCCAGAACAGTATAAAGGGAAGAGCCTTAGAATCAAAGTCAAGAATTGAGTTTGAATCTAGTCTCTGCCAAGACTTTGACCTACCAGCCGGTTAACAGTCGGTTATAGGCCCACAGGATACGTTCAGAGGTGCTTTTGTCAATAGATCATGAGACATCAGGCCCATTGAAAATAGCTTCTAAGATAAGTAAGAATAAGGAAGGAATTCATAAGAGCTGAGGGTAATGTTGTTTATCCTGGGAGAGGAAGACGGAACTGGAGTAGGACCCACAATCCTGTCAATCCTGTCAATCCTGATCTGTAAGGGGAGCTTTGTCCTGGTTACTCTGTAAGAAGAAAAGGGCAGGCCCAGAAATATTCTCTCCGGAGAAGAGTAAACAGGCTGGCACAGCAAGACAACTGTCCCTTTTCACCGGGGCAGAAAGAGGGCACTGAGTGTGGGAATGCGCCGGGATGGGCTCAGGTGAACATTGGGCTGGGCCTGAGTCACGTGCTGGGTTGGGGGCCGGACCTCCTTTTCCTGTTGCCTCATACCGTGAGTGGAAAGAGGGGTCACTGGCTATATCCGGGCCTCTGTGTGTTATCCGGAGGGACATGCAGGTCCCTGGGCCATAATTAGCCTTCAGGAAGTCAGCAGGCAGTGAAAGATCAGGGCCTGACCCAGGTTTCTGAAATGTGGAGGCAAAGCCCCAGGTTGCATTGGACTTGGCCTTGGCTGCACCATCGTACTCTGTGCTCTTTCTACATACCCTGCAGTCCTTTCCACTGAACTTGAAAGCAGCATTTAAAAAAAATTTTTTTTGGTTTTAGATGATAATCAACTACTGACTCGGCCTCACGCAGCTTCCAACAGCCTTCCAGGCCAGAGCCTCTTGGGCTGGAAGGGCAGAATTGCACAGGCATGGCCCGACCTATGCCTCCTTTGTCCCCTGACCAGTCACTGGTCGGACGCATGAGCCTAAGTGAGCACTCGCATTGGGGCCACAGTAATAGGCTTTCTGAGATTTTGTATCAGATGAGAACCATCTGAATTTGGCCACGTGTGGGGCCCACCTCGAGTCATGGCTTTCCTCTAGCAACCCTGTGAAAATTCTGTGTGTGAAAATGTGGAGGTTCGGGTGACCCATGAACCCTCAGAAAGCAAAGCCTGACATTGAGCCGGGCAAGAAAGAAGAGGGATTCTTCAAGTGTCCCCCATGCTGAGGCCCTCGGCTCTGGGACATTGGCCCCCTTGGAACACAGTGCTTCCCTTCTCCCTCGTTTTTCTCCTCATCTCCACTCATGAGGGATAGAGGACCACGGGCACCGGTGGTTGTCATTGCTAGTGACTAATGTCACCCAGAGACACGTGGCGTCCTCTTAGGTCAGGAGGAAGAGCTACCAGCGAGCTCCCTGGAGATGTTCTATCCAGGTGGACATCTGTGTTGTCTCCTGCGTGTTTTCACTGTCATTAGCTTACGTTTCTCTCTGAGGGGCAGGTTCCAGCCAGCTCCCCAGCTCCCCAGATTTGAATCCGTGCTCTGACATTTGCTAACTGCGTCGGCGCGTGACTCAACATCTCGGAGTGATGCTTCCTCCTCCCTCAGTGAGGATGCTAGTGCTTCAGAGAGCTGTGACGGTTACATAAAATGAAGGGGAAAGCATCTGGCACAGTCCATGGTATACAGTAGGTGCTTAATAAATTAACATTTACTAACGCCAACCACAGATGTAGTAGTAGTAATGACCATAGTTTGTTCCCTGAGTCTACTCTCGGTGGAAGTGTCCTCTCGCCTGTGGGAGCCCTGTGGAGAAGCAGTGACCGCAGGGAGGGGACTGAGGTGGCCCAGTCACCAGCTGGCAGCTTCAGCTGGCGCAGACAAAAATCTTTAGACTATTTACTTCAAAAGGTCATTGATCCCTCAAATGCGCAGTATTTTAGGGTCGGTCTCTTGTTGGTCCCACAATTTGGTCTCTTATTAGTATTCTTTGACACAACAGGATGATTCACTTAATATTTGGATTTTTATTTAGCCATCCTGCATGCTGGAGATTTGCTTCTAAATCTAAATCTAAATTCTAAAAACTGTGGCAAAAATTAGTTTTGAGACAAAACTTTCTGGAAATTAAGCTAGATTCACTTTCAAACAAATAAATGGACCATAGAAAGGAAGTTCCCCGAGGTCCAGTTTGCCAGGCAAACTCAGGAGGGGCCCAACCCAGGAATGTCCGGCCGGGCCGAGCGAGGCAGCTGCCCAGGGCAGACAGGGCAGCCGTGGCCGGAGGCAGGTTCAGGGCACACATCCGGGTCGTGGCGGCCGCACCAGTGCTGATGGGGCAAGGCAGGCCAGAAGCAGGCAGGTGGACCATGAGGTCACAGTCTGGGAGACTTAGGAATACTTGGGAAGTAAAGAACCAAGTGTATCATAGTAAATGGCTCTTAGGGCAAGATCTAGGGATACTGTGAGTGAATGGCATCATCCCGGGGCAGCTGACCTTTGGCTTTCAAATCATCAGAGACCCCCTCAAGGCTTGGCCGAACATGATCTCAGCAGATCAATCGATGAGTGGGTACTAATGAAGCACCAACTGTATACCCATGGTTGGCTAGGCACCCAGAGAAATATAAGAACAGGCTAAGAACACCCCTGCCTTCCAGTAGCTTCCAAGCTGCCCCGTGGAAGCCATGCCAACCAGATCCAGAAAAGTATGTTCAGGGCAATCGGTGCAGAAGTAGGTGGGAGTTGAATTGTTCTGTACAGACTTTTGGAGGAGAAGGCTTGAGTTAGACTATGAGGAATGGCTGTAATTTAACAGCAAATAAACTGTTTGGCTCTGGATCCAGACAGGACAGTGAGAGAAGGCCATGATTGATTAGTGATGTCTGCGTGAGCCCGTGTCTATTTACCACCTCTGGCCTGGATGATATTTAAAATCCCTTTGACCTCTGATAGCCCAGGACTAACGGGCTAAACCAATCTGTTTTAAGATAGAGCTGGGGCACCCAGAATACCTGTTCCTTAGGGTGGTCACGGGAGGGGGAAGATAGCTATTATGCTCCTCTTGTCTGGATTTCTCACCCAGAAACCTGAGAAATTAGTTAGTCTGGTCTAGAATCTTCCCTGCTGCAATCATGCTGGTCATTAAAAGCAAACAAACGGCTAGAAACCTCAGAAAACAATGGATGGAAATAAAAGTAAGGGAATGATTAATAAAAATTCAGAATTACTGTTGAGAGGAGAGAGACACATGCTAAATATTTACAATCAAAACCACGTGATGTCTGGGAATCCCACGGGGGAATGCATATAAGACTAATGTTCTCAGTAATATTCCATTTTTAAAGCTTGGTGATATTTTTAATTAGTATTTAAGTACTTGGGTGAATGGTAAGTGGATATTTTTTATATATTCTCAGAGTTGTGCAACCGTCATCATAATCAATGTTAGGACGTCTTCATTACCTCATAACCCCCCCACCGTGAGCAGTCCCTCCCCATTTCTCCCTCAGGTGGTAGGATAACAGTACTTTGCTCCCTGTTATTGCTGAAGAACATTCCATTGTATAGATATATCACGTCTCATTTATCCATTTATCAACCCATAGACATTTGGGTTGTTTCCACTTCTTGGCTATGATGACAAACGCTGCTATGCACATTCAGGTACCATGTTTTTATGTCAACATATGTTTATATTTCTCTTGGGTATATGTCTAGGAGTGGCATTGCTTGGCCATGTGGTAACTCTCTGTTTAACATTTAACATGAGAAACTACTGCTTCTCAAAGTAGCTGCGTCACTTTCCATTCTCATCAGCAGTGTATAGGAGCTCTAATTTCTTCATATCCATGCCAACCCTTGTTACTGTCTATCTTGTCAATTGTAGCCTGTCATCCCAATGGGTGTGAAGTGGTAGCTCATTGTGGTTTTGATTTGCATTTCCCTCATAGCTAGCGATGTGGAGCATCTTTTCATGAGTTTATTGGCCATGTGTGTGTTTTCTTTGGAGAAATGTCTATTCAGATCTTTTGTTCATTTTTTTGCTTGAGTTGTTTGACTTTTTAATATTGAATTGTTAAGTGCTTTTTATACAGTCCAGATATAAGACCCTTTTCAAATATAATTTACAAAAATTTTCTCCCATTCTGTGGGTTTTCTGTTCACTTTCTTGATCTCAACAGATCAGACTTTGATCTGGCCGCACAAAAGTTTTTCATTTTGATGGTGTCTGGTTTATCTATCTTTTTCTTTTTCTTTGTGCTTTGGTGTCATATTTTAAAAACCACTGCCTCATCTGAGATCGGAAAGATTTTCCACATGTTTTAAGAGTTTTATAGTTCTAGCTCTTACATCCAGGTCTTTGATTCATTTTGAGTGAATTTTTGCACATGTGTGAGGTAAGGATCCAACTCTATCCATTTGCATGTGGACACAATGTATATCATAACCTAATCTCAGAAGTGACTTACCATTTTTTGCTGCCATATTCTGTTGGCCATAAAAGCCTATTCTGGTTACAATGTGGAAAGAGACTACACTTCCTCCTCTGGTCATGAAAACCAGGAGACTCACTGGGCACCATCTTGGAAGCTGGTTACCACACCACAGACTTTAATATTCATAAATCAGAGAAATCCCTTATATTACCTTTAAGGAATAACAAAACAAGTTTACAAAATATTCCTTCACCTACAAGTGACAGCTATTTATTCCTCTATTATTGATTTACCTTCCTCTATGTCCTGGTAATAATAAAATGTATCATTTCTTGAACAACCACTCTGGTCCCCTGCACACAGCCAGTTTTCCTGGCCATTATTTCTAGTCCCCACTTATTGCTGGGTATTAGAATCAGAAGATTTTTATACATATTTATTGATTAAAAACAAAAAACAAAAACCTAAGGAGAGGGTAATGACATGTCCAAGGTCACCCAACCAGGAAGTGGTAGTCAGGTTCTAAACCCTTGGTTCGTCAGACTTCAGAGTCTTTCCTTTCCCAACCATGGTCCAAAAACACTTGGGTGGGCACATTGGGGCTGGACCTCGCTTACTTCTCTGCTCTCTCCACGCACAACATGGTCATTCCACAAAAACCTGGTCATTCTTAAAATCAGCCTCCTCGCATCTCTCAGAAATGGACACTGAGGAGTCATCAGCATCAGTCTGCATTAGCTTGAGCTCCAGGATCTGGGGAGTGGGTGCCACGATGGGTGCCAGACCCTGGGCGGTCTGCTCTGTTTAGCTGCCAGTCTTTTAAAAAAAATTTTTTTTTAAGATTTCATTTATTTATTTGACAGAGAGATAGAGAGACAGCACAAGTAGGCAGAGCAGCAGGTAGAGGGAGGGGGAGAAGCAGACTCTCCGCTGAGCAGGGAGCCTGATGTGGGGCTCGATCCCAGGACCCTGGGATCATGACCTGAGCCGAAGGCAGTCATTAGCCGCCCGTCTTATTGCAAAGGCAGAACTCCTGGTTGTGTTGCCAAAATTCAAAATATAATCGAAGTACATTTTTATTTGCATTTTCTAGCTTATTCTGAAGAGCTGAACTCCTTAATAGTTATCCGAAGTGTATTTCCCTTTAAAAGCACACTTTAAAATGTTTCACGGCATCCAATATGATTTTATTACATCTTGGAATCAAAGTGTTTTCTAAAATTAATGTCTGGTTTTATAACCCAAGACTATCAGAAAATAAGCCTAGTTACATTCAAAAATTACACTACTGGAATCTTTTCTGTGTTTCCATCCCAAAAGGAGGTGTGATGTGCTTCTCTCCCCCGCCTCCTCCCTCCCTCCCCCTCTCCTTCCTCTCTCTTGCTCTCCTGCATTTCCAAGAGAGTCAGAGACTAACTGATGGGCGTAGAGACAACTGTATAGTTCTGGCCCCCCTAGAAATTTAAAACCACTTTCAAACATTAAGTTCCTTGTACCTTTGTGGAAAGACGAGATATTGCAATCTGGGGCTTTTTCACTGTGGAATCATTTGCCGTTAAGTAACCAGCTGCTGTTTTTCTCCTTTAAAGCACACACACCAAACCACACAGGTGGGGGTTCTCCCTGCGATCCAGTCACTTCCATCCCACCTCCTAACCCCTGGGGATTTTATGTTTCCCGGGAGGGGCAGCGCACTGGAAATCTAATTCGCCTAGCCAACTTCAGGCAGACCCAGAGAAAGCAAACAGGGCCATAAAAGTGGCTCATTTATTTTGCTGTATTTAGTTGCTTCAAGGCCCTCAGGGGGTTCACAAGTCCCTCCAGGTCACAAAAACAAGCCAGCAGCTCCCGAGGGACCTTCTAAATGCAAACACAAAGGCCCCCTTGTCTGCAGGAGATCGTCGGTGGGGCTGAAAGGGCAGCAACTGGTTGAGGAGGCTCCAAACTGGCCTCTCTGCCTCCAGGCTCCCCCCCTCTGCCCAGGCTGCACCGTGGGAGACCTTTCTGAAATGTCTAGCGCTTCTCTTCCCGGCTTAAAACCTCACTGATGGCAGGAAGGGAGACAAGACGATCAGGTATTCTGAATCTCCCGATGTAGTATTTTGGGGGGAAAAAAAAGGAATCAAACCTGCATCTGATACCATCTCTAGCTCTAACCAGCGATTTACAGGAAACACACAGATAAAGTACACGCTTCATGACACCGTAGGCTCACAGCCCACAAAATCCAGATTGTGGAAGATGCTACGGGACCCATGGCCAGGTTTCTTCAACAAAAAATTGCAAGGGGGTGGAAAGAGATGTAAGGGGAACCTATGAGTTCAAGGGACTTTAGAAAGCAATCTACAAATTTTATGTGAATTAAATAAACTGTTAAAAAAAGCGGGGTGGGGGAGAAATGATACCTGACTGCATACTTGATGATATTAAGGAAATATTGTTAAACATTTTTGATGACTTAAGGGTATGGTGGTTGTGACTTTTTTTTTTTTTTTAAGAGTCTTTACCTTTTAGAGACACATGCTAAATATTTACAATCAAAACCACGTGATGTCTGGGACTTAGCGTCGAATTAATCCAGGGGGGTGGGAAGAGGTGGAGGTCCAGCGGACACTAGACCAGCCATGAGCTGGACTGGGTGGCTTATATTATCCCCTGTATTTTGGGGATGTTTGGAAAATTGCTAAATTAAATTTTACATGGAAACAATGGATGAAATATGTAGTCCTCACTCAAAAAAATGCACACACACAGATACTGCCATACAATTTGGGAGATCACAGACCCTTGTGGTGCCCCTTACACTCTGGCCCTCAAGTTCAAGTATACTAACCAATGCCCTTTGTGATCTGGCCCCAACGACCTCTCCAGCTTCTCTCCACCACCCACCACAGACTTGGCTCTCACTCTGTCCTCTAGGCTTCTACTCATGAGGTCCCCTCTTTCTGAAGACCCTCTGCTAAGAAGGCCCACGTCACAACTCCCCTCCCCCGGAGTTCCCCCTGCCCGGCAGAACACGCGCTGCGTGGCCCTGCCCCCTCCAGCCCTAGGCGGTCTCACCAGTCCAGTGGCCTGGCCGGAACTGGAAGCCCAGGCTTACAGGTTTGGTCCTGTTACACGGCGGGCTCCCCCCTGCCGCCGGGACGAAGTCACCATTTTCTTTTCTATGCTGAGCCCAGAGCTTTGCAGAGCCAATAAATGTTGGTTAAAATGAATTCAAGTTAAAAATTTAAAGCCCTGGGGTCAGGGGAGAGCTAATGGGATCTCACAGCTCCAATACTACATGTCAGAGCAGGGGAATAAAATGCAATGAGCTCGTTGCTAGCGGGTCTTGGTCACATTTGTTAGGCCATGAGTCTGTGCCCCAGGGTGGTGGGGGTGGAAGGGCACTTGGCCCAGTCCAGTGGCCGGCACAGCCTGAGCCCACGGGCACTCTGTCCCTGATCTCAGCTAAAATGTGAAGGCTGCCAAAGCCCGGGGGCCCATGGGAGTCCCCTGTCTACTGCTTCATTCTCTCCCCAAACAGCCTGGGGAGAGCATGTCTACGGGGTGAGGAGGAGGCCTTCCTGCACTAGGGGTCATCCTGCTGCTCCTGAAGGTGCGTGTCGGCTTGCAAACCTCGAGTCTGCCTGTCTCCCTCCACGCCACCTGCCGCCCTCCCTCTCTCACACCTTCTCTTCTCCCGGGCGGCGAGTGCACTCCGAGTTAAGCTTCAGTCACCCCTCCTTGTAAACTAGTGCCATCCATCAGCCAAGGGAAGGTGGGGGACTTTGCACATTTGACACTCAGCCGAGAGCCAAGTCTTCGGGAACTGCAAAAACAGGATGCTACGGAACGAGTTCAGAAGGGGAAGGGCCCAACCAGAAGGCGTGGGCAAATATTAAGTTGAGGGCAGAGTGGCCCAAACCAGGAAAGAAGCCAGCGGGCCCCAGGGTAGTGAACATGGGGCTCAGTCAGGAGCAGATGGGACCAAGGACAAAGCCAAAAGGCAGACCCCAGGGGCTAAGCCCCACTGCCCACCATGGCATTACCCTGGCACTCGGTATTTCTTTTAAGGGGTTTAGCCTTTTCCGTTTTCTAAGAGGCACCCCTGGGCTTGGAAAGGTGGGAGAAGGCCAAAGGAGAAGAGCATGACTTCTCTGAGCCTGCGCCGATGTCTACGTGTCTGGGTGGCTACAAACTAAGACCCTATTTGCCCTTCCAGGCACCTTGGTTTCCCTTCCTGCTCCAGGAAGGAAGGGCTGTCCTGAGTGCCGTACTGAGGGATAGCCCTGGGCACGGCACCTGTTGTCATCCTCTGCGGCAGGTGATGTCATTCTCACCTGAGAGCTGGGGAAACGGAGATGTGGCGAGGTGGTCAAGTCTCTTTGCAAGGAAACGTGGTTCCAGGGAGCGGCACAGGGATCAGAAGCCAGATCAGGGCCCCTTGGGAGAAGAGAGAAGGAGGCTCCCGCATTCCGGGGAGCATGCTTGTGCCTCAGTCCCCTGTCTGCTGTGGCCACTCACAGCAGTGCCGCTCCAACCCCAGCCTGGTATTGATGTGCAGGGCTGTGCAGATGTGACATAGCCTAGAGTGGGAAGTGACCTCCAGGCTGTCCGGGGAGCAGGCAGGGGTGCCGGCCCCAGCAGATAGGAGTGGACTTGGCCAGCCTTTGCTCTCTCTCCAGCTCCCCTCCCCTCTGGACACTGAGGCAGCAGCTGCCAGGAGAAAGTTCCAGAGAGGGTCCTTCCTCTCCAGGGCTCCTGTGTCCCAGGGCAAGATTTCTGATGCCAAAATCCCCTACTTCCTTTTCTGTCGGTAGCATCTTACAGAGGACCCCCAAGTTGTATTCCAGCCCCGGTCCCACCCACATTCTCTGACAGATCTGGAAATTGCTCTTATCACCCTCTCATTATCTCATTAGCTACGCGGTGGCCGGGACTTGCCCCGTTTTGTCCTTCAAAGCTCCCGGCTCCACTCACCTCCTCCCTGTGCCTGGTGAAGGAAGCGCCCGCAGGGAGAGCAGAGGCTTTTCCTCCTCCGCTCTTTCTTGTCTGCAGAACGTTAATTCTCGCTATTTGTTCCCTCGGTCCTGCTTTAATCACAGACCTCCGTTGCCATTTTTCCGCCTTGCTCTTTGAAGACTTTTGCAGGCACTTCCTGAGTCTCCTGAAGCTGCTCTGTCCGGCTCGTGTCCTGGGTGTGGTTCAGTTCTTCCCTTCATTGAGGTGACAGCCCCTCTGCCCCAAGGCCAGGTATCTGCAGCCCTGCTCTGTCCTTCTACCCAGGAAGATGCCCCCAGACCACAAGCCTCGGCTTCTTCATCAGTCCTAACAGCAATACGCACTAGCGGGGGAGGTGTCCTGGTTTTCCAAGCCCGTTCCCTGCCCCAGGTGACTCTCCCAGCGATCCCAAGCCTGTTTCGCAGCCGGGGAAACTGAGGTTTAGAGACTCTCTGAGGCTGCTCCCCTGCATTGTGAAAGTGTGTTTGCTCCTTTCACCTCATTAGTTGGAACCAGCAAAGCCCAGGGATATTTGATACATTCTTTCTCCAGGAGGACCTGGCTGTGGGTCATGTGCATGTTTGGTTTTGCCCAAGCTCAGCAACTGCTCAGCAACCTGGGAAAGGGAGAATTTTGACCACCTCTCTGCGACTCCTGCAAGGGCTGAGGGTAACTGCCCTTCTTGTCCCATGTTTCTAGGCTCACATCTCTTCTATTTTGTGGGAGACAACGAGAGACCCTCCTTAGGCTTGTCTGCCACCAGAGTTCCCCTCTCCGGTCTGGCCTTGGGGCCATATCTGGCAGCTCCCCCACATCTCTGCCCCCTTTACAACATCTAGAGCCTTCTTCTTTGCAGAATGCATCAGCCCCTGCATTTTATAGGCTGTCATGGTAGAGTTTATTTGTTCCTTTCCAAACATTCTAGAATATTCTAAAACACTTTCTACCAGGTGGAAGTTACACCAGAACGTCTTGATAACCTCGCCACTGCCCGTCTCCCTACCCCCACCCCCAAACTCCTGAGCTTATACAGTTCTCCTGATGGCCTGCAATTTCTGGATTTTAACACCTGTGGAACTTATCAACCTTCTAAGTTCTTCATAACTGATGCTTTCCTTCTTGATTGGAAGAGGCACAGGACGTTTTCTCATCCTCGCTCTAACAGCACTCCATGGCCTAAGCTACCACATCCTTCAAAGACAACGTCATCTGGGCTTGTGCTCATGAGTTTGGCCCATCCCCACGGTCCAAAGCTGTGGCCACCACCATCAGCACCTATCTTAGTCTACTCGGACCACCGTAACAGATTACCACAGAGTGGGTGGCTTAACCAACACACAGTGATCTCTCACAATTCTGAGGCTGGGAAGTCCAAGATCAAGATCCGGTGGCAGGTGAGGGCCCACTTCTTGGTTCATAAAAGGCCATCCTTTCACTGTCTAATTTCATTCACGGAAGCGCTTCATGGCCTAACCACCTCCCCACGGCTACAGATCCAAACACCATCACACTGGGGATTAGGTTTCAACCTATGAGTTTAGGGGTCACCCAAACATTCAGTGCTCAGTAGTACCTACTGCGTATACCGCCTGCTCTCCATGGGCCTGGGGAGAGTCCTGTTCACACAGTGAGATAGTCCTTCCTGGCATGGGATTCTCCCTGTATAGCCTTTCCTCCAGTGTGGGAGTCTCCCCGAGAAGTCACAACACACAGAGTGTGTGTTGTGGGCTTGGGACAGCGGGGGTGGGGGGGCTGCCCATGGGAGTGTTAGTCTGATGAGGGCAAAACTTTCTGAGGGACGGCTGTGTGCCCTAAACCAAGGCTCGTGGTGATACCTGGAAAGGAGAAAGGAGAGCAGGGTCAGCAAACAGAGCTATGGAATCACAAAGTAGGGGAGTTCAGGAAATTAAATCTCAGAATTTAATTCTCACTGGAAAAAAAAAAGAAAGAAAGGAAACTATGCGAGGTGACAGATGCATTAATTAACTTGGTGGGGAGATCCTTTCTAATGCATATGTATATCAAATCATCACTCTGTACATTTGGATTATCTTACAATTTTATTTGTCAATGATACTTCAGTAAAGCTGGGAAAAAAATAAAACAAACACACAAATAAATAATAAAGCCTTATTCCTAGCTCTTCCCACCCCACCTCTTTTTACCTTTCGGTTTGGTATTTTTTATCTTGAAATAATTTAGATTCCCAAGGAAGTTGCCAAACAGTACAAAGATAAGCAAAACTTCGTTCTGCTGATCTCCGTTTCAAAAGAGAGCACAAAACTTTACCTAGTTTCCCCGAATTCTTATGTAATTACAGCCCCATCTCAAAACCAGGAAATCGACCCTGGGGCAATGTGTGTCCGTGGTTCTATGCCATTTCTCACGTGTAGGTTTGTGTAAACACCAACACAATCAAAGCACAGAACTATCCTATCTGTATGAAAAATATAGCTTCCCTTTTTATAGGGTCCTAAAAAGGTTCTCGGTGCTCTGCTAAGCAGAATCTCCTTTACTTCCTGTAACACTCTTACAGCCAGAGAGAGTCTGTGATTGTCTCCTGAATTATTAATTATAATCATTAGGACCGAAGCACAACATGGACACGTCTCTTCCCGAGGGCCTCACAGCTGGTGAGCGGCAGAGAGAAAGGCCCAGAGTCGGGGTCTTCGAGCCTCCGTCACATAGCCAACCGTGGTGGAGCCCCTGTCCCCGCGGAGGGTCAGGCCGGGCTGGACTGTCTGAACCCAGAGACTGGGGAGAACATCCTCCTTACATCTGCCTCATCTGATTTCATCCCCAGAACCTGACACTCTCCGGGTTCAGATTAGCAAACGCTTAGTGTGGAAAGTGGTTTGTGGCAGAAAATAGAAAAACAGCATCAGGTAAAGACAAGTCAACTTTACCCAAGAGAACGGATTTGTAAGAGAACAAAATTGAGCAAGAAGAAGGTTTTCTCCAGGTTAGCAGGGAAGGGCAAGCCAGAGCAGAGGTGTGAGCCAGAGGCTTAAACAGAAGGACGAGCCGTGTCGGATCAGGGGTGGAAGGGCATTGCCAAAGACCTGGAGGGAGGGGGGCGGGAAGGAAGCCCCCGGAATGTGCTACAGACACACGGAGGCCTGCAAGTCTCCATCTTTTCCTCCCCACACAGCAGGGGTGCTGTTCAGAGCAGACTCCCGGGCACTTGCCTCAATTCCTGCCTCATTCCTACTCCGTTCTCCAAAAGAACTTCCCACCTGCGGCCTCATTTGCTACGGGGATATCAAAACTGGAGGCTGTGTTTCCCTCCTACTGCTTCTAACCAGACAGAACCAAAAGAGGATCATGAACTGTGAGCCATGCCCAGTGCCTTGTGCCCAGAGGATGACTCTGCTGCACCATAAAAAGTGATTTTGTTTTATCTCATCACACATAGACCAGCGGATTCAACGGGTATTCGCTGGTGTGGAATCATGGATTCATCCCCTCTGGCCCCGTGGCTTCAGAGTACGGACTCATCACATACGGACTTCGGGATTTACTCCACCCTGCCCAGCTGGACGCTTCAATCTCTCGTTAGCATAGCGACAATGAAACTCCCTTTTCTAGAACACAAACTCCCCAGACCATTTACCATCCTGGAGCCCCTCAGTGAATCTCTCCTCTTGTGTGAGTTCCATCACCAAGCAAGCCTTTAGCTGGTCACCGGGTGGTCTCTGGTCGTCCTTGAACAATTTCTCTCCCTCTCACTCAGGCGCTCCACTCGTCTATAAAGGGCGATGATGATGTGTATTACAAAGAAATCTCAAATAGGTTTCCTTTCTTTCTCCTTCCCAGCGTGACTTCTTTACCTTGGAAAGAAACAAGTTGTAACGCATCATACCTGATCATAACAGGGTGGGTGAGAACAAACCAACCCCCATTATTTTTCCCTGCAAGATGCAGCCTATTTTTTCAAGTCTAATGCAAGCTGACGGGAGTGAGTCTCTGTGTAGTCAGTTACTGTGGCTGATGGAAGACTATCGCTAATTTTGAAATGCCTTAAGGTGGTGTCTACTTGGCAAGCGAGATCGCTGTTCTTTAGTGAGATGGTGTTTCTGGAAGTGACTTGATGTGGCCATTCACGCAGCCATTACTCCCATGTAGCCTCTTTCCCTCTTTTTTTTTTTTTAATGGCCCCAACATTTTATAGTTACATGTTAATCGCATTTTCTACTTCCTTCTCCACTAAGCTCAGACCGGGCAGTGATATGTTTAAAAGTCCCCTCTCAGCACGAAGCGTGGATGCCTGAATTCTTGGTTGACAGCAGCTTGCAGACTTGGGAGCTTTCCCTCTGCTCTCCTGGAGACTGTGGGCTTGTTTGAGGTCAGGATGCGGGGAGTATCTGTATTTGGCCAGACCCGCTGGGTCCCCGGGGAGCTATATTCCAACAGCAAGAACAATGCATAGTTCTTGCTTGGCTGTGAGTCCAGATGTGCACACTCAGAAGAGACAGCACGCTGAGAAGCGTTCAAGGTGAACACCCGGGGCAGCTGCTCTTCAGAAGCAAGGCCTGTAATTTGGCACCAAGTACCCTCTCCTGCCGTTCATCTGGAATTGACATTGCCGGTCGGGGTGTTTAGAGATCGGCTATAAATCTCTCCCACCTCTGATTGGATCTCACAAGCTGCCAGCCCTCATGGGACACGCGGGTGGGTTGGCTCCTCAGTGGGCTACCTCCAGCCGTCCTTTGGTGGGGGGTGGCCTCAGGGAAAGAATTATGGTCCCCGGGCCAGGATCATTACTTGGAAATTCCGCACATGGAATTGTTACCTATGTCTGCAGGTCCCAGGAGGGCAGAACTTAAATGTTCCAGCAGACCGGTTGATTCACTTAGCTGTGATCCAGAAATTCTATGGAGAAAAGCATGCTAAGGAGTTGTTGGATGGGAGTGTCAAAGGCCTGGGAGAGGCTGGTGTTGGCGGATGGGGAACACTCCCCGGCCGATCCAAAAGGCGACTGATGAACCAGTGGGAACCTCAGGTTCAACGTCCACAGGAGGCAGACCTGCTGGGGGCAGGTGGTTTATGTTTTATGGCTCTTGTTTCTGTCCCTCCAAGGGATTCCCAACAAGAGATACTCCCAAGATAAGAGTGTCTTCGTTTAAATCTAACATTTTTTAAGATAAAGTTTTGCCGGGTCCCAGATACCCTGCAATAGACTCCCCAGTCCTCGCAGTAGCACTCTGCGGCAGGTGCTGGGACCCGCCTTCTACCGACGACTACACTGAGGCTCAGAGAGGACCGAAGGATGGGCCCTCAGCTAGTCAGTGGCAGGACAGAGGTCCAATTCATCCCTCCTTCTTGAAGTCACTTTGCCTCTAAAAAGATGTGTTAATCTGCTTGGTCCGCTATCACAAACTATCCTAGCCTGGGTGGCTTACACAGCAGCAGGGTCATGCCTCACAGTTCTGGCAAGTGGGAAGTGAAATATCAAGGCGCTAGTCCATTCAGGTTCTGGCTTGCAGATCACTACCCTCCTGACGTGTCCTCATACCACAGAGAAGAGGGAGAGAAAGAGAAAGAGAAAGAGGGAGAGGCAGACAGGGAGCGAGAACGGGAGCAGGAAGAAGGGAAGAGAGAGACAGAGAGAGAGTGTGCGCACTCTGGTGTCCCTTCCTATCGGATCAGGTCCTATCGGATCAGGGCCCCACTCCACGACCTCATTTAACCTCAACCACTTCCTTAGAGGCTCCATCTCCAAATACAGCCACACCGGGGGTTAGGGCTTCGCATCATGAACTGGGGGTGGGGGCACAATTCACAACGGGGGGCCACCGATTCTGACTTGAGTATGTTGAGGGCGTGCACGAAAAGCCCTGTATGCAGCTCAGCGTGAAGCAAACAGTTGTCTTGCTCACACCTGCTCTCCTTCAAGGACAGCTGCATCTGGGAGGGCCTGATGAGAGCGGTGGCAGAGAACTGGGGTTACTGGGGTTGAGGACTAGCCCTAGGCCCTGCGTCCCAGTGAGATGCACAGGTCTGGCTGGAGAAGGGATGTGTGAGCCACAGGTTTCTCTGAGAGGTGTGAGTGGGCTCTGAGGTTTCCCAAGGGGCACCTAGTATTGGGGATGGAAGGATTCTCAAAGAAGCTAAATAGCAGAAGCTCCCTCCTTTTCCCCCCTCTTTCCCATACCTCTTTCCCTTTCTTTCCCTTTTCCCTATTATTTTATATCATTTTTTGATTTTGTTCTTTGCCTCCAGAGCCCTACAGGCAGAATTCAATGGGACCGTGGAGGCCACTGTCCTTCTCCTCTAGTATCATAGTAACTCATGCACATACAACAGCAATGCCACAAATTCATTCAGCCTCTTCTGGAATACCTCCCACCTCCTAAACCAGCCCATTTTCAAGTATCTTTAACTGGCACAGGCTCCCTCTCCCTGCAGCTGCTGGTTCTACCTCCTAGAGCAACACGAACAGAAGCAGCCCTTACGAGACATTTAGAACAAGCGTTTCCACCCATATCTCCATCTCTAAGATGAACTGGGCAGTTTCTAAGATCTATTTCATTTCTATACCAGCAGCAAATTCTAGTTAAATCAGTACGCATTTACCAGAATTAAGCCCATTTCGACTCCTCCCTCCATTGCTTCCTTCCAGGAAGCTGCCGTTCATCCACTCGAAAACTTCTTAATGAGCATTATGTATGTGCCAAGACAACCAAGGCACAAGGACGACAGCTGAGTAAGATCATCAGAATTCCCACTCTCCTAGAGCTTTGAGGAGACAGGCAAACAAACGGGAATGTCAGGTAGGAAATGCCACAAAATAATAACATTTTCTTTCACAGTTGAACTATAGTTCTCAAATCCAATGAGCCCTTATTTTGAGCAAGGCACTTGGCTAATTATGGAAGAAATCATCTTGTGTGCAAATACGGGGTTTGTTTTTTTGTAAAGGCTTCATAGAACTTTATGCTTTTTGATCCTCACGAGAGCCTGGTAAAGTAAACAGGATTGGCATTATTTTGTTTTAAGGTTTTATTTATTTATTTGAGGGGGGGCACCAGCGGGGGGGGCAGGGGCAGAGGGAGAGGGACAAGCAGACTTCCTACTGAGCAGGGAGCCCTGGACAGGAGACTAGGATGCGGGGCTCAACATGGGGCTCGATCCCGGGACCCCGAGATCATGACTTGAGCCAAAGGCAGACACTTAACAGCCTGAGCCACCCAGTCACCCCAGGATAAGCCTTATTTATATCATGAAGCTCATTTTGCAAACGAGAAAACTGAGACTCATTTCAAGCAGTGACTCACAGCCAGTGAGGCCTTCCCAAGCCAGCTCTCTCGCGCGCATTAGCAGCACCACATGCCGGTTTTTGACAAATGTATGAGTTCACATCTTAATTTGATGCCTTCGCTGTGTCTTGGATCTCCCCGTCATCATCTGGCTTTGTAGGGAGGACCCTGATGTGGGGGAACCAGAAGAGGCTGGCCGGGAGGAAGGGGCATCATCACAGAGCAGGGAGGCAGCTTTCTGAGTCAGGAAGTGTGGGTGAGACATCTGGGGAGGTCACGCGGTCACTCTTTCAATAGCCAGGACCGAGGGGCAGGCCAGGAGCCCCTGGCGGGTCGCTGCGCACTGCTGCGGGAAAACAACTGAGCTGCGGGGGCTGCAGGGACAGAGGAGCAGGATGGAACGTCTCCTAACAATTGAGACGGCTGCGTTTGGCAGTCTGCTAAATGAGGTGACAAAAAATGCTTCTGACTCCCTCGCCGAGTCCACCTTAGCGAGGACCCTCAGCCCTTCCCCCCTCCTCCATGCACTAAGAAGGGACGACTCGGAGCACAATGCACCCATCCTTCTTCAGATTTCTCACTGCTAGTCTTTTAGTCTTTAAAAAACCCCACAAAACCTACACAGGACACATTTTATTCACTCTCTGATTGGCTCTTTAGGCGTTCTGCTGGGTAAGCTCACGCGTCTACACACACGTGTGGACGTGTGTTTGCAGGCCCCGTTGGGGCAGCCCTTGGCGGGGACTGGCCATTGACAGGGTGCAGGGCTCTGCCAGGGACACACGAGAAAACAGGGGTGGCGGGAAGTGGGCTCCACGAGAGACACCAGACAGAACGGAAGGAAACCCCAACCTGGGCAGGAGGGACTATAATGCTGCTGGACACGGGAGACCAGAGGCTTTCCATCTCTTTCCCTCCCGCCTTGGCAGTGGGATCCTGACTCTGCAGAAGGTCATCCTTTCCGGGATGGCCTGTCCCTTTGCCACAGAGTCAAAGAAGACAATAGGGCCTGGGCACCGCCGAGTGAGCCTCACTCTGCCACACTCCACAGTCACGCTTCGGTGAGGCATCACGGTGAGATGCAGAGCAGCGTGAGTCGCCCTTAGAATGACAGGTGAGGTGAGGTGCATCCCAAGACCCACATAGAAACCAGGCTGATAGGGCTCCTCTCGCCGTTCCTCATCTGGTCTCAAACCTGCCTTGTCCTCCCCTCCTTCATCTTGACCCCAGCCTGTGGCTTATCTTCAACCCCTGTCCACGTGGGACTAGACATGTTCTGCCTTCTACCACTTCTGGGCTCCCCTCCCCTCCACCATCTACATTCAGCCTTGGGTTGTGTTTGTGTTTGTTGATCTAAGCAGCGCTCAGCTCAGACCTCAAAACTCACCCTGGTGTGAGGCAGTGTGACCAGGATCTGCGAGAAAGGAATTCAAAGATACCGCACCAAAGAATTATGCACATAAAGCAAGAGGGTCTTTCTGCCACATCTCCGAACAGGAAAATCAATTCCACAAATATTTATTGAACACTTATTCTGTGCAAGGCACGGTCTGTATATTAAAAAGAAAAATGGTACAGCCTTGAGGTGGTGGAAAAAATAAAAACATCGTTCAACCAATTTGTAAATGTCTGAGGTTCTACAGGGAACAAGGTAGGCTCCATTTAAGCGCTTGTCCAATCAGACTAATATCTCTATTTATTCTAAAATAAGAAAAATGACATCTCAAAGGATATGTCATCCCTTTGGACAGCAATATGACTTCTGTTGCAGAAACCAAACAATGAGCTACATCAAGAAGTGGCACCTCGCCTGAGGGAACGTGCCAGGCGATCAGAAGGTGGCCCAGGGGGGATGGCCACGGGCAGGCACACATTGCCGGGTGGCGGCTCCTAGGGAAGTGGCTTCCAGGGTTGGTAGCAAAGCTAAGTTGGGAAAACTTACACTGCTTGCTTCTCCTTGGCCCCATTTCCAGGAGTTCTTTTCCCTTTGTACTTTAAGAAATCCATGTGGCTCCATGTAACTCTTATGTGTTTTTTTTTTTCTTACGGAAGGACCATTGTTCAGACCTTCTTGGCACATGGAACTCAGAGATTAACTCAAAGCTTCTAGGGATGTACTTGACTGATTGAAATTGGAGGTAGGAATAAAAGAGAGCAGACCGTGACTAGACCCCCAGGAGAATCCCCCCTCAGCAGTCAGGCTACAGAAATGTGCCTTCTGGGGCATTGCATGGAGTCACAGAGCTGTGATGCTGAAGTCCCTGACACCACTTCCAGAAGAGGGCACTCAGCCTCAGCTCAGAACTCAGCACGGGTCATGGCTACCCTTGCTGGCGTCCAGCGGGTAGTTGGACTGCTGTGCTTCTCAGCGCGTGTTCTCTCTTTGTTCATTCCCAAAATGACTTCCACTCCGTGATCATGGCTTCTCCCCCTCCCAGGCCATCATCAACAAGCATAATTCCTCAAATTTTCAATGTCTGGGAATCGAACATAAGACTAAGAGCTCCTCAAGTGTAGGGACCAAATGAAACATTTGAGAGCCTTTTACAATTATGAAAAAAATGCAGCTCCCTGTATGAAATCCAAACCACCCAGTGAAGACGTTCAGATCTCCCTTCACACTCTTCCCCTAAGATTCCCGCTATGAATAGGTTGTCAGGTTTGCATCCAGACGTTTTATTATGCATTTCTATTCATCAGGTGTATGATTTCCACTTTTAAAGAGCTCTGTCTGGCTGCAGGGAGGAGAATGGAGTCCAGGAGGCGCCGGGAGCAAAAACAGGAAGTCCATGAAGGCGAGGCGAAAAATAATGGCTGCCTGGGCAAATATGGCAGCAAGGAGGTGGGACCAAGTGGGCAGATGCAATGTATTTTGGGGAGTGGAACCAGTAAATAATTGTTCAGTGACTCATTGAGCCAATGTTTGAGGTAACTTTCCTTTTGCGGTGCTCCACTTCTGGCCACCTTCTCCAACAGTCAGAAAACCAGAGAGCTTTAAATATACATCCAAGCTTCCCCTCAACCTGCCATCATCTAAACGCTGTCCCTGGACAGCAGAGCAAACGATAGCCCGGGAACTGCCTCCGCCAGAGGCAGAGGAAACTTTCCCTTTCAAACCCCTATTTTTAAACACA
>CM053617.1:45416714-45438378 GCA_028646535.1 Procyon lotor | reverse complement strand
GGCGGAATTTGAAGAGGCCTGATATTTGGGAAAATAACCAACTCACACCACCTTTTGAACTGCCCCCAGATTTATCCCTGGGGTGTGAGCCTATTTGCAGATTTCTTTTCTCTTCCCACTTGTTTTTAAGCTGCTGAGTCGTCCCTATACATAGCCAGGCAAGAGGCTGGCTTGGCCACGAAAATAGTTCCTTAGAGAAACAGAGCAATTTGGAATAAGCCAAAATAGCTCTTTGCGGTAAACTTGAGTGCCTCAATTTTGATATTGATCTCAGTGCCCTCTCGAGTGTGGTTTTCTGGAATCGCAGGTGGAAGCAGGTCCCGGTACCACCCTTGTTTGCTTCCTGCTGCACACAACACGCGGTGGCTCTCTGGTCACTTCTGTTGAGAATGCGGACGTAAACCCAGGGAGCAGACTTATTTTCATGTGTGGTCACAAAACCTGGAGGTGCCACGTTCATGATGGCCCATGGACGTCTTACAACGAATTTCAGACACCACGGAACACCCCTTTTTTTTTCTACAAAACATGATTCCTTCCACTAAGGGCTACTTGAATTCCTTTCCTTTTGCTTCAGTGTTTGTCACCTGGGTGACTTTTGGAAATTAGTGGCATTGCTTCAGATCAGTGGTTTTCAACCTCTCCGACCTACGAACACCTACACATGGGGTCAGGGCACGTGTCATGTGAAAAGGTTGCCTGGTTTGAGCCCTTTCATTCTCACCGTTTTGGAACCATCTGCCCATGCATGCTACTAGGACACAGGGAACATCTGAGTAATCAAAATGCAGGTGGTAGAAACACCAGCCTGCTGCAAATCTATGCCTAGAAACCCCAGCCGAGATCGTGAAGAAGCAGTCTTGGTCCACTACGTGCAAGAGAAAAGGACACTTCCCCTCCAAAACAAATCAGTAACAGATAGAATATATGAATCTCAAAATAATTATGCTGAGCAAAAGAAGCCAGACAAAAAAATAAGTGCATACGGAAGGATTCCATTTATAAAAATTCTAGAAAATGCAAACTAATCTATAGTGATAGAAAGCAGATCTTCATTTACTCAGGGCAAGAAGGGAGGAGGATAGGGATTATGAAAGGTCCATAAAGGGACTTCTTGGGGTGACGGACGTGTTCATTATCTTGAGTGTGGCGATGATTTCATGAGCAGATACATATGTCAGAGTTCATCAGATTGTACCCTTGGCGTATGTACAGTTTGTCATACATGGGTTATACTTCAAGAAAGATGGGAAAATTAAGACTAGTCCAAAAGAATGAGGTAGGCAGTGCTGTTCATTACTCTGGAGCCATAGGAGGAACATCAGACTACAGTAACAGCTCATCTTCTGCACCATGCATAGCCCGTGTCAACCACGATGTGCATTATCTCATTAAATCCTCATAACAGCCTTAGGAGGAAAGGCAGGTATAGAGACAATGAGTAGTTTGGTCATATTCCTTCAGTATCTAAGGGGTAGAGCTGGAATTGGGAACCCATGTCAAATCACTCCACAGCCTAATCTCTTAAGTCCAAAGAAGTATTTAGTCCTGGCTTTGCCACTAAACAGCCAAGTGACTGAGTTGAGAGGGTCCCCATGCAAATATCATTCTGAGGGCCCGAACACCTATCAAGCAATATCTCTTCATAATAAGACTTTCCCCCTTTTGGGTGGATGGCGGGGGGGGGGGCAGCTCACCAGATTGTTTCCAAAATTAGTCAAAGCCTGTAAGTCTTAAATAAAAAGCTGGCTGATGCCATTTAACTCTAATGTGGCAATTTGAATGTAGGAGTCATTGTGTTTGAAACATAAAGTGCACTTGACTTTCCACTCCATACTTTTAATGGGGTTGTTCTGTTCTTTTAAGATTTTTTATTTATGTATCTAAGAGAGAGTGAGAGCACGAGCAGTGGGAGGGGCAGAAGCAGACTCCCTGCTGAGCAGGGAGCCCGATGCGATGCGAGGCTCCATCTCAGGACCCGAGGGTCATGATCTGAGCCAAAGACAGATGCTTAACCGACTGAACCACCCACGTGCCCCAGCCACTCCATGCTTTTAAAAAATGGATAGGTCACTGGGGCTCCTCACCGAGAGCCCCACATGGCCACTCCTCTGGGCAGCTGAGGTAGCAGACTTCACATGGACAGTGCTGTGGAGGCCAAATTTCTGAGCCCACAGATGGAAGGGCTACTCCCCTCCCTACCAGAGGAGGAAGTTACCAGAATCTTAGAGCTCTTGGCTCTTCTCCAAATCCCAGTGCTCCATCCTGCCTGGAAGAGGGGTAAGAAGCTTTTCTTTTCTCTCTTGTTTGGTCTTGGAATTGTTGTTGAACTCATACCTCATAAGCCTGCAAGTGTTCAAGTCTCAGTTTTCCCCAGTTAGTAGGAAAAGAGCCTGCTGCTAACTTCCCCCCAAAACTAAAAAGTATCCCTTCATCAGAGTAATGCCATGACCTTGAGCAAGGCAGGTCCACCTTCCTTGCACCAGTTCCTTCAGATACAATAAAAATAACAAGTCATTAGTTAAATGGCATTGGGCAAATCATCTAACCTCTCTGTGCCTCATTTTTCTCATCTGTGCAGTGGGACTAAAAATAGTTGTTTTGTGTCATATGGGTAGTCATATGACTTACATAAGCATTAAATGAAATAATGCAACCGTTAGCTGTGGCTGATATTCCTGTGCCCCTTACAAAGAGCTTTGGGTGCCCATTTTGTATGCATGTTACAGGAGATAGGCCCAGTGTCCAAGAAAGTTAAATAACTGCTTAGTTAGTGACTACAAGCTAGAACTTGAGCCTCAAATTGACTACGTGATGGAAAGGTCCCTCCCACTGTCGCATGAGGTGATTTTTCTTCTTTTTGACACCAGAAAGTTAACTCCATGATTTCCTTCCTACAAAGTCTCCCAAATCCCACTTACAACTCTTAGATTGTCAGGGAGATGAAGAGAGCATGGGCAGGGTCCCCGATACAGTACACTGCCCTCTGTTGGCAAGGAAATGGAGGTGGGGGCGGCTGGAGGGACCCCACCCCCACACCGGAGGGCACTGTCCCATGTTGGCAAGTCCTCGAAACCTTAGCACCTTCCCTAATCAGCAGTTCACTTCTCCTCACCTGGGGCCCACTGACCCATGCAAAGCAGGTTAATTTCCCACTTCCAAAAGTATCTTTTGATAGTGAGTCTGAGAACTCGTTTCTGATTTGAACTCTGAAGCCATTTGGAAATGCATGTAAAGCATCCCCAGTAATCTTGAATCAATGGCAATCCTGAAGGACACCCGGACACTTGATTTAGGAGCATTTTTGTGAACCAGACTAAAAATCTGGGATTGCAATGCCAAAACTATAACTTCTGAATCTTCTTTATTTACTGCTGCCAAACCCCAAACCTTATCTGTCAACTCAGTGGCCTAGTTAAGAGGAACATTTCTCAGGGACAAAAATGTTGAACTGAGTTTGTCTTCAAAACTGAAAGAAGAAAAAGCAGCTTGTGTTTGCTCTCTGTCAGCGCCTTCATACTCCACGTTCTGGCTTCTTGCTCCAAGAAACAGAAAGCCACTTGGGCTAATTTAAATACAACAGTTATGGAAAGAGTGAGGGGCATTTGAAGGTCACAGGGCTATACATTCATATCCATGTTCTTTCTCTTAAAGAATATATTCTTAAAGCGGCCTAAGCTTTGGGCCCCACCCAAGCTGGACTATTCCTGGGCTCTGTACGTTAGTTCTCTGCAGAATGGCCTCCTCTGCTGGCCTATCCATCTGTGTGGGTCTGATGTGTCTGCCTGAGGCCAGACTCTATGTACCATTCAGCACAGGGCCCGGGTATATCGCCAGAAGTCGCTGCTGCTTTCAGCTCAGGTCCTGGATAGAAAGGATCTCACCAGTTGTTGGCCAACAATGTCTTGACTCTCCCCTCATACAATCACTTGCAAGAGTGTAGGGGAGGGGAATCCATTGGTATAAAAACACAACTGTCCTTTTAGCATAGCCTTTGAGTGAGAGGGATTCCCAAAGAAGGTAGCCCCAGACTGTGTTAACCAGAGTGAGAAGCAACCTACAGGGAAAGACGCTGAGGAAAATGATCAAGTCCTCAGATTGCTCTTCCTCCTCTTCCTTCTCTTTCTTTTCCTTGGAGGTGGCAGTAGGGCCAGGGGCTAAGAGGCAGCGGGGCCAAGGAGGTGGTGCCTGACCCGTGGCTCAGGAAGCTTCTATGGGCTGAGATGGTGGAGGCCAGGCTAGACATTCAGAGGCTGCTGGCCTTGTCAGGAGATGGGAGACACAAGGGGGAGTGAGTGGAGGAGCAAATACATTGAGGCTGATTGGAGCTAAGTTCCTCACTGCTGGAGAGGGATTTACAAGTAGGGAACAGAGAACAAGAGAGTCCTGAGGTGATGGGCTGTCTTTGAAAGTGTCGGTGTAAACCTGTGGTAAGACAGAGACAGGGACAGTGAGATGACAGAGATAAGTAAGCAGGCAAGTAAAAAAAAAAAAAAAAAGAAGGGGTAGCTCTTCTTTATCTTAAGATATCAACAGACAAATGGGGAAGGAATGATGGCAATCAATTTTCTCTGTTGGGCAGCCATTATAGGGGCTGTTGATAAAGGCATGGGTGGAGGTGTCCTAAGGAATAAGGTATTGGCATAGCCTTAAGATATCTCCCCAACCACATTTTGTGGTTAAAAAATACTTGTCAACCAAAGAGGGACAAATGGTGAGTTGACAGTAGTCACCACCTTGACCAGATGGATGACTGAGGATCCGTCAGAGTGGTGTGAAGAGTTAACCAGGAGCTCCCTGACAAAAATGCACCCCAGCCTTATTTTTGTGCTTTCCTCGTTAAAGTGCACGGCCTGCATCTTGGCACGAGGAACCATTGGAAAACCCCATGAGAGATCTGTACTCTGTATAAATGGTCAAGGTCAAGAAAGAGAGGGAAAGACTGAGAAACGCTCCCATACCGAAAGGAAATCAATGTGATAACCAGAGGCAGCGTGTGATCTTGGAATGGTGTTGAGCCTGGCAAGAAGAAGAAACACTGTTGGAAGAGTCGGCAAATTCTGGATGAGATCTATGAACAGGGTGACCCTGTCACAGCAGTATTTCCTGTTTTGGAGGATTTGTGGCTGTTACCGAGGAGAGTGTCTTTGATTTAGGGAAGTACATATTACAGTATTTAGGGGCATGAGGGATCATGCCTGCAACCCATCCTCAAAGAGTTCAGGAAAAGAATAATGATAATGGGTAGATACCTGGAGACAGAGACAGCAGTGGGGCAAATGGGGTATCATGTGAACAAATGGGGAATCTGGGTAGAGGTATAATAAAGGAAGTAGATACATCCAGGGATATCAAGTATATATAGAAGTTATCTAAAGGAAGTCCTTGGAACTCTTCATGCAATGTGCCCATAAGTCCAAAAGGACTTCAAATCATAAAAATTTATATAAAAAGCAAACAAGTTTTAAAATTTCTATCCATACCCTCAGACTCTGGAGAAGGGGAAGGGAATGCCTCTTCACTGCACTGAGCAGAGTCTCTTGAAAATTCTAGCCATTATCCCCCTCAGTGAAGCGAGGACATCCCCCTCTTCTACTGACCACCGCAAAAACACCCCCCAAAAAAATGAGAAACCAAAACAACAGAACAAAACAAAACAAAAACAACTAAAAGGAAGGAAGGAAGGGAGGGAGGGAGGGAGAGAGAGAGAGAGAAAGAGAGAGAGAGAAAGAAAGAAAGAAAGAAAGAAAGAAAGAAAGAAAGAAAGAAAGAAAGAAAGAAAGAAAGAAAGAAAGAAAGAAAGGAAATACATTTTAAAATCTCTCATGAGAATAAACAAGGAACTGGTCCTGGTCCTGCTTTGGTGGGATGGTATGAGGTAAACCCTTTGTTTCTTAAAAGCAAACCACTGATTCATGCCAGAAATTGATAGCCCCTAAAATGTTAAAAGTGTTTCTTGGAACAGCTGCACCCAACCATGCCGAGGCAAAAATCACTGTCCATAATGTTTTCATTTACTTCAGTAAATCTCGACACTGAAGACGACAGCCTGGCAGAGCCTAAGGAGCCCACTCCTGGGTTCGCAGTCGGACTCCTCCTCTTCCTGGCTGTGTGTCTTCAGGCAAACCCCGAAACCCTCCTGCAGCTTGGTCGCTGGGCCTGGAGGGTGTGGGGAAGAGCAGCCGCTTCCTACGGTTGTGGGGAAGCCTGAGGAGATATCAGATGTCAAGCAGCCTGCATTTGAAAGACCCTCAATAAATACCTGTCACCTCGCTTTCTGCAAAACACGGAAAAATGTCGAGGCCCACCGGGATCCCCGGGCCATACCTTGGGGACCATCTCGACAGACCCCGAGGCACTTTGCCAGGTTCACTGGCATCTCTGTGAGCCCAGGACTCCGGTAGGCTGTGATTTCTTGCCTTCACCCAAATGACATTCCTTCTGCCTGTCTTTATTTCAACAGACATCCCTTCATCTCGCGGCACCGAGCCCCGGCAACGCTTCTGACGCGCTCGAATTTATTCTTTTCCCTTGAAGACACGTCCCTTCACTCCTCATGGCTTATAAGCTGGGAAGACCCAGAGGAAGAATGTTCGTCTGTCTCAGCCTGTCTGCAAAGAGGAGCAACACGGTAAGAAATTGGACTGAGATGAATTTTCGAAGGGCTGAACTTAATAGCAAAAAGCCCAATAAATCTGAAGGAGAGCATACACGAGACCCGGGGCCAAAGCTTTGGGTCCTTGTCTCTTAGAGGCTGGTTTGTCTGGAGAAGGACGTGTCATCTTTTCAAAGCCAGCCTGATGTCAGGACGAGCGATTGCTCGTGGGCCGTCCTCCCGTCGTTTGTCACGCACAGTAGGGAGATGGCCCGGGAGCGGCTGTGGCGGGACAGGCCTCCCGATCCTGTCCTGGCCGATCCTTCACCATCACGTCAGCTGGGACACGAGAGGGAGGAGAGAAGGATGGACCCTCGGGGCTTTCAGGCTCTCACACGAATTGCTTCCAACCGAGGGGGCACAGAGAGGAAAGGACAGTACAGACAAATGGCCCTAAGGATGCTCTGATTCTATCCAGAGCAACTTACTCTCCCCAAGCTGGCAAGCCGGCTCCAGGCACGCTTCCTGAAGAGCTCCCCAACACGCAAGAGGTTCCCCTCATTTCCCCCAGAATACAGAACTATGAAATAGTACTGCGTTTTAAAAGGGCTTCTTCCCCTTTTTTTCTCGTTGCCGAAGACATACATAGTATTTTAGTAAATACAGATAAGCTCAAAACGGGTGGGGGAAAGAAAGCAAAATACCCCACAGTCCTACTGATAAATACATTTTGTCCTTTTTCCAAAAATAGAATGGTCCTATGCCTGATCTTTTGCGACCTCCATTTTTCACTGAACAGGAAACTGCAAAGCGTCGTCCCTGGTCATTAAGAATCCTTCCAAGCTATTCTTGGTGATGGTTGTACTATGTCGCTGAGGAACACCATGTATTGAACTCAATCTCTAATGGTAACTATTTAGGTTGTTTACACACTTTACAGATAATGCTGCAGGGAATACTTTTTAGAGCTCGGTCCTCGCATGCCGCTCTGACCATGTCCTTAGAATAAGTTCTCACAGACAAAATTAGTGTAGCCATAATATGCGCATTTTATTTTATTTTTTCAAAGATTTTATTCATCTATTTGACAGAGAGAGAGAGAAAGCACAAGCAGAGGGAGCAGCAGGCAGAGGGAGGACCCTGGGACCCAGGCCCCTGGGATCATGACCTGAGCTGAAGGCAGACACTTAACCGACTGAGCCCCCCAGGCGTCCCAGTATGCGTGTTATACCGCCAGTTTTTCTGCCCGAGAACTTGTACCAGTGAAATAACGCGTTCTTACTGGCAGGAGATGGAAGCTGCCAGCGTCTTCCAGCATCTTCTTTACTGTGCTGCGAAATTAATGCATGTGATTTCTTTACCCAACTTGGAAAAGTGGGATCAGGTTTAGTAACCCATGAGAGAAGCAGAAACAGGAATGAAACCTGTTCGAACAGACCTCCGGAATCAGGACTTACAGAAGCCAGCCTTCTCTCTCTCGATTCTACTTATAGAAGTTACACAGGCTCAAGCCAGAAGATCCGGGAGGTGGAGCACACTGGGAACAAAAGAATTCTCCAAATATCCACCGCCCAGAGGTTCGCACCGTGATTCAGGCACCTGTCCTTTTGGTCGTCCATCTTGGCAGGTATGTCTTGTTCATGTAAAGGAAACAATATTGGTGTCATTCTGTGCTGTGGTCATATTTTGTCCTTTACCCAGGGCTTGCCCCCCTTCCCCCACTCAGGACACTGCCTTGCTTGCCTCTCATGCTTTCAAGGGGACCAGGGCAAGGCGGTGTTGCAGGGGGCAGGGGGCGCTGAACTTTCTCGGCCTGGCTCCCAGGGGGAACGTCACACATCTCCTCTAAGCCCTTGACCTCTGGCTTTACCCCTGGCCTTCTAAACACGCCTAACCAGGCCTGCCTCTACAACCACCCATAGGCCATTAGCTGAGGCTCATGAAGTCTAGAAGTTTCATCCCTGAGACCTCAGCTTCTATCCAGGACCCGGGTAATGAACGACCGTCCGAAGAACGTTTCTGCATTTCCTGCAGAGGTCTTTGGGAGGGCGTGGATGATGTGCCTCCGTGTCCTTAGACTGAGATCCTCGTGAGAAATCCGTGCTCACGCTGAGGGCCAGGGAAAAGTTTGCCTCGCCGAGAAACGGCTCCACTTCCTTTCATCCAATAACTCATCATATCTCCCCTTTCACTGTAGCTCAATTTAATGTGCAATTGCAGTAACTATCTTCTGCTAGGTTTCTGCTTTAATCATTTCCTCCCTTCGTCCATGTGACTTTGGATATTTCATCTCTGATCTCACTGTCCCGGGCTTATATTTTTAATTGTCCGTCATCGCAAGTTTGTTTGGACGTTGGTAGGAATGCCGGTCATAAGTAAATAAACAATCGTCGTGACCCATAGGTCCCCTCTTTAAGGTCATATCTGCCTTAGTGATTAATAATTCCCTTCATTAACTCCAAGTGCCTTCCTGGTATTTCCAGGCAACTGCACTTAGAGCTATTATGAGATGCACTTGGGTGCATTAGACCTGAATGAGAAGAGCGGGATTTTTTAGGAATAAATTATAATATATTGGTGTCGCTTAGTCATTCTCCTGTATAACTGGAGTCCCGGTATTCTCTCAGATCAAATACACTTCTCACGGGGCACCTCAGTGGCTCATGGGTTGAGCGTCTGCCTTCGGCTCAGGTCATGATCTCAGGGTCCTGGGGTCGAGCCCTGCATCGGGCTCTCTGCTCAGCAGACAGTCTGCTGCTCCTTCTCTCCACTCCTGCTCTCTCTCTCTCAAATAAATAAATAAATTCTTAAAAAAAAAAAAAGACACGTCCTACTGTTGTGACAGTAGGTTATTTCCCTGCAATGATGGTAGCCAAGCCACTTCCCTGCTGGCCCACTTGGTGACTGATACAGTAAAATGCAGAGGGGCTTCTTGGCAGTGCCCTGGGACCCGTGGGAGGGGACATTAATGTCTCTGACCCAGTTCTGCCACTGAACATTTCCTTCCCCCTAAAGCCCCACCACGGACCTTCTCTGGTATGTGTCTCTCACTTTGGCGTTTGTCACCTGGATGATCTCTCTATCTCGTAAACCCTCTTCCCCCTCTCAGGGCCCACTCTTCACATGCTAGATTAGAAGAGAGACCACAGTTCTTCACTGTCTCCCTGCAAATACACCCTTCCTCTGACCTCAACACGGTCACGTGCCTGTCCCCACTCCTTGACTTCACGCTGGTCCCTGGGGCTTGCTTCGGCCAGTAGCTGAGGGGCCAAAGTCACATTGTTCCAGCTGTAAGCCATGGTCTCCAGAGGCCTGGCAGGCTTCCACTTGTTCCCTGTGTTCCCACCGTGGCCAGAAGAGCTTGAGGACATTGCTGCCCCTTCGGCCTGGGGTCCTTCTGAAGCAGAGCTTTCCCGGGTAACTTGTAAATCTGTGAACAGACTAAGTGCCTTCGTTGTATGCCACAGAGATGCTCTCCTTGTTTGTTATGCAGCAAAACTGACCGGTGCACCCTGTGACAGATCCTCCCGGGAAGGCCTGGCTCTTTTCTTGGCCCTTATCCTTTGGCCTGGATTCTGCAGACCATTCGGTATATTCCCAGGTCCCTGGAAATTCGACATCAGCCCCCTGTGCCTTCCCAGCCTGTCCCAAGCAGCCTGGCTGAGGTCAGAGCCCTGAGCCTCCTGCTTGCCCGTGGCTAGGATCTCTAACTAGAGAGCTGTGAACTGTATGCATCGCTGTCCTGGAATCAGGGTCCTTGGCACTAAGCATGGTGCCCTGCTGCCAGTGTGCACTGCCAGCATGCTGGACCCTGCACTTACGGCCTTGCCTGTTCCTTCTGATGCTCCGGAGCTTTACGTGGCGGCTGTTGTCCTCTTGTTCACTGCACACGGGAGGAGACAGAAGCCCTCAAAGGAAAGTAACTCACCCAGATCTCCTGGCCGTGGGGAAGGGGGACCCAAACCCACCCACGTGCTCGTTCAGAGTCACTCTCTTAGCTGCCCAAAGTGTGTGAATTGGGGGCACCTGGGTGGCTCAGCCAGTTAAGCAGCTCTGGTCATGGTTTCAGGGTCCTGGGATTGAGTCCTACATCGGGCTCCCTGCCCAGTGGGAAGAACTGCTTCTCCCTCTCTTCCCCACTCGTGCTCTTTCTTGCTATCTCTGTCTTTCTCTCTCAAATAAATAAATAAAATGTATTTTTAAAAATTGTAATTATTCGACTGCCACCCAGGGCGGCAGACCAAGCAGCCTTAGTCAGGCCGGGCTCACCTCATCTCCAGGCTCGGGGCCAGAGGGCTGGATGAGGGGCCAGGTCCTGGGATGGGCAGGTGCCATCTCACCACTGCTCCCTCCCCACACTCCAACCCCCTGCAAGTGGCCTGCTAGATGGGAATTGTGGCAGGAGCCTGTGGGGGTCCCACGTAAGACCCCCTTGCTATGTCCTACTGAGCAGGAGTGAGGCCTTGGGCGGGAGGAGGCTGGAAAACCCAGAAGCAAGGGAATGATGGATCCTCAGGAAGGCTTTTCAGAGCTTTAGGGGGGAGCTCCACATGGCCTGTGCGAAGGATCACACTTGCTTTTCCAAGTCGATGCCTAAGCCCCCATTACTGCCCCAAACCATAGAACCTTGGCAGGGCAGAGCTGGATAGGGCCCTGGAGAACTTTGGTTCCAGGAAGGAAACTGAGGCCCGTTTCTTTACACTGCAGGATCCCACTCCTCACTTCCCAGCAGCATCAGCAAGAACTACACGGCCAGAGCAGCATGGCAAGTCCTCTTAGCAAGGCTTATTATAAACCTTCGTCTTTAACCTACCTTGAGATCGTATCCCTTAATCCTAATTCTGCGTCTGGCACAATACCGCTCATGTGCGAATTCATCCAGCCGAGACTTGAATGTGCCCGGCTCTCACAAGGCAGACACTCCCTGGGCCAAGGGGTGGAAGGTGCACCTTTTCCTCTAGACACTCTTCCAGATCTTTTGTTTAGGTGCCTAGATTAATATAGTGAAAACCTGTCACTTCCCACAGGCCCCAGGGACGGTCAAATCTGCTCCCCCAGAGGTCTCTAGGGATGGGAGTATGTTTCTGAGCAGACGCGTGCCAATGGCGTCCTGGAGAGCAGGGGCCCCCAACTTCCACATATTTTCCACCTCCTCACACGTCTGCTTCCCACCGCGCAATGAGGTATCTCACCTGAGAGATGAGGTTTACTTCCTAAGAGACTAACTCCTTGGAGTGGAGACCAAAGGTGGGTTCTGTTTGTGTTTGAGAAAGCTTCATCTATCCTGTATCGATTCCCTGGGAGCAAAGAAAAGAGAGGGTCACTCCCTCCCCATCTCTACCGCCACAGTGATCTTACAGACCCCAGCTCCTCTCAGAAGGGGAGGCCTGAGATCCACTCCGAAGTGTCCCCAGAGGCCACCACCCAGCTGTCCCTCAGCGGGGAATGCATGTCCCCACTGCCCTTCGACAGGCCTGCCAGAGGTGACAGCCCGGCAGTCCTGTGGCTTTCACAGCCTCCCGGTGCCTCCCTCACCCCTCCCCTGACAGGTGTAAATTGGTTCACAAATCCTGCAATTCCTTTAGCCCATGCTCCACTGCGTTTCCTCGGCGATTTTCTGGTTTATTGCCCGTTGCCTGGTTGCTAAGATTCCTTGTAAATTGCATTGCCCTCTGCTCTGTTCTGCCATTTGTCCAGGCTCAACATGGAAGCTGTTGTCCCGGCATTTGCCACGTGCTGGCTGTGAATCGCTCCAAAGTCAGAGCACTGCTGCAGGCCGGGAGCCGCCGGAACGGCAAGGAGGCTGCACGGTGAGACAGAACCCCAAGGGCACAGAGCTAATTTATGCCACCAGGCAGAACTCATCTTTCTCTCCTGTCTCATTCCGGAGGAGGAATCAATATATTGAGGTGGTGGGATCGCTCAGCACTCCTGAAAAGTTTCTTACCCTCTAGGGACTGCAGGTGACTGAAAGACAGACGGACAGCCCTCCACTAGCACTGCAGAGACAGACAGACAAGATGTGACCAAGAAGAGGCTGAAAGTGCAGGCTCCGGTCAGGTGATCCAATCAGGTTCAAACGCAAGCTCTCTGACTTCCTGGCTGTGTGACCTTGAATAAGTCGCTTCAGCTCTCTGTGCTTTCATTGCTCTTCTGTAAAATAGAAGTAACAAGAAGTAATAGTTACTTAATAATAGTAATAGTTACTTAATAGAAGTAACAAGAGCACTTCCTGCATTGGACTGTTGTGAGGTTTAAATGAGCTGATATTTAGAACTCCTACTCCCTGGCCCATAGTAAGTGCTCAGTAAATATTAACTGTTACTGCTATCCTCATCAACAACATCGTTGTCCCAAAGCCGCGAGCCAGAAGCCGGTAAAGGCTGCGTCCTGCCCATCCCTTCGCCCTGCCGACTTGTCCCACGCAGCGGCTGTTATTCCGACCACTCCTTCGGCTCTGTGTGTCTCGTTCGTTCCCTCCCTTGTCTGCCTTCCTCTCCAGCTCCCCCCGGTAGACACAGTGGTTTCATATTTTCTCGCACCCTTTAATTGGGAGAGGCGAGGCATTCATCATAAGGAAAAGAGGGGTCGAGGCTTTTGCTACCCGCCCCCCGTCAGAGCAGAATGGTAAATTATACATCACTTTTCTGTAGATGCCATATAGTTATATAAATTATAGGCGATGTTTTTATAACATGTACATACGAACCTTTATATAGATAAACTATTTATATGGGTGCCTCTAAAGAGGCCGATGTGCATCTTCCTGGCACAGACCATTTCTCAAATGATCTCAGCAGCCACCAGGGTCCAACGTGCCAATGGAGGCCTTCCACGTTAACCTTCCTTTCAGCTGCCTTTACAAGACAATGCTGCAGACCCCTGGGGGCTTAGAGGCCACTCTGGAGGTGCTGTCACAGGAACTCAGAGGTGGAAGGAACCTCAGGAGTTACTGAACCCAAACTCTGGCCGTGCCCATGAGCCCCATTTCCAGCCACTGCTGGTGAATAGCTTCTGCGAAGCTCCACGGAGAGAGCTTTTTCAGTGATGGGCAGCTCAAGATGGCAGACAGGGAGTGGAACGGAAATTTCTCCTTTCACAATTCCTTGCCAGGTACCCTCTTGGACAACACTTAAGAAAATGGGACCTTTTAAACACAACAGGCAAGGCGCCTGGGTGGCTCAGTGGGTTAAACCTCTGCCTTTGGCTCAGGTCATGATCTCAGGGTCCTGGGATTGAGACCCGCATCGGGCTCTCTGCTCAGCAGGGAGCCTGCTTCCTCCTCCCTCTCTGCCTGCTTGTAATCCCTATCTCGCTCTGCCAAATAAATAAATAAAATAAATTTTTAAAAAAATCTTTAAACACAACAGGCTTTTCAAATATTTGACTCCCCCCTCCACCTTTCCTTTGTCCTCTCTTCTCCAGGCTAAAAAGTCCAAATTCCCTCAAGTATTCCCGGCCCAGTTTCTAGACCCTTCTCCATCTCAGTCACTCCCCCGACCACACGCTGTGGCCCCACACCAGCATTAATATATTCCTTACAGCGCAGAGCCTGGACCGCTTCCATCTAGATGTGGCCCAACCGGCCCAGTGGCTCTCACGCCCCTCATTGTGATGCCATGAGCAATTCAGACGTGTTCTCTAATCTAAAATCTGAAGGGCTCTTCCAGTGTAGCTTTGACAGCTGAAAGCTCCCCAGGTCTTCTTCACCGGGACCGATACTCAGCTGTGACTCCCCTAACCTGCCTTTGCAACACTGAGTCTTTCAACTAAAAGTGGAACTTCATACATATGTTCCCTGCCACCTTGGGCTCCGCATCTCTGTTTCCTCAACCAAGCAGGGATGGGTGCATCCAGGGGGCGGCCTCAACCACTCCAGCACTTAGAGAAATGAGCATCTTTACCGTGACCCTCTACTTGTCCCTCCTCCCCAGCCTCCGCCACAGTGCTGCGTATGCAGTAGGCGCTCAGTATGCATTAGGCGCTCAGTGATAGCTAAATCTGTGTCTAACCCGCCGTGTCGCCCCCAAATCGCCAGCTCCACCCTGTGATAGATGTGAAAGCCCTTTGACCATCGCCAGGTGCTGTAAAGACTTCACTTATTATTAATGTCGTCAGGGCGACCGGATGCCGATGGAAGGCAGGAGCCCCCACGGAGGCTGGAAGAACGCCTTTCACACTGCAGGTGCTCCGTGAAGGTAATCGGATGAATTGCACTGCAGCGGCTTGCCCTGCAGCTCAGACACAGACTTAGAAGAAGAAAGTCCAACCTGGGGTCGAAGGTTCTGGCCAGGCTGTGACAGGAGATGACGGCACAGGAGTAAACAGGGAAGTGAGAAGAGAAGTGAGGGCAATTCTGAGCCCGAAGGGGCTCATCTCCCGGGTATCTGGGCCTCAGCGAGCTCCCACCACACAGCCGGCCAGGCCGTGGCTAAATGGCTACGACGCGGCAAGCGTTTACGATGGCTAACGAGGCTGTGGCTCCGCGGGGCCGGGCCCAACCAGGCTTGGCTGGCCTCGGCTGAGCTCCGTCTTACATCTGTACTTAGCTGGCGGGTCAGCCGGGGGCCCCTCATGCAGCGTCTGGCGACAGGTCTGGCAGCTGGCTGCCGGCGGGCTGGGGGATGGGGTGACTGAGGTGACATCCAGCAAGCCAGCTCCTGACTGATCACTTGGCCGCTCAACCGGGCTCTAAAGAAACAGCAGAGGTGCCCAAGGTGTCTTGCGGTCTTGGTGTGGAACTGGCCACGGTCGCTTCCACTGTGTTCCACGGGCCAGAGCAAGTCACAAGGCCAGCCCACATTCAAGGGGTGAGGGTGGGGGGACCTCTACCTCTTCCTGTGAGGAGCTAGAAATTACCCTGCAAAAGGTACGCTAACAGTGAGGTAGAATTCCTCCATTGAGGCAGATCCGAATTGAGAATTGAGGACGTTTTAATAATCAATTTACCATTTCCTTGCTTCCCTCCTTCAATCCATTCTTGCATCCATCCGTCCATCCATCCACCCATCCTTCCATCAGTCTATCCATCCACCCATCCTTCCATCCGTCCGTCCATCCACCCATCCTTCCATCCGTCCGTCCATCCACCCATCCTTCCATCCGTCTGTCCATCCAGTCACACTGCGTGGATACAGACCATAGGGCAGAACCACGCCAAGTGCTGGAGGCATGGCTGGAGAACGTGCGTGTTGGTTAGAGCCCCAGACTCTACAAGGGGGTTCCAGTCTGAAGAAAGCCACCATTGAGGCAGATCCGAAGGAGGGCTGCAGATAGCGGCTTGCAGGGCCATGAGCCACCTCTGTCTTGCTGTGGCCATAGGAAGACAGTCCCTGTGCAGATGCCCCATCCACAGTCACTCGCCCCCGTGACCAGGCTGAGCCCCGACGCCCACCAGCATTTGCCGCCGCCGCCGCCAGCATCCTGAACGATTTATGAATTCAGTCAGTCACTGTGCACGTTGCCACATCGCATGTCACTCTCTCCCTGGCAAGGACATAAACAACCTGATGGGACCCTTGAGGACTGAAGGAGCCTGGCACCAAAGTCGGCTGCAGAGCTCTGGCGGGGTGACTTGGGACAAGGCGAGGACCGCCAGGCCGGGCGCAGCCTAGGATAGAAAGTCCTGTGCGGAGCTCTTGGCAGGGCACTGTTATAGCTCAGTTTTATGAGCTCTTAAATCTCAACATTTACTAAAATGAGGGAGCCCGGCAGGAAGATTAAGCACTGTTGGGCCCTTTAAATCTTCAGCACCAGCCATCCTGGGGGCTAGATTTGTTTTAGACCCTGGCATGATCTCTGTGTCAAAGACCCAGGAAAATGAGCGGTAGTTAAGAGCTCGGGTTCCTTGCCAAGTTCTGTCACGTGCTAGCTGTATGACCTTGAGCAGGTGACAGAATGTCCCTAGGCCTCAGTTTCCTCTTCTGTAGGTGGGGCTATAAGGACCTGAAAGAGAATGCCCAGGAAGTTCAAGGGTGCTATTATAGGATACGGTGGCTCTGGGTAGCTCCCAGCCCCAGGAAGAACCCCTCTCCTCCCTCCTTCCTCCACCACAACCTGGAATACCAGAGGCCCAGGACTCAAACGTTTCTGTAGAAGCCTTCAACTCTTTTTTTTTTTTTTTAAAGATTTATTTATTTGACAGAGAGAAACACAGCAAGAGAGGGAACACAAGCAGAGGGAATGGTAGCGGGAGAAGCAGGCTTCCCGCCGAGCAAGGAGCCCGATGTGGGGCTCGATCCCAGGCCCCTGGGATCATGACCTGGGCCAAAGGCAGATGCTTAACGACTGAGCCACCAGGCGCCCCGAAGCCTTCAACTCTTAATCAGCCAGAGTCAGAAAGAGTTGCTCTGACCCAACCTTAAATGGCTCAGACCCTGGACTACTCTATAATCGCTCAGAGTTGCCCCGGGGCCCAGGGTAGAGAGAGGAGGCATGCTGCTTTATGCTGCGAATTTGCTGAGTGACTCAGGAAAAGTCACCTAACCTCTCTGAGCCTCGTAATGCTCCCAGGGACTTTGGCAGAATAAATGTGGCATCAGGATGAAAGTCCTTCAGAAATTGTAAATCTCTGCATCATTCATTCATTCATTCATTCATTCATTCAGCAAACATTCACTGAACACCACAAACTAAGCCCTCTGCCAAGCCCTGGAGATGGAAAGAAGAGCAAGCCTCCATCCTCGCCTGCCGCTCCCGGCTGTATGGACAAGCAGGCAGTGGGCAAGCTCCTGTCCTCAGGACGGGGTCGGGGTGGGGGAGAGTGGCAGGTGTGCCCTGGTGTCAGGGAGGCTTCAAGGAGGAGGCAAGAACAGTTAAAGTGTGACAACAGAAAGGGCTTAGGCAGGCCAAAGGCTGAGAGAGAGCAGGAGGGGAAGGACAAGGAGGATGAGATGACCAGCTGGGGCCTGGGGCTCATATAAGCAACCACATTCCCCGCCTGAAGCCACCCAGAGAATCCAGACCCGGCAGCAATGCGTCACCCCCGCTCTGGGACCCTGGGTAAAGTGCAGCCTCGCCCCTCTCCCCGGGACCCTCAGAAGGGTGTCCTCAGGGGCCCCCCGCACGGGCTGGTTCACCCACACTTACTGCGCTTCTCACTCCTACTCGCCCCTCTCCAGTCGCTGAGAACAGGCATCACCTGATCCGAATTTAACCTCCCCCAGGGCCCAGCATGGAACCTGCCAGTAAACTCTGTCCCCAGAGAGGGCACTTTGAAATCCTCTTCATTAGACTCCTAATGTGGGAAATTAAAACTATGAGCTCGAAGCTTTTCAGGGCAGCAAATAATATTTACGGTAATACCGTTTTAGAAGATCAAATATTTATACCAGGGGAGACTCCATCATGTGCCCGTTGTGTGGGCTTCTGGGGCTGTAGCAGTGCATTAGGGATGGACGCGCCCAGTCATTAAAACACTTTCAAAACCATTTGGGCTCTGATAGCTCCTCTCCCGGGGGGCAGGCTCTGACCCCTTGCTCAGCAAGCCCAGGTGCCAGGGACTGGAGCAATGCCCCCCCTCCCTCGGGCTAGGGGGATGTCCCCACTTTGTTCAGGGGCTGGGGTTCCCGTCCGGTCCTTGCCCATCATCCATCATTACAGCTGATCCTGCAATTACCCCCCTTCTTTCTGGATTCCCACCTAAGAGTTCATTCCTTAAAGGGCAGACAGTGTCTGCCTTCTGCCTGCTGTCTCCTTGGAGCCCAGGCCAGAGCCTGACACACGGTAGGGGCTGAATACATTATTACAGAAGGAACACCATGCCCCCAGACGCATCATTTTCTTTAAGAGCCTACTGTGGAGTCATCAAAGAGGGATTTTGCTAAATCTTTTTTTTACTCCAGCTCTGTTTGCTGCCTATGCGTTCTTGTAAGAGACTCCATTCTACAAGGGAATATTTTTTTTTGTCTAATTTAAAGTCATTTCTTCCAGGTCCGAGTGTATTGCTCCTTCTTAACTATTTTCTTCTTTTTCATCCTTGTCTCATATTATTACTAAAAGAATTTTATTATTATTTGTACAGTCTAATTATTCATTTTGTCTCTCTGTTCTCTTACCCTAAACCATCACCCTCTTGGTGTTCTGGAAACTTCTCTGAACTGTCTCTGACTTGGGGGGTATCCAGGGATCAAGACGCATGCCACACTGCACTGTGGCTAGTTCACTGTTGAGCTCAGAGGTACACAATGTTTTCCGGGAGGAGGTCAATCAATGGCCGGGCTTCCTGGCCCTTGCAGAAGGTCCTCCTGTAAATTCCTGCAGAGACTCCGGAGGGACACCAAGTCCTTCTGGGTTTTATTGGATAGCTCAGTAAGATGCCATCTAAGTCAGGGAGACAGTGGCCTTGATCCCAGGATAGTCCCTTCCCCATACTGATTGAGAAGTGGGACGTGGGGACTCTGGAGCCTGGGTCAACATCTGTGATGTGGCTTTGACACAGACCACATCCCTCTGCACAGGCAGGTGGAGAAAGACGAGTCAAAATGTGGCCAGGAAGCAATGAGTCTATGTTTGGCTAATGAAACGAAGCTGATTTTCTGGTTTCACTCCAAAGGCCAAAAGATGTCTTCAAGAGAGTTTCCTATCAATTCTACTGGACGTGAAGTCTAATGAAATACTTTTGGAAAATTTTCAATGCCTTACATTTATCAGTTCGCCCGTACCTGTATACAGTTTCCACCTCCCCAAATACTGATAAATTAGCGACAAACGGCTTCTCTCAAACATCCTGCTTACTTGCGTGTTCAATGATTTTGCCCTTTGTTATAGATCAGTGGTTCTCAAACTTGTCCGTGCGGCTGAGCACCTGGAAGTTAAGGGCTTTTTGCGGAACACCATGAAATACAGATACATTTAATCCCATTATGTGAGCCAGAAACAATTTTACTAGCAGAAAATATGACTCTGTGAATGTGTGCAATCTAATATCATGACCACAAACACACGTGTCCTATAAGAAAAAAAAAAAAAGCTGCCAGGCTGAGACGGGCTGTGTGCAGTTTCTCGTTGGGATCTGTCGGTTGCTTGTCCGTTCATGCGGTCTCCCCCGCCCCCTGAGGCTGCCCAGCTGTCCAGGAGCAGCGGGTGGCTCGAGGGTGGGAGTAAGCACACCGAGCAGGTGTGAGCAGGAATCCAGTCCATGAGGGTCAGAAAGCCCCTTCCAGCTGCCCAGACAAGGGGCTCTGGCCTCTGCGGTGGCCCAGGGACTCCGGCAGCCCTCCGGCACTGTCCCCGGGCCCTGCAGCTGCTAAGACCTGGGGCTAAAGCCCCTGACTTCTGCCTGATCCCTGCGATCTCACGTTCCCCTACAACCTTACGTCACCTAGGTCAGTCTCTCCCTCGTGACCATGACAGACCAGGTGCGTATAGCTGGAGGGACGGAGAAGCAAGAAGTCACCCCCTGACAATCCACATCTCCCAGAAGAGGCCCACCCAGGTAATCCCGGATGGTCTCGCCCCTGACCTGAGTGGGTGCCAGCCACAGAAGTGGTTAAGAGGCTCTGATTTTTATTCCCTTCTCTCCCACCGCAGCCCCACCCTGTGCTCTTTTTGAGATCCCCAGTCTTCATGGACTCCAGGCTTCCACCAATGTTTTGCCCACTCAGTTCTGTACCCCTCGTACTAGTTTCCTAAGGCTGCCATAACAAATGACCACAAACTTGGGGTCTTAGAACAACAGAGATTTATTTTCTCATAGTTCTGGAGGCCAGAAGTCCAAACTCAATATCACTGGGTCAAAATCAAGCAGGGCTGCAGCCCCTCCAAAGGCTGTAGGAGAGATTCCTTGCCTCTCCCAGCTGCTGGTGGCTCCAAGTGTTCTTTAGGCTTGCGGCTGCTTGACTTCAAGCCCTCCTTCTCACTTTATCTGGTCTTCTTTTCTGTCTCTTATAAGGGTTTAGGGTCCACTCAGAAATCCAGGATGATCTTACCTCAAGATCCTTAATTTGATCTCAACTACAAGAACCCTTTTGCCAAATAAGGTCACATTCATAAATTCCGGGGATTGAGACAACGAACATATCTTGGGGGAAACCGACCAAGGTGGTGGGTGGGGTGGGTGAGGCACTGCTCAACCCAGTACACCCAAGACAGGATCACTCTAGTGAAAAATCTTATCAATGTTAGCTCTCCTATACACCACTCCTCCGTGCGTTCCCTATGCCCTAGTCTGCTTCTTCATCTCACTCTTGCCCACAGTCTTGGCTCAGATTATTATAAGATCTAGATCATGCCTGGACCCTACAGAAGCCCCCCGGGGGAGGAATAGTCCCACCAACAGGTGGACCTAAGAATTGCACTTAGCCTCACTCCTATCTCATCCTAAGACCAGCACACCTGACCTTCCAGAAGGAAGTAGATTTTCCATACAGACTGGCTTACTTCAAAATGATAAATAATTTTTTTTTTAATTTTGTCTTTTTAAAGCTAGTTCTCCGAGATGGTCTTTTGGGGACAAAGTTGACAATAGTAAAGAAAACAATTTTAGTTGTTTATTTTCTATAATTAGGACCACAAAGTAGGATTCTCACAGTCTGACTAGAGCTGAGACTTTCTGAGGCCACTGGAAAGCCTCTGGGAAATCTTGTCCTTAAGGTGGTGAGTATAATAAAGCAGGTGATACTTGAGAACAGAGAACAGAACCTCCGGCTGGTTCTTCCAGGTGTAGCAACACGGAAAGATGAGGTCACTGCCAAGTCTAGACAGAGCCCCCATCTGCAGAGGAATTCCACGGGGCTGGTGAGTGAGGGTCCCCAACTTTACCCCACGAACCCCTTCCTGCTTTAGTGCTTCTGAAATGCTTACCATCTGCCAGAGGACGATCATTTCTCGTGCTGCTTGTCATCAGGCTGTTAAAATCCCTGCTCTTATATATTCATTTGGGCCATTTGGATTTTCCATCTCATTGTCTCTTATCTGCAGTGCAGAATGGCGAAGGAGCCTCGGCGCCTCTTTCCAATCCCAACACAGTTTTTCTCTCCTTTCAGAAGGTGACACTGACCGGGAGCAAGGTGCCGAGGGCCCCCCCCTCCCCCCCGGCCTGGACCCTCCCAGCCTGCGGGGCTCACAGTC
>CM053617.1:45389907-45416214 GCA_028646535.1 Procyon lotor | reverse complement strand
GCACAGACGGACCCACCTTGAGCTCGAAGCACGGAACGTGACCTCAGTGCGGCTCAGAGAGCAGCGAGCAGGAAACTCTGACCGAGGGGGTACCTCAGCATCGCTTCCTGGCCGAGGTGTTAGAAAATTATCTAGGTTTTTTTTTTTTTTTAAATGTCTTGTGTCTCACCAGACTGTGAACTCCCAAGGACAGAGATGATAATAATAGCACTAATAGCCACCATTTATCCAGCGCTTACCGAGGGCCCTGCGCTGTTCTAAGCATTTCATATACACCACCTCGGCTAATCCTCATACCGCTTGGCCGGCTGGGTGCTGCTGCTGGCTTCGTTTTGAAGATGTCAGGGCTGATACGCAGGGGGGTGAAGTGGCCCAGGGATGGGGCTGGAGTCTGAATCCGGTCCCACTGACTCCACAGCTTCTGTTCTTATCCCCAGTGCCAACCACAGTGCCTGTCACCCAGGAGGCATTTCATAAAAGGCAGTGAAGAGAGCAAGTGGAAAAACGGATGCCTTTTCGCTGCTTCCCTGCTTTGCCCACGCTCAGCAGGCCCTGCCCATCAGCTCTTCCCAGCGCCGAGACGGCAGCCCTGCCCTTCCCACCAGGCCTCCGGCTGCAGGACCCGGACCCGGCCTGCTGACTTCGGCGGTGCTGCAGTGTGATTCTGGGGGGCAGGGGTGAAGAGCTGCTCGTGTTTCTGCACAGTGAAAATCCAGGGGACAAGAGGAGGGCAAAACCAAACTTGTCTGCTGAGACTCCTGTGGGTGTGGCCATCACAGGCGAAGACAAGTGATTTGTCTCGTGGACACATTCCCCTTTGCAGACCACCTGTCCCCGGTCTTGGCTGCTGAGGAAAGAGGCATAAAGTAGACATAAGGAGAGGCCTGGTCCCTGGCGTGCCCACCAGGAAGGGCGTAGTCAACCTAGATCTTTCCAGGAATCAGAGTCTCAGAGAGCAGAGGGCTCCTGAGGGCGACCGAGACGTAGAGGGACAGGCCCAGCTGAGTGGCCTCAGGGAAGCCTCAGCCCTCAAACCCTGCATTTCTTCATCCGTAAACACGGGAGAGTCAGCCCTCTTAATGATGAGGATTAATAAGATACAAATACGGAAAGGGCCTACCCGGTTCTCTCCCGGTCTGGCCTGGGGACTGGCCCGAGTCTTTCTGGGTCACACAGGACGGTGGTTAAATGCACCCGAGCCACATGTCCCAGCTCGGAGGCTCCACTTGGCAGCTTCCCGGTTGCATGACTTCACGATTTTTCTCTATGCCTCAGTTTCTCCAGCTCTAAAAGGTGGTGTTCACTGGTCCCTCCTTCACAGTTGTGCGGATGAAGGAAGCAAAGGGCTGGAGGAGCATCCCTATGACTAGTAATGTCACAGCAGCAGCAGGGACAGCCTGCTCGTGACGACTCCCTCCTCATCCCCAGAGACAGGGAAGCATGGCCTCTGGCAAGGACTAGCCTGAGAAGGCCCCCCTCAGTCCTCCTCCTCGCTGGAGCGCCTGACATCAAAGGCCCCAGGAAAGGATCTGAAGCCCTTAGGACCCCCCGCAATATTCAGAGCCCCCCACACCCTCCGTAGGAGAACACTTCTCCCCTAGCAAAACTTCAGGAACTGGGGTCAGGGGCTCCGTAGAGAGAGACCAGGGCGGGAACCCCGGTCCACTACAGGTCACCATACACTAGGTACTTAACCTTTCTGGGTCTCAGTTTCCTCATCTGTAGAGTGGGGGAAATCATAGTACCCAATCCCCTAGGGCTGAGCCTTCAGTGAGATAATGCACGCAACTCACGTAGAACGGACCCCGGGCAAATCGTGAGCCCTCGGTAATTTGGCTATAGCCCTATTTGTACCGTGCCTTACAGTTTATAAAGCGTTTTTACATATAGTCTCTCCTTTTGACCATCCAATCATAGTGGCAGACCCCACTATGATGACTTCCGATTCACCAGGTGCTGGACATTCTAAAGTAGGAATTAGCCCCGTTTGACAGAAGAACTCAAGGACCAGAAAGGACATGTGACAGCCCCGAGGCAGGGCCAAGCCTTATGACATGGAAGAGCATCCCTTTAACTATGGTGCCAGGCTATTTCCCAACCAAGGAAGAAATGTCACCACACCCGTGGAGACACGGAATTTTGTTACAGCCCCAGGGATCTAAGTTACTTCTTCGCTCCGGCTCTGTGGGTAAACAGCTTTGCTACATGTCACCTCTGAGAAGAGGCCACTGTCATAAGGCCAAAGCTTGGATGTTGACACGCTAGAAACAGTTGCCCACCTCTTTTCATCCTGTAAATAAATGCCTGGTGTCTGGCCAGGGGCAGGGTGACCTCAGCAGAGATGAAAGCAGAGCACTATTGACAACCCCACCCCCCAAGTTGGAGGCAAATGGCCCCTCCTCTGTTGTTTTCCAGCATCTTCTCCCTATTCAAATGCAGCCTGCGTTCCAACCCCCTGTTGGAAATTGTGCTTTTGTATATGTTATGAACACTGTGACCCTACTCATGTTCCCCAAACACTCCTTTGCTGACCCAAGGGATCCCTTTAGCTAGAAGTCTCAAAGGCCCGAGTAATGCCCTGATTTCAAAAGACACCCCTTTAAGAAGGCAGCCCAAGCTAAACCCAGGCACCGGCAGATACATCTTCTATGGAAGAGAGCAAAGACTGAGGAATACCAATAGCCCCAAATAGAGATGCTTCTAATTTATTCTAAAAGAAGAGAATGTGTTCATTACCCCCCTAGCCCCACCATGGAGCTGCCCTAGACCCCTGTGTCCCAACCTATGCTCCGTGGAACATTCCACCGATGGGAGTAAATAATCTACCGGGGGCAAGAAGGCATTGGAAGAGGGGGTGCCATTATCAAATAAGTTTGAGAAAGTCTGGACTAAAGAAAGTTAAACCAGTGTCCTTCTTTCTCAAGCCTTTGAAAATGCTAATGGAGATGAGCTACAAGAGAAGGGTCCAGAATGCAATGCTTCCCATCAGCATCTCCCACCCCCGTGGCACGGAGCATCGGAATGTGGCCATTCCGGAAATGCCCCAGTCCCCATCCTGAGAACCATAAAAGCCAAGCCGTCCTTCTCCATCGTGGCTCCCCTAAACCACCTGGCGCAGCACCTGTCCTACAGCAGACAGCGATAAAAGTTTGTTGACTTTAATTGAATTCTAAAGCCCTTTTAATTCTAAAGCTGTTGTCAGGGGCTTTGCGAGGTCTTTGTCCTTGGAATTCGAGCAACAGATTTTAATGCTCCCAGGTGTCCCTGAACACTTGGAGCAGTTTCTACTTGAGCCTCAATTAAATATAGCTTAAATTCCTGCCCAGGATGTCACTGGCTTCTGAGAACCCCTCCCTGGGATGCCTCGCTCTTACCCTCAAAGGCAAGAGCAAAGCAATCGGCCACAAGCCAGCCCCTCCCTTCCCTGGTGTGTGGCCTCCAGCATAGATTCCTTCCTAGGCTCCCCTTGAGGATTTAACGAGAGAATGGAAGTGACGTGCCCGGCACACAGTGGGCCCTTTCTCAATATTGGCTCCTTCCTCCGTCACACTTCCCAAAGTCTGAGTGAGTCACGGAGACAGGTGCGCCTGCAGATAGGTGCAGCCGAAGAGCTTGGGCAAGACCCTTGCAGAGGGAAATGCAAACCTCTGACCATTAGCACGAATGCCAACGAAGGGCTAGCAAATGGCAACGTTGTTCCTCCCCTGGAGGCCCAGAAGTGAGCGCCTGGCTGAGCTGGCCCAGCTTACACAGGTCCTCTGCGGGAGGGAAAGCATCTACACTTACTCAAAACCACAGAATGCCTGGTACCGGGCCTGAGGTTTTAGCAAATAGTTCATAAGCCGCATCTCCAAACTCGGCTTCCCTCTCGGAGTGCTGAAGCTGACGCTGGGCAGTTGGCAGCTCAGAACCAGCAGAAAGGGACAGACACATGTGCCCCAGGGTCCCCACTCGGCCACTTAGTAGCAGTGTGATTTGGAGCACGCTGATGTCTTTTAGCTTCATTTTCCTTGCCTGTAAAATGGGAATCATGATGTCTATCTCTTCAGAATGTTATTATAAAGATGAAGTGAGCTAGAGCAAAATGAAAAGACCTTATAAACTGCGGAGTGTCCTACCATTCAAAGAGAAGCTGTTTGATGCTCCTTCTTGGGACAAGCCCAGTGACTTGGCCAGGGCTTCCGAGGTGTGGCACCGGCTGCCCAGGGCAAGGAGCTCTCCTCTCGGGATCCTGCAACAAGGACAGTGCCACACCCTTCGGGGACAGCTCACCTGTGACCTCCTCCCTAGGGACTCTGCTGACTTTCAGCCCAGCATGGGTTTCCTTCCTTCTTTAAATAAAAGTGACCTTCGCTGAGCACATACTACGAGCCGACCATGGCACGGGGGGTGATGGGCTGTACATCAGCAAGTCCCCACGTAACCCCGTGGTTTGGGAAAGACTAGCTTCACTTCACCCTTAGGGAGATGAAGACTTGGGGACCACGCCGGGAAGAGGGAAAGAGGCAAAGAGAAATAATCTGTTTTCAAGGGAAGTGTCAGTTACCACCTGGTCAATGAATGGAAATGATGAATCGTCAGCCACTAAATTAATATTGTAAGCATTAGGGGGCAACAGAAGAAAATGAGTGGAGAATGATGAAAACCCGAGAGCAAAATGCCAGGTGCACCACGGCTGCGGCGGAGGGTGACACTGCTAGTGTGAGCAGTGGGCTTTTAGGCGGATTCCCACACGAATCTTGTCAGTGGGGGAGAGAGGGCAAAGAAGGTAAGACTTCCCCGGTGGGACTGGAGGTGCTGGGGGCCGGGACCAGCATTTACAGGTAGAGGGACTAGCTGTGCAGGGAGCTGGAGTTGGCCAAGCCCAGAGGCTTCAGTGGAGACCAGAGCACGAGGAGGGAAATTGGGAGGATTGAGCCCAAGAAACCAGAGCATAGAAGTGCTTCCCCACCGCCGGGTGGGGTGTTTTCTTTGGTTTCCAGGCAGCAGAGAGCCGTGTTTCCGCACAGGGTATGATATGCATTGCTGCCTCCGTTCCCTGGTGTAGAGACAGTCTAAGGATTGCCCTGTCGGGTGGGGTCCCTTGCAGAAGGAACTCTCCCGGCCTCCCTCTCTGAGGGTGGAGTTGAGCCCTCTGTGTCTCTCTAGGAGCCAGGACCCGAGACACCCTTGCCCTGCGAAGCCTGCCCAAGCCCCAGCTTTCCCAGGCTGGACTTGGGCCCTGGAGGCCCCAGAGAGCCTTGTAGCAGGAGCTGGTTCAGGGGCGGCCATAAGAGGGCAGGAGAGCGCTGATAATGGGCACTGCAGCAGCCTCTGCCTCTGCAGAGCTGCAGGGGCCTGACCTGCATCGGGAGGGCCTGGGAGCACTGGCGGGGGTGGGGCAGGCAGGGAGTCCAGTGGGATGGGGTGGGATGTAGTGGGGTATGGGAAAGAGAGGGAGAGGGACGGGGCAAGGCTAACACTGGCCCTTGGAGCAAACGCCACGATGAACACTGGACTAAAACAGACCTGGGTTGGATTTCCAGATGAATCACTTCCCGGCTGTGTGAGATTAGGTGAGTTAATCGACCTCTCTGTGTCTCATTTCCTCTTTGGCAAATTAGGAAACGTTAACAGCAGAGTTATTGAGGGGTTCACACCAAAGAAGGAGGGGGGCAGTCCTACATTGATCCTAAGGCTCTGGCCAATGCCTGTCTTACATAGAGGTGTGTGGACGGCAGTTTGAATGTGGCCAGGGATGGGGGATTCTCTCCTTTACTGGAAGAAAGTCCAGTCACTCACCCGCAGCCTCCCCAGGGCCCCTCTCTGCTGCTGGGCCACACTTCTCACCCTCGTCCCTTACCCCGTCCCTATCGCTTTCCCAGGCAACACCAGGAAGCTCGCCCACCCGGCCTCTGACCTCGAGGACCTGCCAGGATGTGCCTCCAAGTATAAGGGCCCCCTCCAGGAATTCCTTCCAGCTTTAGGGCACCACCTGTGACCTGAGAAGCCTGCACGGGCCACCTCCCCAGGGCAGAGTGAGTCTGGAGTCTATGGGACACGTGCACGCACAGTCTCAGAGCGCAGACCCCAGAGAGGGGCTTCTCCAGGGAGTTGCTTGGGGAAATCAGGGCTCCAATCGCATTCGTCTTCTGCCTCCTCTGCGTTCCCATTTTTGTCCCTTTAGGATTTTGTTCCCCAAACTACAGGGTTAGGGAGAAGGGTGCTAGATCCCCTTCACTGCTGGCCCCAAAGGATGCTCAGCGAGGTGGTGGGGACTGGAGGTGAGGACCACACCTGTATCTCTCTCCTATGGGTTCCCAGCCCCCAACAGGGGGGTCTCTCCGTTTACCTTAATACATATTTGCGGACCACAGGTCATCAGATTATGTTCTGATTACCTGGTAACAACGGGGGACCACAAGCCCCCCTGCCCTCACCTCAGACCATGCAAACAGAAGCAGCTGGCCCTGGGTCACCTCCTTAATAATCTCTAGGTCAATTACAATTAGGGGGTCGTGGAACCCTTTGAGAATCAGATAAAAGCAATCGACCCTTTTCCCCAGAAGAAGCCACCTTCACATTCTTCCCTGCATACATTTTTAGAGAATGTATGGATTCCCCAGCCAAGGGCCACTCGTGGGCCCTCCTGGGCAAGCTTCCCTGTACCAGCTCCTAGGAGAGCTGCTCACCCTGAGAATCAGGAGATTAGGACTAGGACGCACTCTGCAACCTTAAGCAAATCAGTTTGCTTCTGTGGGCCTCAGTTTTCCCATCTGTAAAATGGGAGCAATGATAATAGCGCCGCTCACCTGATCAAGTGGTTTAAGGACCAGATGTGCCAGTGTGCAGATCACAAGCACAGTGGCTGGTTCTTTCAGGGGCAGCCTCCCCTCTGGGCCCTGACAGGGGTGTACAACCTCTACCCTCGTAGATCATGTTAGAGGTCCAGGCATCTCGTCTACAACATGAAAGGCCGTATCCTCGGCCCCAGTTTTCTCGTCCCTCAAGCTCTCTGTCTCTAGGAATACCACGGGCCACCCAGGCTAGAAGCTTGGGCTTCCTCCTCACGCCAGGCCCCCAAGGTTGCTGTCCTATTTCACAAACTGGGAAGCCAAGGCATGGAGAAGTTCAGACCTTTTCCCGGGCCCTTGCACCTGGCTTCCACATCTGGGCTGTCCGACCTGAGACAGACTTACCCTCTCATTCCCAACCACCCCCGGGTCACACCGCAGATTTGTAGGGAGCCAGGGTTGCACCTCAGACCCCCACTCTGGGCCCGGGTCCTCGTCCTTGCCACCCTGCCTCCTCTGGGTGGCCCCAAGATCAGAGGACGCCACTCTCGGCCTCTCCCCTAACGCCCTGCTGCCTGTACAGCCCGAGGGGCTTCCTGACAGCTGAGCTCCTCCCCGGAGCTGGCCAGACCCCACAGGCATGCAAGCAAGCCCCCCACCCCCACCCCGCCAGGTCCTGCCCCGGGGGCTGCAGCCAAGACAGGAGGGCGACTCACAGTAACACAAACCCAGCCCCCAGCAGCACCTCATCCCAGACCTTTCTCCACCGGCCGTCCTGCTCCTAGCTGCAGAGCTGCATGCCGGCCCCCTCTCCCTGAGCTGGCAGGCTTCAGAGCCCCTGGCCCAGAGGTTTCCCCAACCAAGCCCTGGGGGCCGGTGGACCTGAAGTCGGGGTGGGGGGCCTGGGGAGGTGCCTCCAGGGTGGGAGGCAGATAGGGGCTCTGGGCCCCCTTCCCCAGTTCTACTAGAGAGGCCCAGCCATCAGTCTGTTTCATGTAACAGAATTCCACGTATGCTTCTGTTTGAACAAAGGGTTCTTTCTGAGCGCGAGGAAGCCTTCAAGCCTCTAAGGTGGGTCACACCCTCAGCAGATGCTGCGCTCCCTCCAAGCCTTGGTCTTCACATTAGTGCCCGGCCAGACGGATTCCACTCCGTCTCCCGTTGTCACCTTGCCAATATTTATAGCATCACCGTGACCACCAGAGAGCATAATGGGCTTTTTAGGCTAAACCAATTAAACTCTCCACCCGTAAGTCTTGTCTCCAGGATGGCTTCTGCCGCCCTTCCCTGAACTTGTTGTATCTTCATCATCTCGGCTTTTCACAGAGGGGGGAGGGCACCGCCCAGGAGTTCACACTAGCGTTACTGGGGCAGGTCCGCCTCTCTTTCTAGCCCTGTCTTCGTCCTTCTGCCCAACAGCACTTCTCGATCCCTGGTTGCAGACTGGGCCGTGCTGTCCACCCCCTTGTAAACTGGAAAGCAGAATATACTCAAGAAGGGGACATTGGTCTTTCCCTCCTTTTTCCCTTTGCTTCCTCAACCTACAAACATCAAGCACCTACGCTATGGGGAACACACCTGGTCAGCACCTCAAGATGGCAACACGCAAAGATGATTGACTTCCAGGATGGACCCCCCCACCAGCCCTGCAGTCTGGTGGAAGCTGGTGTGAAGTGTTTCCCAAAGGTTCATTGTGAGCCCAAGGATTAATGAGGATAGAACAAGGGATCTAGGAGCTTAAGGCAGTGATACTATGTTCTCATTTCTCCTCTAAATAAAAAATAAAATATTTGCTTTTTTAAATGGGATGGTGTGTGTGCTCTGACGGCATGCCATGAGAACACGCCGACTGAGTCAGCTGAGATCAGGAAAACTTGCCCGTGACTCAGTCCCCAGCCCAGTGGCTCATCACCCCCGAGAAGCACCCTGGTAGTTTTCGCCATCACGCAGTATTAAATTCTTTTTTTATTTAGTCATACTCAGCTTAATTTACACCCAGTATGGACCATTGGTTTAAGACAAGAAGCATAAGGAACACTGAGATGGAAATATGATATCAAGTTAATGAGGAGCATAAAAAAAAGAATAATTCTCAAAATTTTCCCGGTACTGCATAAACCATTGCTAAAAAGGGCAAACACGCAGTGGCAATTATAGCCAATTCGGCCTTTTTATTTATTAAGAATAAAGATGATCCACTGCTGTAATGTGTTTTTGAAAAGTATTTATAGCGGCGCCTGGGTGGCTCAGTGGGTTAAAGCCTCTGTCTTCGGCTCAAGACATGATCTCAGAGTCCTGGGATCAAGCCCCACATCGGGCTCTCTGCTCAGCAGGGAGCCTGCTTCCTCCTCTCTCTGCCTGCCTCTCTACCTACTTGTGATCTCTCTCTCTCTGTCAAATAAATAAATAAAATCTTTTAAAAAAATGTTAAAAAAAAGAGAAGTGTTTATAAATAGCAGTTTCAAGCTTTCTCTTTAGTCTCAATATACAATAGAAGAAAATCCTTTACATTTAAAAAATAGGTTGATTTTTTTTCTTTTTTTTTTTTTAAGATTTTATTTATTTGACAGAGAGAAACACAGCGAGAGAGGGAACACAAGCAGAGGGAATGGTAGCGGGAGATGCAGGCTTCCTGCCGAGCAGGGAGCCCGATGTGGGGCTCGATCCCAGGACCCTGGGATCATGACCTGAGCCAAAGGCAGATGCTCAACGACTGAACCACCCAGGAGCCCCAAAACAGGTTGATTTTTCAAAACGCAAAAGTTTCAGTAACTCCAAGTAATGTGTCCAAAAAAACCCAGCTTTTGATGCTGCAACTTATAATTAAAACCTGCATTTTAAAATATATTTGGTCTACAAGTGAAACATCAAATTATAATTTTGTCAACAAATCACCTTTCTGCATAATTAACTTAAAGCAAATTAAACATGATTTATCACTTATTCAATGGGGGAAATGCCCAAATTCATCTTTAAGCATTATTGATATAATTAAAGAGTGATTAAAATAAACTTTATAGCACAATCTTTAATAATACCCTCATCTAAAATTATATTATTACATTTAAAATTACTCTCTTACATACCACAGAAAAATTATAAAATGATTTTTAAACATTCATTAGTGCTGTTCTCTAAATTTTTCCAGTTTTTTTCTCTTTCTGGGTTCCATGACAGATTTGCACGTGTGAGCTCCTGCAGTTAGACAAAATTGTATACCTACTTCTGGCCAGTGAGTTGGGAAGTAGAAGTTTCTAGACCTTCCAAAGTTCCTTTTCCCTCTGGCACAGTGACTGGTGACATTGAGATGGTGGCTGTTCCATCCCAATCCCAGTGGGGATTCCTAAACCATCACAATGAGAACAGCACTCCTGTTGTCTCATAATGGGCACATTGACCAAGGAAGAAGGAAAACTGTTTTAAGCCACTGAAATTTGGGTCCTGTTTGTTACTGTTTCTTACCCAAACCTGTGTTGACTGATATAATTCACATGTGGAAATGTGTGAGATTACCTATCACTTTATTCCCAGATAATCTCTACCCCTAGAAGTAATAATAGAGTGGGTCGAGCTTGGGTCTTGGGGAAATACACCTGTGTCTGGATCTCGTAACTTGGGCAAGCTATTTTACTTCTGTGAACTTAGTTTCCTCATCTTTAATTACCTGCAGAATACCTACCTCGACTGGCTGGTAAAAGGATTAGAACAACATATAGAAAATGTCTTGCACCAAATCTAACATAAAGACACTTTGGAAATAGAAGCCATTATAGATATTTTAGTAAACTTCTTTCCTCTTCCCAGCACTTCTCGTCCGTGTCCCTTTCCTGCGGCAAACAACAACAACAACAACTCCTCCTCCTCCTCCCCCCCCCCCCCCCCCCCTCCCCCCCCTCCTCCCCCCCTCCTCCTCCTCCTAATCACGTGATTCTAATGAGTCTGCCAATAACAGTGGCCCACGCCCTGGCAGAAAGGATGAGCGTGTAACCAAGACCTCGACAATCCCCCTCCCCTTTCACAGTGATTGGTCAAAGGGCTGGGCATGTGACCCAAGCATGGCCAATCGGGATGCTTCCAAAGGATTTGCTGTAAGGACAATGAGAGAGAGGTTTCATCCTCCATAGAGAGCAACAGATGATGTCATAAGCCTAGAGCTGACAGAGGTATTATTCCCTACCACATAGATAAAGCTCTTCAATGAAAGAAGAGAGAAGAGCCAAGAGATGGAGTGATGTGGAGGAGGGAAGGAAAAAGAGAAATAGGAAGAGAAGGAACGGGGGGAAGGGAGGGAGAGAAAGAGAGAGATGAGCTCTTATCATAGTTACTCTGGATCCATCCAGCCTTTTCTGATGCCAGCAAATACCTCTTTATTCCTAGTTATATGAGTCAATAAATTCCTCATGGGTTAAGCTAGTTTGTGTTGAGTTTTGTTGTTTGCAATCAAAAGCATCTTGATGAGTTCAGACATGCATACACAGTCTAGCACAATCCAGGCAGAACGTGATAAGCACTGCTGGAGATAAACCAAGGTGAGCAAAAATACAGGGGAGGGAGTAGTCAGGTCTGACTGGTTAAAGCCGGTGACGATCAGGAAGGGCTTCCTAAAGGAGGTGGTGTTTCAAGCAGAGCCTTCAAGAAGGGTAACCTGTCAATGAGTGTCGTTGTATTTATTTATTTTACCTTTTTAAGCACTGAGAACATCCATCCTCTCCCCCACCTCATCCCTTTCAGACCTGGACAATAAACGTAGGAGGTGGTGTGAATTTTCCCTCCTTTCCTACGATTAAAGATTAAATTAGTGTTAAAGAAAATATTTAGAAAGTTTCCAGAAAGATCTTTCTTAAGCCCTGTAGTTTCCCCACATCTCCCACCACCCCCAAATATTAATCAGGTGTCAACAAAGTGACAGGTACTGGGAAAGCACATGTAAACAGGGCAGACACACCTCCCAACTTCATGGTCCACTTGGGGGGTGGGGGGGGACGGGACATCATGAATATTGATGAGAGCCATGAGAGAAAGCAACAAGGAGCAAGATGGAAAATAACTGGGGGGTAGAGGGAGAGGCATCCATCTCACATAGGATGTCCAAAGCCTTTCTAAGGCTTCAGAAAAGAAGCCTTATTTTCCTTCAGAAAAGAAAGAGGCAGTCATAAATGAGAGGAAGCTCATCGGGGCAAAGGGACCAGTGTGTTCAGAGGCTCAGAAGTGGAAGGAGCAGAATATTAGGGGAACTGAAGGAAGAGCAATGTGGATATAGCGTGATAATGACAAGGAGGCTGGAGGAGATGCATCTGGTAGATGGCCAAGGGCTCAAGCATGCAGTCTTGACAGCCATGGAAGGAACTGGGACTGTAGAAAATTCCTACAAAGTTTCAAGCTGGGGAGTGACAAGACCTCCCCCATCCCCATCACTACTAGCCCAAATCCCAACTTTTGCCCCATCAGCCCCATGTGGCAGGATCTAAGGACTTCACTCACCTGACTGGTTCTTCTAGCTTCCTCCCGGAGGGCCAGTGTCTCTGTCCTGGTGGCCCCCATTGTCCTGGTGCTCACTCAAGCTCCGGCCTTGATTACTCGCCCTGCAGCCCATTTCCTCAGAGACGGGGCCTCCTGTTCTCATCACTTTTCCTGGGCTAGTGTGTTTCAAAGCATCATACCAGCACCTCTGAATCAGAGCCACCCAAGGAACCTGTGCAGAACCAACTCCCAAGAGAGGCTGATTGGGTGGGCCTGGTTTGTAGAAGCTTCAGAAGGCTTCAGAAGAACCTCCTCGTGTGAGGTGGGACTTCTTTCTCCTGGCATCCCTCCCCAGGACTGACCCTGTGCCTGCTGGCTTGCCTGCTTTACCTTCCTGCTAGGTACCCAAAAGCAGACCACCTGCCCAGAGTTCTCCCAACTTCCCAGATTCTGAGTAGCCAAGGCCCATCTGCCAGGCCCATATCCCCAGCCATTTTTTGCAGGACATCCTCTTGAGTGCTGGACATCTGTCTGAACCACCAATACCTGCCCACCACTGAGTCCTCCTCCCCAGAGCCCCTGGCTGGGCAGCTTCTGGTCCCTTGCAGCTTGAGATCCAAAGCCCCATAGGTGAATCTACTTCCCACCCACACCGCCCCATGGCGAAACACGTGGGCTTTGCGGTTGGACAGACCTGAGACTGAATCCTGGCATTGCTACGGACCAGCTGGGTGGCCTTAGGCGAGTTACTCTCTTTGAGTTTCAGTCTTGTGTCTGGGAAATGAAACTAATAGTGACTATCTTATCCTTTTGCCATGAAGATTAAATGAAATAAATACACTTAGTCATTGGCACTATACAGCCAGCGCTCAATAAGTGTTAGTTACTGTTGCTCTTATTACTGTTGCCATGATTACTATTATTATTCCTGGCCAGGTGTGATTAGCCTGACAACTAAGCTCCTGTTCTTTTAAGTGACGATAGAAGCCTTCCTCCTGACCTAAGCTGCTTCTACCTGCTGTCCCTCCCTGAACGAGGACACTGGTCCAAGTACTGTCCTATGGCATTGCAGGAGATAGAAAATGGCAGGAAGCGAGTCCCTCCAGGAACCAGTGGTCCCCTCCCCCAGGGTAGAGCCCATGGCCTGCGCTGCTTTTTCAGAATGAAGAGGGTTTGAGGCCTTGTCCCCTCCTCCCATTTCTGCTGCCCTGGCTAAAATCTATTTTTGTCAGCTTTGTACTCCCCTGAGCTATTTGGCTTCAGGGAACAGCTTCTCCGGGGGGGAAAAAAACCCACATAACCTCTAAGCCTCTCTCTAAAATCAATTGCAAGAGTGGTTCTGCTGCTCTGGCACCTTTGTGAGCTCCAGCTGGGGAACCAGCTGTAGGGATTCTGGGGCCGAGGAGCTGGGCTGAGGCATGTGCACCCCCGCCCCCCACCCCGGATGAGAGAGGAGTGCGTTTCCCCCCAGCCCAGCTGTCTGGGGGTGGCCTGAGAGCTCCAGGTTCCAGAAGCAGGGCCAAGGTGGACACAAACCCACAAGGGAGCCCTCCCCTTACCTGGCACCCACGGGCCATGTCAGGAAGTGAGCTGCCCAGAACCGCACCTATTAGGGCTGGTGAGGCCCCAGAAATCCTCTCTTGCAGCCTCTCCGGCAAACAGCTGGGGAGCTAAGGCCAGAGAGCAAGGCGCTCTCTGAGCCGTCAGTGAGGCACAGCCCTAGCTCCCGGCCTCCCCGTGACCTCCCTGGGGGACTCCCTTGCTGGGCTGCTCAGCCAGGTCATCTGTTGCCCGGAGTAACGGCCACATCTGGCTGCACCGGCAGCGCCCCTCTCCAGCCATCTGCTTGGCCCCGGTCTCACTCTGTTTACTGCCAGCATCGCCTTCCTGTTTGTTTTCTGACGGGAAGAGCCAGAGGGGCCAGGCAGGGCCACAGCTATTGAATGGCCCTTCTCAAAAGCGGACTGTTATTCCAGCAGCTCTGGAATGTCTAGAAGGATGAAATGGAACTGCTGTTCGCAGGGATGGAGAGTGATCTGGGCCTGGCGCTAGCCCTGTGTACATTATGAGGTCAGAATTCTTCAACGGTACCGCCTCCCCGATTTCAGAGCCTGTGTGCATCATTTCCATGCCCGCGCCTCCCCATGGCCCCCGTAAGGCCAAGGGGCTTTGGAGCCACCACACCCCAGAGATGATCAGTTGGGGATCAACCCAGTCAACCGAGCAGCCTGGCCACAAGCTCCCGCTCTGCCCTCTTGAAGGGAAGCTTTGGAAACCACTTTAGTTCCAGGTACTTGAGCCAGACACCATAGACAGAATGAGATTTACTATGTGTGTGATGCAGAAAGTACCTCGCAATGTATGGTGTACCTTCCAAATACAGGGCCACACCAGCCCACAAGGCCTCTTTGTACAAAGCGGACGAAAGTTCCCCTTCCACAACTCATTTTGCTTCCAACTGTTGAAAAATTGTTGTGATGTATTGGTGGTGTTAGCACGAGACAGCTGACTGCCAGGAAACCATGGTACTTCATTTGCAAACCTGCAACATACACGACTTGAAGGGAACCAGTAGGGTTAAGCGATACATCACCTGCCCAGCAGTGTGTGGTGACCTCTTGTCTCAGACCCTTCCAAAGTAGCCCTATCCAGGCCTGTGACTCTTCTTTTCCATTCCCTGATTGGCCGGCTCAGCCTGGATTAGACAGCCTCAGGGTGACCCACAAACTTGGGGAGCAGATTAAGGGCGCCCTGGTCGAGGCCCTCCCCAGCACAGGGAAATGGCCAGACGCCCCGTGTAGAGATAGGAGCTCAGGCCAACATCTGCTGGGAACAAGAGGAGCGGAACAGGAGGGCCAGGAGCTGCTCCGAGCCGTGCGGATGGACAGTGTTGAAGGGATGCTAGGTATAGACAGCAGCCAGCACAGAGGACTGTAGGGAGAGCAATAAATGGGGCAGAAAGCTGAATGCATCCGGAAACACTACTCTCAGAGTCTGTCTCCAAACAGAGAAAGGAATATCTTAACTATCTTCTCTAGGTGGAGAACAGATTCCTGGGTAAGAGGCTCCACAGGCTGAGGACAGAACTACCGAACTCCTAGATACTCCCCACCAGAATCTCTCTGAATAAGGGAAGAAGACAGAAGTCAGACCCTGGGGGCTTAAAATCTATTTCTACCTTCCTTTAGGAACCAGTAAGTCACCCACTTCTCCTCCCTCACCGCCCCATCCATCTGGGCCTTCACCCTTGTCACTGCCTCTGGCCTCATTATCTGCCCACTGATATTCAGAATGATTTCATTAACGTCATTGCAAATGCAGTCATGAAGAACGTATTAAGGAAGTTTGAACTGGCCAGTGCTTCCCACAAAGAGCCAGCTTAAATACCAAGCAAAATATCCATTTATGGTGCCAAAGAAAACCCCAAATGCATAGGGTCGAAGAAATACTGTTGCTCCTGGTCGATGCGGAGGGTGCTGCTGGAGAAGCTGCAGGAAAATTATTAATATCTATTTTTGGGAAACATAGATTAAAAATAAACAGCCGTGGTTGAGGGCAGACATGTGACAATGGAGTGAATGTGAAAAGCAAGTGCAAGGATGTTCCGTCACAGATTTCGAGCCTGAATGATCAAGCTTCATTTGTTCTCTGTATGGCTCATAATTTTAACCTTTTATTATGCAAAGCAGCCAGTTTGGTTTTACATCGCCAAAGGAAGCTTGGATGATGAACAGATCACATTTGTCAATCACTTCATCTATGAAAAGGTAGGCTAGCCTGAAAGAGATTTTTTTAAGTTGTTTTCAGTTTTTTGGACACGGAGGCATGGGCACCCGAAGTCAGCATTCTCTCCCAAAAAGCTGATGCAGATGAAAACTTAAGGTGGGGAAGGAGGGTACAGAGGATGACCCAAGATAATCCCTGGGGTTCTAGGGAAGAAAGGCTCCCTGCGTGCAAGAGAAGAGCCTTCAGCCTCGAGAGGTGCAGGGTAGGGGCTGAGCTGCCAAGCGGGAAGGTTTGGTCTTCCTTGCTCCTTGGGAGCTCTCCAGGGTCCTGGACAGCCTCTGCATGAAACTGACCTACTGGACCATCCGGCCATGAACTGGGCTGTAGTCTCTGCCTTCCTGGTTTTTACCCAGATACCAGCTACAGCTAATAGGAATGGCCTGCCAGTGTCTGTATCCTCTGCAGTCTCACTCGACACGCGAAAGCAGTGTCGCTGAAAGAAGCTAGATTTTCACGTCAGATATGGGTTTGGGTCTCAGTTCTACCACTCACTATGTGAGTTGAGAAAGTTACCTCTTCTCCTTGAGCTTCAACTCTCTTTTCTGTAAAATTAGATAACAACATTTGCCTTTTAGGGTTGAAAGAATTTTTTAAAAGTTGGCGAATGTTCAATACTTATCTTGTGTCTGACATAAAGCTGGTCTCAATAATAAATGCGTGACATTATGACATATGTCAGCTTCAAGGCTGTGCCCAGGCTGCTTTAGTCAATCCTTGGACTGGTTACCTCATTCCTTATTCTTGAGTTAGGACTCAGTGGTCGCAAGCAAAAGAAAATGAGCATGGGCTTATGTAAAAAAAAAAAAGGGAGGGGGAGGGTGTGGCATTGCAAGGACATGATGGTGTCTAACAGAAGCCAAGAGCCCGAGTGTGCCACACCTCAGTGGGATGGTAAACTGGGGGGTGAGGTCACCAGCACCCTTCCCCACCTCCCATCTCTGCTCCTCTATGGCATCTCCTTATTCCATCTGTAGGCAATTGTTTCTGTTCTTCCATCCACCGGCAGAAAATGCATTCTGGAGTTCATGAGTATTCACTTTATAGGTCCAAATAGATACTGGCTTAGACTGGCTCCATTTCCTCAGTTCTGATTTTTGTTTTTTGGAAGAGAAAATAAGGTTGGGCCTGTTCGGAATGACCCCTGGTTAAAACAAGCTGGAGTGGGGCAGGTCACCCAGCAGGAACATAGCGAACAGGCATCCAATATTCTCCTGAGTTTCCAAAGCAAACCACCTTCAGGTACCACTTGAGGCATAAAAGCTGCTTAATTGTTTTTTGGATAGATAGATAGATAGATAGATAGATAGATAGATAGGATTTTGGAAGTGATAGAGGCAAAGGTACATCCAGTCACATATTTTTAAAATGTGTTTTTCTAGGGCACCTGGGTGGCTCAGTCAATTAAGCATCTGCCTTCAGCTCAGGTCATGATCCCAGGGTCCTGGGATCGAGCCCCATGCTGGGCTCCCTGCTCAGCGGACCCTGCTTCTCCCACTCTTCCCTGCTCATGCTCTCTCGCTATCTCTGTGTCTCTCTCTAATTAATTAATTGAATCTTTAAAACTAAACTAAAATTAAAAAATGAATAAAATGTGTTTTTCTTGGGGCGCCTGGGTGGCTCAGTCGTTGAGCGTCTGCCTTCGGCTCAGGTCATGATCCCAGGGTCCTGGGATCGGGTCCCACATCGGGCTCCCTGCTCGGCGGGAAGCCTGCTTCTTCCGCTACCATTCCCTCTTCTTGTGTTCCCTCTCTCGCTGTGTTTCTCGCTGTCAAATGAATAAAATCTTTAAAAAAAAAAATGTGTTTTTCTTGTCATCAGACTCACAGAAAATAAAAAGCTAATGGTTTTGTCAGAGACTTACCAACAGTATTCAATAACTTTCATTGTGTGGGGCCATCGGCTTCGCCCAGAAGCCCCCAAAGGCATGCCATCCTGTGTCCCCAGCAGGGCAGGAAGTCAGAGTGATCAGGCCTAGTCTGTGTGCCAGGGACCATGGGACCCTGAAAGAGATTCTCCTGACCAAGAAGGACTGCCATACATAGAGCCGAACCTAGAATCTGTCTCCATACAGCCTGCTCTAGGATAAATGTCCAGGCTCAAAGGGCTTGACTGCATAACCTCATTCTCCATGCTCCTGGGACCCTTCTCCATACCCTTTTTCCTACCAATATGTACCAAGCCTCACCGCAGCCTCTGTTACCTGTCTAGGCAGTGCTTTGCAATGTAGCCGACCATCAGAATCATGTAGAGAGTGTTTAAAGTATGGAGAGCCTTAGACCATCCCCACCCCCACCCCATTCCCAGGGATTGTTTTGAAAGCTAGGGGTGGGGTTGGGGGGATGGGGAGGAACTTATTTTTAAACAGCTTCCCTGGGTGATTTGGATTTACATCAGACTTAAGAGCCCTGAACCAGGGTAGACAGTCTCTTAGCACAAACGTAAGTTAAGGCTCTATTATGCTCAGCCCACGGGTAAAGGCTTTAGATATGATTTCCATGAACTGCTTCTGCTTCACTCCTCAAAGGGAAAAGAAGGCTTTCTTGTCTGCTGCACTGGCAAGATTGCTGGAGTGCAATGCCTTGGGGGTGGCCCCAGGGTGATTAACAGAGCAATTGCTCCCGTACCATGAAGGGTGAGGTCCCGTTTTCTCAAGAGTCCTCAGAAGAATGTTACCTACAAGCCTGCAATTGGAGAAGAACAGTGTTTCAGTGAAAGATACATGAAAACCCATGGGACAGTGGGGCAGGGACTGGCCTGTGATTACAGGGCCATACTCCGCATTGAGCCACTGTTTACATAATCCAACAGCCGGGACTAATTGCTAAGGGCCAGCTGGTAATGGAAAATGAGAGCCCCCAGCCTGGCCAAGAAGGGCAGAAAGGCTTTGGGGCTGTTTGGGAAAGGACAGTTTAGAACAGCAGAGAGTCAGAGCAGCTGGACCACAAGCAAAGAATATGGAAGAGCTTGAGGGGACAGGGAAGATCGGAGGAAACTCAATTAGAGGGAGCAAAGAACTAGACAGGAAACACTAACTTCTCGGGAAATCTAGGAGAGAAGGATACTGGGCAGAAACAAGCTGACCTCAGCTGGCCTACAGAGGCTTGTAGACTTGAGTAATTTCAGGGGAAATTTCAGGAGAAGAGTTTGCAGACCTCTCCAGAAACAGAGGATTTGGCCTCAGCCGCGAACTTGCTTCTAACAAGCTGTGCGACCTTGGACAAGCTGCCGAGCTTCCCTGGGTCTCAGTTTCTCCATCAGTAAAATGGCAGAGAGGGAGCAGCAGCTCTCCAAGGTCTCGTCCAGCTCCAAGACTGGGTGATGTTGCCACCCAGCAGGGGGGACTTAAGCCAAGCCATTCTGTGTGCTGGACTCTCCCCCTCACCCCAGGCAGGGCCCTGTGGGGCACCTCACGCTCAGACCCCCCACCCTGAGGGAACCACTCCTGACGACGGAGTAGGAGGAGGGAGGAGCCTGACAGCCTGGGAGGAGGTCATGCAGGTGGGGTGTCACAGCCATCTAAGGAGCAGAGAGGCCTAGAGCATAAGGAACCTGAGACCAGACCCACATTCCCATCGTGGGCTTCTCCCCACAACGCCCACCCCAAGGATCTCAAGGAACCGTCCGAGGAGGGCTCACTACTCCTAGGGCAGAAGGGAAACCCTAATTCTGCCCACGATCAGGTTGCGCAGGCCGACCGGAGCATCAGGTTTTTTGCTCTGGGCTGGAATGGCCCCATCGCAGTGTGGTAACTGGCTAAGCGGGCAGCCACCCATGCCTTTGATGGATGGAAAACAGATGCTGGCTTATAGCTTCCTTGTGCAGTCTGTTTGGTAGCTGTGGGGTCTGCGTCAGGCGGTGTCTGGTGGGGGAAACAGAAACCGCGGCAGTTCCTTTCGCAGAGAGAATTTAATCTAGAGAATTGGTTCAAGCCGTGTTGGATGGGAAAGGGAGTTGATAACTACAAAGGCAGATGCCAGCCCCAGGGCAGGAGCAGAGGGAGAGCCACGGGCACCGGAGTGTGGATGTTTGTAAGCAGGGCTGCATCGGGAGAAGCGAGTGGGGAGCCGGGCATCTGCTGCCCAGCTGATGTATCCGAGCGGGCCCAAGGAGGCTGATTCTAGAAGCGTGCCTAGGTTAGACACCGGAACTAACTTCTGCGGCCAGGATGCAGGACCTTCGTTAGGGTGAGACCGACAGGAACAAGAAGCAAATCCAGAAAGAGCAAGAAAGAGTTCCCTCCTCCTCTTGCCTTCTTGTCCCTTTCCAGCCTCCCCACTGGCCCATCTAGGGCACCACAGAGCTGAATGTAACAGAATGGGGTTGTCTGGGCGACCATATTTGGTAGCCCCGGGCCTGGCCCGGCAGGGGCGGGGAGAAAAACTCAGCTAAAGCTTGCTTTGCTATGATGCTTAGGGACCTGGGAAGTCCCAGGGCCCGGTAGCTGGCTTTGGAGTGAGACCCAAGCTCGGGATGGCAGTGGTGGGAGCCTCAGTAACTCAGGGCTGGACAACCCCCCTCTAGAGAAGGAAACTGGACAAAGGCTGGCCTGCAGTCTCATCCCTTTGGGGGTCCACACTTCTTCCTCTGAGGGGAGCCAGAACAGACCCAGGAAACTAAGTCCTCCATGCAGGTGCAGATAAGAGGAAAGCAGAGCCCCCCCTTCCATCCCCAGCAGAGCCCTGCTTCCAACTCTACCAGCCACTGTCCTTGCTGGGTCAAACCTGCTCACCGCTGGAAGGAGGAAGGGTAAGAGCTCCTATTCTCGTGCTAGAGAGGTTGGTAATGCGCCAGAGATATGTGTCAAATTTGCATTGGTCCCTTTGGACTAGCTCCTTCACCACAGGAGTGCCAAGTCTGGGAAGTAGCTGCCTGTGTAGACCAGTGCACAAACGTGACCCAGTGGAGCAGCCACACTGTGTGCCACGGGCCCTCAGCCTTTACCACCTCCCACCACCGCTGCAGCCTGCGCCCTCCCTTCCCCCCAAGACAAGCAGTGATGGAATCACAGCCCTCGCCAATGCCTGATGGGCTGTGAGCGCCCCCATTCCCTTGCTCCCAGGTGCGTTGACGCTGAGGCGCCTGTCTACACCACTTCCAGCAGAACTGGATTTCCCTTCTGCCTTCCCAGCCTCCCTTCCCCACCCCCACAGCCGTGTTGCCTGGGATCCCCTCCTGGGTCTCATCAGCCTCATCTAGGGGCCGAGACCCCCCAGGAAATGGTGAAAAGGAGAGGAGCCTCATGTTCAGACCGAAACTGGCCCCCCAAGAAGACCCAGCCAGGGATGACACGTGGGCTCCGGCCTCCCCCTCTGCAGGTGGCCCCAGAGGCCCCCACAGGAAGTGCCCGTGGCCAGGCTGCCCTTGGGAGTCTGGCCAGCCCGCTCGGGCTTGAGGTTTCTCTGAGCGAGGCCCAGCTGAGCTGGGGTGGTATGTTTTCCCCGAAACTCTGTCACACCCATATCTGCATGACACCGGCCCTTTGAGCTCTGAGCATACTTTTGAAAAGGGAAAATCTAGGTCAGACAGTCACCATCCAAGCAAGGTTTCAAAGGACTTTCCATTCCCCAACCCTTCCCTTTGAACTTGGCCAAAACTTTCCTCCTAGGCTGGTATTTCTTCCCGAGAATGATAGCCCAAAGGTGAAAAATGCAGGGCAGCGCTCACCGCGAGTGGGTGGGGTTGTTTTTGAGGCTGATGAGTAAGCGAGGAAAAGTACTGGCAGCCGAGGCCTGCAGCCCCGTCCACCGGGGACAGCCCGGCTCTCGGCCAAGGCCGTGCCGGCCGCTCATGCCGTGAGCTGCCACTCGGAGAACTTCCCTCGTGGAACCACAACTGGGTCAAGTCACCACGCTGGCCTCTCCTCCCCATGCCTCCCGGTGTGGCCCTGCGGTGCCCCGGCCATCCGCAGAATCCAGCTCTACGAGGTGCCCCAGCTGCACGGGGCCGGTGGGCGGTGCCGACATCTGTGTGTCACCACTCAGGGTCTCTTCCTTGGATCCTCGGGTCACACGTGCCCACATGCCCCGGGGCCCCGGCTCGGTTGGCCAATTCCGGCTCATTCCTCTCTGGGGGGCTTTCCCCGGCAGCAGGTGGAGTGACTGCACATTGTCCTCTCTGAGCATGTGTATGATTTGGGGGATGGGAGGGGTGGGCTTTCTTTCTCTGGGACCCTAGGAAGTGGAACGTAACGAAGGGATAACCACATGGACGTCCCGTGGCCCCCACAGCGGTCCACTGCGCCCCAGCATCCAGAGGGAAGAGGGCTTGGGAGCCGCTCGGCCAGCCCCAAGGAGGCCAGAGAAAGCCCTGGAGCCTGCTGTCCCCACCAGCCCAACCCCACAGGGAAGGGAGGCAGAAGGTTGGCAGTGTGGACGCTCCTTCAAGAGCTGAGGCAAGTGCCACTGATGGACGGCTCCGCCGTGGGACTGGAGCCCAAAGCAGGGCCATCCTGCTGGTTCAGAGAGCTAAAGGCTGGGTCCGCAGCATGGGCCCCAGAACCGCCCTCCTGCACATTGTCCCTCTTCCTGGGATGGTCAGAGCTGGACGTGTCCCAGCAGAGGGCAATCCTTCGCTTCTTCGTTTTAGATTTTATTTGGGGCATATAGGTTCACACACGGGCCCCCGCAGTCAGGGTATAGGCAGTTCCCGTCACCCCCAGAACTCGTGCAGCCCCTCCGTAGACACCCTCCTTCTACCTCAACCCTTGGCAACCGCTGACCTCCTGCCGAAGAAGTAAAAACAAAGTCCAGGCATGAATCACACGGTGGGTCTCAGGGATCTTGAGCCATTTGGGGCTTCCCCCCAAAACACCAGGTGTGCGTAAGGTTGAGAACACCTCGAGCTGCGGCTTCAGGTGGACTCAGGGGAACATGAACGTGGGTGGGGAGAGATTGGGATTTGTCACCCAAGAGCTGGGTCTTAGCCTGGGCTCAGCTGTGTGACTGTTGGAAGGCTTCTGGGCTTTTCTGAACCTCCATTGACTGAGACTGATGCTTGCAGGTTTGAGGGGCGTTTCCGTGGGGAGGTGGTGTCGAGTATCCGAAGAAGGTCTGCACAAAGGCCTGGGCCCCAAGTGTGGCTTCCCTGTAAGTGGTGTTGGAGGAATGACCCCCTGTTGAAATAGTGAGGAAAAGTTACCATGTAGCCACGCAAACCCCCAGCTAAGGACTCTCTGGCCCTGTGAGAACAGTTCTGGACGTGAGAGCCAGGGAGCAGATCTGACCCAGGGGAGAGAGCTCCTCCACTCTGGCAAAAGTGGGCGTAACTGTGAACTTTCTCTCAGGACCACCCCTGTGCCTCTGCTCTTCCTGACCTCCCTGGGTTTGGGCCCTGAGAATCTAAGCTTCCGCAGCAGGGAGGTCCCCGGAGCAGAGGGTGGGAGATGAGGCTTTGAACCAGTGAGACCTAGTTCAAGGCTGAGCCACTGGCTCGGGGGCTGCCCGTGGACAAGCCCCACAACTGCGCCCGCCTCGCTTTCCTCATCTGTCGATGGGGGTGACAGCGGCACGTCCACCACGGGGCTGTCCTGAGTGGCAAATGGAGCAACCCCTGGCCGGGCCTCCGCGTGGGCCCGGCACACACCATGTTTCCAGAAAGGTCAGTCTCTCTGTTGCTCTGTTGTTGTGATCATTTTTTAAACTTCAAGGAAGGATGCTCGACCTCAGTTTCCCAAACTCTCTTCCGGCTCTGGTCTTGGTTAAAAGAGTGGGTCCTACTTCATCATTCTGGAAATCCACCGTCACGCAAAACTGATTTCCTGGAAGCAAGGGCTACCCTGGATAAAGGGCCGGTTCCGGTCTAGTTTTCACCGCTGGGCCCAAAATGACGTTAGCATCAGTGCTGTTGATTGCAGACCAGAAAGTCTCAAGCTCCTCATCGCTGCTGGAAGGAGGCAGGTCAAGGGCTTCTGGAGGCTGACCCAGGAGCCAGCGAAGCCCGGGGCCCTGACCCGGCCTGCAGACATCTGTCACTCACGTGCCCCGCGGCCCCCAGTCAGTCTCCAAACGCATGTTTTAAGTCACGGAGGCTTTTTTCTGGACTCCACCCTGCGCAGCAAGGGGATGTTCGATGCCCCCCCCAACTCATAAATGTACAAGCAGACTCCATTTCTCCTCAACAGGTACCTGAAAACTGCATAATAAAATGGATCGTTGTAAAGCAGCCCACACTTTCCCAGAGGCCCAGGGTTGTAATTGGTGGTTCCTGGACTGATCAGTGGTGACTTAACAGCAAATTTATACCACCAACAACGTCATAAAAGCAAATACTGTATGTCTCCATAATCACCTACGACATTCCCGCTCTGCTCCGAGTCCTATAAAATGGGCATAAATACACTGAACACTTTACCACATGAAAGGAACCAATGGCCTATATGCAATATATGTGCAGCTATAAAAAATACAACCGTGTCATAAATTTGAGCTAAAACCAATATTCCAGCTTTAATGGACATCAATTAAATATTTAATTAATGCCCGTTTTCCCTACTCACTTTGAATTCCAAATGAATTTGGGAAGGATGATTTGGGGGGCTCTGATCCTGTTTAAAAACTGCCCAGGGACGTCTGTGTGCTTACCTTGGTCCCTCGGCCTGTGAAGATCCTGGAGGAGGCTGCGGCTTCGGACTTCGTGAGTGAGTGAGCGAGTGAGCGAGTAAGTGAGTGAGAGGCGGTTGTTGGGAATGGTGGGAATCCCACGGGAGAGCCAGAGGGCTGCCCCCCACCCCGCGCCCCCAGCCCCTCCCACCCCTGAAGGAGAAGCCGCCCTGCCCAGTCACCCCCCAGAGCCTGGCTGCGGACCTGAGGGGGGAAGGTGAGCTGGTGGAGTCACTGCAGGAGGGCCCACGGGTGTCAGCGTCGTGGGCGGCTGCTTCACAGCAGAGTCTGGGCCTCCCCCTGACATCCATGGCATCGTGGCCGGGACAGGGCCGGGGACCTGCATGTCAGCCAGTCCCCGGGTGACCCTGGTGCACACTGGGGCTTGAGAATCCTTGCACGGGGGTGACTCCCCCGTCACCCCACTCCTGGCCACGCCCGCACACCAGCAAACCCACATGTGAGAGCTTCAGCAAGCCACACCGCACGACCCTTCCCTCCCTGCAGGGCCCCACCGTCACTCACTTGTGGTGCCTCTTTCTAGACCGTTTTATTTTTTTTCTTTAGACCTTTTTAAAAATGCATTTGCTGACCCCTATGTCATTTGAAGCTCTTCTCGTGTACACAGATGGCGTCACGCTACATGTACGGATGGGAACTTGCTCTTCTCGCTTTACAAAATGCCAGGCAAACCCACCGTGTCCGCGCCTGCAGATCTGCCTCATTGTCTCTCTCCATCTCCCTCCCTCCCTCTCTCTCTGTCTGTCTCGCATGGCATTGCATAACCAGGTTCTGCCGAGCCGTTATTTCATCACTCCCCCGCGGAGGAATGTGTAAACGGCCCCCCTCCTTTGTCCTGGTCACTAGCCACGTTTCTTTGCACAAGCCTTGGGTTCATTCCCACTCTTACTATTTACGGGCACTAGGCCTGGGCAAGGAAAGAACAGAGAGCTCTGGGGATTGCTCCTGGCGAGGCAGGCAGCACTTCGGCGGACTGCCTTCCAACACCGAGCAGGCCGGCAGCTCAAACGTCAGCTTTTCTCACTAACCCACCTACACCTTAATCACTTGGGACCTGGAATAACTCCCTCACTCCCTTTGGTGCCACGGCCTGGCGCTTCCTAACCCGCCATGGGATTAGGCCGTCCCCTCCTCCACCTGCGGCTTGACAGGGCCCGCCTCCTGCCCCAGCCGCTCTCCGTCCAGTCCACACCTGTCCAGGGTCACCCCCCTTCGCGCCCTGCCACTGACCGGCTCAACCCGCTGATCATCTCCATTCTCTGACTGAGTCCCACCCGGGAGGCTGTGGGGGCTGCCTTCCCACCCAGGTTGTGTCCCTCTGGATAAAACTACCCGCTCCTCAAATCCCACACAAGACTCCTCCATGAGACCCCGACAGATCACCCCCCCCCCCCGTCACAAGCCTTCCCTCCGTCCCTTGGACTCCCCAAACACTCCCCTCCCCCTCCCCAAACACCCCCCTTCCCCCTCCCCAAACACCTCCCCTCCCGTTGGGATCTTAGCTCTAAGTAGGGCTACAGGCCTACGCTTCCTCGGCCCAGCTGGACTCCTGTGCTGTGGACATCAGAGGCCCTACCCCAGGGCTGCCTCGGCCGGCGAGAGAGGACTGTGAAGTTTGCAGGTCTTTGCTCCCTTCTTCCCTCCACGTGTGTGCCCTGCGTGACTTAAAG
>CM053617.1:45372888-45389807 GCA_028646535.1 Procyon lotor | reverse complement strand
AGCTAAGCTAGCTGCTAGCGCTAGTACGCAGACGCCTCGTAATGTCTGAAACAGGACGTAAGAGCTGTCCTGGTCCCAGCGTCTGTGTTCTCTGATCCAGCAAGTGACGGCCCAGCCCTTCCTCGGACCTGGCTGCGGGCCGGGAAGCCCTCCACCTCTCAACCTCTGATGAGCCTCGCTCAGCTGCCGGCTCTCACGGCTCTCAAGCTGCCGGGCCAGCCTCACCGGGGTGCTAGGCTAGCCCAGTACACATCCATCGCCCCTAGACCCTCACTCCCTGATGGCAATATTCTCACCATGGGGTGCATGGCAGCCATCAAGGGCTTTTATTGAGACTGAATGGACACCCCACTAGAGTTTCTGATTCAGAAGGTCTGGGGTGGAGCCTGATAATGGACATTTCTAGTAAGTTCCCAGGTGATGTTGAAGCTGCGAGTCTGGGGAACACACTTTGAGAACCACTATTTTCCAAGGTTTGGAACTGGTTCCCGCTGCCCTAATTTTGGGTGAGACGAGCCTGAGGAAAATCCCTAGTTACTTGACATCCATCGCCAAATCTTGTTCTTTTTCTGCAGCTGGTTTTTTTTTTTTAAAGATTTTTATTTATTTGACAGAGAGAGGTCACAAGTAGGCAGAGAGGCAGGCAGAGAGAGAGGGAGAAGGAAGCAGGCTCCCTGCAGAGCAAAGAACCCGACGCGGGGCTCGATCCCAGGACCCTGAGATCATGACCTGAGCTGAAGGCAGAGGCTTTAACCCACTGAGCCACCCAGGTGCCCCTCTGCAGCTGGTTTTATGCAGCTGACAGGGAAGGTTCCCAGCAGGGCTGGTGGCCAGGGTGGGAGTGCAGCTTTGCAGGGGAGTGACCGGATTGCTTCAAGGGACCGCTAGCATCAGAATCACCCTTGCTTGAATCCCCTTCTTCTTCCCCGGCACAGGCTATCTATCCCCTTTATTTCAACGCTTTGTGTCCTTTGGAGGGTCACAGACCACTTTGCAAATCTGAAAAAAGCAATGGATTCTTATCCCTAGAAAAGCATATGTACTGACAATTTTGCATGCGATTTGGGGGGACATCACAGATGCCCCCAAAGCCCACCACAGAACCCAGATCAAGGACCCTGCTCTACCTCGGTGATACTTAACCTTCACTGTGCAATAGGATGTCAACTAGGAACTTAAAAAATACAGATACCCGAGACTCCCGTAACCACCACCACCACCATGGAGGTTCTGATACAATCCGTCCAGGGTGGGATGGAGGCTTGAATCTTTTTTAATGTGCAGTCAAGTTGAAAACACTGCAACCCACCTCCTTCCTTTCAACCAGTCTCTCCTCCCCTTTCCACACTGCCTCGGCCCTTCTCAAGGCCCTCTGCTTAGCGGGGTCCCAGGCCGGTCCTGAGCCCCTGTTGCTTGCCATGATGATTATGGGTGCCTAGGATGGCTTGGTGTCTGTCCAGGGTCACCTCTCTTTAATTATCATCCCCGCAAAGGTTCACGGTCAATCTCTAGGCTGTAAGCGTGTCTTCTCTGAGAGGGCATCTGGAGCAGTCAACCCCATCCTTCCCACCTGGGAACGGCCGTATGCCCCATTAACTGGGCAGCTCCTTCCCACTTAGATTCAGATCAGCAATAGAAGGAGCTGCTATTCTGTCCTGTCTTCAGAAACAATTAAGATGAAAAAGTATCTCAAGCAACTGCATGGAAAGGTCAGCTTCTGCACGGGTGCTCATGCGCCTGTGAGAATCACAGTGTCAGGGAGCATCCCGGGAGGGCACTTTAAGACTTCCAAGATGCGGGACTCCATAATCAATACATGGAGACAGCATAGGCGATTGTAAATTGATTAAGTGAAGCCCTTAAATAAAACAATCACAGTCTAATTATCATTCATCGCTGTCTCGAGGTATATTCTAAAGTTAGTAAAAACCATCTGTAAAAAATAATAATAATAATAAAAAGAAATGAATGAATGAATGAATGAATGAATGAATGAATGAAAAGGGGCGCCTGGGTGGCTCAGTGGGTTCAAGCCTCTGCCTTCGGCTCAGGTCATGATCTCAGGGTCCTGGGATTGAGCCCCATATCGGGCTCTGCTTGGCGGGGAGCCTGCTTCCCCCTCTCTCTCTGCCTGCCTCTCTGCCTACTTGTGATCTCTCTCTCCCTATCAAATAAATAAATAAAATCTTTTTAAAAAAAAAGACATTAGTCATTCGATTTGAGAGCCACCCTAAATCTAAGATGATCTCACTTTAAGTCCTTAATTGCATCCACAAAGACCTTTCTTCCAAATAAGTTCACCTTCATAGATTCTGGGAGTTAGGACTTGGACATATTGCATATGGGGCCACTTTTCAACCCACCATAGCTGGTATCTGAGAATGGAATCCATCCCTCCCTACTCCCACCCTCCATCAGAAAGCAGTCTGTATCTCATGCAAGAGTCAGTACTGAAGGAAGCTTAATTGACTAAGAGTCTAGCAGAGTTAGAATCAAGTTAGGAGCAACCTAGGGTGGTCAGGGGTGCGCCATAGGTCAAGATATACTGCAGGGCAAAGATTATAGAATTAGTTGTCAACACAACTAGACTCCGTACTCACTGCATGGTAATATAGCAGATGCTTCTTATGCACCATTCCCTATCCATGCAAGGTGGTTAATACCCCAAAGGTAATCTCCACAATAGAGGACACAATTGGAGAAAGAGTTGGTAAATAAATGCCCTAAACATAAGACTCAAAGGTAGAGAGAAGAAGGCAAACCAGCAAGGGACCTTGGAAACCAAGGAACAACATGACATTGAGTTCCCTGAGTTTTCTTTTTGCCTCATATATTCCAGACTTGTTACTAAAGAAGCCAGCAACCTGGCAGCACCAACAGACACAGACCACAAAAGCCCCAGCCAAAGACTACTCTCTCAGCCAAAGGCTCAGGAAGCCTATCCAGACAGAAAAATTTTAGACAATGACTGCTCTACTTCAGCAAACAACATTGGGGGAAAAAACCCCAAAAACACTGTGGTACCATTCCCCCCACAACCTGAGAAACACACACACATATACACACATCAGCAAAAGCCAATAAAGAGTCTATATTTCCTCTTACCAGGCTGTAACAAGATGCCTAATCTACACCCCACCCCAAAGGGTGGTATAATAGTAGAAGGTTGAGCAGGGAGCTGAGACTTGCATCTCTACTGAGTGGAGGCATGTTAAGAAAGCTTCAGGAAAAAAAAGAAGAAGAAGAAGAAGGGGCACCTGGGTGGCTCAATGTGTTAAGCCTCTGCCTTCAGCTCAGGTCATGATCTCAGGGTCCTGGGATCAAGCCCCACATCAGGCTCTCTGCTCAGCAGGGAGCCTGCTTCTCTCTCTCTCTCCCTGCCTCTCTGCCTACTTGTGATCTCTCTCCTCTCTGTCAAGTAAATAAAAAATAAATAAATAAAAATAAGAAGAAGAGGAAGGAGGAGAAGGAAAGGAATAAGAAAAGGAAGGAGAAGGAGAAAAAGAAGAAGGAGGAGGAGAGGAGGGGTGGAAGGAAGAAGAAGAAAGAAAATATTTTAAACAGCCAAAAGAAAACTTTAGAACAAAAAAATAAAATAACCAAAATTTAAAATCTCAGTGGGTGAACTTGAGAACAGAGAGAAGAATCAGTGGATTCAAGGATAGGAAAATAGAAATGACCTAATCCCAACAATATAAAGAAAATAAAATTAAAGAAAGGAAGAAGAAGAATGAACAAAGCCTCAGGAAACTGCAGGACTATAACGAAAGATCTAATATTCATCATTCATGTCTTTGGCATCCCGGAAGCAGCAGGAAATGAGGGCAGTACTGAAAAAATACTTGAAGAAGTAATGGCTGAAAATGTTCCAAATTTAGCAGAATGAATAAACCTATAAATTCAAGAAGATGAACAAACTCCAAACAGGATAAACCCAAACAAATTCATACCAAGACACATCATAGTCAGACTTCTGAAAACCAAAGGCCGAGAAATCTTGAAAGCAGAGAAAGAAAAATGACCTTACCTATAGGGGAAAAACAATTTGAATGACAGTGGATTTATCATCAGAAACTAAGGGCCAGAAATAAATGGCACATCTTCAAGAAAGGAAAGAAATGAAAGAAAAGAACTGTCAAGACAGAATTTTATATCCAGCAAGAAAAATTCTTCATGCATGAAGGGGTAATCAAGCCCTTCTCAGATGAAAAAAGCTAAGAGAATTCGTTGTCAGGAGAAGAGTGGCCTAAAAGAATGGCCAGCAGTTCCCTAAACAGAGGGAAATGATAAAAAGAAAGCACTTTGAAACATCAGGAGGGAAGAAAAAAAAACAGAAAAATAAAAAGATGGGTAAATACTTATTTTCTTCTGTTCTTGAGTTTTCCAAGTTATGTTTGACAGTTGAAGCAAAACTTATTAACACTGTCTTATTAACACCATTTAACACAAAACTTATTAACACCATTTATAACCATGGTATGGTTATAAATTATGTAAGGGAAATATTTAAGAAAACTATATTATAAATGGGAGAAGGTAAAGAAATAAAAGAAGATAAGGTTTCTACAGTTCACTCTAACTGGGAAAATGGCAATACCAGTAGATTTAAAAATGAGATATGTTTAATGTATTACCCAAAGTGACCAAAAATGCTGTACAAAGAGATACCCTCAAAAGCATCATGGAGTAGGGGTGCCTGGATGATTCAGTGAGTTAAGCATCTGTCTTTGGCTCAGGTATTGAGCCCTGTGTCTGGCTCCCTGCTCAGCAGGCAGGCTTATTCCTCTCCCTCTGCCCTTCCTCCCAGATGGTGCTCTCTTGCTCTCTCTCAAATGAATAAATAAGAACTTTTTTAAAAAATGCTATAGATTAATCAAAATGGAATTCTAAAAAATGTTGAAGTACCCCACAGGAAGGCAGGGAAAAGAGAGGGAGAAACAAATAAAAAAAAAACTCAGACCAAACAGAAAAGAAAAAACAAAATGACAGACTTAAGCACTGATAGATCAGTAATTGCATTAAATGTAAATGGTCTAAATATACCAATTAAAAGGCAGAGTTGAGAGAGTGGACTTAAAAACATGACCCAACTATATTCTGTCTATAAGCAAATCATTTCAAATATAATGACATAGGGAGTTGGAAGAAAAAGATAGAGGAAAAAAACATATCACTCAAGAATTGATCAAAAGAAGGCAGGTGTGGCTATATTAATATCAGATATAGTTGAGAGCAAAGATGACCAGAAACAGAGAGAGGCATTATATAATAATAAAAGGAACAACCCACCAAAAAGGGCAATCATTAAATACATATGTACAAACAAAAAAACTGCAGATATGTGAAGCAAAAACTGAAAGAAAAAATATCAAATATCTATTATTTTTGTAATCTATAATTATAGTTGGTGACTTCAACATTCCTCTTTTGAGAACTGATAGAACAACCAGACAGAAAATCAGTAGGATACAGAATTCAACACCACCATCAGTCAACAGAATCTCATTGACATTTATAGAACACTCTACCCAATAATAGGAGGATCCACATTCTTTTCAAGTATCCGTGGAACATATACCAAGTTAGAGCATATCCTAGGCCACAAAACAGACCTCAACAAATTTTTAAAAATTTAAATCATGCAGAGTGTGTTATCTGACCATAACAGAATCAAAACCAATAATAGAAATAAAACTGGAAAGTTCCTAAATACTTAGAAATTAAACAACACACTTCTAACTAATTCATAGGTCACAGAGGAAGTCTCAAGGGAAATAAAAAAATACTTTGACCTAAATGAAAATGAAAATATAACATATCAAAACTTATAAGACAGAAATAAAGCAGTGTTAAGAGGAAAATTTATAGCACTAATGCTTGCATTAGAAAAGAATAAAGTCTAAATCAATAATCTAATTTCCTACCTCAAGAACCTACAAAAATAACAAAATAAACACAAGTCAGAGGAAAGAAATATGCTTAAGAGCAGAAATTGAAAACGGAAAAATAATAGAGAAAATTAATGAAACAAAAAGTTGGTTCAAAAGACTAATAAAAATTGATAATCTTTGAGCAAGAAAATGACAAGGAAAAAGAGAAAGAATACACAAATTACCAATATCAGGAATAAAGCAGGGACTATAACACCCATAGACATATACTGTGCCAGACATCTAAAGGATAATAAGAGAATACAATGAATGACTCTACGCAAACAACTGACAACATAGGTGAATGGACCTACAGGTAATGTCATATTTAATGGTGAAAGACTGAAGGCTTTTCCCTTAAGACTGGAAACAATCTAAGGCAAAAATATCCATGCTTACCCCTTCTCTTCATCTTTATCCTGGAGGTCCCACAAAATGCAATAGCACAAGAAAAAGAAACAAAAAGCATCCAGATTGTAAAAGGGTGGAATAAGACTGTGCTTATTCACAGATAACATAGTTTTCAAGGAAGAAAATCCCAAGAAATATATAAGCTACTAGAAGTGAGTTTAGTAATTTCGCAGGACACAAGGTCAATGCTAAAAAAATGATTGTGTTTTTATTTACTAGTGATGATCAATTGAAACTTTGAAATGTTTAAGTGTCAGGATGGATGCGTGGGTGGTTCAGTCAGGTAAGCATGTGCCTTTGGCTCAGGTCATGATCCCAATCCCGAATTGGGCTCCTAGCTCAGTGGTGAGTGTGCTACTCACTCTGCCTGCCACTCCCCCTGCTTGTGCGCTCTCTCTCTCTCTGACAAATAAACAAATAAATAAAATCTTTTTAAAAAAATAAATAAAATGTTTAAGTGCCATTTCTAATATCAGCAAAATGTGGAATACTTAGGCATAAATCCAACAACAGTATGTCATATTTGAGATCTTCAGGCCAAAAACTACAAATCATTAATTAAAGAAATCAACAAGAAATGGAGAACTGTATGGTGTTCATGTATTAGAAGGTAGAAATTGATAAGCGGATTCTTAAATGTATGTAGAAAGGCAAAGAAACTAGAATAAACCAAAACAATTTTGAAAAAGAACAAAGCTGGAGGACTCATACTATCTAAGACTTATTATAAAGCTGTTAGCAATCAAAATAGCGGTTACTGGTGAAAGGCTGGCTGTAGGCCAGTGAGACAGACCAGAGTTCAGGTGACACAACACAGAACCGGGGGTGAGGGGGGCAGGGAGGCATTCTGCTCAGTTTTGTGGGAAGGAAGCACTGTTCTGTGCCTTGAGAGGTGGCAGCTTTAGAAGCTCAAGAGCTAGTCCCTCTGGCTTGGATCTCAGCACTTTTCCCAGTGAGCACTAGCCCTGAATACTTGTTTTTCAAGAAGCTTCTCAGATAATGGACATTGATGGTGGGGGAGGGGAGGACGCAAAGCTAGGGTGGAAGATTAAGGAAGACGCTGCACTCTAACCCTAGCCAATAGCCCGGTTTATGAGCACGTAGGGCCGGCCGCTGAAACAACTCCTAGATGTGAGCTGGGTGAGAATTTGGTTGGGGACGGGGGCAAGGGGTGCCGGAAGTGCTCCCTAAAAGAACCTACAAAATGTGACCTTTCCCATTAGTACAACCCCAGTAGCATGAAGAGTCTGGGAAACTGGGGCGCCTGGGTGGCTCAGTCGTTAAGCGGCTGCCTTCGGCTCAGGTCATGATCCCAGGGGCCTGGGATCGAGCACCACATCAGGCTCCTTGCTCAGCGGGAAGCCTGCTTCTCCCGCTACCATTCCCTCTGCTTGTGTTCCTTCTCTCGCTGTGTTTCTCTCTGTCAAATAAATAAAATCCTTAAAAAAAAAAAAAAAGAGTCTGGGAAACTTAGGTTACATTTACTTTTTTAGATTTCCCAAAGCAGCTACATAAATAATAGGTGCTCAGTAAACATCTGTGGAATGAACAAGTAAATAAAGGATTTTATCTACACAAACAGATTCTACTGGCTGATGTAATTGATGTAATTCATATAATGATATAAATATAATTCATGACTTATGTGACTTACATTGAGGGTAGGAACTCGGTCTTTATCTCTTTGTATCTCCACCAAGCATAGCAAAGTGTTCTCTCTACGGATATGACGGATCCCTGCCCGATATACCAGATAACACCCCAACTTGAGTGAGACACGTTCACCTATTAGCTCCGGTTTACAAATTCCTGCCCAAGGCACCAGGCAGTGCACCAAGTTCCCGTCACACCACCTCACCATGGCGACAGTAGTCCAGAGTGCTGGTGGGCAGGAGCTTATGCTCATTAATTGCTAATGAGGAGAGGAAATTATTTCCCCTAAGAAGTTAAGTTTCTGCTGATATCTTGGTGTAATTCCTTCTCTCCCACTTTGTTTACTAGCACTCAACGCTAAAAGGAAACATGGTTTATGTACATTTTTTTTTTTCTGGATAGTTGAGTCACACTTTAGAGGTCAAGCTGTCCTAAGAAGAGTGGTTTTCAGTTAATGGCTAGGAAATGAAGCTTTTCTTGTCCTTTCTGGGCAGTTTCCTTTGTGAACAAATTAACAACCTTGTAGCTGTTTAACTCTTCTTGAGCCACTGGTGTGTCCATAAGGGTCCAGGATGAAAAATTATCCCTGCAACTCAAGATGTACTGTGAATGATGAAAGCCAGGACCAGCTCCAGGAGGAAGGAGAGGGCCTCTGGAAACAGGGTCCCTTCTGCCTGCCCGGAGCTGGTGGGCATCAGTGACACCTGTTGGCCAACTGATCTCCCGGAAGATCTCAGACTTTGGGCTGACGTTCACAATGGCATAGAATTTGCAGTATTGAATAGATGGTGAAATTCCTGTTGTGCAGGAAGATCCTGCCCAAATCTCGACGTTGGCCTGACCTCCTACCCCTGGCCCAGCACGGGAGGGCTCCTGACGAGTGAGGAATCCCTCCACTGCCACCCCAATGATGCTCTTCAGGGACACAGAGGTCCTCTTACAGCTCTACATAGGACAGAAAATATGGCATGAAGGGATTGAAAGTCCATTTGAGAATAACCAGGATGTGGAAGACTGTGATCCCCCCAAAACTCAGCCCATCCTATGTGAGGGAGGTTCCTCATAAGATAAGAGGACCCCAAGATGGCTGAGCCCACCAGGCATGTCTGGGACTGTAAGGAAAAAGGCATCCACGGGACCCTAGAGCAAACATTTTCCAACAGTGTCGTCTAGAGAAGTGGTTCTCAAATGTTAGCAGGTATTAGAATTATCTGGAAGACGTGTTGAAACACATGTGCTATAGCCCCCATCCCCAGAATTTCTGGTCTGAGGTGGGGCCTGATAACTGGCATATCTAACAGGTTCACAGGGGATGCTGATGCTGCTGGTCTAGGACCGCAGCCCAAGCACTGCTGGGCTGAAGTATGACATTGCCAGGCCCGGCTCTTCCGTCTGCTGTTGTCTGAATAGGCCCATCCGTCAGCCCTGCCTTCCGGTGGGCTTGTCTTTCTCCCCTGCATCCCCCATCCTCACTCCTGGTGTGGCCTTTAATGACAGTGGTTCCTCACCTCACCTCCAGGACTCTGGCCCTGGTCTTGGCTCAGCTCCCGCTTCATCTGGGGACTTCCCTTGACCTCTGTCCTGGCAGGTTCCCACCCCCACCCTCCCTGGCAGGCCAGGTCAGCGGAATTAACTCTCCACCCAGACAGTCCCTTGCTACCCCCTCCTGGTTCCTAGAAGCTGAGCCTTGGTGACAGGGAAATTAACCCTTTGGAGCCTGTCAGTCTCAGCCTTGACTGATCTTGCATTCTAGCCAATTCCTCACGAAGAACCTGGAAAACATTTGCAACATTCTAGATCAATAAACTCAGATGCACGAGTATACAAGACGATGTTTAGGTCACATGTATCTCTCTTGAATCGCTAGCTCTGTTCCTCAACTTGGATTTCCCACTCACTAACCCAGTGAATCCCAGAGATGATTCATAAACAGTTGATCCGGGGCTAGGAGTGGCTGCTAACACTTAGGGCTTCAGTCTGGCTCTGCCCCCAGATTGGTCAACGATCTTCCCCAGGAGGCTAAGAAGAGGCGAGACCCCGGGCTCAGGGAGATGTTGCACAGGCTTCAAGGTTCCCAGGCTAGCCCACCGAAGCCTCCTAGCCTCACGTGCCACAAGAAACTGGGAGAAGCCGGGCAGTTGCTGTGTTCGTTGCTTTTGAAGATCCAGGAAAGCAGCTTGGCATAAGAAATGTTTTTTAATTTAACTTGGCTCATGTTGCCTGAGGACAAAGGGGTTCAATTACACGCGGGCGAGAAGGTCAGCCCAGACTCCTCAGAGCTTCTGAAGGGGCCTCGAAGGCTTCACGGCTGTGACACTGAGTCTTCATCCCGTCTCATTTCCCCCAGAACTTATGACTTTAATTTACTTGAATAGAAGTGCGTCCCGGCACCACCAGCATTAGCTGCGGGGACAGGGAAAGGGGTGAGGGGGTTGCAGGTGGCCCTGGAGGGGAAGAGAGAGAATGGGAGGAGAGATATTCTCAGGGGAACTAAAGAAGGGCTGGGGCATGCCGCTGAGAGCAGGAGGTGGGGGGAGAGGGGGTGAATGGGGGCAGGAGGGCCCGGAGGGAGGGGGGAGCTGACAGCGGGGAGAATGCTGGCTGATGACCCTCCTCAGGCGAGGACTTCAATATGAGAAGCAGGGTAATGAGGTGCGAGCCTGTATCTGGGGGCATCGCGGCCGAAACAGGCTGGGGCCGGAGGCGTGTGTTAAGCTATTGGTATCAAATCAAATCGAGCATCCAAGCATCTGTGGAAACTCAGTGCCTTTGAGCTGGGGATCCCAGGGGAGGATGCGGAAATGGGGGAGCCCAAGTCAGGTTCTCTGCCCTCTCGCAGCTTATGAGTTATTAGGATCCTCCTTGGGGGATCCTCCCCCCAGAACCCCTCCCCAGCCCCCTAGCCCAGCCCCCCATCAAAGGCATGAATCTGGGAAGAGTTAAATACGAGCTCAAGACAGAACCAGCAAAGATTAAGATTCCTACAGCCAGGGTCGAAGCAAACCCATCGCCACCCCCGCCCCTCCTCAGAATGCTTCCGTGCTCCCCACCTGCCAAGGTGAGGCAAGGCCCCAGCCGGCTCTCGGGCTGCCTGGCCCACAGCTCTCTAAACACCACACGAGATGGGAGAAGGCACGTTCCCATCTCCATGTGGCACCTCCGGCCCCCCAACCATGCCCACAGCCGTCCTCAGACCTGGGCAAACGCTCCCTGCTCTCGCCCTCCGTGCATCAGAAGGCGTCCCAGTGGCCCTTGAACATTTGCACCCCTTCCCCACAGGGCACAGAGTTCACAGGGCCAAGGGGATGTGCCCACAGGAGCCCCCATCCCACTTCCAAATCTGAGCTCAAGGAGTTCCTTGCCCAAGAAGCCAAGCCTGCTTCTAGCCCTTCTTTCTGAGTGAAGATGACACCTCCGGGCTGTGCGCCCAGACCCCGGGGCGGCCAAAGGACACCTGCTCTGGGGGTCTGGGCAGACCCTCCTGTGTGCGTGTTCCTGTCACAGCAGAAGGTCCCTTGCTGTGTGGGATGAGGCAGAAGATGGAGAGAAAGGAAGTGTGCCACTCTGGGGCTCAGGGACAGGGGTAGATGAACTCTAAGGAGTAGAACGTTCTGGATTCAAATCTGTCCCTCTAGGTCTTTCCAAAGGTGTTATTTGTCAAGGCAGGAAGACAGATCCTGCTTTATTTAACGAGTTAGTTGGATTTTTAACTCTTAGACCTATGATACGAGGTCCCCTCAGACTCCTGTCCGGGCCCCGCCCATGCTGAGGTGGGCGCGTCCAACCCCAAACATTATCAAGTAATGGCAATTTTTCCAAAGCTTTCAGAGGAACTGAGGGGAAGGTGACATTGCATATCGCAAAGCAAAACTTCCTAAAATCTCTCTTTAACCAGCTCTGTCTTCCCCCAAATGTCCTCTCCCTCCTGTAGCCAGCTCATCTCTCTCTCTCTCTGTCTCCTCAGAAACCATCTCCCAGGCCAGCCTGTCCCTTGGCAGCACCCCTCCCCAGCTAATCCACCTCCTCACCTCCCCCCACCCTCGCCCAGACTTCTCAAAATCCCCTCAGCTCCCACCCCTCCCCATGGAACACAAGCCCTGTGCCTGGTTAAACAGCTCTCAGCAAAGGGTCCTGTGTCCAAACGGCCGGTTTGCCTCCCCACGTCCTGCCTCTGTCACGCCTGCCCACGGTCCATCCCCGCCACGTCTGTGAGTCAGCTTCCACCAGGCTGGCACACAACTGAGGACAGAGACTGTGTCTGCTTCAGCTCCGTGGCTCCTCTAGGACCTGACACTTTGAGAGCATTCATGCAAGCTTTCACGGGCGAATTCGTAGAGGAGCTGGGATCGGACTGAGGCCTCAAGGACTGGTAGAATATAAGAAATGAAGTCAGAAGAGGAAAGAAGGACAGGGAACAGGAGGAACAGCAGTGGATTCTCCATATCCTATGGGCAACAGTGAGCCACTGAGGATTCTTGAGCTAAGGCATGGCAAGATCAGCTGCTCAATATTCACTGAAGTCAGGGACAGCCAAGATGCGGGAAGAGAGGAGAGGAGTTTGGCCCTTGGAAGTCAGAGGGCAGGGGTACAAATGGATGCCAGAGGCTGTACCCTGCGCTGGGCGGAAGGACTTGCCTGAGGCCACACAGTTCAGACAGAGCGAGAGCTCAGATTTCCCCGATTCCTAAACTGTACAGTTTCCTCCGTAATGAGTCTCCAAGGAGGTGGGGCCGGACTGAGCCTTGAAGGCCACGGAGGAGAAAAGCTTGCCCCACAGCCAAGGCACTGGGTACTCTACCCAGCTCTCCCCCCACCGGGGTTGCTGACAACACCCCAGGACACAGCTTTCTGCAGGAGATCTCGGCCTTCCCATTGGGAAGGAAAGCACGGGCTCTGATTTGGGCAGGTTCGAGGAACACCCCGTGGGGAAGAGACAGCTACTTTTCAACCTCTCAGGTCCTCACCACGGTGGGGGGGCAGTGGGCGATGCTTACACCCTGGGGGGGGCCGGGGGAGGGGAGACGGGATGACAGCTGACCCCTGCCTGCCCACTTAGCGAGAGTGGCAGGAGACACAGACCCCCGATCAGCCGACAGACGAGGCATCGTCAGCAGGTCTAACCATTAGCCATCCCTTGAGGCGCCTCTCCCACGAAGCCTTCAATCCTCAGACTGCCCACCACCTCCCCCCGCCCCCTGGCAGCACAGGGAGTCCAGATCTAACTTCTGCTGCAGCTCGCCGCTTGCTCCGCAGATAATGGGTGTGTGATTCTGGCCAAATCACTTAATCTCTCTGTGCCTCATCTGTCAAGGAGGATGATGAAAGTGTCGTCCACGGGGATTTTCACAGAATTAAATGAGATGATACGCAGACCAACCACACCGCACCTGCTCGCTGTTATGACGACGACGACAATGCCTCATCTCATGGCCGATTGTGAGTCTGTCTCCCCACCACCCTGCAAAGTGCTTGAGGACAGGGATCGCATCTGCCTTGTTTGTGTCCCCCAACACCACCCAGCCCTGGCTCAAGCACCAGCATGAAGCAGGCCCATTTATTCCATCTGCCAGCAAATACTGAGCACTGGCCATGCCCCAAGCCCCATGATGGACTCCGGGTTTAGAGATAATTGAGAAGTCCCAGGGGCCCCCAGAGTCGAGGCAAACACAGACCTGTGTATCAAGAGGTCCTTGGCTCTGGCTGAGGCTGTGAGCACAGTCAGGCACAGAGGAGGAAGCATGCAGTCTCCATCAAGCCCAAGCTAATAAAGATGAACTAAATTGTCCCATCTGACCCCCACATCAATAGAATTTAAGGGTGAGGAGACGGCCATTCGGCTGACAAAAACCCCCCACTAGTAAGCCACAAGGCCAGGCCTGAGCCCCAAGCCCCTCACTTCTCAGTAAGAGAGACTCACATCCCCCCCCCCCACCCCATCCCGGGAGACTGTTCCTTCCACTGCTCCCTAGCCTCTGCCTCTGCCCAGCGCCTTGTAGGTCAACGGACTTCCGGGCAATACATCCATTCATTCCCTGGGCTCTAGCCCGGGCCAGCCTCCAGGGTATTTTTAGTTCTGGGTGGTGGGGCCTGGGTGGGTGATTGGCAGCAGGTGGAGCCCTCCATGTTGTTCCTGGCTCGGCATGAGAAGTGGCTGGGATTGGGGAGGGGGCTGAGGCATACCTGCCACCCTAGCCCACAGCTGCCTCATTGTCCCCACGGATGGGGCCGGGCTGCTGCCGCTGCCACTGACCCAAGGCTGGAGCATTCTTTCCTGTTGATTCATGCAGGGAACGCTCTGGGCCCTGTTGGGGCGGGGCGGGGGCACTGGAGGGACATCTGGGACATGAGCGGCCAGGGGTGGACAGTAGTCCTCCAGCAGCCGGGTCAGTGTGACCTGGCTGTCCCCCAGGGGTCAGAAAGGTCCACCTTGCCGTCCTACCCCTTATCACATTCTGCCTCGAGCCTTGTGGTGGTGTTTGCTTACCCGTCTGCCTCTGCCAGCAGACTGGGAAGCCCCCCTCCCACCTCCGCAGTGTCTAGCACCCCAGCACCCTGTCTAGCAAGGAGGAGAAATTCAATAAAGATTTGCTGAATGAATGAGCCTTTGGAAGGACACTCAGGCAAGGTTGGGGGAAGAAGAGGAGCCAGGCTGTACTGATCTGGACCTAGGGAGGAAACTGGGAGGCTGGGACTCTCTGCCCATTTTACAGATGGGGACACTGAGGCACCAGGAGGGATCAGGACTATGGGAAAGAATTTGGAGGAAAGGGGCTGGGACTCCCATGCCAGGAGTTTAGCTAAGCTGATGGGGCCTCCCCTCTTTCAGCCTTTCCTACTTTTGTTTTATTCCACAGCCCCCTGCCCAACTCACCCTCTACACATACCCTCCCCCCATGGGCCTATCAAGGGCCAGGACGGCCTCATGCAACTGTGTAAGGAATTGCAGAGGACTTAAGTTCTGCCATTTACTGTTTATTACTGGGGGAAGCAAGTCAGTGGTCTCTGGAGGCTCAGTGTTCCTAGCTGTGCAATGGGCAGACCAGAGCCCGCCCTCCTGAAGCCCCCAGTACATCTGGAAGCACCAGGGCAATGGCGAGGGCCGCTTGTTACTCCAAAGAGAGCGCACCTGCACCACACCAACCCGACCTCATTTGACTGAGCCCCCTCCTGTCAAGAGGCTCTGGTGGCCCTTAGGACAATGAGGCGCTCCCGTGTGAAGGATAACTGTGCTCTGGGCACTGACACCTCCTGGGCCTCACTGGATGGGGGGAATCGGGGGTGGGGGCAGGTCACCCGGTATCGCAGAGAAGCACACTGCCGGGGGACAGGGACTCCCGAGGCCACAGGGAGTCTCCCTGGCAAACGCAGCCCGCTGGCGCCGCGCCGTCGGCCTCTCTCGGGGACTGATCCTCCCACAGTCCCTCCTGCTGCAGAGCACCCGTTTTCTCTGTTTTCTCCCCGTTTCCTCCTCGGGGAAACAGCCCCTCCCGGCGCCCAACCGCGCAGGGCGTCTCGCCACCCCAGGACTTCCCGGGCCCAGCCCATGGACGCCCCCTCCCGGCCAGGGTGCAGGGCAGAGGGGCCGAGCTGCGGGCCGGGCTGGGCGCCCGCCTCGACCGGGTCCGCCCGGGGGCGGGGCCTGCGGGGCCTCCTCCGCGGGCGGCGGCGGCGGGGTGGGGGGCGCCCGCGGGCCGCAGCCGGATAAAAGGGCCCCAGGGCGCCCCGGGAGGCCCGTCAGCGCTGCTCTGCCCCTGCCCCGGCATCCGGCCCCTGCCCGACCGTCCGTGCTCCAGCTGGTGAGCTCCCGCCTGGCCCCTGGCCCTGGGGCAGTCTCTCGCTGTCCTGTCTGTCCCACTTCTGTCTCTATGTGGGGCTGCCGCCTCTGAAGGTTCCTGACGGCTGGGGATGGGGAGGGATGGGGGTCCCATGGCAGATCGCCTAGCCTCCTAGTCGCTCACCAACCTGCTTCCGAGGGAAGTGACCAAATTAGGGAGTTTGGCCCAAGGCCGGCCCGGGGTGGCAGGCCCTGGCCCGGGGTGCCTGCGTGTCTTGTTTGTGAACGCTGTGTGCAACCGTTTCTCTGCCCTCATCCAGGAAGAAGCAAGGGAAGGGGCAAGGTGGGTTCAGATGTCAGGCTTGTGACTTGGGGGACAAAGAGGCAGGGCAGAAGCAGGCTCTCCAACTAAATAAACCAGAGCTGATTATGCTGGGGGGATGGGGAGACAGAGAGCGGAGGTGGGCAGAGGGCTTCAACCTCAGTATGTCTTGTGCCTGGCTGGGCAGCGCTCAGAGCTGTTTGCTGGCACTACCTCAGGTCACTGTAATTCGTGGTCCCAGGGAGGGACCCCATCCCCCAAAGAGCTAGAGAGAAGGGGCTTCGAGTGATCCCGATGATGAAAGCGCCCCCCCTTCTCTCCTGAACATCTTTGGGCATTTCCAGCGCTCTCTAGGGGGCCGGGTCAGTCCAGGAGACAGCGTCCCCTGGGAACACCTGAGCAGGTGCCTCTGTGTGTCAAGCTGGCGGGATCCTGGATCTGTCACTCAGTTATACTCAGTGTTGGCACCAACCCCAGTGCCCTCACACTGTGGCTGGGTCATCAATCAGCCAGCAGCAGGGTGGAATTTCATTCATCCCTCTGCCTCCCTTCCTCCTTCCCCTGCTCGCTAGCGTCCGGGTCTCCCATGGCTGAGAGCCTGGCTTCGAATCCCGGCTGGGCAAGTTATTTAGCTTCTCTGGACCTCAGCTTCTCACCTATAGAGATAAGTACTCCGTAAATAGTTTCAAATGCATTATAATAATTAATTATTAACTACCCCCAACCTTCCTTCCCCTACCCTATCCCCTTCTCCGCTTGTGAAGAGAACAGCCACTTCTGAGGCTGTTTCCTTCTCGAAGGGAGGCTTCTCAGCCGGGTGGTCTTCCTC
>CM053617.1:45320967-45372388 GCA_028646535.1 Procyon lotor | reverse complement strand
GGGGGGGTTGTCCAGGCTGGGCGTCCTGGGGATCGCTGAAGCTGCTCCCCGTAAGGGAGGCAGGAAGGGGTGCAGGGCTGCCTCACCCACAAGGCCGGCCACAATTGCTGCCTCTTCCCGGCACAAACAACCTCGAGCTAAAAACAGCCCAAGCCAAACAACAGGAGCAGGCAGGGCAGGTCCTGGCCCTTACCCTCCACTGCTGGGCAGCCCCAGCCTGAGGACAGCTGGCCCTGGCCCATGGATGCAGCAGAGCAGGGTGCTGTGGTCTTCACGGTCTAAGTCACCCCAGACCCAGGGTCTCCTGGGCCAAGAATCCTACTGGTCATCTCTAGCAGCCGGTCTGTGCCCATCCTCAGCTCTCCCCAGGTGGCATAGAGAAGGTCCCTCTGCGCCCCGCGGAAGACTCCCAAACTCCAAAGGCCCCGAGCCTGATCCCAGGGAGGGCACAGATCTGCCTGGTCCTCTCTGGAGTTGGGGAGAGGAGCACAGACAGACTGAGGTTCTGCCTTGGGGTCACTGTGTGGCTTTGGCAAATGCCCTCTTCTCTGCACCTGTTTCCCGACCTGTCCGGGGAGGGCTGGGGGTGATCTTTAAGTGTTCTGAGCCCTGGCTTGCCCATGTGAAGGCCTGCAGTGGGCTTAGCGGGGGCAGGAAGCCTGGGGCCCGTGGTAACCTGATGCGCCCTGCAGGGTCTGCGGCTGGAGGAGGTGCGGCTCAAGCCCATCCTCGCCAGCGCCAAGCGGCACAGCCTGGTGACCGAGGGGGCGGTGGAGGTGAAGTACGAGGGCCACTGGCGGCAGGTGTGTGACCTGGCCTGGACCAGGAACAACAGCAAGGTGGTGTGTGGGATGCTGGGCTTCCCCAGCGAGGCTCCTGTCAACAGCGTCTACTACAGGTATGGGGGACAGGTGGGCGGAGGGCCGTGGGGCCGTGGCCGAGTGTGTGCACACCTGTGTGAGCTATCCACGTGTGCTCCTGTGCGTGCGACAGGCGGGGCCTTGCAGAGTCCAGGGAGATGGGCAGGGGGTGTCCACGGCAGGACACTCCCTGGGTGAGGGATGGGGAGGGAGACAGGCCCCACGGACTTCCCGAGTTGCGGGGCGCTCAGAATAATGAGTGAGGACGAACTTGGAGACCCTGGGAAACAGACCTAGAAACAGTCAGAAAAGAAACACGGTCCTTGCTAGTCACAGGGAAAGAGTTGGAAACAACTGAATGCAAATCCGCATCCCTGATTAAAGAAGCGGACTTGATGGAAGATGCTTCTGGCGGGACCCACAAGGACAGACCGCCTGAGCCCTGCTCTCAGCTCTGCCAGTAACATGCTGTGGGCCATTGGTAGGGCCCCCGGGCCTCGATCAGCCAGTCGGGAGGGAATTTTCTCCTCTCTGATCCGAGCCAGGCTTTGACTGCCTTGCGTGTGAGCAAGGCGTGGGGGTGGGGCAGCACTTGGGAGAGGAGACATAAAAATACTCTGTTGAAAATGTGACCGAACCGTCACAAGATTGCATCAGCCTCTAAATGACACCAGCCCTGCGCCAGTGAAAACTGTGTGTTTCTCATCAAGGGAGACACAAGTCCCCCACACTCCATCTGAGTGGCCTCCCCTCGCCCACCCCCAGTCAGTTGAGGGGCTCTGACTTAGAAGGGCCTGCTCCCAGAGACCAGCCACGTGCCTCCATCCCTGGGGATGACTGGGATGCGGGCCCTGACTCCCCACTGCCTGGTAATTGCACCTCTCGGCCCGAATGGCTCGCCCACCACCCCTGAAGAGGGCAGCCCAGATTATAGCCTCTGGGTGGGCAGTCCCCAGCAGCGAGGTCTTCAACTTGCACCTGCCTGCAGAGGGCCTTTACACTGGGTTGCGTTTCTCAGGCACTCCCTGCAGGCTCCCATCCAGCTGCATGGGGAGAGGGTGAGCTGGCGGGCTGCCCACTCGGGCAGTCCGGTGCAGAAGAGACCCCAGTTGGGGACTAGTCGAGGAGGTACCTTGCTGGGCCTCGCTGTTGTCTCTCTGACATGGAGATCACTGGGGTCTTCGAGGAGACCACCCTGCCACGGCTGCTGTGAGGCTCGGTGTTAAAATAATGCAGGCGAGCTTCCAGATGGAATCCCCGCATAAACTCAAGGACAGCCATGAGGACCCAGGGGACAGTGGGTATTCAGCACTCCCTCCATCCCTACTGCTTGTTTCCTTCCACCTAGGAAAGTCTGGAATTTGAAGATGAAGGACCCCAAATCTAGGTGAGGAACCTCCCCAAGGGGAGGGTGCTGAGGGGTGTGGCACGAAGGGGAAGGCACGTCCCTTTCCGCCCCAGTTTCTCCGCCTCTGTGACTCCCGAGCTCCCTCAGCCCCTCCCCACCTTCAGGCTCCCTTGTCTTCCAGGCTCAAGAGCCTGACACAGAAGAATTCCTTCTGGATCCACCGGGTCAACTGCCTGGGGACAGAGCCCCACCTGGCCAACTGCCAGGTGCAGGTGGCCCCAGCTTGGGGCAAGCAGCAGCCGGCCTGCCCGGACGGCATGCACGCTCTGGTCAGCTGTGTGGCGGAGCCCCACTTCCGCCCTGCGAAGGTAAAGCCGGGGCGCAAGGAGTCCCGGGCAAAGGTGGGTCCCGCCGGGTGTCAGCGGGAGTGGGTGGGAGCGACGGGCCGGGAGGGACTCTTGGGGACAGACAGGAGTGGAGGGACCAATCGCTCCCATCCAGGAGGCCTTGGCGCAGACTGGGAGGAGGAGAGCGAAGCCTAGCATGGTAGAAACGTGGGATTTATTTAAAAAGAACCGTTTATAGCCCACCCATAAATGGAAAGCTGACATCACTGGCCAGGAATAGCAGGTAACCATCAAGACAGTAATTACATCGTAGCTAACACCCGGTTGGGGCCGAAGGCAGTGAACCTGAGCATGGCCCTCTGTGCTGGTGAGGTCTCGGACACGGCCTCCCGGCAGTGGGATAGCGTCCTCCGAGAGGTAGGAAGGACTGGAGAAGACCCAACACGGAAATCACTGCCACACCACGTGACTCAGCTTCATTCATACCACGTCCCTGCAAGGCTCTGAAATTATCTTACGGATCCCATTGGGAAGACTGATCTAGTTCAGCCCCAAGGACAAGGGAGGAGCCAGGGCTGGACGAAAGGAAGCCCTCCCTCCCCCCACCCCCCCCACCCCCGAGAGCAGGTAGAGGGTGGTGAAGGCCAGGAACCCCAGCTTCTAAGGCTCCTGTGCAGTGGCTCTTTGTCATGAGGGAAGGGCGCTTGAGAATAACAGCTTATTGGAATATTCGAGGCAGTGGCTCTGAGCCGCCAGAGATGGGACTGGTACCCTGGTCATTAGCTCACCCCGCGGGAAGGGGCTTGCCCAGTCTCCCCCGTAGCTCCGCCTTGCCCCCTGCCGCCGCCTCTGTCCGCCCTGAAGCCAGTTTTCTCCCGGCAGGAGCTGAAGGTGCGCCTCCGCTCAGGGGCCCAGGTGGGAGAGGGCCGGGTCGAGGTGTTCGTGAACCACCAGTGGGGGACGGTCTGCGACCACGGGTGGAACCTCATCTCCGCCAGCATCGTGTGTCGTCAACTTGGCTTTGGCTCGGCTCGGGAGGCCCTCTTTGGGGCCCAGTTGGGGCAGGGTAAGCAAGGAGGCCTGGGTGGGGGGTAGGAGCCCGTGGATGGGCCACGGCTCCATCCTTTGGTGGCCCTGGTGCCAAAGCCCAGGACAGAAAGATCTCCCCGACTATGGCGGGGAGGCCACAGGGGTGGGGTTCCAGAGGTGGAGCCTTACACGGCACCTCCTGCCTCTCCGCTAGGCTTGGGACCCATCCACCTGAGTGAGGTGCGCTGCAGGGGTTCTGAGCGGACCCTCAGTGAATGCCCCTCCCTGGAGGGGTCCCAGAATGGTTGTCGACACGAGAATGATGCCGCCGTCAGGTGCAACATCCCTGACATGGGTTTCCAGAAGCAGGTGAGCTCAGCTTCGGGCATAGCCTCTGGCTGGGGGGCTGGGAAGCCCCGAGAGAGCCCAGGACACCACATGGAGCCAGTGGAGAGGGGGTTCTCAGAGCCAGTCTGGAAAGCCCTCTCCTCTAAGCCTCCCCTGGCCTGGCCCGTGTGTCCTCGAGGCCAGGGTCCAGCCTTCAGAGATGTCCCATGGTGATGGGGGCCCTGCAGGCAGATCCACGCTCCCACAATATGCTCTTGAGTTCCCTGTGAGGCTGAGAAAGAAGGGGCTAGGGCAGGGGACCGCAGGGGCTGTCGGTGCCGTGGAGTGTCACTGCAAGGCCGCATGGGACGGCCAGAGTCCAGGTGTCATGTGTCACATCTCTGAGCGTGGCTCTCTCTTCGGTCAGCTGGGGTTCATTGTCTCCTGGGGTTATTGCAAATGCAGCAAGAGATATGAAAGCCCTTTGCAACTGGCAAATCACCGTTAATGGCGGAATTTCAGGAAAGGGGAGCACAAGTCTCAGAGCAGAAGCCCCAGGGGCAGGCACCTTGAGTCTGGTTGCTCTAGTGGGCAGGGACAGCAGGGACTCTCTAGCAAAATATCCCCAGCGACAGAGGGGGAGACGAAGCCAGAGAAGGGGAGAGCCAGTGGGGACCCATCTGCAGGCTTGTAGTCCTGAGCCCTCCCCCCAGAGGCTGCTGTGCTCTTCACACCCCTCTGACCGCTGCAGGTGCGCTTGGCCGGTGGGCGCATCCCCGAGGAGGGTGTGGTGGAGGTACAGGTGGAGGTGAACGGAGTCCGGCGCTGGGGGGCCGTGTGCAGTGACCACTGGGGGCTCACTGAAGCCATGGTGGCCTGCCGACAGCTCGGCCTGGGTTTTGCCAGCCACGCGATCAAGGTAGGTCCCTGTCTTGCTTCCAAACTTCCTCTGCTGAAAGTGCTAACCACTCATTCATTCATTCATTCATTCATTCAGTGATTAGTTACTGAGTGCAACTGGGGGCCAATATCATGCTGGGGGCTGGGGACAGTGTGGCGAACAAGACACAGCTCCCGCCTCAGGGAACAGTCAGCGAAGTGGGGAAGGCAGTCATTAACAAAACATTCACACAACAGGCCCGTACTTCCGTCTCTAGGAAGGATGGCTCGAAGCTCACCAGACCAGGTGCGGTGGGGATAAACAGCTCACGCAGAGGAAGTCTGACCCCACTGGGGAGATCGGGGACTGGGGCCGGAGCGGGGCTGTCAAGGGTTAGGGTGTGAGGGAGGGAGGAAGAGGCAGGCAAATGTTCAAAGTCTGCAACGCAGATGTTTCAAACATTTCTTCTGTGCTGTGTGGCATGCTGCGGAGTCAGGGAAATCTGACATCGCAGCAGCCCAGCTGAGAAATGATGCTGGCGTGGCCCGGACTAGCAGCAGTCCCGGGGGAGATGCGGGTAGATTCAAGAGGGACCCGGGACAGAAAGTCACGAGGCTGGGGTGGCACAACATCCTCTACTGGGCCTGCCCTGGCCGGCGGGGCAATGCGGGCAGACCGCGCCTAGGAAACGGGCCCAGTCTTGAGCACCACCCCGGCTATGGGAAGCAAAGCTGGAGAGACGGGGCCCGAGTAGGCAGCAAGGGAACAGGACTGTCCTCTTCAACAGCTGAGGGCTGCCGTGTCAGAGAGGGTGGGGGCAAGGCCAGCGGAGGAAGAATCTCCCTGCCTCGATGCATGGGAGAAACTTCTGCTGTCGGAGGGGGTGCAGAGGAGCAGGGCTGTCACCTCGCTGAAGACTTTCAAGCCAGGGCTGGGCACAGCCCAGTGGGGACGGTCCAACGGGGCTCAAGCGTCAGATGGGCATCGAGGGGACGACTCCAAAGCAGCCCTCAGCCTTGACCAGGTGCCGCCGACTGTTTTCCCAGGACACCTGGTACTGGCAGGGGACGCCGGGGGCCACTGACGTGGTGATGAGCGGCGTGCGCTGCTTGGGCACAGAGCCAGCCCTGCAGCAGTGTCAGAGGCACGGGCCGGTGCTCTGCTCCCACGGCTCGGGTCGCCACTCAGCCGGGGTCTCCTGCACAGACAGTGAGTAGCACCCACGGTGCCGCCGGGCCCCCCCAGCCTGGCCGGCCCACACCGCCCGTTCTCAGGGAGGGTCTGGAAGGGTGGGGGTTGGAAGGACGGCTGCACTTAGAGCAGCGGGCCTGCCCTTTACCAGCTGCCAGTGCCCAAGTCCCCCATCCCCTGGGCACCCAGCCCGGCCCTGCCCCGCTCACGGAGTTATGGTGAGGATTAAAGCAGAGAATAGGGGAACACACGAGGATACACAGTCGTGTTTTTCACTTTCTGAGTTGTGACAGGTAGTTGAAAGAAAAAAAAAACAGAATAGGCTAGAAAACAAGAGAATGTGTCGGACATAGTAAGGGCAGTCCTTTCTGCTGGGAATTATGGACACATGCACTAGGCCACAACCGTGTGTCCTCTTCCCGAGCTGTGGGATTTGCCCAGCACGCTACCGCACAGGACTGTTCCGAGGCAGGGGTCCACCGCACGCACCCGGAATCTTGGGGCAGCAGCATTGGTCTGACGCCTGCCGACCAGGTCGATGCCCAGATACTACATCTGGTCCCGAGGCTACGGACCAAGCGGCCACTTGATGTTCTCCCCAGCCAGGCTTCCACGCCAAGACATCCTTGAACTTTGTCACTGATCCTGAGTGCTCCTCTCTGTCCAGTGGACCTTAGACGATACCGGGTCCTCACTACCCACCCTCGCCGGCAGGGGGGTGTGCCACCGGCCTGCACCTTCCCAGTGCGTCGGGGGCCTACTCCCCCGTCTCTCCCCGGCCTGGGACCCTTGTACCCCTCTGTCAGAGCACCAGCGCTCAGCCTGGAGGCTTCTGACATTTTGCCACGGCCGAGCACAGACAGGCGACTTGCCCACTGTGTGACTGTCTCTGTTTCTCCTCTGTGATCCTTCTCGTTCCTTTTTTTCTTTGCCCTCTCTCCTCCATGTCTCTGGAAGCTGCCCCGCTTTCTCTCGGGAACTGGAGGGTTTGCCAGTGAGCAGAGCCTAGGAATAAGCACAGGACCTTCAGGAGCATTTGGTGATGTCCAGGCCCTCTCTGGCCGACCAGCCCAGCCCCTGCTGCCACCCGCTGAAACTAACCAGCAGTCCCATCTCACCGGCCTCAGCACAAAGACTCTCACCCGGCTGAGGCCTCTCCCCAAAATCTGAACTGTCACCCTGCTCTTGCAAGGAAGAGCCCTGAGAATGGGCAACTTTCCTCCCCTGATGTCACGTTTTAACAGCGGCAGGGCTCCACGGGCACGTGGGTGGGGGCACGTGGGGCTCCGAGGTGGGGGAGAGCCCTGTGGCAGGAAGGGAACAGGCATTCCCGGCACGGTGGACGCTTACGCACAGAGAGGCACCGGGAACGTCCTCAGGGGAGAAGGCACAGGACGGGCTGGTGCGAGGACCCAGGAGAGCAGTCAGGTTAGAACAGGGACCCTGCGGGGGGGCCGGGGCCTGAAACTGCGGCAGGGTGGACCTAAGGCAGACCCGGGAGCGGGCTCAGAGATGAGCTCCCCCCGACTCTCCCTGCCAGCCCTCTCCGCCTCGTGCCCCTCCCTGAAGGCACTGAGACCCAGAGACAGTGACTGAGCGGGGGAGCCACGCTGGGGCGGCAGGGCTCGGGAGGGGCTGTGTGAGCTAGACCCCGCAAGGGCGCTTGGCAGCTGAGGAGCACCTTACGGAAGAAGCGCGGGCTTGCGTGGACGGCATGCTCGCCCGACAGTGACCTGAGCACGTTACGGGTACTGGCACCACCGGCATAACTACGACCCCCATCTTGGGGGTGGGGGGCAGGTGAGAGCCGGAAGGTTAAGCAAGTCACAGAGCTAGTGAAGGGTGTGGCCAGAAACGAAGCAAGACTGGAACCCCGGCAGCCCGGCTCCACAGTCGTCATGCCCAAGCGGGGCACAGGAGCCGCCTGAACCCACCCGTCCCGACTCCTCTCCTGGGGAGAGCCCTGCCCTCTGGTAGCTCCCCCCAGACAGCCCCTGGGCCTGAGAGCGACACGGCGGCCTCCCTCCCTTCCCCCCGTGGCCGCAGGCGCTCCGGACCTGGTGATGAACGCCCAGCTCGTGCAGGACACGGCCTACCTGGAGGACCGGCCGCTCAGCCAGCTGTACTGTGCACATGAAGAGAACTGCCTCTCCCGGTCTGCCGACCGCATGAACTGGCCCTACGGCCACCGGCGCCTCCTGCGCTTCTCCTCTCAGATCTACAACCTGGGCCGGGCAGACTTCCGTCCCAAGACGGGGCGCCACAGCTGGATTTGGCACCAGTGCCACAGGTCAGTGCTGCTCACGCCGTGGCTCTCCAGGGACAAACAGCCGTCCAAGAACCAAACCAGCGTGGTCTTTCCCTGGCCCCGGGCGCGCTCCCGGGAGGGGTGCCCACTGAGCGAGAGCCCTCCTTCCTTGACCACCGGCTTTGCCTCCAGGAGCTGGTGGGGAACCCGGGGGCACTGGCCGGCCCTGCCCCGAGGTATGGTCCTTGACAGCGCTCACAGGGTGCACTCCCCCAGCGGCGGCAGTGGAGCCCTCATGGCCAGCAGAGCTGGTCTCCGTTAGAATGACGTGGGGCAGTTAATTCCTCTGTGGTGGACCTAGGCCTTGTCTGTAAAGGCCACATAAAGTGGAGACTCCTAGAAACCTGGAAACCCAAAATAGACATCCCAACCAGGATGCTGGCTGTGCAGAAAAAGCTTGCTGGCTTCTGCAGCAGCAGAGCGAGGCCGTCCAGAGGAAAGCAGGACCACCGGGACTGAAAGGAGACAATGGGCACTCTTTCCTATCAGGAGTCTCCAGCCCAGACAGGAGAGACGAGGCAGTGACAAAGGCAGAATGGGAAAGTGGTGGTTCCTGCCTGCAGGGCGCAGCGTGGGTGGGGAAAGTGGAGTGGAGCGGGCAGCCAGGTTGACTCTTGGCCTTGCTGAGATAATGGGCACCTTCCCCTGTAGCAGGAACAGAGTTGTCATCAAGCCCGGACTGGAAACAATGGTAGCAATTTGGTCTTGGGCTCCCGGGGAGCAGAGTAAGCACCCCTCCTCGGTAGTTCGGCCCCGAGGCTGCTTCCTGGGGGTGCCCTTCCCTCCCGCCTCGGCCTCGTGGCCAGACACCGGCCTCCAGGAGCCTAGCGGGCCAGCACTCTCCCCTCCGCACCTGGGTCCACACCGGTGGGGGTGGCTGTGCCTTGCGGCCAGGTGGGGGGTGCCAGGAGGGCAGACCCTGGGTCCCACAGATCCTGGCTTGGAGAGGGAGAAGGGCGCTGCCTCGTGACCATACCGCTCCTGTCTGGGTGGCGATGGGGCCCAGCGCCTCGGTCTGCCCTGCCAGCTCCTCGGGGAGGAGCGTCTGCAGCGGCTGCCAGGCTGACAGCGCCTCCCCTTCCGCAGGCACTACCACAGCATCGAGGTCTTCACCCACTACGACCTGCTCACTCTCAACGGCTCCAAGGTGGCCGAAGGGCACAAGGCCAGCTTCTGCCTGGAGGACACAGACTGCCCCACAGGTAGGCGGTTCCCCGGCAGCACAGCCTCCTGGTGTCCCTCAGCCCCGGCCCGGCAAGGCTCCCTTCTGCCCTCAGCCAAGACCCCTCAGGGACCCAGAGACTCTGGTCTGGCGGCAGTCGGCACTCGAGGCCCTCCAGAAAGATCGGTGTCTTACCTCCTGACATCTGAGGTGGAAGGTCTCTGCTGCATTCCCAGCGCACTTCGTACCACCTGTAAAGGCTTCATAGTTTGGATTTGGGAGAAGAGGTGCAGGCCTGTTTCACTTTGGCTAAGTCCTCTGAGGGCACAGATTGTCGGCTTCCTGTTTGCAGTCCCACAGCTCCCAGCCTTTCAGACCTCGCTCTTCAGAGGGTCGGAAGGATGCAGGGCTGGAACCTTCCACCCATAATTCCTAGGCCAGCAGGCGTTCCCACTTGAGCCTCCAGAGAAATCCTCTGTCACAGACAGGGTTTGCCACCGTGTTGGATTCACAGTTCGGGATCTGGGCTCTGATTCCCAGGCAAGTTATCTAACAGAACCGCAGGTCCCCCATCTGACTGCATTTAAGGGGCTGACCGGTGTGAGGATTCGGCATGCAGGGCCCCGAGCACCTCTCCCCTGCCTCAGTAACCATCGGCGCCCTTCCCCACAGGACTGCAGAAGCGCTATGCGTGTGCCAACTTCGGGGAGCAGGGAGTGACTGTCGGCTGCTGGGACACCTACCGGCATGACATCGATTGCCAGTGGGTGGATATCACAGACGTGGGTCCTGGGAATTACATCTTCCAGGTGAGGGGGCTTGGGGATCCCCCTTGGAACTCCATTCCCTGCAGATACCCCAAAAGTCTCCCTGCAGTCCACAGGGGAAGAGTTTCACAAGTAGGGTCTCCAACAGGTCTGGCCCTTGAACACCAAAGGAGGATCTCGAGGACCGGGGTTTGAGTCTTGAGTCATGGACAACGTAGCATAGGAACGTTAACACCTGCCCTCTGGGTGCTTGAAGGACTAGCGAAGCAAAGGGTATAAACACCCTTTGCGAGACTGCATGAAATGTAAAGGATGATCACAGCCACAATCGTCACCTTTCGCTTGTCCCCTTGTCGCTCTGCAGGTGGTGGTGAACCCCCAGTATGAGGTGGCGGAGTCCGATTTCTCGAACAACATAATGCAGTGCCGCTGCAAGTATGATGGGCACCGGGTCTGGCTGCACAACTGCCACACAGGTAACCGCGAGCCCTCGGGGGGCCAGCCACGCACGGGCTCGGGAGGCTGGGAGCCCCTGCCTGCGCCCTCCGTGGGGCTGCAAGGTAGACGTGGAAGGCTAGGGGTAGGACAGAGACACACTGCCCTTGACATCTTCATAGGTCCATTTCTAGACCCAACTGGTGACACCGGCAGCCTCACCCAGTCATGACTGACTTCTACACCCCTTTGTCCATAAGGCTGTTTGGATTATAAACTCAGGCTCCCACCTGTCCCGGAGTCTTTTCTGTTACTTCAAGCCAAGTCTGGATTTCTCTTTTCCAGTCCTGTTATTGTTCACTCTCCCTTTCGTATGGTATTTCTTAGCCATGCCCGTCCTAAGTTGACTGCCGCACAGACAGAAGTCCGCCAGCTCTGTGGTGCTGTCACCGGCTGGGATCACTGAGCACAAGAAGGCGGCTGCAGAGAACAGGGCTCGGGACACTTGCAGGATTGGTGGTGTTGGGCCATGGAAGAAGCAATGATTCAGTGGGGGACAGAGATGGTTGTCCTACTTGTGTGTAAAGGAAGGGAGCAGTCCCTCCTCTATCTTCAAGTTACGAAATGCCTCGACTTGCTGTGGGGAGTGTGCGTTCACACCCACGCTCAGCACATATGGAGCGGGGCAGGGCTGCTTTATTCAGTCAACAAGCATCGAAGACCTGTTTTTGTGTCGAATACTGTGCCAGGCACTAGGAAAATAAATAGAAGTAAAATGCAGAGCTCAGTGTCAAACAGGGTGAGCAGGCATGCCCATGGGTAACCCCAATACTCCTGGGCATTCCAAACCCGTATCAACTAATGCTGAGCAAGCAGAGAGAAAGCAATGACCTGGGGACTCGCAGAGTTTCCCAGAGGAAATGACATTTGAACTGGGTTTCAAAGGAGAGGCAGAAGTCGGGGAAGAAAGGAAAAATAGGAGAAAGAGCACAGGATTTGGCCCCAGAAGGCTTCACTGGGTTCCAAATCCAAGTCCACCACTTTGTAGCTGTAAGACTGAGGAACATCTCAACCTCAAATTAGTTTTCTCTTTTTTAAAATGGGGGAACTATATACTTCAAACCTCTTGAAGTGCTTTGCGAGGGGGGTTATGATAGTTCTTGCTAAGAGAATGACTCTCCTGTGGGCTTCTGGGAACCACTGGCCAATTTTAGTCAAGGGGGGGGTGCAAAAAGATCAGATTTATGTTTTCAAAAGGATAACTCTACCTATGGATGCAAGACAGTTAAGAGGAGAGAGAGGAAATAGTCTAAGGATTCAAAACAGTGTAACTGAGCAGGTTTTGCTGCCACGAATTGAGATGGGAAAGTCAGAGTTACCAGGGATTAGAAGCTAAGGCTGCACAATGGAGAGAGCCTCCAGGATGCTGGTGGGAGGCTGCAAGGGATCCAGGGCGCCGAGGAAGGAAAGAAAAACCGTGCACTTCTGACCACTGTAGGGGTCCCTTGCAGAAAACAGAGGACATACCCAGTGAGAATACAGTTATTTCATGAAAGGACTATTTATAGAGGTGTGAATAGGACTAAGGAAATGAGGGGTGTTGAGGCAATTGAGGATAGGCCAGAGTGGGAAATTGTTAATGCCTTTTGGCTTGAAGGGGCATAGGGTGTCCTGGGGGCAGGGAAAAGCTCCAGCTTGGAGGGAGACCCTGACCAGAGCAGGAGGCAACAGGGGCCACCAGCACAGGAACAGGGAAGCAATACCCCAACGCCTCCCTCCTTCTATCCACTAATCTGCTGTTGCTTCTCATTGACCTAAACCAACCAGAAACCAGAGGATGAGGAAGCCAGGGTAAAGCTCTCTAGGGCACAGAGAAAACAAAGAACGGCACAGAATGAATCCGGGGATGGTGGGTGGGCAAAGAGTATCAGGACAACCCTTTCCACTTGATAGTCTGTTCTTCCTGATGTCCCTGAAACTACACATCGGGGTCGATTTCTACAAAATGTTTACGCCCGTGACTGACCTGATGTAAAGGGGGAGTGGGGCAGAATGTCCCTCTGTGTGTGAGAGAGAGAGAGAGAGAGACTGTCAGGGAGGGGACGAGCACACGGGAGGGTTGGCTTCTTACCCATTCTCCTTTGGCCCACAGAGGATTCCTACCCAGCTAATGCGGAGCTCTCCCTGGAGCAGGAGCAGCACCTCAGGAACAACCTCATCTGAAGCCCTGACTGCACACTCCCAGCTGCTGCCCACACACGATACCTCAGCTTATTGGAGCCATGCCCTTCACAGAGCCCTAACTCAGAGGGAACGGGGTCGGTGCCAAGGGGCACCAAGAACTGCTCAGGAAGCCTTCTGATGGCAAGATCACCGAACCAAAATGGTACTGCTCCCTCGGAGGACTCTGGGCCTGTCCCCTGAAGGACTTCGGTCTTTGGTCTATGGCCTCCAGGCTTTGTTCAGCTGGGCTCGTCTTCCACATGGAGACCCGGTCTTTACTGGATCTTGTCCCAGAGTTCCTGCTTCGGGAGCCCTAAGTTCCTTAGAGATGGACTATGGCTCAGTCCCCCATCTGAGTGGTGCTTTGCAAATGTCTTGGAGGAGTAGGGGACAAAAGGATAAAAATACACAGGAGGTAGGATTAACTCTGCTGGAAGCTCAAAGTCACAACCGGCAGAGATGTTGTTGAATCCAGGCCCTCGTTTGGTCTGTGCTCATTTAGAACTCACCCATTATTCTAAGAATCTACTCTAGTGCCTTTACCTTTACCCGACCACACACATGGGCGTTTCTAATAGTCTGGACGCGTAGGCCTCAGGCGTCCCCTTATCTCCTGATAGGCCAACACCACCAGTTACTGAGTGCTTGAGAAGGGGCAGGATTTGCAGAAGTGGCCAGGTAGGGCCTTCCTACAGAACAGCAAGAGAAGGCCAAGCAGAAAGACTGCTGCAGTGGTACAGACTCCAGCCCCTGCCAGGCCCTCCACCAAGGAAAACCACATATGCCATTCACCTGGCAGGCAATCCAGTCTCCCTCAAGATCACTGTGCATCTCAGGACTGGCCTAAATTTCAGGTCTCAGCAAAGTTTCTGGAGTGAACTTTGCATCGAATAAATTAGACACACGTAAGAGGTGATCTTTACAGGTCTGATGCCCTAACGCCAATAAAGGTTGCTCACAATGGACAGCTACAAAGACAAGACTGGCTGTGGCTCTTTGCAGTTCCCGGCACACGAAGTCTACCTTCTTCTACTCTTGCTGAGCTGGGGACTGGGATGTGTGGGGGACACACTACTCACAACTGTCCTACATTTCTCTGATACTAGCCTATAATCTGCTTCCCAATTCCCTCCCCAGGCTGGGTGCTGAAACTTGGGTGAGAAAGGTGAAAGAATGAAAGGGAGGAGGCAAGAAGGAAAAGTCCAAGGACTGTAAACTTTTATAACCGAGGCTGCAAAACCAAAATAAGCAGTAGCAGATGGGGCGGATTTACAATAGCTCTCCCCTCCCCACGTCATGGGTGCCGTCCCCTCCTCAGGGAGTAACAGGGGACATGATCCATAGCTATCTATCGTCCATGGATACAAAAAAGTACTTTCTTCCTTCTTCTCTTCTACCTTCTCTCTTCCCCACTCCTTCATCTCCTTCATTAGGCAAAGGGAGCTTTACACTTGGCATGGCAGTTTAGGCAAACAAGGGAAGGACTGATTTCCTGTTGGACCCGGCAAACATCGCCCGAACAGTAACAACATTATACTCGCACATGCAGCTAATGGTCTGTGAAAGAAGGTGCAGCCCGTGGGGGAGCGTAGGGGACTGATGACTCCGCTCAGGCAGGGAGGTTACCCACCGCTTCTTCCCGGATCCAGTTTCCAAGAGGGCCAGAAAAAGCAGGCCAGGCAGCCAGCCACTGGCCCCGGTCTCAGTCTCGCTGCCCACATCACACGTTCGATAGGTGCAGCCGGTTCTTATTCTTGGAAAAAGCTACACAAGGGCTGTGCTTTGTGCTGAGTCGAAAGGGAAGGACGCGGGCAGACTGGGGGCTGGCCTGACTTGTAACTAGGTGAGGAATGTTAGCAGAATACCAACCGCCAAATTCCAGACTGAACCAAAAAGGTCGAAGATCTTCACTTCAACATTCTTTAGTCTCACAGAAGCTGAAGGGCTGGGAACCTCAGCTTACTAATTAGAAGCCCAATTTACTTCTATTCCGCCAAGACCTTCACTCTATGGGGAGCATGTTCGAACTCAAGGGGAATGTACCTTTCTACTACAAATTTCAGGTGACACTGGGATTTAGTCATTGAACATACACGAAGCAATGAAAACACCTCGCAGAATGCACTCTCGGCCTCCTGGAACCGAAGGAGCCGGTGGCAGCTACGGGGTGCCCTCCCGTCAGCTCTGCTCATGAAGGCACGGTTTAGATGTGGCCAAGGGTCTCGTTCTGATCTGGACACGCTCAGTGGAGTCCGTGCTGGGCCATGGCAGCCCCTCTTACCTCCACCCGGTAGACATCGATTCCAACAACTGGAAAAATGTAACTAAAAAGCACATTTTCTACTCATGGTGGAAGCAGCAACACTCCATAGCTTTCAGTATTAGTTAAAAACAAATCCCTTTTCTGGGCCTAATTATAAGGATAAATCTGAAAGTTCGAGGTGGCTGGAAAAAAAAGCATATGCTAGTAGCCACCTAGTACACACAATCAGAATGAGAACAGTACCTTCTGAAGTCAGGAGTGATACAGGAAAACCGGGCAAAAAACATGTGGTTCTGTGCTACCACTAAGAAGGCCCTTAAAAGCCAGAATGCGATCAGAAAGGGGAAGCACCTCAAAGACAAGTGATAGGAACAATCATCTTTTTTACTGCCCAAGGTCACTCTTAGCCTTCAAGAATCAAAACAGAGCAAAGGTATACCTCAGAAATAGACCACTCGGTATGAAGAATTTGCCGCCTTTCCTTTCCAGTGCGGCCATATTGTTCCAATAGACCTGCCTGTCCTAGAGAAGTCTGTCACGTGAAGACCGAGAGCGCACGTCCTTTAGCTACCGGCCAGAGAGGGGAGCCTTGGTCCAGGCAGTACCAGCACAGAGAGTCAAGAGGATTTTTTTAATCCCCCGAACTTGAAAAGGAAGCACTGAGTATGAACAAGTGACCCTTTCAGAACTGACCAAGAATGAGAAAAACAATGCGGAAGAACTGCTCTATGGCTCCAAGACCAGAGGAGCAGCAGGGCTCGCGGGTCAGGGCTAGGAACCGAGGCCAGCGTCATCTGAGGAACATTGGAACACGGCCCCCGCTCCACCACGGTCCAGGCCATGCTAATACCCCATCATTGCCACAGGCGCAAAATCATACAACCACGGGCTCTCGCCCTCAATGAAAGCACGAGGGGACACTATTTCTTGCTACATCTGCCCCTTAAGGTCTGGCGCTACCATTTCTTCAGTGCAGAACTCCTTTCCAAAAGCAATGAGAATGCAGGCAGAAGAGGGATAAAGCCTAAATTGGGGGCTCAGACTTGTCAGTGTCCTTTAGGAAATTTCTCACTGCCCAGAGGTGTTTGTTTTATTCTGGCAACTCTCGGTTGCAATGGATGGTCTGGTGCTGCTTGCCAAGCGCGTCTGGCACAGGCTGGGAAGACGATACCAAGAACGTGCCGAGCGCCAGCTGCAGAGCAGAACGGCAGGCGCGACAGAAACGGGAGGGAGCCAGAGGCCGGGGTGGGGGTGTACAGGGCGGGCAAGAAGGGGAGGGGAGCTACCGCATACCAGTCCCAAGAGACGCATTTTTGTAGTGTCCTCGGGGGCCGAGAGAGGAGCAGCGGCCTGCTGAGCGGGGCTCAGAAGAGCCGGCAGATCCACGGACCCTGCGCAGGGCACCACGGGGACGAAGGGACGAGAGCTGTTCTCCAAGTGTTTTGTGGGGATGACAAAACTGACAAAGAGCAGAGTGATGTGTGTCATCAAATGAGCTTTAATGTCTCCCTCTCACAACATGATAGTACTGCTGCCACTGGAGCTGACACACGGCTCCCACGGCCGGCTTCCTGTGAGGACGGGGGCTGCCAGGGCGGCCCCAGGCCTCGGCCCGCTCCGAACACACCCATCTGCCGCAGCTCACCCGCTCTGGACTTCTGCGAGTGACAGTGTCGATTCTGTGGGTACCGCGTACTTCGGGCACTGTCCCGTCTCTGTACTAACTGCCCCCCCCGCCAGCCCTCAGCTCCGTGAGGCCAGAGGGAACACGCCGCCTTCGCAGGGCCGAAATCTCCCATCATCGCAGGTTTGAATCCTCTGTTTTGTATCTTCTTCAGACATCAGACATCTGAGATGCGTGAGCCAGGCTGACAGTGGGACCTGCCCCGCCCGGAGGACTCTCGGAAGCTTCCTGGCCGAGGGCTCCCTTCGATGCCCAACGCAGGACGGCAGTTTCAAAGAACTGCAGTTAGAACTGAAGACGGACAGGAATCCATCTGCTTTCTGTACCCAGTCAGTGCTCGTCTTGATGGCTTTCTCTCTTTCTTTCATTAGCACGCACCTCTGCATGTACACAGAACTCTAGAAGGATCCTCCTATCTGAAGACTATGGAAATATTCTCTGAATTCATAGAACTCTCCACTTTCTTGAGTGCTGTTCAAACTGCAGACAGGTCTCTGCCTTCCCAGATATCTTCCCGTTGCTTGGCTTCTAGTCGCTTTCTCTCTGGAAGTAAGGACAGTGTTAAAAGTGGGAGTACACTTCATAACACCAGGTACTGTCCTTTAATCTAAATTATAAGCAAACTTTAATCATGAGACAAAGATTTCCTGGTCTTCTCTTACCTGATTCCAAGAGTTAATATTTTTAACTTTCCAAGTGTTTTATAAGTGCAAACAATGTGACTAGTACCCTAGAATAAAGAGAAAGATCTGGGGCTAACAGAAATCAGTCTATGGAGTCGGGCGCCTGGGTGGCTCAGTTGGCTAAGCGTTCGACTCCTGATCTCAGCTCAGGTCTTAATCTCAGGGTTGTCAGTTCAACTCACTTGGGTTCCACAATCCAGTCTTCCTGACAATGTATTTATTTTAATTCTACTTTTCACCTGTGTTAATGGTTCAATATAATTGCCTGTTATTCCCACTTCACTGATCTTTAAAACTTTTCAAAAGAGATAGAGAATATGTTTCAATATTCTCCTGTCTTCAAAAAAAAAAATATTCTCCTGTCTTCTTTAAACTTGTTTTACAGTTTAGGGCCAAAACTTCTTCACTGGGTTTTAGTTAATATCTCCCTATTACAATCTCATAGAAAAAATATTTCAGAGGCAAATCAAATTTCAACATTTTCAGAGCACTTTCAGGAGTCAAAAATCTTCTGGAATATACAATTCCAATGTGGAAAAATGACCACATATAATAAAGAGAAACGACTATTTCTAAAAACAAAACAAAAACACAAATCTAGGCAATCCATCTTCAATTTTTAACAGAGAAGCTGGTTTCCATTTAACACTTTTACCAAAACCTGAGACAATACAGACCGTACGTGATCTGGTGACATAAGCACTTTGTAAAGTACTACAATACTAACTCTAATTTCATGGCTAGTCATTTACCTTTATAATAAGATGTACATGAAAAGCCTAAGTGCTTCCTCTCAAGGACTATTATTTCAGATAGCGTCTGTAAAAAATTTTGCAAGTCACGAACCAGGAGAATTATTACAGAAATCAGGGTGAGTTTAGAGTTAACACTTGCTATGTTGACATAGCTTTCCAAAACAGCAGAATCCCTTACAAAATTCCTTTACTAAATATTTGACTGTACTTTAAGGGCAAAGAACTTGGTCAGGAAGATGACTGGCAGCACTTGGAAATGTGAGAAAGAGAAATTCACTGCTATTTGGGCACCACCTTGTGGCATTATCTGAATATAGCAGCAAAGTTCTAACTTAAGAAGCCAAAAAACGGGGCGGGGGGAGGGGTGGGGGCGGGTGTCAGCAAATTCAAAACTGAAGGCTAATTAATTCAGTGCCTTGTAACTTGGCTTTAAGACAGGCTTGAATTGGGACTGGAATTATCCAGGGAGAGAGCAGTAAGGAAAACTGGCTTATCTAAAGGATTCCAGGGTTTCTTAGGAAGGCACTTCGGTTCTGATTCTTACAAACTGGGTAAAGTTAGAAGGAGATCTAAAGGGGCACCTGTGTGGCTCGTCTGCCTTCGGCTCAGGTCATGATTCCAGGGTCCTGAGATGGAACCCCACATCGGGAGGAAGGCTGCTTCTCCCTCTCCCACTCCCCCTGCTTGCATTCCCTCTCTCACTGTCTCTCTCTCTGTTAATAAGTCTAAAAAAAAAAAGGAGATCTAAAGGTAAAAGTAATGTTGGATATGGGGCACCTGGTTGGCCCAGTTGGTTAAGTGTCTGCCTTCAGCTCAGGTCATGACCCTGGGGTCCTGGGATGTAGCCCCAAATTAGAATCATGAATCAGGATCCCTGCTCAAAGGGGAGTAGCAGACTCCCTACTCCCTTCTCCCTCTGCCCTGCCCCCTCCACTTGTGCTCTGTCTCTAGCTTTCTCTCTCAAATAAATAAAATTAAAAAAAAAAAAAGAAGAAATGTTGGATGAAAGCCATCATCCAACACTGGCTCTAGATTCCTAAAAAAAGTGAGGAAGCTAGGAAAGTGAACTACTAGAATTCAAGTTTTTAAATAAGCCCAGAAATTTCAATCAGAAAGGCTATCTGGGAAGTTCTAAGAAATGAGATCCAGATACAGTATTAAAACATGACTGTCCTTAAACCACAAGTCTAAAATCAAAGCAGTTCTGAAAAAAAAAAAAAAAAAAACTTTTTTAAAGTTTAGGACTAAAACTCATTTGGTGGTAAAATATAACCTGAAAAAATAAGAGGCTGCTTATAGTCTTATATATGTCATTTTATGGAACAGTCAGAAATATTAATGTTAGTATTTGACTTTGTTGTTATGAAATATATATCAGGATAACCATATTATCTTTCTAAAACTGAAGAAGTTTAGAATACTGAAACATTTTCTACCCAAATGCTTTCTAATAAAAGATTATAGATCTCTACTGCCAAATATATGTAAATATAAGGGCCAACTCCAGTGGTAAGCCATAGGAGAAACCAGTGAAGGCTGGGGCACAAACTGAGAAGCATAAGAAAATACTAGCAATGTGAGGCACACATTCCGAAATTCAGAACATGAGTAGAGAAGGGCTTTTTAAAGAAGAAATGGAAGCACGGAAGGGCTAGGTGACTTGCCTAAGGTTACATAACCAGCAAAAACTCAAAGCTGGAACGTGGGTCCTTATTTCTTCAACCAGCACACTTTCCACTGTCCTGACATCTGAAAATATGTACAAAGAAAAGGGAAAAATGAAGAAAAAAAAAAAAAGTATTGTCAGAAAGATAAGGAAGCATGTCATCCCTTTATTAAAAAGAGAACGGAGGGGCGCCTGGGTGGCTCAGTCGGTAAGCGTCCGCCTTCGGCTCAGGTCGTGATCCCAGGGTCCTGGGATCGAGCCCCGCATCAGGCTCTCTGCTCGGCAGGAAGCCTGCTTCTCCCCCTACCATTCCCTCTGCTTGTGTTCCTTCTCTGTGTTTCTCTCTGTCAAATAAATAAAATCTTAAAAAAAAAAAAAAAAGAACAGAAAGTAGATAATAGCTGACAGCCTGCATGAAAAAAGCTAGTATTGACTTTACCTCCAACAATTAAAAAAAGTAAACTAAGTAAAGAGAAAGCTCAACAGCAGCCATAGGGCAAGGAGCTAAAGGAAGAAGAGAAGAATTCGTATGAAATGATTAACCTACAGCGCATGGGAGCTGGCCCTACACTTTAATTTCCCAGCATGAGAAATCGACTGGCAGCAATGATTCTGTTACATGAGGGGACTGAATCACCACTTATCACTGAGGGAACAAAAGGGGCTGAAGATGAAAAAAAGGGCCAATTTGGTGTCATTTCAAGAGAAAATAAAGAAAAGGGATGTAAATTAAAACTTTCAAAATCTACTTCTATACCTAAGAAAATAATGGCGAAAAATCATCACAAAATTCCCAGGCAGCCGCCTACAGAGTAATAATCAACATGAAGACTGAAAGTACAGGTCTGGTCAAACTCTTCTAATTGCCTTCTTTAATGGATTGACAGATCTGATAGATTAAGGAGAAGTAATTTAAATAACCTCTTAATTTTAGCAAGGTTTTAGATTTTAGGCTTACCAAGTATTTATATAATCATTAATATACTGGGAAATATATAGTCTGGATCACAGAAGTGTTAAGGAGGCACTTAACTATGGAGAGTGGAATGTTCGCCAATGTATTTTTAAGTGTCAACACAAAGAACTATGTGCTACTTATTTAGCAATAGTTGGTAAACTGGTCAGTTAATCCCAGGGTTAACATTTTCATCTCTGATACAGGTCAGGGATATAAGTTTACTAAATAGAAGGTGAAGGCAAAAATATGAGTAAATACTGCATCTCAGAGAAAAAGATCACATTAAGATGAAACGAGAAATGTAGTTAGAAATGAAGGGAATTTCATATTAGGGAAGAAAAGACAAATGCCAAACGACCCAGATTATGAGTCAGCAATGCAGCAGAGCCCTTGAAGGCAGATAATGGAATGCCTAAACAGGATTTCAAAAGGTAGCAGTTGTGATTAAATATTTTTATTACAGTTGACTAAGTATTCTATAGGGATGATTTTACTTTTAAGTTCTTAGTGATTTAATTAAGCAAACTAGGGGATCAAATCATTGTTTACTTACTCTGCCTTTCAGGCCTGTGACCCAAAAGATGTCTTTTAGAACCAGCCAATTAATCACTTACCCCCAAGAGTAAAATGGAAAGAAGTTATGAAAGAAAATTTTGGCAGGCTTTGAAAGTGAGAGAGTACCTTATTCTGAGAAGTAATGATACCTTCTATCTCCAATTTTAGGTGGGAATCAAGTGTTTTGATAAATGAAACACTGGGAAATTTTACACATACTCTTGCATCTGGTCGCTAAAATGCAGTTTTACTGTTTTGTGTGCATCACTGGTTTAAAACATGATTAAGTCAAGTACAAAGGATCAAGGATGATCTATGCTTTGATTTCCTGCTCTTCGTGTAGCTCTGATCTATTATGCACTCTGCTGGACTAAAAATCACTTCCCCCATGTTCTAAGACTTACAAACTAAAGTTCTTATCCTCCAGATATACACGCTATGATTTGCTTAAAATGGTTTTTTCTCAATTCTTCCCAGGGTAATATTACTTTTTCAATCTCCTTTGAAGAAAAAAAACTTTCTTTCTCTTTTCCTTTCTCTATCTACCTACCTATTTATAAGCAGATTCCACGCCCACTGTGGAGCCCAACACAGGACTTGAACGCACAACCCTGAGATCAAGACCTGTGCTGAGATCAAGAGTCGGACACTTAACCGACTAAGCCACCCAGGCACCCCTGAATTGCTTTTAATTAAGGACTAAAACATAGACTTCTCATTAAAAGGGTAAGAGGACCAAAGGAGGATGAGGTGAGAACTTAGCAGTATGTATTTAAACCTCAAAATCATAAATCCCAAATTCATTAATTCGAAGGTTTTCATATGCAGTGTTCAACTCTGGGTTTTATAAAGAAAAATATAGAGGATTTGAGAGACCTCAGAGTAGAATCATGAATGAAATAAGATTTATGAAGAAAAAGTGACCAACGTCAGTCATGCATGCTTCAGTCAATGAACATACACACTGAGTATCTTTTTATGAACCAGACACTATGCCAAACAGAACGCCTCAAGTAGGGAGGGAAACAAAGTCTAGCTATTCTATAATACTATTTATAAAAATACCTGTATCAGGATGGCACATAGATTTCAATTTCCATGCTAATTCTGATCAACTGGCAGTGGTCAAGTCAAAACCCACAAAACAGTGTCATGACTGATTAGCACTCTTTGTCACAGATAATGGATGGGAAGGAGCAGTACATATTTGTCTTTACTCCCTCATGTTATTATAAATGAACACTAATTTTCTAAGAGTCACATAAATAGAAGTATCCTGAATTTGTAAAGCACCTTTCTAAATAAATGTTTTTATGTATTAACTTAGACTGTGCTCAAAATATTCTCCAGGGTAAGTCAGGCATTTGTTTTGCTTTGTTGGAAACTAGAGCACAGAGAGTAGGAGAAACAGGCCTGTGGCAACACAGCTGAAGTTAATGGCAAAAACTATTACAGTCCAGGTTTCCTTATTCCTAAATAATCTGCTCTTGACGTCTGAAGATTAGAACAGGAGGGTGCCCACACGCTCCCTGTTTCTACAAAGGATAAAAAGAAAAGGAAACTGGCTTAAACTATTGTACAGATTTAAGTTAGACCCAGGGAAGAATTTTTTTGACAGTGAAAGCTGCTAACCATTGGAACAGATAACTTTAAAAAAAAAAAAAAAAGAGCCTGCCATATTTCACTTTCTAAAGACCTTAAAAATTCTTTTATTTTTCCCCCCTCGGAAAAAAATTTAATTACTCCAAAAGTCCTTCAAGAGGGATTACAGCACTGTAGAGAGAGCATGGGTTTTAATTAGAGAGGCCCTGGTTTAAATGCCTCCTCTCAATTTACCAACTAGGTAACTTTAAGCCATGCACTTAACTTCCCTGAGCCAGCTCTACACTGGAGATAGTATCTTCCATCATGGGAGTATCATAACTTACGACATTGCCTAGAGTTGTCTTCTCGCCCTTTTAATCACAAAAACCTCATTATGTTTTTAATCCTAAGACCTTCAGAACTAAGAACAAATACTATAAATTAAAAATGGGCAAAAGACTTGAACAGATATTTCTCCAAAGACGACATACAGATGGGCAAAGCCACATGAAAAGATACTCAACATCACTCAACCTCAGAGAAATATAAATCAAAACCACAGTAAGATATCATCTCACACCTGCCAGAATAGTTAAAATCAAAAGCATAAGAAACTATGAGTGTCGGTTAGGATGAGAAGAAATAGGAACCCTTGTGCACTCTTGGTAGAAATGCAAACTGGTGCAGCCACTGTGGAAGACAGCATGGAGGTTCCTTGAAACATTAAAACCAGAACTACCATATGACCTGTAATCACACAACTGGGTACTTACCCAAAGATAAGAAAAACCACTAATTTGATAGGATACATCCACCTCTATGTTTGTTATAGCATTATTTACAACAGCCAAATTAAGAAGCAGCCCAAGCATCCATCAATAGATGAAAGGATAAAGAAAAGGTGGCATATGTATACAATGGAGTATTACTGAGACATAAAAAAGAATGAAATCTTGCTATTTGCAACAACATGGATGGAGCTAGAGAGCGTAACGCTAAGCAAAAAGAAGAGTATATGATTTTTCACTCATATGTGGAATTTTAAAACAAAAGAACAAAGGGGAAAAAAGAGAAAAACCACAAAAACCAGATTCTTAACTATAGAAAACAAACTGATGGTTACCAGAGGGGCAGTGGGTGGGGGGATGGGTGAAATAGGTGATGGGGATTTAGAGTATACTTATCTTGAGGACTGAGTATTGTACAGAATTGTTGAATCACTATATCATACACCTGAAACTAATTTAACACTGTACATTATACTAGAATTTAAAAAATTCTTCAGAATTGAAGTGAGAAGAGAAACAACTGCTCAAGGCAGATATCCTTGCCTGATTATAAGTCTTAAGAACAAAATTTTCCGGGGCGCCTGGGTGGCTCAGAGGATTAAAGCCTCTGCCTTCGGCTCGGGTCATGATCCCAGCGTCCTGGGATCGAGCCCCGCATGGGGCTCTCTGCTCAGCAGGGAGCCTGCTTCCTCCTCTCTCTCCGCCTGCCTCTCTGCCTACTTGTGATCTCCCTCTCTCTGTGAAATAAAAAAATAAAATCTTTAAAAAAAAAAAGAACAAAATTTTCCCATCTGTCTAATTCTCCCAAATAGAGTACAATGCTAAAGGACAGGTGCCCAGTGAAATGCCAAATTTTGTTGATAGAGTATTACAGGAAATTTAAAATAAAAAAGTACTGATAAAAAATATGCACTGGAATCTGCGTCAGACTCACCAAATAATAACATTTCCACTATTACTAAAAACAGCAGCAGCTAACATTCATCAAAGACTTATTACGGGCCGAAAGAAACAGGAGAGCACGCATTCTGATTGGCTCTTAATATGACTAAGCATCTCTTGTGGATTATCTCACTTCATTTCCATTTTACGGATGAGGAAACAGAGGCCTCCAGAGAATAAGTACTCTGCCCAAGGTCACACGGCCAATAAATGGCAGAGCTGAGAGGCAGACCGAGGCCATGTGATTCCAGAATCTAATGTCATCCACTATGCTGTACAGATCCCTCCCCCTCCATTGGAAGAAGATCTGGAACAGAAAGAACTCTTCTGTTTAATCCCTAAATGGCAGTTTTAGTTTCCACAGGAAAAAAGTCTTTTTTTTCTTTTTTTTAAAAGAAAAAACCCTTTAAGTGAGCAGTCTTGGGCTCCATGCAGGCAGGTACAAGAGTATCTGCCTAATGCATAAAGAAGTCAGAAAGAGATATATCAGGAATTTTTCATATGCATTTTCTCAGATATGAAGAATGGGAGAGCTCTGAAGCACAATAAAGCATCTTCTACAATCTGTACAGCCTCAGCACCAATGGATAAGAGGAACTTATCACAGGGAGTCTCCATTCACAAAGGCCTTCTTTAAAAAAGTAGGTAACAGGGGCACCTGGGTGGCTCAGTGGGTTAGACCCTCTGCCTTCTGCTCAGGTCATGATCTCAGGGTCCTGGGATCGAGCCCCACATCAGGCTCTCTGCTCAGTGGGGAGCCTGCTTCCCCCTCTCTCTCTGTCTGCCTCTCTGCCTACTTGTGGTATCTATCTCTGTCAAATAAATAAAATCTTAAAAAAAAAAAAAAAGTAGGTAACAGGGTACTTACTGAGCCATTTTTAATTGCATCACTGAACTGCCCACTGGGTTAGTGGGCATTTAAAACAAATACTTTAACTGAAACTGCGCGCTACCGTGTTCACAGAAAACCAGACAGAAGCAGTCCAGATGGTCCCACGCAAAACTCCTGCCGCAGTACATGGAACGTTCCAGTTAAGGGGACACACACAGGGTAGGGAAGCATGAGACGCTGCACAGAGTCGGATCTTCTCCCTCGACTGATCTTCTGAGATAGTTGTGGTTACCACAGAGAAGGCACTTTCCTCAGAGATAACCAACTCCTAAAGGGCCAAGGGGATGTCACATTCACCTTTACTCTAGTTCTATTACTGCCATCTATAAAAAAACAGTTTCTATATAGCCTGTAAAGGGCCTCAGAGTGAACATGCATTAGAAAAATCAAAACTGCCTCATTCTAATCATTAAGGTTTCAAAAATTAGTTGGGTTCCACGCTGAAGCTCTAGCATGTGCCATGACACACTGTATCACTGGTTATCTGGCCGGGGCAGCCCAGAGTCCGCAAGCTGCCCGCTATCACCACGGGAGAGTGGACAGGGAGTATTAATGGCCTTGTTAGACTGGCAATAAACAAGGAGTTTGAAACTTCAATTCGTTTAATGGAAAAATGAAGTTACTTTTTGGTAAGTGGAATTTTCAGAATAAATTGCCTTCACAGATTCCACAGATCGTGGGCTAAGGCAATGAGACTGTCTAAAGCCTGGAAGGTTGATAAAAGGTACTTAAGTGTAAAGCCAGAGTCCCAGGCCCTTCCATATAAGTCAACAGCCTAGAAAGAGGGAAGAGAGAGATTTTAACCTCAATTCCAAACTATAGGGGAAGAAAAACCCTGCTGTGGATCAGTGGAAATATTTTCTAAGAATTCGTGGGTGCTGCAAAATAATCAGAAGATAGGTTAATCTAGATGTACTCTAATGGAGCCACTCAAGACTGTCTTTAGAGAAACAAATACCTCCTATAGTTACTATCATCCATGTCAGTCGCTGGCTTTTCTTTAATCTGTCTTCTACTTGCAATCTAAATCATTAGATAATATCATACCAATCACGGCCCCATAAAACCACAGCAAATGTTTTCTGCCTGGGAGACAGCTATGTCTTCACAGGGAAATTTTGTTCAGACTCTGGCTCAAGAACTACAGAAAAAGCCATGGATGATGAGCTGAAAAGACCAAAACTATTTCTTGGAAAACAACAGTTAAGAGCATGGATAAGGATGCCTTGTGTGTGGAACAGGAGGACAAATCCTGAAATGTCTTCCCCCTAAATATACGGCATGAAAACAATTTTAATAAACTTGGGAGGCTTCTAGGAAATGGAAATGACAAAATGGAATGGGCTTCATTCATTCTTTTTTTTTAAACACGTGCCTATAATGAGCTCTAGAGAACTAGAGAGGTCTAGAGAGGAATGCCATCACTTCAACTCACCTCGGGCTTCCTGCAGTTTCTTGAGCTCTGCTTCTCTTTCCGTTTTGCTCTGCTTACTGCGAACCCCAAGGGCACTGATGACTAACCTTCTGGCTAGGGCTGCCGAAGTCTCAGGACGCTCCTTTGCTGGCTGCAGGAACTCTGAATGGGAAAAGTAGGGGAGAGCAGGAGGAAGTAAGAGAAAGCACTCTAGCGCCAAATGATTTAACTCTGTAATTAACATATAAAAGAGACTAAAAGGGTTGCCTCAGCAGTAATTAATACAGGCCAAGAGATGATGATCAGAGGAAACTACATGGCAAAGCACAAACAACCCTGGCTTCGTTATCTATATTAAAACAATTTCTACAGTGACCCTTGGAAACAGGTCAACACTGAGGTAAACCAGGTAAGGATGTTATCAGAAGACAGCTGCTGTTTTCGGCCATATCTCTCACTCTCTCTTAAGTGGCTGCTCAGATGCCCTATTTCCAACATAGCCTTGTGTATTTCCTTTAACACTAAAAATAAAAGTGATATGTCTTTAGAAGTCTAGATGAGGTACAAGTGCTAGAAAAAACAGTAACACAACTATCAACAAGAAAAAGCCCCTGAGATTATAGGCTCACCAGCATAAGCTCTAGCTTTGGCCTTGGCTGCTCTTGTAGCCTGTGACAAGGGCCGGATTTTCACCATGGTATGTTTACTACCCAGAGCATCACGAGCTGCAAAGAGGAATTAAAAAAAGAAAGTAAAAGATATGAAGAAGAGTGACACAAAGGAAAATTTAAGGCTAGCTCTCAGAAAGTTATTTCCTAGATGTCTAGATGTTCTGCTTAATTTTTTTTCATGGCAAACAAAAGAGATGGTCAGCTCTAGAAAATCCATAAACACCTTGGCAAGTGATTACTTTAGATCGGGATCAGCAAACTATGGTTCTGTGACCCCTGTTCTTGTAACATTTTACTGAAACAGAGCTTTTTCTATTCGTTTGAATACTGTTTAGGGGTGTTTTCTTGTGACAACAGCAGAATTAGGAGTGACCTTACACTGTACAGTATACACTGTACGTACGTACAGTATACATTGTACGATACAGTATCTGTATCTGTAACAGTCTGTAACAGACGTTACACTGTACGATATTTACTACCTGGCCCTTTATAGTTCGCAGACCCCTATTCTAGGTGGTTCAGACAGGAACCAACATCTCTAATTTCTTTGAAGGCCTCTGTATCACATCTATCAGGAGGCTAATGATATAAGTGAAAAGGCCCAATCATATATTTAGAAAGTAGGTATTACAATCTCTCAGCATCAAGGGCTACTTCAAATTCATTTGTCCGGAAAAAAAAAAAAAATCACAAAATTTTTAAGATTCAGTCAAACTAGCTTCCTAAATTTCTACCAATAATCTGTTTATGTACGATCATAACTGATAGTTATACAGCATCATGTAGCCTTGGAAGGAGCTGGCTCTCTCTCCAAATTACCACTGGATTAAGGTAAAAAGGGAGAGGGAGAGCAGCACCCTGGTACAAAGTACTATGCCTCAAAAACCTGCACCTGCCATCTACCTACATTGGCTGAATAAAATGCCAGCTGGCTAGAATAAAAGGGAAATAAGAACAAGTAGCAAGAGAAAATAGACAATAAGGAAAGACCACAGAAATCCACCAGGTGAATACCTGTAATTGGACTGGAGAATACTCCTAGGGCATGTGTGTCATCCACCCATTTAATATCAAATCCTTTCTTTCTGCAACAAAACAACACAATTTTATTTCTTAAAATAAAATTTACTTTTGTGAAACATCTTTCATAGAGAGTCTCATAAAGCATTTCATGATGACATAAACATTCAATGAGCACACGGGTGGAATGGAGATAATGACACAAAAACAGCTTGGAGGACAGAAGCAGCCACTGAATTTTAAAAGCAATAATACCATCATAAAGAACTACCTGGGAGTATTTTACATTCCCAGCCATTTTATAGACATCAACTAATTAATCCTCACATGTCCCTTGGGGAGGTAAAGTATTTATCACACTATTCACAAGAGATGCTCTTCTGAGCACTGAACAAGAAGAGGTAAAGGGAAGAAGCAGAGGAGGGGCAGAATAATATTGGAAGAGGATGTAAGCAGGGAAGGTCACCCGGATTTAAGGCAAATGTAGGTTGATGGACAGAGACAGAGAGGGAGACAGGTCATTCAAAGCAAGAAACAAACAAGAAAGAAACCCCAAAAACAAACCAAAAAAATCAAGTAACTGAGAAAAAAGACAACTATAATCAGATAGGCTGACCTATTATCTACATTAAATTATCTACATCATTTCTAGTTGTAGAAAGTAAGTAAGAAAGGGAAAACAGGAAAGAATTATGGCAAACTCAGAAAAATTCAGTATGAAAGATATCAAGATCAGGAAAACATCAGATGGGATTAGAGAGAATCAAAGCAATGACCATTAAAAACATCTTTATTTGTGAGCAGAGCTATTACATAGTGACCACAATGACTATCAAAATGATGACATTATTCTTTCAGCAAGGAACTTAAAAACTGCTCATACATTCAACATAGTTCTGTAGAAAGGGCAAGGGGTTGAGGGTCGGATACAAAAGTACTCAGGGTTCTGCCACCTTGAGATCTTGGGCAGATTTAACTTCCCTTGAAGCTAGGTCTGCTCATCCATAGAAATGGGCATATCACCTTCCAAACAGAATTACTGTGAAAATGGAAATGAGATCATCTGTGACAAGGCAAAGAGCACAGTGCTGAGCACTTACAGGTCTTAATAAATGAACGGTGCTCATTATTTTTTATGACTAATAACAATATTCATCAGAAAAATTATTAATATTGATGAAGACAGTGACTAAAATATAAAGTTCACTTGGGTATCTGACTCTCAGATATTATTATAGGCTTTTTGCACTGTGACCTTGACTTTATTTTTATAAAGCACTATAAAGAAAGGAAAAGAGACAACAGCTAAAATATCTTCCTTCAGTCAAGAAAAAAATTCCCTTTGAGGAAAAAAGGAATGAAGGAGGCTTTGAAAGTTAGCGAATTTCCTGAATGTAAGGGTAAGTTTGGCCATGGCAGAAAATGACCACAGGGGTTGGAGACTGAAAAAGTTCAAGAGCAGAAGAACCTGTATAATAAGAGCTCACAAAAAGCTTAGAAAAAGACCTTAGATGGGATCTGGAGAGTCTTTTAGACTTTGGAATTTCACAATCCTTTAAAATGTTTCTCTTCTTTTGGGAATGTTTTTGGGTTTGATAAAAAAAAAAAAAAAAAAAAAAAGATCTTGCAGGTAAGATTAGGAAGAAACAGAGCAAAGAGAAATTAATAATTCATAAGAATTAACTAGCCTTTAGTAGGAAATTCTAGACATCAACAAAACTAATCCTTGGTTTTAAAAATCATCATTACTAATAACAATCTAAGGTAACACTAATTTCAGATTTAAGCTCATTGACTGGTTTTTAAAATCCATTAGGCACTTTATATGGAACAGGCCTTGATATAGGGTCTTAACATGTTAACGGATTAGACTGACGAACCCTATACATCTAGCAGAAGGTCTATGGAAAGATTAACTATTCTCCGGGTTCCAGGCACCCCCTTATTTCTTTTAGCTATAGAAGTGATACCCTCCTCCTATCCAAATGTAAGTGAGGTACTTGGCTGCTAGCTAATTTTGCCTGTTCTAGAACTTTATAGAAAAACAGGGTGCTTTTTTTTTTTTTTTTTTTTTTTTTTTTAAGATTTTATTCATTTGAGAGAGAGAGAACGAGCAGTTGTGGGATGCGGAAGGAGAGGGGGAGAGAGAGAAGCAGACTCTCTGCTGGCAGGGAGCCCGATGTAGGGCTCTCTCCCAGGACCCAGAGATCATGACTTGGGTCGAAGGCAGACACTTACCGACTGAGCCACCCAGGCGCCCCTCAGTTTGGTACATAAAATTCCACTGAATACTGCCATGCTCATCTGCTTACAGGTCATCTGTGGCTGCTTTTGTGCAACGATGGCAGAGTTGCCTCAAATATTTCCTATCCGGCTCTCTAAGTAAAAGCGGGGGGTTAAACCCTAACTGACACAGAATCTTACTAACTCAAGATCTACATGAATTGAATTTTAAATTTACATTTGTAATATCAGACAAAAGACCTAGTTCACTTTTAATATCAGGATAAGAATGTTAAAGCATAATCCTTCTTGGTATTAGCTTCTTCCAGATCCTGAAGATCTTTTCCTTAATAACTTTCTTTTTGAAGCTTATTTTTTATTGTTTCTTTATTCCTGAGGCTTATTTTCTTCTTATAGGCTAAGGATACAAAGGTATATTTCTGATTCTTTTACCTTGTCTTATATATGTATGAATTATATACATAACAAGAGTTAATGGAATTGTTTTCAAACCCACTTATATCAGCTTTAATTCATATTTTCACTAAATAAAATTAAAACAATGAAATATGAGTGTGAAAAAGAAAAGATGTTGTGTCTATAAAAACTTAACTGAATGCTGTGGAACAGCAGAGAATGGTGAAGTCACTAAAAAATCCAAAAATGACTATCAGTTATGTTTGGGCAAAACAGCTATAAAAGACAGAGAAAACATTTTAACCTACAAGGAGTAAGCACTCGGATGCCTCTAAAGGTACATTAAAGTTCTCATTCTACTTTGGTTGATATATCATGAGGATAATATACAAGAACTCTTCTATCAATAGACCAGTAACTTAAAAGAAAAAAAAAAGGCCTTGGCACCACATCAAAGACTAGCAAGTGACTAGACATTTATATGTGTTGTTAAAATAAACTATTAGAGACACATAACAATCATTTTTTATCATTCTCCACTTGACTATTTCTATCTCAGTGGTCAGAAGAACCTCAAATCAATAATTTAATTTACAGTGCTGCTGAACTCTTCAGGCCCTTGGTGCCTGGCAGAAGAAAACACATATCGTCTCAGGAGAAATCCTCTTCTTCTACTGTAGACTTCAATTCTCATAAATAAAATTCCAAGGAAAATAGTTGGCTCACAGTAAAAAAAAAAAAAATTACTAAACCTCCAAAAAGCAAGGTACTATGAATTTGCAGAAGCAGAACTAAAAAGACTTCAGGTAAAGGAATTATCAGATACAGACCATAGAAGATCTATGTTTAATACATAAGCAATTTTTTAAATCTTAAAAATGTTTTAGAAAAAAACAAGAAACTAAAAAATGACCATGTAGATTTTAAAGAGAAATCGAGAACTTAGAAAAATGAAAAACATAAAATGAAATTTAAACATTCAATGGACAGATTTCACAGCAAATTAAACACAGGTGAAGAAAAAAAATCAGTGAACTGGAAATTAGAGCTAAGGAAACTATTCAGAATGTAACAGAGACAAACCCAGAAAACATAAAAGATAACATTAAGTGAGAAGGTCTAATATATATTTTCTTGGCATCTTAGAAAATGTAAAAGAGAAAGACTGACACAAAGGCACTATCTGAAGAGATAACCATGTGTTCTCCAAAACCCATGAAAAATACTTACTGATTTAAGAAGCTCAAATAATCTCAAGAAGAATAAATTTTTAAAAACACAAAGCCACATCATACTAAAATGCACAATATAAGACAAAGAGAAACCCCTAAGACCACCTGAAGAGAAAAGACAGATTACATTCAGAAGCAACAGTTGTGAACTTTCAGCTGGCTTCTTTTTCTCCACAGAGAAAGCCAGGAGACTATAAAATAAACTGCACATTTCTGAGAGAAAAATGACTGCCAATCTAGAATTCTATACCTAGCAAACATGCCTTTCAAAAGCGAAGTTGAAATAATGCCATTTAAAAAATAATAAAAAATCCAACTGAGGGGCACCTGGGTGGCTCCATGGGTTACGCCTCTGCCTTTGGCTCAGGTCATGGTCTCAGGGTCCTGGGGTCGAGCCCTGCATCGGGCTCTCTGCTCGGCAAGGAGCCTGCTTCCCCCTCTCCCTGCCTCTCTGCCTACTTGTGATCGCTTTCTCTCTGTCAAATAAATAAATAAAAATCTTAAAAAAAACAAAGTTTGTTGACAGCTGACTGTTACTAAATTAAATGTTAAAAGAGTATGCTCCATGCAAAAGAAATTATTTCAGATGGAAGATACGAACTGCAAGAGGTACAAATGAAGAACACAGAAAGTGGATAAATCTGAACACTGACTCTATAATAACATCAAGTGGAGTTTCAGAAGAAAAAAAATTTAAGAGAAAATAGTCTCAATAGCATATTAGTTGGGAGTGATGGAAACGAAGGGAATGAAATTGGGAAACAGAGTTAAAAAGCCCTTACAGTGTTTGGAAAGAGTAAAAACATTAACTTCAGCCATTGGTAAGTTAAGCATGCATTTTGTAATTTCTAAAGTAACCACCAAAGAATAGAAACAGAGTATCATTTCCAAACAAAATAGAAAGAAAAAAATACCTCATCAATCCAAAAGAAGGCAAGAAAGAAGAGAAAAAGATGAAACAAGTAAACACAAAAAAGGTGGCAGGCATACATCCAAATATATCAGTAATTATAATAACTACAAATAGATTAAATGCACCATGAAGACATCATAACCTAAGACATTCTTCTTAAATGCCCAAAATGGGGTCTACGAAGACTATTTGGCATTTTTAAAGAACTCTGAAGAAGACAGACTTGCTACAGAAGATTTCTAATGGACTTGGAAAAGACAATAAACTAAACTGATGCTAAAGTAAACAATAAGGAATATGCAAACTAGGGATGATTTTTCAGAAGACATTTTAAGAAAACTTCATCCCACCTTCCCAAACATGCCCAACTACTTGCAAATACTTACTGATAATTGCAGAAAACCCGCAGGAGGTCTTCAGTACGAAATTCTTGGGGGAAGTCATAAATTTCAATGACATGCGGAAATTCAGAGTCACTAAGGTCAATATCAGAAACTTCATGGTTGTAATAATCAAATCTAGGTTCTTGGATGCTTTCTCTATTCTTCATATTCCCTGATAACTAGAGAAGAAGCAGCATATAAGTGACTGTTACATCAAGCCAGAGCATTATAAAACACCCTACCATATATAAATGATCTTCCTTGTCTCCATATTCCAATTCCTTAACCTTTAGCACTGTCTCTGTATTAATGCTATTCACAAATACAAATACACGAATACAAGAATGACCAGGGGTCTATCATCCAGTTTATATTAACATGTAGAATACTTAAAAAGGTGTTGAAATTCCAACAAAGACAGGCAATGCATGAAACTTAACTTGCATCTATCAACCAGAATGTGAGAAAATGTAGAATGATTCATGTGGTAAGTTACAAATGGTACATCTTGGAAAATGAATTTCAGAAAACAGCTGAAGATATGAATTAATAATATTTGCTTTATTTGGCCTTATTGATCAGGCTCATTTCATAGGTTCTTTTCTGGGAGTAAACAAAAACCAACCAGAAATTTTTAGAACAAAAACGCTTTGTTAACCTACCTTTTCTTAAATGTAGCTTACAAAGGAATTTGTTAGGACAAATGTGAGAAGTAATTATACTTAAGGTCTCTAGCATGACAGCTACCTATAGGAATTCCCACATAGCAGATTAGAAAAAAAAATTAACAGTAATGGAAAATACTTAAAATTCTACTATTCTTAAGAAAACTGAGGCTACTATTTCACACTTCTGGAAGCAAAAGGGAAAGCGGAAAATGGAAAATGGCAGCAAAGCAAAGACAGTCCTTTTGTCATTCACCTGTTATAAAACCTAGGGGGCTAGTACCACTCAGAGCCTTCAGACCTGAAAGTGTCTTCTGCATGTTTATCAAAAGTCCAATTAGCAGTGGGGGGCGGGGGAAGTCCAACTAGGTCTCTTCAAGCTTTTCCCTCATTTATACTGTGCCTTACTACCCATCAAATGAGGAAATGAGAATTCGCAACGCCAAGGATACATCTTCTTTCCTTACATAAGTAAAAAAAATGGATCCAAGAATTTATTTGGGAGGAAGGAAAGAGGTAAGGTGATATAGGTAAAATCAACAAAAATGTTTATTTATTGCTGTACCTCTAGTTCCTTTTCTCCATTAAGCTTCAGTTTACATTTTTTAAAAAAAGGAATAATACCTATACCTCACAGATAGGTGTGTAGATTAAATGATACATAAGTGCTCAGCATACTAAGTATAAAACTTATATAATACCTAAGTATTCAATGAATTCAACCCACTTAATTAACTTTTAACTGAGTGCTGAATCTATTACAGGCCAAGCACCATATTATTTCCACTCTACTTAGGATGTAGAAAGCAGGAAGAGAATTATTCCTTCCACCATAACAATGAGAAAAGATTAGGTGATCCATAAAATAGTAACTTTTCTTGAATTCACCAGACCGCTGAGCATGCGAGACAATCAAAAAAATTGAAATCCCAAGAGTGACAAAAGTCCCTCCAAACAGAAACAGAACACAGAAACTGTTTTGCCATTGACAGATCATGGTCAAAGAAGTGGGCACTACAAAAGCTGGCAAGAAGAAATCAGCTAAACTTAACAAATCCTTAAAAGCTTAAAGTAGGCTGGTCTATCAGTTTAAAATTAACTGTCCCAGAGACAAGGAAGGTCTGCAGTCATTTCCAAGTCCATCCTTATGTCAGTGCCACACTGTCTTGATTACTGTAGTTTTTTAATAGGTTTTGAAATCAGAAAGTTTTACATCTTCCTATTATGTCTGGCTTTTTCAAAATCATTTTGGCTATTCTGGTCTCTTGGGTTTCCATACAAATCTGAGAATCAGTTTGTCAATTTCTGCCAAAAAAGCGGGCAGGGGGCAGCTGGGATCTACTGAATATGTACATCAATTTGAGAAGTATCTCAACAGTTAAAAAAAAAGATGAACATGGGAAAGCTTTCTAGTAGGTCTTCTTTACTTTCTTCCAACAATGTTTTGTAGTTTCTGGAGTATAGATTTCATATTCTTTTTGTTAAATTTACTCCTAACTAGTTTTTAAATGCAATTGTAAATGGAACTGTTTTCCCAATTTCATTTTTGGCTTTCTGGCATTGACTTTTTGAGTTACTTTGCAAAAACCAAAATAAATCACTGCATGTCTGTGCATTTATAAACTGGGGCTAAATAATGCATTGTGAGACATAAACAATACATGACTACAAAATGCCTTGGAATTAGAAACCCAAAGACCTGATTATAAAGAGGAAGAAAAGGGGCGCCTGGGTGGCTCAGTCTGTTAAGTGTCTGCCTTCAGCTCAGGTCATGATTCCAGGATGGGACTGAGCCCCAAGCCCAGTATCAGGCTCCTTGCTCAGTGGGAAGCCTGCTTCCTTTCCCTCTGCCTGTAACTTCCCCCTGCTTGTGCTCTCTCTGTCAAATAAACAAAATCTTAAAAAAAAAAAATAAAGAGGAAGGAAAAGAGGCAGAATGGTTTCCAGGAACATTTGTTTATGGTCCTTTGCTCTAACCTACTCAGCAAAACTGAACTTACATACTTACATCCCATTTCTAAGGAAACTATGAAGTGTTTTTTCCCCACGGCACTGATACTGGTGAGATGAGTTCATGTTTCTACCAGTAACACATTGTTTTTGTAGCAGTACGGTGGTAGGTAGGAGGCCATACTGTTAATGCCACTCTCTCTCCTGAGAATCTCAGCCAAACATGACAGGGAGCCTTGACAGAATGAGGGAGAGAGGAGTTTGTGACACTCAAGAGGGAGATGTCTAGGCGAGAACAATACGGAATGAAGTGAGGATCAGAGTGGGACTGTGAAGGGAAGTGAGGGGGTGGGACCACTGTCATGGTGGGATTAGACGAGGCAATACAGACAGCTTGGACACGGTCTAAGATTTCACGAGCCAATCATGTAGACACATCTGCAGCAGACCTCCACTGCCCAGCTCAGTAGCTGCCAGCCACACGTGGCCACTGAGAACTTGAAGACTGTGGCTAATCTAAACTGAGATGAGTTTTATATATAAAATACACATCAGATTTCAAAGACAATACAAAAAAAATCATTAGTAATTTATGTTAATTACATATCGAAATGATATTCCAGGTATATTATTAATTTCATCTGTTTCCTTTTACTTTTTATAATGTGCCAACTAGAAAATTTTTAATTATATACTTGGTTCCTATTTGTAGCTTGCATCATATTTCTATTATAGACAATTGAAACATTTACTCTAATAGTCACATATACTGAAGCAAGTATCTGCTATACTGTCAACAGGAAGCCTTCATATTTTAAGAGCTACATATGTATTTTTCTTTCTGATGACTAAGAAATGTTTGATAGAGCAACAGAGGGGGGAGTTTCTGAATTTGATTCATTCTAATCTCTCTATTGGACCTAGGAAAAGTTTGCAAATAACTCAGAGCAAATAATTTTGAGTTAAGGATCAAACATTTTAGGATTTTTTTTTTTTTTACCAGTGGTCGGTCTTGTTTATTTATAAAGCGTTAAGTGAAATGTGAGTATTCCTTCATAGGCATAACCAGCTTCCACAAAACCATTCAGCTAAATTAAAATTATCTTCCCCAAAGTGAGGGTTTAAAGGCTCTTAAAGCCTGGTAGTTCGGTCTTGAAGACAAGTCTATAAAATAGTACCTGACTTGCTATGACTTAATTGCCTTGATCCCTTTTTGAGGGGAAAAAAAGGGTGGGCAGAGTAGGTCAATCAGGCATGGATCGTCGAGCTTTTTATTTTTTGTTTGATCCTTGGTTCTTCAAGATACAAAAAGAAAAATAGACAGTTATGAAGTCACCAGCCAGTTACTCTCTACAGACAAAAAACAAAAATATGCCACATTATTTTGGAGTAAAGTCATATTTATATCTGTCAGATGAGCACGTCAGATGGCTGCTATTATTATCCTGATTACAAAGATGGAGGATTGCATCACCTAGAGACTAAAGGATATCCTTAAGATTACAAATCAAATTACTGACAGAGTTTGAATCATAACTCAGGTCTCCTGACTGCTAGTCTGGTATTCCTTCCATAACAAAATGAAAAGGTCTTTCAGTGAACACAATCAGAAACAGTGCCGTATTCATGTTCAGGTCAACTAATTCTCTCTGATTAAGGATTTATGGATGTAAACTATTCTAGAAAGAAGGAAGAGAGAAGGGCAAAAGGAGAAAAGGAAGGAGGGAGGGAAGATCAACTGCGAAACTAAAAAGATAGTACCAGGTTGCTGATTTCTTTCTAGTTGTATATTCTAGATAGCATACAGAGCATAAATTAAACTTTCTAAAACACTGCTGTGACCATGTCATTCCTCCGATCAAAAATCTTCAGTGCCTGTACTTAAAGCTCTCATAATTTGGCTCCAACCCACCTGTGGTAGGCAGACTAACAGCCTCTCAAAGAAATCCAAGTCCTAATTCCCTTAACCTGTGATGATGGTACATATGGCAAAGGAGAGCTGAGGCAGCAGATGGAATTAAGGTTGCTAATCAGCTGACTGTAAATTAGGGAGATTATCCTGGATTATCTGGGAGGACCCAGTTATAATCACAAGGGTCCTTAAAAGCAGAACTCAGAGGAAAAGAGACAGTGAGCCAGAGTGATGATATTAGCAAGACTCAGGCGTCATGAGCCAAAGAACGTAGGCAGCCTCTAAGAAGCCGAAAAGGCAAGAGAGTAAGTTCTCCCCAAGAGCCTCTAGAAAGGAATACAGCCCTGCCAGCACCTTAATCAATTATCCCAGGGAGACCCATTTTAGACTTCTAACTTCCAGAACTATAAGATAATAAATTTGTGTTGTTTCACGATGCTAGTTTGTGGTAATTTATTACAGCAGCAATAGTATACTAATTAATATACCTTTCTAGCTTTATTTCATGTCATCCCTTAAAATATGCTACATTCCAACCAAAGAGTAATATTCATTATGCCTAAACACATCTTACTTACTCCTGCCTACTGCTTTGGTCTTACTATTTCGCAAGTGCTAACGTCTATCAGTTTGCACATCTCAAAGTATCACACCATTCCCCAAGGACATAGGCAGATACCACCTCTTCTATGATTCCTCCCCTCAACACCCCAGAGCATGTATAATCGAACTCTTCTCCTACCCTTCTACAGCCTTTATCTCATCCGCACTACTTCTGAAATACTCATTACACAACACTGTACACTAGAGCTGGACCTGGCTCTTCCTCCAACCACATCCTGATCACCTAACCACTCACCCAACACACACTGAATGTAGGTTCAGCATACACCACAAAAAGAACTTGAATTTCAATATGTAATAAAGTTGTATGAAATATAATGAACCACTTTAAACTATAGGTATGTCTATAATAAATTTAAACATGGGGGCATCAAGTTACAGGGACCAGGCCAACAAAGACCCGACCACAAGCTGGTGGTATAACATGATAATAGTACTTACAGAATTAACCCATACAGTCAGTTCTCAATTATATAGGCTACGTTATTCAAGTTCTTTGTTCCTTTCTATTTTTTTCTTCTGCTTATATCTTGTGGCTACATAACTGCTTATTAACTCACTTTCTGTTGAAGAAAATCAATTTAAAATGTCATTATTTACTATAAACCTTGATAAACTGAAAGATTTCGTTGGAGAACAGACTAAAGCAATAAACAAAAACAAACCAAAAAAAGGTTTTTGAAATATCTGGATTTAATTCTATCTAAAGTATGCCAGTATCACAGAAAGTTGAGAGTAATAGCCAAGAATTTTTCATATTGGTCTATGGTACTGTGATAAACCAAAAGCTGGATTTAACACGTTTTACCCATTTAACTTCTCTTTGGCAGATAGGGAAATAGTATCATTTATTTGAAAAAAAAAAAGTATTTCAAATTTTTTCAAATTTCTCGTGACCCAAGTTCAAAAATATCCACAAGGAGTTCCCTAAAAAAGTAATACCATTAAAGTATTACAGCATAAATATTTATATGCTATGCAGCATAAATGATAGCTTCTAGCCCTCTTTTATACTATTCTGGACTTAGTCCTTTTCAATAGATGGATAAATTTAGACTTTTAAACTCCAGCATTTTATATAGTAAGTGTAAGAGGAGAAAATGTCCCCAGTGGAATTCCCTACCCACAAATAAAATTATCTACTCTATCTAGGCTATGCCCCCACTGACCTTTACCAGGAAAGCAAAGCCAGAAAGGCAAACTTTGGCTTCATATAATTTGTAACAAGAATGGGTAAAATGCCCTGTAAGGTGTCATCTACACATTTCTCTAGAATAGGTATAAGCAATATCTCAATACCTCTGATTACCCTCAGTGGGAGAAGGCCATGGCCATAGCCTTTGGATTAAGGCATAAAAAGAAGGGGGGGAGGGGGCGGGAAGGAACAAGGAAGCAGAAAAGGCAAAAGGAAATAAGGGAAAAGCTACAACAATGACACGTGAGAACCCCAACAATTGGTTCAGATGATCATTTACTGACCCCAGTGCCAGAGGATAAATTTGAAGAGTTCTAGTTCTCTCCCATGGATAGTAATGTATGACACATGAATACATGGGCAAAGACCAAGCAAACATCCTGAACCAACATGGACCTGGTTTCTGTTCAGACAGTACATAGGTTAACATAGCAGACTGACGTTGGCATCCTTGCCAAGATGCTAAACCGATCCATCAAACAGACTTAATTTATAGTCAAGAGAAACACTGAGAAGGCAAGGAAACGTCTCTATTTCCTCCTCTTCCCAGCATGATTGGAAAGATTAGATGGAGAGATGCCAATGACGAAGCACAAAGATCGAAGACCATATTACCCACGAATAGGAGACTGCTAGAGGTTTCAATCTTCCCAAACTATACCTGACAGCTTGACTTGGGTACTGCCATGATAATCAGGGACAATGGCTGCCCATAAGAAACACTGCAAAACAGATAAACTTAGCATTTACTGCCATTCCACTTCTTGCTTGGTTTCTCTAGTCCCTGATTATGCTCCCTTCAGCTACCTAAGATCCTACATCATATCTATGCTAGTTTTCCCAAACAAGATTTCTTCCTTGTTCATTACTTTAGAGAGTATTAGCCCTTGCCTATCTGTCCCCATCAGGCAATACATATGTACTTCTGACCTTCAAACTGCAGACGCAGAATCAATGCTTTAAGAAATGAGTCAGTCTTGTCTCGGGAGGCAATACAACAGTATGACCCATCATCTGAAGGATCAGAAACACAGTCTTCATGCATCAAGCCCAGGATCCAGTATGCCTGGGCATCCTCTTGGCTTTTCCTCAACAATCTCAGTTTTTGGTCAATTCACACAAAAGATCTGTACAAGGTTGCTGACTAGCACTTAATTTCCCTCTGTCCCGAAGGCTTTATTGCAAATTTATACCTCCTCACACCCCAACCTCAAATTCATAACACAAAACAGTTTGAATTTAAATATATTTTGACTGTTGGCTATCCACTTCAGGAGTCAGGCCTATAGCTGGGTCCCTCTTTTCCTTTCTAGCACTCCTTCCCAGAAAGCCCAGCAACAGAGTATCCAATGTGCCATACAATAAATTTCTGATACAAAGGATTACATTAATTCAAATCAAAGTGTAGATGAATTTAATTCTCTTTAACCAAACTTTTCAACAGAAATGAATTTTTAATTTTGTGATACAGCTGTTAGTATGTTTTTCCCCTGGCTAGGGTAGAATGTACACTCCGGTTCTCTTTGCCAACCCTACCATGGGTCAAGTGGAATAAACATTATGAGTTATAATATAACTCATATTATAATATAATATTATATTATAATATTATATTTTATTATATTATAATTTTTATATATTATATAATATACATTACTATATAATATTTATATTATAATATTAATGTTTATAATATAAACATTGTATCGCTACTCCTACCCCACCTGCCCCAACTACATACCACATACTGTGTCTCATGGAGCGCACTAAAGCAAAAGCACCGCCAGGGACAGAGTACGGCATACCGGAAGTCTCCAAGCTGCAGGCAAGAAAGCCTTGTACCGACAACAGAGGCCTAGAACTGTTTACCTCTCTTTAGTTCTGAAACAGCATCAGAAATTAAATGCTATTGGTGTGAGTGCAGATTAAGAGGGAAAAAAATACTATGCAACAAACCTAATGGAGCTCAGATGGGAGATTTTTTTTCATTTTAGGAGATGTTTGGGTTAGAAATAAACTATGAGCAATGGTATCCCCTTAATGTTCCCTCTTTCTGTATGAACCAGAGATCTAGTCATCATCCACTCGTGGACAGAACAGCAGAGTACTTAATTCAACCAGATACTGCATTTGAATATACAGTACCTGGAATCTTCACTAAGGCAGCCAATGACATATTAATTCAGACATTTTAATAAAAATATTAAATATAAGTCTGCTGAAATGAGTTGCAACCAATATTAAAAGGTATTGTGAAAATAAAAATTTAAATAGTAATAAAACAGTGAAAGAGTTATATGGGAACCCCAAACTTTTCACTCAATTTTTTTTTCTGTAAACCTAAAACTGCTCAAAAAAGAAAATCTATCAACTTTAAGAAACAGAAAAAGAAAATTGAAATTGGGACCATAATGACAATCTCTGAAGTGGAGCTTCAAATCTTGTTTAATTCTACGGCCTCAATAACATGAAATTGTGTCCACTACTTTAGCCCTCGGGGATCCCATCCTCTGTTGAAGCCACTCTCTAGATCGCCCATCAGTCAGTCAAACTTGGGACATCTCTTACATGGCGGTTTTAGGTTAATTATCTGTCAGATTGTTATATGACTTTCCAATCACATGGTTACATCCTGTTTCTCCAAATTAAAAAAAAACTTTAGATAAAGCTGAGAGAAAAAAGCTGGCATGCAACACGGTGCCTTTAAAATGGAAGTGATAATAACCATGTATCTCGAGCTATTTACAATTCATAGTTTATCAAACTCGAAGTACTCAATCTTTCCATTTAACTGCAAAGTGATGAAGTACCAGTTATTAATGAAGTCTCTAGGGGATGGGATATGAAGGACTTTCTTCCCTTCGTATTTCTATAATTTGCTTTTAGCTACTGAATCTTGAAGCTTTCCTCTTGCTTTTGGCTTTCCTACTTAAACACAGAAAGCATTTTTCCAGAAGTCTATATGGAAAGAGAGCGCATAAATGTCAGTACACACAAAGGAAGATAGTTTGGGACAGCTGGTGTTCCTTTCCTCTTCTCTTTTCCATGGTTATAACATTGTTAGTAGCCTTATGTAACGAAAGGAGACTCCAACCTAAATCAAGGCCAGAAATGACCAGTGTCAAATGACCAGTGTCAAATGGCCAGCGAAGGGACCAGATGCCACAGCCTATCAACATCCATGTTATGTTGCTGGTATCTTACTGACCCTCCTACCAATCAACAGATTTGCAGATCACTACAGGAGGCAGCAGGAGCCACGGACGTTTTATCTAGACAACAATAATTCTTGTGTTCTCATACCAAGATCTCAGACAGAAGAAGTGAGGCCAACACCTTTTCTTTATCAGTTACCAACTTAAATTTCTGGGCATCCCAAACCATGGCTTAAGGAGAGTAAGTGTGATCTTTAGAGACTTATCAAGAATTGCAGTTCCAGGAATTCAGTAATGACCTATCTATGCTCTCTACCCACTGACGCAGTTTTAGAAGTTCAAATGTTGCAGGAAACTGCTTCTCATGCCAATGGCTGTCACACCCTGCTCTACAGCATACCTCCCTGCCTATTAGAAGTATTAGACATACCTCCACGTGTAGCCATTGTCAACAAAGAAACAGGCCCACTGGGAAAAGGGCCAAAAATCCCTGGCTGGAAAGTTTTCAAGACAGGCAGACGTTCTGGGTTAGCCTTTAATAAAGTATGTTTGGAGCAATATAAATAATAAATTAAGAGTAATAGTCACCAGAGGGCTATTAATGTTATTGGATTTGTGACATCTTTTAATAACATTATTATTACATCTCCTAAAACTCAAAGCACAGGAGACCATAGTTTGGATTCGGATCCACTACTTGCATTCTCAACCCATTTCCTTCCCTTGTGCTCTCATCACCCCTTATACCTCAACACAGACCACCCCCCCCCCACCGGGCAAGCACCAACCCAGTATGTGGTTGTGCCAAACACAACCCCCAAGAATTGGCTGTCTTTAGCTTAAAACATTACTCCATTTTCATGGCTAGAAAAAGCTTGCATGACCCAGCTTTAGGTCATGCAAGTGTCCTCTTTGGCTATATTACTATGTTCCTCAAAACACTGAATGATTGCCTACCTTCTTCTGCACCTATTCTAAAAAGCATTAAGACCTGAAAAACAGTTGCACACATGAACCCTCCTCCCTCATTAGAGAAGCCGTATCCCTAAGCTGCCACCATAGAGAATCCAAGTTCCAGCAGTAATGAAGTTCTGACAGGCCCTGGAGTCCACCCTAAAAAAATCAGAGAGCTCCAACTCGGCCTTATCACCTGTATTCATTCAGTAAGTACTTACTAGTCCCATCGTGTGCAAAAGGCTCTGTGTGCCACACCCTTCTTTCCTAGGAAGCTATTCCTTCTCTCCTATGCATCACTGTGCTCTCTACCCCTCCCGTGTAATTTCTTTGCCAATAGTGAGACCTTCTTCCAATGCTGGGCTCCTTAATAACTTCTCTATATTCACCTAACTTCCCACATTACTAGTATTTCTTAACCTAATTTAGATCTAAAAACCTCTGCTGAACAGTGTTTTTCTTTCTAGTTATGGTTGGACAGCCATCTCTAGTTACCACACTCACATTCTGATACATATTTACATTTGTCTATTACCTTTTGAGCAATGGTTCTCACTTTATGTGCAACAGAGTCACCTGGAAAACACGTAAATATACAGACTGCTGGGCTGACGAGTTTGCATTTCTAACAAGTTCCCAGGTGACGCTCATGCTGCTAGACCACACTTCAGGAAGCACTGCCTTTGAGAATCTGATGAAAGCTAGGAAAAACTCCACATACATATAAAATTTTGCATGCAATTTCAAGGGGTTCATGGATGCCCACTCATAAATACCTTCTGCTCTATATTTCTTTCTAAGGATGTTTAGGACAACCAACTTGCCCACAAGAAGTGCTAACTGTGGTATAGGTGCGCGTGCAGACACCTAAGAACGACGAGGAACTGCTTGGTACTGGAAAGTCAGTTCTGTCCAATGGCCTGCCCCTTCTTCAGTCTCACGTGTTTCTTCACATTCGTGTGATGGTTCTTCTGTGTTTCTGGTTTAATTCTCAGAAACAAAAGTACTACTCACTTCATATTTAAAAGGCTCTACGGAACCACTCGAATAGAACTATTCCATAGGTAAAGACGTGGTTTGGTAGAAAGAACATAAACACTGGATTGAGAAAACCAGACTGAAATCTTGATTCTGCCTTTCCTAAAGGTATGGCCACTAAGCTTCAATTTCCTCATTTATAAAACTGGGGACTTCACCGGGAAATTATTTTTTCCCCTTCCAGACAAAGGTTATGTGAACCCACTATAAGGAATGAGGGGGAAGTGGTTCTACTATTTAAAACCAATGATTGGTATTTGTGGTAAGGAATTTAAATACTGGATAGAGAGTGAATGTCTACAGTAAGAAAATGAAAAGAATTAAATAATTTCTAAAATGCCTTCAAACCCAACATTTTGTGTTTAGGAACTCTAACCAGCATGACATTATTCACTCATATCTTCTATATGTACTCAACAATCATTTATTCTTTAGCTCAGCATAAACTACATGAAAACAATCACACCTTCCCTCATTTTACCCTTCCCTGCTCTACTTCCTTCCCTCCATGGTGTCTAACAACATTCCGATGTTTCCTTGAAAAACACAATAAATATAAATATAAAAAGTATAAATATGTTATTCTCCTCCCTCAAATAGGCCTGTGTAAAATACATCTTGTCGATGCAGAAAATCTCTTCTGAAGAAGTTTGCCTCTGTATTCCCTCAACAGACAGCCAGAATCCATTAAATGTGTCCTTAATCTATTCAATAAGATCTCTCAGGACTTGGCTATTATAAATACAGCTCAATTTGGTATGTTTCACTTTGTAAAGATCTACCAGGCATTCTCTTCTCAATCTACAATCCTATTTGTTTACTGCAGGAACCCCCACACTGGATGTAATATGAGTGAATATATGAGTGTGCACAAATATCTATCAAAATTACCCCCAAAAATACCAGGCTTTATGAATCTATAAATCATGTAAACATCGAGCAACTTCTACTAACCGCACCTCTTGTAGAAGACGTGGGTCCAGGCAGTCACCATCATCATTAAACAAAGACTCCCAGCTCTCCTCAGAAGCAGCACTTCCTTCCACACGAGCCATTTCCGTTGCTTTCGGTTCTATGGATGTTTCCATAGATACAGATTCTATATCAGGAAAGGATACACCAAATTCCATATTCTCTGAGTCATCTTCCTCGTTTGTTTTGAACTCTTCAGCAGTTTTTAGTTCATGCAATGCCTCTGTTATATCACCAGTACAATCTAGATCATTGCCCAAGGCACTGTCTGAAAGTACTTTTGTCCCATTTAACATACTGAATTCAGAGTCCAAAAAAGTGTTACAATTACTACCAGCAATCTTCTTTATAGGTAAGGAGGAAGCACAATCTGACAAGCTCTCTATCAACTTTCCTGTTGACTCTGTGAAACTAGATGAAATACTCTCAGCATAAATATCTGAGCAAGCAGTCAGGTCGTTGAAATTTTCCATGTCATTCCCACTTCTAGCTACACGAAGAGGGGCTGTATCTGCACTCATTTCTAAATATTTTGAGAAACTACCTGTGTTACTCCTGGCCTCATCAGCTGTTCTAACCGCAACTACACAAGGGCTGTCCACAGTTATCTGATCAGACGGGACATCTGTAATGTCCATCCTACATGCTTTATCGGTAACGTCACCTACACTCTTTGGCTCGTTATCTGTATCTGTTTCATGAGCAAGGAGAGCTGTATCAGAAGGTTCATACTTTATACGTAAGTCAGCAGCAGTGCTGTCATTCTCACACTCTCTAATCACCGTCGGATCAGAAATGCCATTTACACTCTCTAATTTGCCGACCAGAGTCATTTTATGAGAGGTGTGATCTAGAGTCTCAGGAATGGAATCTACACCTCTCTGACCCAAGATGAAATCTGTATTGTTGGCTACGTCACCAACATTCTCAGCTTCAAAGCCTACACAAGTTTGGTGAGTGACACCATCCACACTTCCGGGAACAGAAACAGCAGTGATGCCTCCACTACCGGGAGTCAACATTCCACATAATGTCTGCATGCTTCGCTGTACAATTCCAGAATCAGAATTCAGTCTTACAGGAACAATAATACTCTCAGGTTTCAACACAGAATTAAAAACTCTAGGAAACTGGGATAGTATCTCCACAACTTTGGCATCAGTTTCAACTCTGCTTTCTAAACCTCTACCTTCAAATGTTTCGCCACTTAATTCATGCCTACTGACATCACAGAATTCCACGTTTTGGAATGGCTTGTTTAGAACCTGGGCCTCATTCATTTCTGAACAAGACTGAGGTAGAAGCAACTTCCCAGGTCCCGTCTCGTCTGCGGTTTCAACCTCCAAACACCCCACCTCCTTTGGTTTAAAATGTCTTTGTAAAGGTCCACTAGGTGTCCCAGGATTTGGGGTGCTCTCCTTCTGTCCTTGGCATAATGTTTCTGTGGATTCTGTAGTTCGCCTCTTAACACAAACCCTATCCATCTTTCTTTCTTGAAGGCACACGTCTTTTCTTAATTTTGTTGAAAATTTCTTTCCTTCTCTACGGTTGTGTTCCTTTTTAGCAGGATTAATGCTTCGTCTCTGAGTCTCAGATTTGTCTCTAAAGATCTCCCTTTGGAAGAAACAATCTTCTTTTTGTTCTTCTTTCACCACGGAGCTAAGTGGACCACAGCGTTTTTCCTCATCACCTGACTTGAGCAGCACTACACCCCTTCGAGCTTTAGGTACATAAAGTGCCATGTCAGGCCTTCTGGCTCGAACTCTGCATCTCTCTGCTGCCTGCTGCATGGTACCACCTCAATCTGCAAGAAGAGAGAATAATTCAATTACCAAAAACTAATTACAATGTATTGAACCAAAAGATTTTTAAAAGACTAGGTAGAGGGCCTACTAATCCATCCTACAGAAACAGAAACCCTCAAGTTAAAAGAAAGTAAAATAAATAATGCAACTAAGGAGAGTAAATTCCAAAATAACTCATGAGCCCATGAATTTTATCCATATATTCTCCTTCATTTTCCCAAAACCCTTTATCTCTACATCCCAAATCCTCTCTACCTTTTTAACAAGTAGCTTTATCTTGGCTAAATAAAATGATTATTCAAAAAGTGACTGCCAGCTATTAAAACATACATAAAACAGGGGCGCCTGGGTGGCTCAGTGGGTTAAGCCTCTGCCTTCAACCCAGGTCATGATCTCAGGGTCCTGGGATCAAGCCCCGCATCAGGCTCTCTGCTCAGCACGGAGCCTGCTTCCTTCTCTCTCTCTGCCTACTTGTGATCTCTCTCCATCAAATAAATAAATAAATAAATAAATAAATAAATAAATAAATAAATCTTTTTAAAAAATAAAACATACATAAAACACTACTATCTCCCAATTCCCAGAACCCAGAATTTACACTGAAAAGTATATGCAAGGAGGACCCCTAAAAAACACATTGGTTCAACATAAAAGTATACACATAAGATTTTTAAAAATAACTTGAATGTAGGTAAGAAAATGAGACAACTAATCTAGGACTGCCTTCTAGAAGATGCTTACTATTTAATCAAATGACATACTATAAATTTTTCTTCTAGCAGCAATAAAAAACAGCTTGCTAGGAAGAGGAGTGGAGACCAAGAAATGGGATGAGACAGCTCACATAGTAACTGCTCAACACCTCCATCATGGTTGGTCAATGGAAATTAACAAAGGGAAAAAATTTAACAAATGGTTAAACCTTTATCTACTATCAAAAAATACAAGAGAATGTGCCAGTCAACTTCATATTGAGTTCTTTTCATCTTCAAAATAATACTATGAAGTATTAGTGTAACTACAACAAAGAGAATAAGGGGGTGCACTACATAGCAAAGAAACACCCTTATACACTCAGAAGTACTTATTGTTAAGAGTTCACCACACACATTTCAAAGGAAATAGATAATAAGAGAGAAACTATTTCCAGATCCCTAATTTCTCACCCAATCCAGAATACTTTCTCAGTGAAAAAGCTGGACTCATGGCACAGGCTGTTTTCTTTTCAGCCCAGGTATACCATGCCTCTGATCATCAAGTGTTCCCAGGATTTCTCTTGTTCCTTTTCTCTTCTGATATCTTCATTATTATCTAACCTACAATTCATGATGGATTTTCTATCTTTCCAATTGTGGGTGAACAGGACTTTAACATTTAGACATGCCAGGATTTTGAAAAATGCCTACTTTTCAAAAGCAGAAGTACTAAAATGTATTTCATTGGAGGGGATCCCACAGACATCATGTGTCTTGATCGCAGCAAAGCACCTGACAATATACATCATGATGAACTTCTGCACATAAGATGGAAAATGTGGGTTACTTAATAGAACAGTAGCACCCACAGCAAAAAATAACAGGTAAAAGAGAACTTAGGATTATTCAAAGGTGATCTATGTCCCCGTAGCCCTTTGAAATTCAACATTTTAAACAATATTTGAATATAAACAATAAACACTGAGTGCTTATCAAATCTGCAACTGACATAAAATCAATATGATTAATAAATACCAAAAATGATAAAAATACAATTTAATATCATTTCTACAATCTGGAATGCTGTGCTGAAAGCAATATGAATAAATACAAAAGCCTACTTTGATTTAAAAAAAATTAAACAACCCAACACTTGACTTGTGTATACTTTGCAGAAAAAAGGATTTAAAGGCTTTACAGTCTTAGATTACAGAGCTCAGAATATACACCACACAAAATATGGTTAAAGGAACTAAATATAGGTATACTTCTTGCCCAAAGAGGTCTAAATGGAAACATCCAAACTACCTTTATATCTGAAGGGCTGGTTGCTCTACAGAAGAGATAAATGTTCTCTTCCATGTTTCTATGCTTCTGTGTTTCTCAGAAGTCAGTACCAGAACCAACTGGTAGAAATTAAAGGAAAACATAGCTTAGCTCAATATACAGAACTCTAAGAGCTCTCCAATACTATTATTATCAGGTAATAAACTCTTCTCTACAGTCTGGATGACTGACTGATACACTAGAGAAAAGAATTTCTATCTGTAAATGGAGCTGGATTTATTGGATTTATTTTAAGCATTCTTTGAACTTGAATTCTATGATTCTATTTCTGTTCTACAATAGACATATAATCAAAGGCTTCAAATTTAAAAGTATTTGTGCTATAGCTAATGACTTTTAAAACTTAACCTTTCTTTTTTGTTAATGCCCACATGTTATGATATGATTTCCTAAAGCTGAAAACAAGCATAATAAATGTATACCATCCACTTCTTACCAATACACCAAACTAAATTATGCCATGACCAGCAATGTGCTGATAAATGTTTAGCAACCAGCTAAACTGACACATCCACATGTAATTCCAAGTACTGGTTGATATTTTCACTTACATCGATGATGTCAACAATGTGAGTAACATCGCTGCTGAAGTGGATAATCATTTTTGAATTGCAAAATTTATTTTCAAAGTTTTGAGCTATGTACAATGTAATAACTAAAGACATGACACCTTTAAGTTTGCATTATTAGCATTTTCTCCATCACCTTACATCTAGACAAGCAATAAACAATAAATCAAGCCCTGATTTATGGCATTTGCCTAACTCTATGATGTAAATATTCCCACCATAGCTAATTTCAAGCTGTCACTGTAACATCACTGAAAACAGAGCTGGGAAAAGACACACAGTAGCACACCATAATACAGTATTTCAACCTAAAGGTACAATATTAATAAATAACTTCAAGAACATAAATCATAGTAAAATATAGTGAAATAATTAGGAAGTGATGAATTTTAAGTATCTATTACCTTTTTATACATGCCATATATTTAATAATAAGCTATGCAATTTAATTTTATAATAAATAAGCTATGTAATTTTGATGGCTGCGTTTAACAATCAGTTTGCATAATTCCTAAAATTTTAATAATCAGCTCTCAGGCCAGTGGGAGATGCTTCAATACACCACTGGCTAGAACAATTCTTTCATAATTCACAGACCTACAAAAAAGAGGAGCGTC
>CM053617.1:45218476-45320867 GCA_028646535.1 Procyon lotor | reverse complement strand
AATCAGTTATTTGGGGTGTATTTTGCAGCCAGCTTATCCTGGGATGGCCATCAGCAAGCTATTCTGTTCAAAATTATATTATATAAAAGAGATAAAAATTCATTTTCTTTTATGACAATGGGCATCTAACTGCTAACATATACCTTTAAAATACTTTAGGTCAAACTATCTTTTTCTGTACTATACTTCTGAACACTAGGACGATATGTGAGAACCTGTCCAATTACTTCTACGGTTTCAAATATTCCTTGAGAGAAAATAATCAGTAATTTCCTCTAAGTACCTCTCTGCCTCATCTTCATGACTAAGTGAACTAGCACAAAACAAATCAGGTTCTTACATTTTTATAACAAAATTTAATGCTGTTTGTCTATGTTTGGCATATAAAACATATGGATCCCTCTTCAATTAACAATAGAGAATACTGGCACTTAAGGCATTCATTGGCTAATGCAACCATGAAGTGATTTGATCCAGTACTTACCAATGGCTCACTGGAGACCTCTGATATTTGAGAGAAACTGCCTAATGAGCATGTTAACTACTCATTCTTCGAGAACAAATTAAGCACTATCACTTTGTTACCTCATTAAAATGCATCATAACAGTATATATCTTGCCTTTTTACTTAGAAATAATTTCAAATTCACAAATAAGTTACAAAAGTAAAAATACCACAGAGAGCACCTGTACATCTTTTACCTGTATTTATCTACTGGTAATTTTACCCCATTTTCTTATCATTTGCAATCATGCACATTCCCACTCTGTCTGCACACACACACGAATTTTTTTTCTAAATTTTTTGAGGGCAAAGTACACATCATAGCCCTTTATCTCCAAATACCTCAGAGTATATTTTCTATAAATAGGCATATTATATAGTTAACAGTGTCAGCAAATTTAACATTGATACTTTTTGGTAATCAAACACAGGTATACCAATTTTGTTGGCTGACCCAATAATGTCCTTTATAGCATATTTCCCTCTCCAGTACTGAATGCAGTTTAGAATCAGGTAATGCATTTATTTACCACATCTCTTTAATCTCCTACCTTCTAGAATGTTTCCACAGCCTTTCACTGTATTTTATGACACTGACATTTTAGAAGACCACTCCCACCCTTTTTTTAGAAGAACATCCCTCATTTAAGGTTTGTCTGACATTTCTCATGATTATATTGAGGTTATACATTTTCAGGCATATTAGGTTATATATTCTCAGAATAGTACATAGAGAGTCATATGTCCTTCTCAGGGCACCACATCTGGAGGCACCTTGGTCAAGGTATTGTCCAATTTCTCTACTGAATAATTACTATGTATTTTCTCCCTTTCAACTAAAAGCGGTCTGTGGGGTAACACTTCCAAGAGCATGCAAATAATCGCTTCTCGGCCTTTTGGCTAAGATCAAGTGAAGAGCATGCAAATATCCTGTTCCTCATCAAAATTTCCCTAGATTTAGCATCCACTAATGATTCTAATCTGATCCAATATTTATTATGATGGTTGCAAAATGATTTTCCAACTCTGAAAGTCCCTTCGCATTTACTAGTCAATTCTCGGCATTTTTTTCTGAAAGCAGAAGTAAACCATGTATCTTCACTCACCACAAAAGCTAGGATTTCCTTAAAATTCAATGTTAAAATCTGTTTTCACAGTTGGTGGATAGAGGAAATGTTGCAAACCAAAGTTGTTATCATCTTACCCCATCTTGCATGTATGAAAAAGAAGGCGAAAAAAAAAAGAAAGAAAAAGAAGGGGAAAAGGCATGTCACTTAACGTTAACATAATCCCTTTATTAGGTATAGCAAACATGTCCACTTCTGCTCTTTTCCAGAAGACACAGAATTAAGTTGGGTGTCAAACAATTAATCCATCCCAGATATCTGGTAATATTTATCTTTAATAAATATTATTTATTTATTAATAATACTTATTATTAAATATTAGTAATAAATATCTTTAAATATTTATTTAAAGGCAGGCATCTCAAATTCCTTCAGGGAGGAGGCAGGGCACAATCAATTCATGTATGTTAATAAACAGAAAAAATGATCTTCTTGGTATCATGTCCATATCATTAATTTCTGCTCTCATCTTTATTATTTTCTTCCTTCAATTTTCTTTGGGACAAATCTGTTCTTTGATTAACTTCCTGAGTTAGTGACTTAATTAGCTATATTCTAAAGTTTTTGTTATTGCTGTTACTACTTATGTATTACAAAAATTTTCAAACATATATAAAGAGAAAACATTTATAATGACTATCAAATACCCATCTCTCAGCTTCAAATCATGGCCAATGTTTCTTCATTTTATCTGTGCACATATTCCCAAATATCATTTTATTTCATTTTTATGTATCTCAGTATCTATCTTTAAAAGGTTTAAGACTTTTTTTTAACAAAATCATAATACCAATATACACCTTAAAAGGGGGGGAGGGTAATTCCTTATACCATCACATTTCCAGTGCCCAAATTTTGCCAAGTGTCTGCCCTTTTTTGAACACCTGGTTTGTTAAAAATCACGATCCAAAAAGATCTACATGCTGTCTTTTAATTTATAGGTGCCTGTCAATCTGTTTTTGTTTTCCTGTCTTGCCATTCATTTGTTAAAGAAACTGGGCTATTCGTCCTATAGAATTTGCCATATTCTGGAGTTTGCTGATTGCATTCTTGCAGTATTGTTCAATAAATTCTTATATATAGTCTCTGTATTTCCTATAAAGTAGCGGTTGATCTAGAGGCTTGACAGGATTTCGGTTTAATTTTTTTATAGCAAAAATATGTCTTAAATGGTGCTATGAACTCATTGGAAAGCTATAATATCTGATTGTCTCCTTTTTGTATTGTTAGCATTGATCAATAGGATCACGTACTGTCAGCCTGAACCATTCACCATAAAGCTTTGTGTCAGACTGTCACCCAATGGTTTTAGCAACCCTTGATGAAGAGTGCCAAGACATACTGTTTCATCAGGGTTTACAAAATGATGACATTCTAGTTGTTCTTTTTGCATTTATTAGCTGAAATTTTTTTATAATGAACTTTCATCAACTATTTTGTGACTCTGAGGTACAGTTTATATGGGTAAGACAGAATACTTGATTATTTCTTTACCAGCTTCTGAATGAACTGGTTCCATAGTTTCTTCTAAAGGTGACCAACATTTTGTTGATTTTAACTTAATGTGTTTAGATCCACTGCAATAATTATTCTTCTTGAAGCTCAAACTATCTTGGGCAATGGCAGCCCCATCAGAGGGCCCTCTTTACGTAACCTCAAGTTGTCTCTGATAGTTTCTTCTTTTCCTTTTTTTATGACAAGATGTCCTACTATGGCATACCCAGAGCTGGAATCAGCCACATTTTTCAAGAAGCCCTGGTTCATTTTAATAAAAAATAGTATTTTGTTGCTCAGAGTCCACAGTCTCTCATGGTTCATCTCCCCCTCCGATTTCTCCCAATTTACCCTTCCTTTCCTTCTCACAATGTCTGAGCAACAAACTGAAGATCTTTGGTGGGGGGGGATTGGGCGAGCCTGGTGGTAGGTACTGAGGAGGCCACGTTTTGCATGGAGCACTGGGTGTGGTACATGAACAATGAATCTTGTAAAGCTGCAAAAATAAAATAAAAGTATTTGGGGGAAAAAATGGTATTTTAAAACTACAGTCTGGGCACTAACACGAGTTTACGGCTACTGGGTTGGTCATTATGTCTAAGCCCTTTTAGAGCTCACAAGCTTTTTAATTCCTGGAAAGACGTGATAATGAAAATACCTCTTTCTATGCTTTTTCTGTCTCCTAAGTTATTGAGAAGTATCTGCCAATATATATTTTTTAAATTGATTTCCAATTTAATTACATTGTGGTCAAAAGAGATCAATTCTTCAAAATTTGTTGATTTTGTTTTATGGTCTAGTAAATGGTCGATTTTGGTAAATGTCTCACCTGTGCCTAAAAATAATGTATACCGACTAAATTTTGGGGTGCTGTGTATGTAATCATTAATCAAGTGTACTAAAGTATTATTCAAATGATATCCTTACTTATTATCTGTCCACTTAATTAATCATGGGTATTGTGTATGTGTTCATTAAATCATGTTTATTAAAGCACTGTTCAAATCACATCCTTACTTATTATCTGCTTAATCACTGAGATGTATATATAAAGTACCTGTTTGTGAATTTAATGGTTTCTGTTTTTGTATATTATTTTTTATATTTTCATAATCAGATACTTATATTTAGAATTATCCTTCTTTCCTGGTAAATTGTTATTTTTAACATTATACAGCAATCCCTAATAATGTGTTTTTTGTCTAAAAGGAATATAACTATGTAACTTTCTTATTCTTTTTTTTTTTTTATTTGACAGAGATCACAAGTAGGCAGAGAAGCAGGCGGGTGGGGGGGGAGCAGGCTCCCCATTGAGCAGAGAGCTGGATGTGGGGCTTGATCCCAGGACCCTGAGATCATGACCTGGGCCCAAGGCAGAGGCTTTAACCTACTAAGCCACCCAGACACCCCACTATGTAACTTTCATTGGTATCATTAGGTATCTTGTCTTTTTACTTTCAACGTGTGTTACCATGTTTTAGGTTTGTCCTTTACAAAAAGAATACAACTAAACAGTGCATTCTTAACCCATTCTGTCAATGTCAGTCTTTTAATTTGAAAATTTAGTCCATTTGTATTTATTGCAATTATGGATACATCTGGAAGTATTTCTACCTTTTTATTTTGTGCTTCCTTTTCACTTATCCTACTTTTTATAATCGTCTTATTTTCTTGCTTTCTTTAAGATTGATCAAGTTTTTTTTTTTCCTAATGACCAAAAGGCTCTAAAATCTTTTCTAGTCTTTTAGTGTTCTAACATGAGTGCTTATCTAAATATCTAAAGCTAACTTTTATTTGTATTTGTCTCCTAAACAACTGTGCAATGCTTTTATTTCACAATGCCTTCCATATGTACTCTTAATTTTTGTTTGAAAATATCTTTACCCTGCTCCCATCCTTTAGTGCATTTTGACTTTCATTGTTACTGTTAAGAAATGTGTTGTCAGTCTGTTACGTAGTCTGGTTTGTAGGTAATCTCTGTTTACTCTCAAGATGTTCTTAAAATATTCTCTTAGGTATTTGGTGTTCAAGCATCTACTATGTGCATAAGTGTGTTTTTAGTATTCTTTTTCTACTAGAACAATACTATGCTTCTTGAATTCAAGTACTTTAGCTCTGAGTCTTTTACCACTTCTATTCATTCAAGTCAATACCTTCAGATACACCTTCCCCATCACTAGTTTTCTCTCCAAATTTGCCTGTTCTGCATTTTATCTTATCCAATCAGTTTTTAAATTTGAATGACTAAGGTTTTGTCACAGAAGTCATATTTACCTCCTATCTTCTCCCTGATCTCCCTGGTCTCACGTTTTTTTAATAGCTATGTTGATATTGTTCTGATATTTGTTTTCTTCTTTTATTTTTAATCATTTTTAAACATTTCCATTTTATTTTTAAATGTTTATTATATTTATTATAATTGTGGCATTTACTTCTTTATTTTATTAATTTTTATTATAATATCAAATATTTAACGGTTCTACTTTCAAAATTCTTGAGGATTTAATTCTGCTGTATTTTATATCACTGACTTTTGCTTAAAGCACAGTCTTTCATCATCATCTTCTGGTAACTTTGGGTAATGAGCTCAACATCAGTGGGGCTTTATCTAGGAATTTCACAAGTGAGACTACAAGTATTCCTCTACAGAGTGGTTCTACATTAATGTCAATTTTTAAGACAGAGGTTTTCTGGGCCATTCAGTAAATAAAACTATAAAACACCAACCACATGAGGGTAAAACAGTAGCTACAAAATCTCACGGAACTTTTCTACTTCACTCAGAACCCACGTGAAAAGAGAAAAGCTTCTTACTTTCTTTCTATAACCCTAATTTTTTTTTTTCTAGTCTGCCCTCTGAGTGGGGCACAACCTTTTGAGTATTAAGGCTTTAGGGGGTAAACTCAGTTTCTAACTCATCTCTCCCAATCCCAGTGGCTCCACTCCTATTTCCCACATGGCAATTAGAATCTAAGCTTCTTAGTTATCAAGAACAGCAACAATAGCAAAATGAAAAATAAACAAAAACTGTAAACAATCTAAGCAGGAGTAACTCCTTAAAAATATGGCCCATCCATAAATGGATCTATATCCAAAACACAATACTAAGTTAAAAAAAAGAAATTATAGTCCAATCTTGTCTTTTTTTTCACAAGTGTGTGTGCATGTATGTGTGCGCACATGCACACACATACATAGTGAGCAATCAATATAGGCTGTGTTTCCCAGGTTAGAATCCCAGCCCCACACTTGATTAGCCCTTACATTAGACAAATAACTTTATTGGGACAAAAGTTATCACTCTAGACCTTAGTTTACTCAGAGGATAATAACAGACTTCGTTCATAAGCACATACGACAGATTAAATAAAAATGATCCATGTATACAAATTTGCCAGTCATGGTAAAGTCTCAACAAAAGTTAGCTATTATTTTAATAGATAGTTGAGTTCCTTAAGTTACAAGTTCGCAGAGAGAATCAAAAGCCCTTATAAAGATATTCTAATATTCAAAACGTGCTTTGATCACCTATAAAACCCATTTCCAACTAACACCTACTATGTATCCTGGTTTTGCCTACCATTCTCTCACAAAAAGTCTAATGTTGTAAACATCCAATTCAAAGTAAACACAATGCAACTCAGTTATAAAGTGAAAATACAAATCTTGAAAAACTGTAGGATTTCATGAAGTCTATAAAAATAATATTGAAGGAAGTGTTCATCTCACAGCAAAACCCTGGGGGAATGAAGATCTGGCTGATCAAACCAATAACAACTGAAGAAGAAGAATGCAACAAGGATGATGACAGAACAGGAAACAAGAAAGAAAATGTCATGGGATTAAGAAAAATCCCTTGAGAAACTGCTAAAGCTCTCAACAGTTTTCCTAAACCAATGCGCTAGGTCTACTCTGTAATGATAAATACTAAGAAAATGAACCAAAGCAAAGGATGCTATTAGACTATCACACAATTTTAGTAGAAAAATTATACCAAGAAAATACATCATTCTTTGTTAATGGAAAATTAGCACAGCTATAATTAAAACCTAAATTTTAGGGGCGCCTGGGTGGCTCAGTCGTTAAGCATCTGCCTTTGGCTCAGGTCATGATCCCAGGGTCCTGGGATCGAGCCCCGCATTGGGCATCCTGCTCAGCAGGAGGCCTGCTTCTCCCGCTACCATTCCCTCTGCTTGTGTTCCCTCTCTCGCTGTGTTTCTCTCTGTCAAATAAATAAAAATCTTAAAAAAAAAAAAAAAATTTAAAAAAAAAACCTAAATTTTATTAAATATGTGGTAAAATAAATGTTTTTATTTTAGAAAACTGTCACTAACAAATCTTTTGTTCATTACTAAGAAACACTTTAAGAGGTATTTTCAAAGTAGCAATTTTCTCACTTAGACTTTCTCATAAATGTGTATTTCTAAGGGGAGAAAGGCTATCAACTAAACTGTTAACAGTGGTTACCCTTTGGAGAGTAGAAAATGAGAGATGAAAAAATTAAGGATTAATTATCTTTTCATACATATACCTTAATAGTGTTTGAATTTGTTACAATAATTGTATTTTTTGTAATTAAAAACAAAATCCCTAAAATTTTAAGATATTTGGCTGTTTTTGTATCAGAGGCCATTACCATGAATTGCTGTAGGAGAAAACAAAGACAATGAAAATTGATAAACAGATCTTTATTGGACAAAAATACTCCAAGTAAGAAAATGATGAATGGAGAAAAGAGCGACCTCTTTAATATACTTGACAGTATAATAAAACAAGTGGCATATAAATTACTTGATGTTGGAAAAATATCCTCAAATGTTGCAGAATGCTGAGTGAACTTCTACTTTTTGGTCTAAGAATGATCTAGAACAACACTGTCCAACACATAACCACTAGCCACATGTAGATATAGAGCATTTGAAAAGTGGCCAGTCTAAATTGAGATATGCTATGAATGTAAAATACCCCCTGGATTTCAAAGGCCTGGTACACCAAAAAAATAAATAAATAAAAGGAAAATGTCTCACTAATATTTTTAAATTTATATACATTGAAGTGATGCTATTTTGAATATAATGGGCTAAAACACATTGACATTAACTTCATCTGTTTATTTTTGTATTTTTAAATGTGACTACTAGAGAATTTAAAGTTAGAGATGAGGCTCACATTTGTGGGCTGTGTTATATATTTAATGCGACAGCACTGGTCTAAAATCTTGCCATATCTTTAAGAGCACAATAACAGTCTGTTTTTCCTCTTGTGTCTTACCTGTTTCAGAATTTTGCACTTTCAACAAGGGAATACAACAAACCAGGAAATCAACTAAAACATAAATGTGTATATAAGCTTATCTTTTCACAGATGAAATACTTTAACGTTCTGTAAGTTCACAATGATCAAAAAAATAAAGCATCAAAAGAAGGAAAGTCTACTTATATTTCACAAATCAGAAAATAAGACTGATTAAACAACATTAACTATATGGTAAAAGTTATCCTCAACTCAAATTTTGGTGCATTTTTTCCATATCTGTTTAGAACTGTCGAGGGCCCTAAATTTAGAATCATTTCTTTACATATTAATAAAGCTTCCTCTGTGTTATTATCCTATCAAGAGCATTCTTATTGTCACTGATCTACTTACAAACTGACAAAACTAAGAGATGCCAAAATCTTTCAGTTCAACATCATGTATGTCCATTTGTAAGGAATAAAGACATCTTAAAAGTAAATTTAACAATGTTTATAATTAAATGTAACATACAAAATATATTAAGTGACACAAGTAAACTAACAGATTTCTGAGCACTAAAATAATGATATACTTTTAAATTCTAGCCATCCGCTCAGAAAGATTCAGTGCTCTTCCATCCCCAAATCTCATAGCAGGGTGAACAGAATCACTGTCAAACCGGTTGTCACACCAGCAACCTGGAAGTCATTATCCCTGACATTTCAATCAATTACCAAGCCCTCTTCATTCCACTTCTACACTGCTTCCAGTAATTTTCTAAAATACAAATTAGATTTGGCCATTTCCTTGTACAAAATTCTTCCGTGGTTCTTTACCACATACAAACTGTCAAGTATCTTGCGTAGCATTATTTGGCCTTATGTGCTCTAACTCCACTATCACCCCTAAAATTACCTGTCTGCCTAGTTTCATCTCTAGCCACTCATCTCAGACTTTACTCCTGGTATGATCAGAAACATGCCCAGCTGCCTTCTCCATCTCTGTGGTTTAAGACTTACCACCTTCTCTGTTGGATGCTTGCCTAACAGTCTCCTACCTGTCCCTCAACCCTCACCTTAAAGATCACCTCCTCTGCAACTTCATCACTGACTCTCCCTGATATGCTCTGGTACTACCGATAAATTCCCACTATATACCTTTACCTATACCTTCATTACAGAAATTATCATATTGCTTTTACAGTTAGGTATTTGCATATCTGGCTCTCTTCTAAAAAGCAAGTTCCTTCAGTGTAAGGCCAATGTCTTTTTATCTTTGTATCCACAATACCACAATAGTACATTTGACACTAAATGAATACTTGTCCAATCATGGCAAGTGAGATTTCTTTTTTTTTTTTAAAGATTTTATTTATTTGACAGAGAGAGAGAGATCACAAGTAGGTAGAGAGGCAGGCAGAGAGAGAGGAGGAAGCAGGCTCCCTGCTGAGCAGAGAGCCTGATGCGGGGCTCGATCCCAGGACCCTGAGATCATGACCTGAGCTGAAGGCAGAGGCTTTAACCCACTGAGCCACCCAGGCGCCCTGGCAAGTGAGATTTCTTGACAGATGATGCTTCCCTAACCTCCAGCTGAGATCTGGGGCCCCATACATTTATTCATTCCACGAACATTTATTGAAAATCTATTATGTGACAAGTCCCGTCTTAGGCACCAGGAACACAACAATAAGCAAAGTCTCTGGCCTCATGGAGCTTACACTGTAATAGTGGAGACAAAAAATAAACATTTAAACATACAACGTCTGATAGTGATAAACGCAATGAAGTAAATGACAGGGACAAAGATACAGAGCGGTAGGGTATATGGCTATTTTAGAAGGCAGAACTATACAGTAAAGCAGAGAAGACCACTCTGAGGAGTTAATATCTGAGTTGATACTTGAAGTGAGTCATGAATTATCTAGGGAAAAGAGAAATTCTAGGAAAAAAGAAGAGCAAGTGCAAAAGCACTGAGGCAAGACAAGCTTGAAACATTCAAGGTATAACAGGAAAACAGGTATAGTAACAACAAAGCAAGAAGGGGCACTACAAGATAGCTAAGGGCCAAAACAAGTAGGGGCTCACAGGCCAAGGCAAGAGCTTTGGAATTTATTTTGAACATGCTGAAAAATCACTAAAAGGTTTCAGCAAGAGAATGACAGGATCTGACTCACCTTTGCTAAAGATCATTCTGGCAGAAATGTGAAGAACTGACTATAAAGGGTAAGAGTAGAAGAAGGAATATCTGTTAAAAAAAAAAAAAAAAGCCTAATAACTAATAGGCATGCAGCATGTCTCCTTCAACAGAGGAGGTCACAAGAAGTAGCCAGAGTGATGATATATACTGAAGGCAAAGCTAACAAAAACTTGGTGGAATGACTGTATAGGATGTGAAGGGAAAAGAGGAATTACTTGGAGAGTTTGGTCTGATCGACCTCAGTGAAGACAGTTACATTTACTAAGCTACTTACTGGGGGAAGGAAATAGGAAAAGAGAAATCAAGAGTTGTGATTTGGACATTTTAAATCTGAATGCTTGCTAGACACCCTATACAGCTGTTAAGGAAGCAACTGGAAATATAAGTCTGAAGCTCAGGGGAGGTGCAAGAATTGGGAGATAAGATTTTGGGAGTCACTGCCATAAGGAACAAGACAAGACTACCACCTAGGGAGGGACAGAGAAAGAAGGCCAGGGGGACTGAGTCATCAGGGAAAACTATGCCCTTTAGATGTAGGAAGAGGAGATGTGGCCAGCAAAGGAGAATGAAAAAGAAAACAGAAGGAACAGAAGCATGTAATATCCCAGAAGCCAAGTGAAATGCAAGGGTAGTGTTAAGTAGAATAGAATATTCTGAAGTGTCCAGTTATTCACCTCAGAACAGTTAAAGTACCATGAGCCTCAGTATTTATACATAAATCAAGCTCACATACTCAACATCTTTCTTAAAAGTTATTTGTACCTTAGTAAAGTTCAGGATTACAAAGTCAGTTCTTCAGTCACAAATACATAAATTCTGCTTTTTCAGCAATGGACATATATAACTTTGGAACTGGGTGATGATCTTGGGAATGCAGCAGTTAGTACTCATTTACAAACTTTTATAGAGTACTCAGTGTTCTGATATCAAAATTAGATTACAAAGTTCTTTTACTTGGTCACTATGGGGAATGAAGTATCCAAGTTAAAAGAAAAAAAGAAGAGGGATTTTTTCAGACAGCTTACCCTTTTTTTTTTTTAAAGATAATAGATGGCTCAAAGAAAGGTCTGCGATAGAGGGAAAATCTCATTTTAAGAAAAAAACTAATAAAGTATAAAACTAACTAAAAAAGTAGTTTTTCTGGTATTTTCTTTTTTTTTTTTTTAAAGATTTTATTTATTTATTTGACAGAGAGAGAGATCGCAAGTAGGCAGAGAGGCAGGCAGAGAGAGAGAGAAAGCAGGCTCCCCGCTAAGGAGAGAGCCCGATGCGGGGCTCGATCCCACGACCCTGAGATCATGACCTGAGCCGAAGGCAGAGGCTTTAACCCACTGAGCCACCCAGGCGCCCCTGGTATTTTCCTTAATGCAAAAGCATTATGCAATAAATCCAAAAATAAAAAAGCTGTATTCTCACCTTACAAAGATAATCACTATTAACATATTGCTATATATTCTTCTATGCCTCTTTGTATTTTTTAAAAAGCTTTGTGAGACTTATCAGCATAGATTCCTGTTAGACTTTCTAAGCCAGTTTTTTTTTTTTTTTACTTTTTCTTGCACTCCAGTTAAAGACATTTCACATCATGAAACAGTAGATTCACGCACATAGATGAGACTGAAACAAATTCCGTAAAACACCTGTACTATTTGCACTGGTCTTATTTTTTAGTCTATTTTACTTTACTTTAATTTAAAAAACTGTAGTCTTATCATAACTTAAAATGAGTTTATTCACTAAGTTGTTTTACTTGATTGACTTTGAAAAATACTAAAGAGCATATTCATGTCAGAAATTTTCACAGCAAGCATAGAAAATGTTCTCTGTTTAAAATATTTGAAATTTTTGTTGTAGAGCAAGATAAAAGGCACAGTAAAACATGAGTAAGTCACCATAAGGTTATATCACCTTACCAGGAGTCTTTAGCAAAATAATAAAATTAGGAATATATCTATACCTAATCTTTCCACACTTTTAAGGTCCTCTACCCACGGTTGAATACACTTCTGCAAATAAAGAAAACAAGAAATGTCCTTCCTTTGCAAAAAAGCTTCACTTTAAAATATACTTGACCTAAATATAACACAGAGGCACTTGTGTGTGATATAATAACATAAAAAATTATACTTGGACAGCAGAGAAATGGTTTCATATTTAAAAACTATAAAATCTGCTAATGAACCACAACCGATTCTGCTGTAGTTTTCTTAATGCATCCTTCCGGAAATGCACTTGCACTAGTTAATACAATGACATATTTTATACTTGAAAACACAAAATAATTCCTACATCCATTTGAAGGTTTATTCTTATTTCTATTCAAACCAGGTTTATAAAATATATTTTATATTTCAAATTAACAGAATAAAGACAATAATTTGTGACATTAGTATCTATAGTTGAAGAGATGACTCTAAGGCCTTCTTTTAACATACCCTGGACTGAAAAAAGTAAGTTTTAGACACTCATTTAGAGGACCTTACATTGATTTTGGTCAAAGGTATGGAGAAAACAGATTCATTAATGGGAAGCATTATCCAAACTGCTAAACTGGGCAATGTATAAAGTTTAACACATCAGGGCCTTATTCACTGTATAAGTCTGCTCGCAGCCCGCATGCAACACAACTATATTATGACCTCCAGATTACTATTTTTTAGTAGAGTACCTGCTTTTTATTGTTTCTGTCTCTTCACCACCTGTCATTTCTTGCCACTCCAAGCATTTTCATTTCTCTCAATCTCATGAGTGCTGTAAACTCCATTGTTCAAAGTATATATAAAATAAGAATAAAAGGCTTCTAAGTAAAGATCAGAGATGCCTCTTATTTGAGCAAAGTGTATGAACTTTAAAAAATGAACTTTACGATGCCTGTTTTGGCCCCCTATCAGATTATTATCTTTATTTGGTGATACTCAAATAGTATTATCCACATTCAAGACCGCCAGAAACTCTACAATGTGGAATCATCACCAGTTCAATTTTATAGATGAGAAAACTGAGCCACAAGGATGTTAAATAATACATCAAAGGCCAAAGAACTAGAATGTGGCTGATTCTAATCTAGAACATCTGACTCTAATGTGTATGTTCCTAACTCTCCTTTTAGCAACATGCTTTGCTGCCTCATGACGATATGAACATCCCAGTGTGACTAGTACCCTCAGCTTTAATATCTCTGACAATCCTTTGGGGAAAAAAGGTAGTTAGGAACAACTGCATCAATTAGCTGATGCTTAGGAGATCAGAAGCCCTAACTACCATCTTTTGCTTCTTCAAAAGCTGCTTCAAAGAACATAATTGAGCCATGGAAGTAAAGAAAAGCCAGAGAAACACCAGTGGGTCAACAAAGCTGTTCAGGAAGTTTTCAGAGGTCTAGCCTTGTCTAAGATTACATCACGCCTGTTCTATAGTGAATCCAAATCCAAGATTCTCCATTACCATTTGAAGATCTACTTGCCAAGGATGATTTAGGACTGTTCCTTTTGAGATGCAGCCACAGATGATCTCTCTGAATGCCTGCTGCGTGTTGTAGACTTCAATAAATACCCCCTGAGTAAATGCAGGGTAGGTATTTTCTGTTCCCTGCTGCCATACCAAACTACTAGCTCACCTGACTCTCAGTCATACCTTAGCTCCTTGAAAGCAAGACATGCCTTCTCACTGTTATGTCCTCAGTGCCCCGCACCAGTCCTAGCAATGGATGGCATTCAATAAATGATTGATAAACAAATGAGTATAAATACAAAGGTTCCTAACACAAAGAAATATTAATCCAGATGTTTCTCCTTAATTTGAGACTCAATAGGTCAAAGTATTCTCAATGAAAGTTAAGAATTCTTTATCATTGTACTATTTTTTTAATACAATTCATTACCTGCTTACCTACAAGTGGACCTTTCTTAACTTGTGAATGTAACACATGGTACATGTCTATTTACAGAAAGAGACCTTATGTGAAAACTAATGGTGAGAGCAAAATTAAACCAGGTCCAGGTTAAAGCCCTCTCCTCCATACCTGGCTCATTCCGGAATACCACAATGTACTACCACCATCAAAGAAATGATGCTCTCTCTATATATATATATATATTTTAAAGGTTTTATTTATTTGACAGAGAGAAACACAGCGAGAGAGGGAACAAAAGCACAGGGAATGGTAGCAGGAGAAGCAGGCTTCCTGCCGAGCAGGGAGCCGGATGCGGGGCTTGATCCCAGAACCCTGGGATCATGACATGAGCCGAAGGCAGACGCTTAATGACTGAGCCACCCAGGCGCCCCGATGCTCTATATTTTTAAAGTATTAACCATTTTTACAGATAGTTAACATACAGACATATTCTAATTATGAGATACTGAAAAGTACTAAGACCGTAAATGTTTCCCAGATTATAAAAACTTTGTAGTATGTTGAATTTAAAGAACTGTACATGGCAACATAATTTAAATTTGTACTGCACTAAAAAAAGATGATGAACAAAAGTACTATGCTAAGTGTTCATATATGTTATCTCATTTAACCAACATACTTTAAGGTATGTACAACTATTACCATTTTAAAGATAATACCACTAAGAATCAAGGTCACACAACTAGCTAGTAAGCGTTGGAGCCAGAACTGAAACCCAGCTTTGACTGATACTCAAGCTCATAACTACTCAAAACTCTACACCCTACAGTATACCCTCAACAACACAACTCTTGAATTTTCTCATACTAACTTTAACATTGTGATAACATACCATATTTATTTTTAATTTCATCATTCTGAGAAGTAAAATTAAGGAAAAAATTGTTTACCTTCATGAGATCTATACATACTTTCCCAACTTAACCACTGAAATCTTGAATCGTATAGAGGCCGTTTACCACTAACTTCCCCTTTTCTGAAAATTAAGACTTGGACTATGAAAACACTGTTGGCAGTTACCACAGTGCTCTGTATAAAACTTGCCACAGCTATTAGTGGCAGTGGTCATTACTTTGGTGACACTTGGTGAAGTCTTAGAAGATCTGTATTCTCTAATGCTTGTTCTCAAGGTTTTTATAATAACTACATACTAAATATTGAGTAAAAACATCCGGAAACAAGAAAATTAAGTGGTTAAATATAGTAAATTTCTCTCTACATGCAATAGCTCTTTCAGAAGATCAATTGTATGCTATTTTTGTTCCAAAAAGAGCAAGGAAGCCAGTTTGCAGATTTTATTTGTTTATATGCCAACAGGCTAAACATAAACATTGAAGGAATCAGTGTTCTGTTTTTTTCAGTACTCAAACCCAACCAGAGAAAACAACTAACTATATTCACCATGGCTTACATATTAGACATTTTTTCCTTGTCTCCTTTTCTGACTTACTTCCACTTAAAACCTCAATGAATTTTGAATCATGGGACATGAGTGGTGGTATAATTAAAGTAAACCACCGGGGCTCCTGGGTGGCTCAGTTGTTAAGCGTCTGCCTTCGGCTCAGGTTATGATCCTGGGGTCCTCAGATCGAGTCCCATGTCAGGTTCCCTGCTCAGCAGAGAGTCTGCTTCTCCCTCTCCCACTCCCCCTGCTTGCGTTCCCTCTCTCACTGTCTCTCTGTCAAATAAATAAATAATAAAGTATACCAAATATCTTTTCTTTCTGCTCTCTTTTTTAGGGAACAAAGGAAATTCGAAAGTTCTGCAGAAACATACTCAAATAAGCAGGACTTCTGGACAGCTGATGACGTAGAAAGCTGGAGAATATCATTTCCACCCATAATACACACAAAATAATGTGCAATCACAAATTTTCTTGAACTCATCAGAGAAGCAAGGTCATAGGATAAGCAACTAACCCCCGATCTAAGGAAAGAAGACAGGGTCCTCAAACACTTTTATTTGATATACTTCAACAGTCTTCTCTGTCTCTCCATACTCAATCACTTGACAAGTTCCACTGATCATGTCTGAGTATCTCCTCAATCTGTCTAGTTTTCCCCATCCCTAAAAATATTCCCTTCTTACAAATGCCTAAATTACTATAAAAACCCATCTAACTGGTCTCTCCTTGTTGCTTACTTTCTATTCATTCTTCACCTTGCATCAAGAATGACCCTTTTAAAACAATTAGCTGCTCAGGCAACCCCCTCCCTAAAATCTTTCAGTGACTTCCCATCATTCTTAGGATAAAATCAACTTTTTAAACATGGCTACAAGACTCTTTTTAACCCAGCTCCAACCAATTTCTCTTAGCTTTTGTGTCACTCTTGTCTTCATATGCCACAAAGCCACATCAAACTTCTTTCAGATTCTTCAACTCTCCACGTTATTGGTTTTCTAGATTTTTTTTCATTTTAGGCTCTACATAATCTCTTCCCTCTACCTAGGCTACTCCCCTTCACCCTCCTAACCAACTTTAACTAATTTCTACTTAACCTTTAGGTCTCTATCATTATTCTTTCTTTAAGAGCTTTACCTAATCATTTTAGACCAGGTGACGTAGGTTTGCCCTATACCTACTGTTATAGCTCTTATATTTGATTATAATTACTTCTTTAATTCTCTTGGTCTTCACCACTGTACTATATGTTCATTAAAGAAGGAATTATGTCTTCCTGCCCATCACTGTATCCCCCACATCTAATACAGTGCCTGGACATATAACATAGAATCAAAATAATTTTCTTTTTTTTTTTTTTTGTAGAATGAATGAATGAAAGAACAAACAAAAATAACAGTTTGGGAACAGAAATTGAAAAGGACAGATTTAAATGGTATTCTGATCAAAAAATGGCATATCAAAATCACATCCTGAAATAAGTAAGACTTTTGGACACTGTTTATGGTGTAGAAAGCCGGAGAATGTCATTTCCACCCTTAACACAGACAAAATAAAATGTGGAAAATGTGTACAATCACAGATTTTCCTGAAGTCTCACAAGAGAAGCAAGGTCACAGGACAAGCAACTTACCCAAAATCTAAAGAAAGAAGAAAGAGTCCTCAAAGGAGAGACAGAACACAAACACTTTCTTACCGGCAGTGAACACCACACACCATAAAAGCCAGTATGAGGAACTCAGTTAAAACGTTTTTAAAGTTGCTAAAGGCCAAATGTGGACTACCTGGAGAAGACAGAACACTTGGCAAACACAGAAACAAAGGGAATTCTCACCACTCACAAATCTTTTCCACAGACCTCAATGGAGGCTCAAAAGACTAAGGACTAGGCAAGAGACAGAGAAGTCTAAGTCTAGCCTTGTAGTGCAGACTTGGGAAAGAAATAACAGCCCATGTGGGAAACATACCAAGCCCCACCTGGATCCTTCTAGCCTACCTCCCCTACAAGGAAAAAAAACACCTTAAGTAGCTGGAGAAAGGTAGCAAATCTTATTTCCCTCCGGCAGCAGTTGAAGGTCCACTGCAGCTAAGGAAAGTAAACAAAACAAAAGCAATAACACCTCTATGCCTAAAGAAGGGGCAAGATTGCTGAAAAAGCCCTACACCTCCGGGACTCAGGGGGAAAGCATCTACCGAAAATTGAAACTGAATCATAGCAACAAAAAATGTCATGCCCTCCTCCTTTTCTCCCAACAACAGGCTAATAAGACATAACAGCAATTGACTACTGTGGGAAGAACAAAAGCAGAGACCTCTCTGAGATGCAAGTTCAAAGGGAAGATCTAAAACGGAGGGGAGAGCAGACATTAAGAGAAACTCTTTGGCAAACCAAACTCAACCCTAAACACAAGGTAACACAAGAAAAAGTTGAAGACTATGGTCAAACCTAAACTCAGCTCCAAATCCTGACCAGACGGAGCTGGCTCAAACCCCCTCTCCCCTCAACACACACGCAAACGTCTCAGCAAAAGATAAAGCATACTCATTTCCAGGCATAAATACCATTTACTACTCTATACAAAACATGCAGATTTTAACCAAAAAAAAAAAAAGAGCAAAAACACAAAAATCAAAAATGAAACAAACATAACCTGCACTGTTAAGAGACAAAGCAACCAAGAGAACCAGATTCAGATTATGACCCTGATGTTGAAACTACTATGCATGCAATTTAAAATAATTATGATTGTGTTAAAAGTTCTAAAGGCAAATATGGACAACATGTACAAGCAGATGGGCAATCTAAGCAGAGAGACAGAAAGTAGAAGAACCAACCAAATGGAAATGCCAGAAATAAAAACTCAGTAACAAAACTTTCAGTGACTTTATCAGTGGACTCAACACAGCCATGGAAAGAATAAGTAAAGATGGATCAGCAGAAATTACTCAAATTGAAGCAAACAAACAAAAAAAAGAATCAAGCCAAAACAGAAGACAGCATTCAATTACTATGGAAAATATCGAATAGTCCAACATATGTGTACTTGAAATCCCAGGGAAAAAAAAGCTGTGACAAGCAATATTTAAAATGATAATAGCCAAGAATTTTCTAAAATTAGTAAAGTATGTCTAACCACAGATTCAAAAAGCTCAGACAACACCAAGCACTGAACACCAAACATCAAACAAATAGAAACCAAAAACCTAGACATCATATTTAAACTGCAGGAAAAAAGAATTAAAGATAAAGAAAAAGCTTAAAAGCAGCCATAGTGAAAAAGACCTATTATATACAGAACAGGATAAGAACTTTAGAAACTATGAAAGCCAGACATGATTAAAATGCTGACAGAAAAAAACCATCAACCTAGAATTCTACACCCAGCAATAATAACTTTTTAAACTGAAGAATAAAAACTTTCTTGGTCAAATAAAATATAATTCACCATAGCAAAATATCCAAGAAGATATATATATAATATATATATATTATGATTATATATATATATATGATTATATGATTATATGATATATGAATATATATGATTATATATATACATATATAATCATCTCAACAGATGCACAAAAAGTAGGACAAAATTCAATATTCATCCATAACAAAAAACTTTCAGCAAGCTAGGAACAAAAAGGAACTTCTTTACCTTGATAAAGGATATCTACAAAAAACCAAAACACAAAAATGAAACCGTGAAAAAAACATTCAGCTTACATCACACACAATCAATCACTTTCCTCCTAAAATCAAAAATAAGGTGTTATGGAAACTGGACTGGGTCCTGACGGAAGAACCAAGCAGCACTTGGAGACTTTGGAAGATCAGAGGTTTATTTAACACCAGGAGGCTCAGAGGAGAGTGATCTCCAAAGGTCTGAGCCCCGAGCACAAGCAGGGGCTTGTGATAATAATTTATACCCTTCTACTTCCACATATTTGGTACTTTTGCGTGTGCAGGAAACAGGGTAGGGAAGAAGAACTCAGAAGGACTTTGAGACAAAGACTGGGATTCCCTTGCCGGTTTGGTCGGCCATCTTATAGTACAGTTTTTCCCTTATCAAAGATAAGGATGATCACTCTCACTATTTCTACTTAACAGTGAAATGACGGTTCTAGCCAATGCAATAAGGCAAGGGGAAAAAAAAAAAGACCTCCAGGTTGGAAGGAAACAAAATTGTCTTTGCAGAATTACCTTCTACATTATAAAATCCCACAAAACTTACAACAAAGCTAGTAGAACTAATAAGTGAGTTTAAGGTAACAGGATACAAGTAGTAGTTTTATATATATTATCAATGAACAAATAAAAATAGAAAATATAAAGAGTATCACTTACAACATCACTCAAAAACATGAAATACTTAGGTATAAATCTAACAACATATATGTAAAGTCTATGCTAAAAACTGTAAGACACTGATAAAACAAATCAAAGAATATTTAAATAAAGGTCATGAATGGGAAGACTCAGTATCAAGATGTCAATTCTCCCCAAATTGTCTTTACATTTCAATCAGAATCCCAGAAGGAATATTAAAGAAATTAACAAGCTCATTCTGAAACAAATATAGAGAGGAAATGAAACTAGAAAAGGCAAAACAATTTTGAAAAAGGAGAACAAAGTCAAGACAACTTACTCTACCTTACACCACTTAACCTGATTATTGTATAGTAATCAAACTGTGTGGTATTGGGAGAAAGAATAAATATATAGATCAACAGAATGGGGGGAAAGTCCAGACACAGACCCACACTATATGATCAGTTGATTTTCAACAAAGGTACAGAGGAAAATCAATGATAAAAGGAGAGTCTTTCCAACAAATGGTGCTGAAACAATTAAAAATTCATACTGATAACAAAAAGATAATTTCTATCCATATTTCACACCACATACAAAAACTAACTCAAAATGAATCAGAGACCTAAATATAAACCCTAAAACTATACCATTACCAGAAGAAAATATTGGAGGAAATCTTTCTGACTTTGAGTTAACCAAAGATTTATTAGATGAAACACCAAAAGCATGATCCATAAAATAAGGAAAAAAAATGTTTAAATCAATAAACTGGACTTCAGCAAAATTAAGAACTTCTGTTTCTCAAAGACGCTGTTAAAGAGAATGAAAAGACAAATCGCAGACTCAGAGAAATTACTTGCAAAATGAGTATCTAATAAAGAACTTTATCCAGAATACATAATGGCCTCTCAAAACTCAATATCCAAAAACAAACAACAATTTGAACAATACTTTACAAAGAAGATATAAAGATGGCAAATAAGCACACCACAGGGGCGCCTGGGTGGCTCAGTGGGTTAAAGCCTCTGCCTTCGGCTCAGGTCATGATCTCAGGGTCCTGGGATCGAGCCCCGCATCGGGCTCTCTGCTCAGTGGGGAGCCTGCTTCCCCCTCTCTCTCTGCCTGCCTCTCTGCCTACTTGTGATTTCTCTCCTCTCTGTCAAATAAATAAATAAAATATTAAAAAAAAAAAAATAAGCACACCACAAAATGCTCAACATCATTTACCACTAGGGAAACACAATTCCATTTAGAAGAAATTCTGCAAAAAGCAAAACTTAAGGGACGGAAAATGTATCAGTAGTTAGCAGAAGCTCAAGTTCAGATGAGGGGACAGAGAGGAATTTTTTTAATTGATGGAACTGTTCCGTATTTTAATTGTGTGGGAGTTACAGGACTGCAAGTTTTTGTCAAAATTGACACAATATACTCTAAGAAAAGTAAATTTTATTGTAAATTATATATCAATTTTTTTAATAAAAAAAATCACATCCTCTAGAAATTCCTATCAAAATGTAAGTGACAGCACTGACTTTTTAATTTCTGATTCTTGGCTTTAAGAAGGCAGGGAGTAATTAGTGCAACCTTAATGAAGTTACATTAGTAAAAGTGAAGATCAATTTGTTTCTTAAAACTTGAAGCTATAGTCTTTCCTAATTTAATTCTTCAGTCATTACTTAAAACTTCCACTGACTTGCTCAACTGAGCATGAGTTAAGATTCTTTTTTTTTTTTTAAAGATTTTATTTATTTATTTGACAGAGAGAGATCACAAGTAGGCAGAGAGGCAGGCAGAGAAAGGGGGAAGCAGGTTCCCTGCTGGGCAGAGAGCACGACACGGGGCTCGATCCCAGAACCCTGAGATCCACCTGAGCCAAAGGCAGAGGCCCAACCCACTGAGCCACCCAGGCGCCCCAAGATTCTAAAACTTAGTCTATTATCTATTCTATACACAACCAAACCATACAATCTTTGCTTTGCATTCAGGGAGATATATCAAACTCTATTTTTAATCTGGATAGTTTTGTTCTGAACAAACAACCTTAGAAAAGAGGGCACTGAGAATATTCTAAAATACTCTGGTAATTCCAAATAACATCAGGCACATCAATATATAATGCTTTTATCTAAAACATACCTTCTTTTCATAATCCCTTGCTCGAAACCTTAGTGACGCACCAGGGTCTGCAAGATATAAATTAATCTTACCCAGGATTCAAGGTTCTCCAAAATTTGGTGTCACTGTACTATTCCAATCATATTTCTACCACTCTCAGACACAAATCCTCCATTTTTTTTTTTTAAGATTTTATTTATCCATTTGACACAGAGAGAGATCCCAAGTGGGCAGAGGGGCAGGCAGAGAGAGAGGCGGAAGCAGGCTCCCTGCCAAGCAGAGAGCCCGATGCGGGGCTCGATCCCAGAACCCCGGGACCATGACCCGAGCCGAAGGCAGCGGCCCAACCCACTGAGCCACCAGGCACCCCACGAATCCTCCATTCTACATCAGATGGCCTCATAATCCATTCACTCCAACTTCTGAAATGCTCTCCTTGAATTGTCTCTTTAAACGTTCCTCTTAGTCACTATTCCTTCAAAAGACTTATCTCAAATCCAGCTTTTTCCTTTAACTGTTTGAAGACACATTGATTTTACCTTTCTGTGAATTCTTGTGCATTCATATCTATGGTATTCATGTCATTATAGACTAACTTATATTCTTCTCTAAATGTTTCACTTATGAATGTCACTTCATATTCTGTAACATAGTTTCTTGAGAGCAAATACTATTTCTCACATGCTTCTTATATCTGCAGGAACATAACAAGTACTCAACAAATATCCCAAGAAAAAAAATTAATGTGAAAGTTAATATAAAAGTAAATTTAGGGGTGCCTGAGTGGCTCAGTCAGTTAAGCATCCAACTCTTGATCTCAGCTCAGGTCTTGATCTCAGGGTCATGAGTTCAAGCCCTACACTGGGCGCCACACTACATGTGGAACCTACTTAAAAAAATTTTTTTTAATCACTTTAAATTTTAAATTAATTTTAAAATAATTTAAAATACTTAACTTCCCGGAAAAGCTCATTTTAAAGTTTGAGGAAATGAAGCCAAGGGCACAAGCTTTCCCTCCCGAGGTCTGTGCTGTACCACATTCATCTTCATAGTTCCAGGGTTGAACAGAGTGCCTAACCTATGGAAAATACTTAATATTCAAATATTTTGCTAAATTTCATTTTCTAAGACCAAAGTAAGAACTGAAACCCTGGAGTTCTATCCAATTCTCCCAAGATTATATTAGTGCCTTGAAATGTTCCCTGATTTCTCATATGTGTTCACAGATTCTCTCTAAATAGATATAAAAAAAAAAAAAAATCACAAAAACTATACTTTCTCCTCCTTTTAAAGCTCACAAAGCACTACCATAGTACTGAGCACATGCAGAGCAGGTAGGCAATATTTCTATCAGATTTCTTAAAAGCAACATAAAGGCAGCTCATATATACTTTTCTGCCCCATGTAAAAACATACTAGTTACTCTTCCTACTGGGAAGATTTATTTTTCATCATCTTTGGCAAAAATTCTAGAATGCTATCTGCCAGGTCCATTGCCCCAATAAATATGCATCCACAAGCAATTATGGAGATAGATAGCTTATGGGGAGGGGGCACTCTTTGGTCAGGTCCCTATGCTGGCCTGTGGTTAGGGGGAAGGGAAAGTGGGGGGAGGGGTGTGGCCCCATGATTAATCACTGCCCACTCTGCTTAGGGGTATTTATCACAGCCCGCTGTCAGGTAAATCACTGGAAAAACACCTCTTCAGTAATTAATGTGAAGTGACGGATGGACAGCCCCTGGGCCCATTAATCAGGAACATCAGCAGCCTACTGAGATTATGAATGTCAGGATGCATAAACTGCCGGTGGATCAATAGGCCCAGGAATTCATCCAAGGCTCTCATTTCCGAGGCATCTCCGGTACATTAGGCTCCCCTGACCCCTCCCCCAATCTGAAATGAAAAGCAAGGCTTCAGAACAAAAAGCAAAGGGCTGAGGTCTGAAGTGACCACTGCAAGAAAACAGTCAAGGAAGCTGGCCGTGGTAGGAAAGGGACGAGGACAGGTAACGAGCACAGAGCTGTCCCTACAGTCCCAGCCTTACAATGATTTGACTCAACAATTTTACAACTTTACAACAGTGGGAATGCGTATGTATTAAGTAGAAACCATACTTTGAATTGTCATCTTTTCCTGGGCTAGCAATGTGCGGTAGGATTCTTGCTAGGGATGCCGGCCAGCAGCAAGGGCGATCAGCCGTGCCGTCGCAAGGACAGACAGCAGACAGACTAACCACCACCCTGCTCCCAAACAACCATGCTGTGTTTCCCTGTCAGTACAGTACTCAATAGATTACATGAGATACTCAACACTTTATTACAAAATAGGCTGTGTGTTCGATGATTTTGCCCAACTACAGGCTAACGTAAATGACAGCATTTAGGTTAGGCCACGCTAAGCTACTATGTTCAGTAAGTTAGATATAGTAAATGTACTTTCAACATGATATCTTCAACTTACAATGGGTTTATCAGGACATAACCCCATCGTTAGTCAAGGAAGAGCTGTACTGACCAAGGGGCTCTCAGATGACTCAGCCCTGGAAAAGCAGGGAGGCAGGTAGATGGTGGTTAACAGTAACTCAGAGCCTGATTATCCATTTCAGAAGTAATCCAGCTTCTTGCTTCTAGTCTTTTACCCATTCTTCTATACATATTTTCTTTTCTTTCCTTCATACTGACACCACTGATATAAAGTAGAGAGAAATAAGAGAAAGAAAATTCAATTTCTGCTACCTAACAACCTACAAATTTCAATTTATTGGAAAAAGAATTTGTATAAAATAAAATCACTGAATTATCCTTGAATTTAATTTAGCCTTATCGCTCGATACTGTGACAAACTGGGAATTGCCAGAAGTACCCAGTGATTTCAATTGAGAAAAAGGTGGTCATCCTGACTCATTAGCATTTACAAAGCATTCTGCCAACAAAAGATACAGGTTAAAGGCTTATACTGTGGTGGGATTCCAGCAATATGAAATCAGGTCGTAATTCTTTTTCTTCCCCAAGCCAAACAACAAACTCTCCATCAAAAGGATCTGTTCAACTTGTAATGTTTACTGGTCACCCGGAGTTTATCAAATTTTGTATGGGAAGTATGGCTGTGCTCTGGTCTCATACTGAGCACATTCCAGGCTTGTGCTGACGGGAATGAGACTGCACTTGCTGCCACATCCCGCCAAACCCCAGCGCTGTGCTTTGTGGTCAGACTCAGGCCAGGGCTGCAATTGTTGGTCAGAAAGTCTCAGAGTTACGGCTGCCTGTTCCGCTAAATCTCATTTCATCCTACTGATGGATGGATGGACAGATGGCTGCTTGGTGAAAGCAGCATTATCAGGCAGCTTCTATGGAGCCTCTGAATGATGGATAGCCCTCTTTCTACTTTCTCCAAACCACCATCGATCCAAGCCATATTTCAGCGGTCAGAAGCCCAGTAATATTAAGACACACAATCAGGTTAAGTTACTTGCAGTGTAAACCTCTAGAACAGAAATTCTAACACCTCTGCTTTGCTGTCATGAACTAGGCTGGAAAATGGTAGAGTTTCATTCTTTCTAGCTGCTATCTCAATGAATTCCAACAGCTCAAAGCCCAAAGGGAACAGCTGGGCTCCACTCCTAGGAGCACTCGGAAAGCTAGTTTGCCTGCCAAATTTTTTACTAGCCAATTCTGCGAAATGAACTCTGCAGTATTAGTGCACAGATCTGTGAATATGTGTACCCAGTGGAGTGTAAAGCCATCAGAACCATACAAACCATGTAGGGTTTGTTGTATGTGGTATGGTTTGTATGTATATGGTTTGCCAGTGGTAAAATCACTAGCCTCAAATATGTGGAGCTTTGGGTATACCAAGCAGACCCTGCCTACCAACACCCAAGGATGATGCTTAATTAAAGCCAGGACAGGGGCGCCTGGGTGGCTCAGTGGGTTAAGCCTCTGCCTTGGGCTCAGGTCATGATCTCAGAGTCCTGGGATTGAGCCCCAAAGCCTGCTCTCTGCTCAGCAGGGAGCCTGCTTCCTCCCCACCCCCCACCCCACCCCCGCCTCTCTGCCTACTTGTGATCCCTCTCTCTGTCAAATAAATTTTTTTTTAAATCTTTAAAAAAAAATTTTTGTCTTTTGCTCATAATCCTGAAATTCTGTTTCTATCCAGTCTCCCTGCCTGGCTTCTACTCTCTTGTGTACATATCACATCGTAAGTACTAATCCTTGCCTGTTTTCACAAGCACACTTCTGCATCCATTTGCTCTGTCGCCTTCTAGACACTCATCTTCAGCTTGTCTATTTGGACTCCATGCCCTCTTTGTTCCTTCCACGTTATCCAGTGCTCTCAGACAGCAACTCAGACTCATATAAGTGGGCCCTGTACCAAAGTTATTTTCACTTGTGTAGCTGGAAGAAATGGGACTCTGGCTCCAGTTTTTTGATAAAGATTCCCTTTGTGATACAGATGTCCTCTTTTTTCAAGCTCCTTATCCCCAAATGACTTCCCTGTGAATGCTTCATTATCAGCTATACCCCAAATCCACTGGGCCTGGCTCCTACCTCGTGTGGCCCCTCCTGACTGACTTGTTGCACCCTGAGTTTATGGTCTAGACAATTTGTTTGTGGGGTCAAAAAAATGTCTCCGTGAAGTGTTGGTCTTCCTGCTCTTATGTAGTTTACTTGAAAACTTTAACATTAATGCCTTAACAACACTTATAGTCCTGTTCCCTGCCAAAAAAAAAAGAAAAAGAAATTATGTATTATTTTTATAAGATACTACTTAATTATAATGTCATATCAAAAATATCACTGCCCTTCACATAATATTAGAGAATTTTTACAGAATCTCAGAATTACATTAGTGAAAGGGATTGCAAAGGTCAGAATTCAACATCTTTATTTTCCAAATAAGGAAACTGAGGATCTGAGGTTGTGATGTCCATGGTTAAACAGATATTAAGTGACAAAGAAAGGCTGGAACCTAGGTTTTAATTATAAGTGCTGTGCTCATTCTATTATATTTCTCAGACATTTCATTTTCATCCTGGGGATTTCAAAGACGGTGGAGGTAATTAGGGTTGAGTGTCATTTGTGTGTGTGCCTGTATATTTGGGGGGAAGAAGGAGACCATAAATAACTGAATTTGGTCACCCATACTGTTGTGCCTCCCATCAAAGTTGCCCACAGGTCATCTGAGAGCCACTCACTATCTTGGAGAAGAAAATTTAATGAATCCCTGGCAACTAGAAACCTCTACTCTTCTCTATTCCTCCATATTTGTCTTAGTCCTATCTAGAAGGTTGAAAATAACAAAAGCAGAAATACATTTAATCCAAGTAGATCTGCTCCATAACTTATTTAAACTAAATGGATATAAGAGCAACGTGACTTCCTCATTTCCAAGGACACTACCTTCTTGTCAAAACACAGCACAAGCGGACTGACTGGACTTCACCCTCTGGTGGCCAAAATGTGTCACTGCTGCATTTCCCAACTGCCAAGCTCCCTCCATATCCAACCTAAAAGCTTCCAGCTAAAAAAGATCTTTGAAAACCAAGTAGTATCACTTCCTCATTTTAAAGATGAAGAAAGTGGTTGAGGAATTCCTCTAGGACTTAGAGCTTTGTGAGTAGGAACTGAGATCAGAACCCAGGCCTCATACCAACTAGAACTAGCAGTAGTCTTATCCTCATCATAGTTGCCTTACCCAGTTTTTCACCCCATATGTGCTCCAGAAATACTAGCTGAACAAAGTTTAATCAGGAAGCTAACTGTGATGCAAAATAATCACATAAAGCAAAACAAAACCAAGTACACTATCCACATCGGTGCTCATCTCCATTAGTATAAATGATCAAGACTTTTCCATCTCGTTCTCACAAAAAGTGCTTCATACACTGGACAAGAACTCTACTATGGCTATTCTTAACACCAGATAAAACACTTCTCCTAAGAATTTTTAAAAAGGCACTTCTTCAGAAAAGGCAGCTTATGTTAAGTGAGTAATAAGAAATGACAATACTTTGAACTCTTATTTCTGTAAACTCCTTAAGTTCAAGAAAGGCTGTTTCATTTGCATTAACCAAATACATCTTAAAATAATTTTTTAGATTCATTTGCAAGGCTATCTAAGTCAACATAACAATCCTTTTCTTCCATGAAAAAAGTCTTTTTACAGAGTTTCTATTTGGTTAAGATCTATTAAGCCATGTCTAAGAGAACAATGACATATTTTTCAAAATCTGCTGCTGTGAACCATATCTAATTATGTTTTCTGTTTCATTAAGGTTTAGGCCCTATAAGCAAAAACTGAAGAAGTGGTAAAGTAGTACCAAGAGTAGTAGTAGAGGAAGAAAAAGAGGAAAAAATAACCAACTACCATTTAATGAGTATTCACCATGTGATAAGGACTATGCTAAATGTCATATATATATAATTTTATATAATATAATAATGTAATGTTATATGTACGTATATATGTGTGTATATATGTAATATATGTAATTACCATATTTATATATACATATATACATATATACGATTTCATCTGATTCCAACTATAATACTACCAGGTGGTTATTACTACCTCGATTTTACAAATGAGAAACCTGAAGCTTAAGTAATTCAGGATCACACAGTTTTGAGCACCAGTTAAGATTTCAAAGTCCCTGCATTTAACTGTTACGATACACCACTTGATATTCAGCAGGATGGTTTCTTACAATAATATATTACTTGCATAACTATTCACAAATTTACTTCTGTATAAATACAAAAGCAACCAGAGTTCAAAGACCACTGCAGTAAAACAAGAAAACCAAAGAGAATAGGAATGAAAGAACTTTAACGTTTTCATGGCATGCCTATTTCCCATAAGCTTCCAGCCTTAAAAGTGCTGACAATAATAATTCACTACTGTCTCTGAAACTTCCTCATTCACCTTGCCTCACCCTCAAAGCCATATGGTGAAGAGCCTCACCAGGTGTCAGGAGAGGAACTCCCTCTCTTCTATTCCCCATAAGAAGAATCTCTATACTTCTTCCTGCCAACTCCCCCAACCATTTGAAAACATTATCCTTCTTTCCATACTTCCCTTTCTCCAGAGGCACATGTGCACATGGGAACAGCAACCAATGAAAGTGGTAACACAATTCTTAGACTGGAGGAAGCTTCAAAGCAGAACATAAGAGTGCACTTTCAAGTCAGTCTAAAAACAGAAGAAACTTGTACATCAAATACCTACTGAAGATGGTATTTTCAGATGTAATCTTAAACAGGATTTAATAGCTACAGTATAATGTAGTATTAGTCTGCGTTAGAGATTTATAGCCTCTGCCTCTCTGCATGCAGTTGCATAAGAATATAGTTTGCATAACTGGAAGAAATATTTCATGAAAAATCTGATTATCAAGACAATGAAATTGTATATATGATTCCAATAGGATCGTAGGGGCACCAAAATACATAAACAAACTATGGCATGAAAAGGTTTTTCTCACAACGAAACACAATTCATGTCCTCAAGTTATTTTACACTCCAGTGACGAGAGTCGCCATGCATCGGCACCAACTGATTTCACGCTTTATAGGCTGGGAAACAGTCCGAAGCTTAATCTCTTTCACACTCCACTGACATGGTAACCCCATAGTTCACCAACTTAACCATTCAAAGTTTAATGTTAGTGCACCTATTTTGACCACCTCAAAATGTAGTCAGACCAAAACCTTAATGTAACTGAACGAAAGCAATGTAACACGTAAATAGAAAGGTGGAGAGAAAACTCTGCTTCCTACTCTGCATATATACCTGGGGAAAAGAGAAAGGAAAAACTCCTTCCTGAACCTCTTTCCCTCACCAGACATCTGGAGGTTGGTCTGTATTTCTAGACTTATTAGAAATCAGTTCCTCTCCTGGGTCTATCCTGGGGTTCACTCACTGATTATCCTATAGCTGACGAGAGAGAGTTGAAAGGGACAATACTTAACTGTACCTCAAACTTGACATGCATTAAACTTCACCTTTCTCTCCCTTTAGGAATCACAGACTACAGCTAATCAGCCACCCAGTAAAGTTTGAAAGTAGAAGCCACTAGGCTTAATCTGTGCTGTTATATATATATATATATATATATATATATATATCACCTCATTTGCTCTCAACTACAACTAAGAGATAGCTATGATTATTATCTCAATTTTACAGATGAGAAATCTGAAACTTAAGTTACTTAAAATCACATATCTTCCAAGTATTGGTTAGGACTCCAAAGTCCCTGCACTTAACTAGTGTAGTAGACTAGAATACACGCCTTCTAAAATTGGAATATGGATGCCCGTGTGGCTAAATCAGTTAAATGTCCAGTTTTGGCTCAAGTCATGACCTCGGCGTCCTGTGATTGAGCCCCATGTCAAGCCCCCTGCTCAGCAGGGAGTATACTTGTCTCCCTCTGTCCCCCCTCCTGCTCATGGGTACTCTGTCTCTAGAATAAATAAATCCCAAAAAATGGGGTAAAACAACAGATGGCAGAGAAGAGCTTTAAAAACAAAACAAAACCAAAGTGCAATAGCAATAAGAGAATAAGGGCAAAGGTGGTGGAATCCCTATGTTAGAGACACAGTCACAACTCTGCCCCTCTCCCTTGCCTCCTTGTGGCTCTGCTAGCAATTGTGAAGGCCAAATGGGCTGGTAAGAATCCGAAAAACCAAAAGAACCAAGTTTCACTTCAAAGCAGGCAAAGAAATCATTAGAAAATTAACAAATAATAACTTCTCTTATATGCAGATTGAAGGTTTGCTAATTAGAGAATCAAGAAAAACAAATCCTGTAATTACCTTAGAATATAATATCTTCAGAGCAATGCTCCTTTAAAAGTCAGGAAGCCTGTACCAAGCACTACAGAAGGCTTTCCAAGAAGTACAGTGTACTGAACAAACATGACTCAGGTATTTAAACTGCATTTTAATCTATTATTCTTATGATACAAAAAGAAAGATAAATGTTAAAGATTGGAAAAGCTAACAATAGGTAATGCCATTTTCTCAGAGTCAAACAAATATTTATTAAGTGCAGATACTGCACTGAGATCTAAGCTGGGACAGTGGAGGCTGTAAAGTGAGACGACAATAATATAACATGGTCTGAACCACAAGAATAATGTAACCTCCCCTTTACGTTGTCCCCACCTAATTGGGAAGGTAAGGTAATATATGATAGCCAAATAGAGAGAAAAGCAGTAAATGATAAAAACCCAGAAAGAGAAGGATCACTAAGCACCTGTAACAGTTGAAGATGTCATAAAATATGTGAAAATGGCCTTTATAAGCTGGTTTAGAAAAAGAGAATCAGAGGGAGATATTCCAAGGAATAGCCTAAACAATATAAAGAGGCACTAAGTCAAAGAATGCTATCGTGGAGACAGTTAAAGAAACTAGTCTAGCTAGAGCCAAAGGTTGAACCATACTGAACCATAACTTGACCCACATTAAATTTTATTCCCCAATCTAGAAATACTCAGAAAACCTAGCCCTTGATATCCGATGAAGACTGCTCTAACTGGCCGAGAGTTTCTAAAACACCACCACTTGGTGGTATGTGTATATAAAATCTAATATATAAATAAATAACAGGATATACATTTGCCTGAGGTAAAGGCCCAGTCATTCTGGATCTAGATAAGGTAACTGGCCTTACTACCATTACAATGACTCCTAGAAAAGGTGAGTCCTATCCGTATCACCCTGACTTTTATAATCTCATTTCCTGGCATGAAGTGGTATTTCTAGTGTCTTCAAAATTTTAAAATCTATCCAATACATACTCTCATCAACAGAACACATAGCCTTACAGTTTTGATGACAGAATGAAACAATGACACCCTGAAAGGAAAAGTGAAATGCCCGATTTTCTACTCCACCAAAGCCCCCCACACTCTGGCTGTTCACTTCAGACACTTTAGCAGAGTGAACAATAGCTTCCATTCAAACTGCCCACGGAACCTGAGTTGCTCTGCTCCTCTCTCATTCGTTCCCCTCCCTCCTCCTCTATAACTCACACACGACCACCTCACACTGCTGGCCGTCTTCCCCACCTGCTGCCCAGCACAATTCACAGGCCGTCACGGATTGTCAGCACTGCGTTCAGGGACTTGGGAAGTACTCTTGTGGGACGACGCAGTGCGTCAGTACAGCATTTTCCCGGACACAATGTCACTCTTTATAGCCAGCTGCAAATTAGTTTCTTCTTAAAAAAATAATACTCCTAATAAGACAGGTACAAGGAGATTTTAAATAACCAAGATTAAAACTCACTTTGGTATGCACTCAGATCAGGGCCGTTTCAAACTCATGCACAGTGAAATCCCATGCCTCTACTCACACAAGCCGTATACACAGTACAAGAACATCAGAAGTCAGTGCTCGCTTCGGCAGCACATATACTAAAAAAAAACACCAGAAGTCAGCTTTCTGATGCTAACAAAAGCAAAGAGACCACCAAAAAAGATATGAATGGAGAATCTTCTTTCCCTTTTTTTCTGTAGCTGTGGCTCCTCATCCTTAGATTTTATTTGAGAACACTTTAAGCTCAGCTGTCAACGTCAATATTTACTTGTCACTATATATTGCTGTGTAAAACCATTTAACAGAAAATTCAGTTAGTCATCAGTATCATTTCATTAGTTTCCAATTTTTTGCCCTATGCTTCAGCAGCACCCAAGTACGATTATCTTCTGACATTTGCTATGACTGACCCTCTCGATACCACTAAAGCCTTCACCCTATACCTCAGCTTTCCAGTGTCACACTGGTGACACATAAGAATCAGAAGCTGGAACAGACTGAAAAGATCATTAAGAGAATGTGGTTAAGAAGAACCTTACAAAACAGTAATCATATCAACTTACTACATCTTCCTGGAAAAAAAAAAACCTTAAAAAAACCCTATAATGTAATATTAAACAATTAAAATCAGTTTCACTATATACTTCATTATTTTTCATTTCTAATTTCTTTGACAGATTTAATATAGATTTAAAATAGATTTTCATTTCTAATTTCTTTGATAGCATTCTTCATTCTGCTTCATTATGCTGTCCTGAAGATATAACTGACCCTCTATTCTTCCTGAATCAGTTCTTCAAAGCCCTACAATAACACAGCTTCTTTACCGCTGCCTGTATGAACCAGACGGAAGCTCTAGAGCTCGACAGGAAGGATGTCCATTTTCGGTTCTTACGGTGGAGAGAGACTAAAAAGAGCAAAGCTAGTATTCCAGCCTTGAGAACTAATGCTAATATTTAACCAGCCCCTCCCTGTTCTCTTTACAACAAACACCAAAATTAAGAAGACTGAATAGAAGAAAATTTCTAAGAGACCCGTAGTCCTTCAGGAAATTGCTACTCTCAAACTTGTTTTACATGAGAGTTACAAACAAAATGACACTAAAGAAATAAAAAAAATATATAAGCAAGCAAATATTTAAATAAACAATATTTTTATAATATTTGCAGAAGTCATAGTTAACGGACTTACCAAATAAATGACATTTATTTTCTGAAATGAAACTCTAGAACATGCAGAGAGATTGTGTCTAAAGGCAAACGGCACAAAGCTTTCCTTCTGATAAACAGCAGTCTCACCTGGAAAATAATAAAAGTTACTTTTATAAAAATATATAATTATCACTTCTTTGACACTAGTCTATGCAGTTAACTTTCATTATATCATTTTGTGAATACTAAGAGCATAACATAGTCATTTACCTACCATAAAATGTGCAAAGAAAATAAACACAAATGACAAAAAAAGTTCTTAGAAGCCCATCAACCAAAAAGAATAAAAAATGTCATCTTTTCTCACTCTCAGTCCTGTGAGAACTGATCTCAGGGGGCAGAAGTGCCTATTAACTGCCATTTAAAAGAGAGAGAGAGAGATAAAAAACAAAATAATACAAATGAAAAACACAAAGATTATCAAGTTCTAGTCATTACTACAGTTCTAACTTACAGGATGGCACACGGTGGATGCTCAATAAGAATATGCTGAATGGATGGCTGGATGGCTATAAAATAAACTAGCAAAGAAAAAATAAATCACATCAGTTAGCAGAGAAATGCAAAATAAATGTACCTTTTTTGTCCATCAAACTGATAAAGATTAAAAAATAAAGCAATAAGGTCCTGTTTTGGTAAATGGAGAACTGAATAAAGTTCACACATTGTTGGTGGAGGTATACATTTTATTAATGTATAAAGCATTTTAACAAATTTCAGATAATGAACTTTTTTAAATTTTTTTTTTTAAGATTTTATTTATTTGAGAGAGAGAGATCACAAGCAGGCAGAGAGGCGGGCAGAGAGAGAGGGGAAGCAGGCTCCCCGTTGAGTAGAGAGCCCGATGCGAGGCTTGATCCCAGGACCCTGGGATCATGCCCTGAGCCAAAGGCAGAGGCTTTAGCCCACTGAGCCTCCCAGGTGCCCCCAGATAATGAATTTCTACCAGAATACTTATTCCAGAACTATTTATAATAGTGAAAAAATTATAAATGACTTTACTGTGCACCCATATGGGCAAGGTAAAATAAATTATGGTACATCTAAACTATAGAAAAACAGACAATCATTAGAAAGAATAATGTAGCTCTATAAATACTGATATAAATACCTACAAACATATTGAGATTTTTAAAAATGGAAAATTTAACAAGAAGGGTACAAAACCAATATAAAAATCTTGAAACATTCCTGAGACACAAAAGTAGATTTGAACAAATGGACTCAACACAATTCAACATCATAAAGATGTCAGTTCTCCCTCAAGTAATTTATGAATTTAACATAATCCCAATAAAAATTTCATTTGAGTAAACTTCCTTATGGAGATAGACACCTGATTCCTAAAGTTCTACAGAAAAATAAAGATGCAAGACTAGCCAATGAAACATTAAAAATGTTAAAAGCTATTCCTCAATAGATTATCAAGCCTCTATAATTAAGAGAGTGATAATGGTACAGAAATAGATAGTGCAGAAGAGTAGAAAGTCCAGAAATAAACTCAGTGGAAACTTAATGTATGCTAACGATGGCATCTCAAAACACTGGGCAAAACGGCACTTTTTAAAGAAAAAATATGCCAGGGCAACTAATTAGCGTTTGGAAAAGGATTATTACACTTGCATAATATTCATTAAAAAGAACTCTAAATGGAGCAGGGATCCAAACAAAATAACTAAAATAATACAAATACTAGAAGAAAATATGTAAATTCTTCTCTACCTGGGGGAAAGGGAAAGGTATTCCAATTATAACCTATAATTCAGATTCAACAAAAGACTGAAAAATTAAACTAGATAAAATAAAAGCCTAAACATACACACATGCACACATGTACACACATGTGTCAAAAGACAACTGACAAACTGGGAGAAAATATCTGTAACATATGTAACTTATAAAGAGCTAATATCTCTAAAAATAAAGAACTCTTAAAAACTGAGGGAGAGGGGCACCTGGGTGGCTCAGTCGTTAAGCGTCTGCCTTCGGCTCAGGTCTTGATCCCAGGGTCCTGGGATCGAGCCCCGCATCGGGCTCTCTGCTCTGCAGGAAGCCTGCTTCTCCCGCTACCATTCCCTCTGCTTGTGTTCCCTCTCTCGCTGTGTTTCTCTCTGTCAAATAAATAAAATCTTAAAAAAAAAAAAAAAAAAAAAACCTGAGGGAGAAAAAACCCTAATAGAGAAATTAATAATAGTGTTCATATAAAAGATATTTTCATATAAATTCATATTCATATAAAAGACAATTCATATAAAAGATATTTTAATAACCTTTATACATATGAGAAGATGTTCAACCTTACTATAAACAAAAGAAACGTTAAAACTATATGGAGGAAAAAAAACTATATGGAGATACCACTTCTTACCTATAAGGTCAGCAAAAATTAAGAAGTTTTAACACATTTCGGTGATAAGGTTGTGGGGAAATGAACACTCTCATACACCGCTGGTAGGAATTCAAATTTATACAACCCCCAATAAGTGTATTTAACAATATTTATGAAAATTACACATAATTCTAAACTTCTGACCCAACCGTCCCATCTTAGGAATTTACCCTAACACTTATTTCCAACATACAAAAATATATATGACCAGGCTAGGCTCTGCAGCACAGTTTGTAAATGCAAAATATTGGAAACAGTATAAAAGAATGGTTAACATCCTCACAATAGAGTAGTACTACACAACTGTCAGAGGAAGGGAAAGACAGAGAGGGAACATTGAGTCTGTAAGTTGATATGGAATGAATTCCAAAATATATTGTGTTAAAGGAGAAAACCAAAGTACAAAAGAGTTATCAATAATATGCACCTTTTGTGGAAAAAAGAAGAGGAAATAAAATATACACGTATCTCATCATTCCTGAGGGAAAAACACCCAGTAAGGACAATTCAGAGAATGATGAAACTGGGTATCTATGAAGCGTGGGCAGAAACAGGCAGTTAAGGGAAAAAGAAGGCTGACACTGCTCTGAGTATGTATGTTTGGTACAATTCTGACTTTTGAAACCATGTTAATGTTCCACCACTCAAAAATAAGGAAGATCAATTAGGAAGGGAAGAAAAACTTAGAATAAAAATAGAACTGAACTATACTTCAAATGACTAATATAACCATGTGAGGGAGGGAAGAATGCTGGAGAGAGAATACTAATCCAAGTAATTTTTAAACATGGTTTCTAGACCAGCGCTGTCCAAAGGAAACATAATGGGAGCCACATAAGTGCTTTAGTATTTTCCAGTAGCCACATTAAAATAGGTGGAATTAAATTTATTAATAAATCTTATATAAAAGATATCTAGAATGTTATTTTAGATTTAATCAACATAAAGACATTACTAAAACACTAATGATATATTTGACATTCCTTATTTCATAGCAAGTTTTCAAAATCCAGTGTATATTTTACACTTACAACACAACTCATGGGTAGTAGCTACCCTATTTGACAGTGGCGATTTACACTACATATCCTTAGGCTAAAGGAAAACCTATCAACAAATACTGAACTCTCCTTAGTAGGTATCTTTTAAATGGTGGTATGAGTAAGCAATTCTTAAACTATTTGCTGATATTCTAGGATTGAGGCAATAAGTAAAAATATGAAGAATAGGGCTAGATTTCTCACTGTTGGAAGAGGGTACAGAATAAACCCTGCAGTATTGGCTGGGATCAGAGGTATCAGTAAACACTCAGTGCTTTCAGTAGACAGATGAAGATGTACTGAGTGTGTGTGGATGTACACACATACACCACATACGTCTATTTCCCAGATGCCCGCCAAGAGGGCCTAGGGCAATGTTACCAAGTAGTAACAAGGGCATCTGGAGTCCACGTCATGGCTTTTAAAACCATTCTCTACTAAAAGGAACCTTTTAGAGCTCCTTGAAGAAATAACTCATTCCAGGGCTCAGGATGGGAAAGTACAAGATGAGCCTGAACATTTTTGTTGTGATAAAAAGTAAGGCAGTACTCAAAGAATGAGAAGGGCAAGTCAAAAGGAGACAGGAATCAGCTTGAAAGGGCTCCCACTGGCCAAATCAGGGACAGCAACAAAACAAATAATTATGAAATAAAGTATTATTATAAATAAGTGTAGGAAAAAATGGCAGAATTAGACACCATTTAGGAACTGTCACGAAAATGATTCAGGCAGAAATCACTGATTGATACTAAAATTGGTGAGTAAAAGTTTAAGAAGTAACAAGACATTCATAAAGTCTCAAACTGCTTTTTCAAAGATACTTCAGAATTACAAATAAAAATGTGGGGGCACCTGGGTGGCTCAGTCAATTGAGTTCTACCTGGGGGAAAGGGAAAGGTATTCAACTCAGTCAGTCGAATGTCTAACTCTTGGGTCATGAGATCAAGGCCCGCCCCCATCAGGCTCTGCCCTGGACGTGAAGCCTGCTTGAGATTCTCTCTCCTTCTGCTCCTCACCCCACCCTCACCCCTGCTTACATGTGCACACAAGTGCGTGTTCTCGCTCTCTTAAAAAAAAAAAAAGTGAATGTACTTAACCCCACTATACACATAAAAATAGCTAAAATGGTAAATTTTATTATGTATATTTTACCACCAAAAAAATTACAAAAGGAAAAATCTTTAACTAAACTGGAAAACCTGGCAGGCACTACCTTTCAAAAAACTTAAAAAAAAAAAAAAAAAAAAAACCAAATAGGTTTTTTTTAAAAGGTATAAAACAAGGATGGATTTTTAATGAAGTGATCCAAGATCACTTTACCAGTAATTCAACAAACTACACCTCCTGACATGATGCACTGAGAAGCATAACCTTACTTCTATGGTACTCCTGCCAAAAATGGATAACCTAAATCCAATCATGAAAAAACATCAGATAAGCCCAAATTAGAGGCATTCTACAAAATAACTGACCTGCATTCTTTAAAAATGTCAATGTCACAAAAAAACACAGACTGAGGAAATGCTCCAGATTAAAGGAAACTAAAGAGATATGACCAATGGAATGCACTCCATGATCCAGAATTTTCTTTTGCTATAAAAGCACATCATTGGGACAAGGGCTGAAATTTGAACAAGTCTGTAGATTAGAAAATAATATTAAATCAATGAGAATTTCCTGATTTTGACAACTGTACTGTGGTTACATAAAAGAATATCCTTATTTTTAGAAAATGCACTCTGAAGTATTTAGGTATACAGAGAAATAGGCCTGCAACTTACTCAAATAGTTCAAGAAATAGATATACAAACAGTGTGTGTATATATATATATATATAGAGAGAGAGAGAGAGAGAGAGAGGGAGAGAAAGGAGGAGGAGGAAGAGGAGAAAGGGAGGGTGGCAGAGAGAAGGGAAATGTACAGAAGTGTTAACATCTGAGATATCTGGGTAAATTTTTGTTATTCTTGTAATTTTCCTGCAGTCTGAAATAACGTCAACATAAATTAGCAGGAAAAAAAAAGACGTCAGCACAGTACCTGGCACAGAATCTGTAATCAAATAAATGGCAGCTATTAGATGTTGTTAGTATTATCTCTAGATTCTGCACACAAAAAAGTCCTCTTAAGAGATACATACATTGAGGCGCCTGGGTGGCTCAGTCGTTAAGTGTCTGCCTTCCCCTCAGGTCATGATTCCAGGGTCCTGGGATGGAGCCCTGAATTGGGCTCCCCGCCCAGTGGGAAGCCTGCTTCTCCCTCTCCCACTCCCCCTGCTTGTGTTCCCTCTCTCGCTGTGCCTCTCTCTGCCAAATAAATAAATGGAATCTTTAATTAAAAAGAGAGAGAGAGATACATTTATGGTGGGAAAAAATGAAGAGGGAGAAGCAAAATAATACACATTTCATTTAAACATACTTGCACAAATACATAAGTAAATGCACAGAGAAGACTAGAAAATACACACTAAACAGTCAATAGTGGTTAGCGCTGGGTTGAGGAATCGAAGTCATTCTTATTTTCTTCCTCATACTTATCAGTATTTGCTAGCTTTCTTATAATGAAGATGAATCATTTTTATGTTTTTTTCCCAAAATTATTTGTAGAAATTAAAGGGACAGCCTGCAATCGAGGGAGGCATGACATTTTTCCTTTTCTCTAATAGTACCCTCTCTGCAGACCCATTATTTAGTTATTGTTTTTGAGCACCATATGCTGTTACTTGCCTTTCATGTATTAAAATTATAATGATCATGTAGTATCATTTCACATAAAAATATTGCAGTTAGTCTTCTCAAATCCTTTCAGCCCTGTGGGTTAAGAGAGTGGAATGGACATACCCATATAAATTTGCTTCTTTACAAAATCCTACTAACATAAAAGTTTGTTTTTTAACATACAAATCAACAAGGATGTTAGGAGAAAAGAGTAACAAAACTTTGGAAGTTGGAACATACAGAGGGTTTCTAGCACGTCCCTGGGGAGCCAAATCCCAATCCAGAAGTAGAGAAAGCAGAGACCCAACCCAGTTTACAATCAGAAACTCACGCAAGGGTCAGGAACTGCCAGCACCATCTCTAGAATTGGAAGTGAAATGGAGACTATTTGAGGAGCAGTTAGATCCTTAGGTCCCCTTCTCCCCCTCGAAAAAAAAACTTGAGGTTATCTCTGCAGACTGTAGAAGCAGAAGGGATGACCTCTGGCTTATGGGCTGACTAAAACTGCAGAGGGCTTTCAAACAGGGTGAAAGTGAGCATGTTAATAGATCTATTGTTCCTCACCCCATCCCCACACATCAGCTCCCAAAAAAATGTGAATTGTAGATTATCAGGACCTCTGAGTACCTACAAATACCCAGCACTACATAAAAATAGACAAAGAGCACCCCCTCACCAAGCCACATCACTATTAAATGACAGAATAAAAGCAGAGACTCAACAAGTTTCCAAGGATTAGGTCCAAACAAAAAATGAGGGCCCACGTGTTTGCTGAGGACTTCTCAAGAGTAATAGAAGACAAGGAAAAATAACTATGCCTTCAAAATTCTGAAGAAAAACACTTCCAATCTAGAATTTTACACTCATCCAACTATATTCATCAAATGTGAGGACAGGAAAAAAAAAAAAAAAGACACTTTGACATGAAAAGGCTCAAAAAATTACCTCCCATGTACACTTTCTTAGAAAATTACCAGAGGACTGAAAATTCAAAGTTGTAACAAATTCGAGAAACCACGGATTCTTTGTAGCCATGGAAAATTGCCAGGAGCATCAGTTTTAAATCCATTCAATTAATAAGTACAACTAAAGCCAGCAGGCACTTTCACAAGCCAAACAATCAGGGACAGATTGACTCCAAAAAACACACTCCCTATCGCCAACCAATGAACAACACCAACACCCAAGTAACCATGCTTCTATAGATGATGTTAACCCACCTCCACCTCTTAAAATCCTCCAATCCCGGGGCACCTGGGTGGCTCAGTGGGTTAAAGCCTCTGCCTTCGGCTCAGGTCATGATCTCAAGGTCCTGGGATCGAGCCCCGCATCAGGCTCTCTGCTCAGCAGGGAGCCTACCTCTCTGCCTACTTGTGATCTCCCTCTCTCTGTCAAATAAATAAAATTTAAAAAAAAAAAAATCCTCCAATCCCTGAACTCCACCCTCCCCAAAACCACTATGTAAGATTAACAATCTTCTTTGTTCAAGGAGATTATGACTGATGAGATATTTTAGATAGTGGGTGATGGTCTCATCACCCTTGGACACCAAATGAAGAAACAAACCAAAACAAAGAAAGGCATGGTGTATGGAAAACAGGATATCTAACACAAGAGAGAAGTGAAGGAACGTGGGTGAATGGATATTCCAGGATTCCAGGATGCAAACTACACCAAAAGTAGAAGGCAAACAATTCAGACTGAAGCAGTGTGACAGTCAAGAAGGTTGAAGGCTGTCATCCCCATGCTCGCTGCCATAATACAGCCTTTTTCATCCAAAACAACTAATAGAGGAGGTGCTCTACCTAAGTAAAAGGGTAAATGAAGAATAAGGAAGATAAGGGTTACAATACTGGGAATCAAACTGAAAAGGAGAGAAAAGTCTAAAGATAACAGAGGGAAATCTTCCCAGGAAAAAAGCTGTGAAGTAGGCCCAGATAGTAGACGGTGAAGGTCTCCAAAGAGAAGTTGCTAAAAAAATTTTTTAAAGAGAAGAAAATTGGAACTGACAGATTACTGTGACCTTGAGGAAAACTGCACTGAGAGGCTACTATTTCAGACACTATCAGCAAGTAAAACTTGCACAGGCATAATAATGTAAACACATCAACTATCTCATTTAACCAAATATTTAACTAAGTTAGAAAGCAAGAGGTACAGAACAGTAGCAGTGGTGGTTTAAGAACAGTACAGCTTTCTCTATCATAACAGAGACACACTCTCATGCGCGCGCTCTCTCTCTCTCTCTCTCTCTATATATATATAATGAAAGAGGACAGCATTACACATATATTATTTTGAAACATGGGGATACATAAATGCCAGAAGAAACAGCTTAAGGAGCTAAAAGTGGTTACCTTTAGGGAGGAAACCAGAGAGCATGGGGATTCACTATATTTTGTTATAAATCCTTTTTACTATTTGACTTTTAAAACTTGTCTATTTTAAACTATAAGTCTGTGATAAAATACAAAAAAAACAACAACTGATGAATTTCTTATCTTCAAAGTATTGTTCATCATTCAAAAATACATAAATAAAATATTTTCAATTGAAAGGAATAAAAAAATCCTAGGGGAAAAAAGTTTTCCCCTTTTTTGGGGGGAAGACTTTCATATTCCTAATACTGAGAAAACACAAACATACAAAATATAGAAGCTTTAAAAATAAACTTAAAGCAAATAATTACCATTTGAGTGGACAGACAGAATTCAGTCATTGTAACACTAGAAAAATTGTAGGTCTGATCTTACTTACAAATCCATTAATGATCAGGAGAGTGCAAATAACACATTTAATTAAATTTGCTCATTTATCTATTTGGGGAAGTACAATTAACAGCAGTAAAAGAGTCGTTATATAAAAGGACAGAGATGGATTAAAACATTGCCCAAAACAACCAAACCGGACAGTGGATGGAAAGCTAAGTAAAATTACGAGCTTAAAACTACAGAAGAGAAATATAAAGGCTTATTTACCATCATTTCACTGCACAGTGTTGGCATATGAAGTAATTTAGGCCAATGCCAAATTAAATGAGAAAATAAATAAAAACACACAAATTATGTACTTGTATATATACACACATACATGTACATACACATAATTTTTTTCCTTAGAAGAGACTGATAATCCTTATCAAACAAGGACTCATGAAGGATTACACCCTAAAAACAAAGTACTATTGATACGATCTGACAAGAATGGTTTTATATTTGTTTATATTTATATATAAACTCTGTCAAGGATTACCAATAATGACAAACTGTCTTCAAGACAATTTAACTCTGTTATCTACCCTACATTCTTCATGTAGCTATACTTGGATTATCCTCATTATTCCTGTTCTTTGTGCCCAGGCACTGACCAATCAAATAGTCTACATATCCCAACCTCTCCAGCAGGAAGGTGTGGCTAAGTGACTAATTTTCACCAATGGAATATGAGCAGAAGTGGTACATGTAACTTTCAGTAAATATCCTTAAGGGGAAGGAGATGTATTTTCTTCTTCCTCCTTCCTGATGGTTGGAATGTGAATGAAAACAGCTGGAGCTCCAATAACTTAGACCATACAGTGACTTTGGAAAAGAACAGAATTCATGAAAGAAGAGCACCGTGACAAACCAACCATACCAGCCCTAGACTACTTTTGGACTTCCTGACATAAAAAGAAATACATTTCTATGATGTTTAAGTCTCTGTTATTTGGCTGCAACCAAATCTAACCCCAATTAGTATAACCTCTATACTAAGACCCGCTCCTTGTTTCCTTTCTTTATCTAAACAATCTCTACCTGCTCCTTTGCCAGCCCCTTTTCTGCCTCCCAAACCCTTACTATGAGTATTCACCAATATTCCACCCTTGGTCTTTTCCACTCTTCTCCTAGGCTAACATTCTAAAAAACAAACAAAACAAAACACATACACACGTCTCTATACATCATGTCTTTTATTTGTGCTCTAGTTTTCTCTCCAGCTGTCTATCATTTCACTTGGATGAGACCTAACTAAACAGGAATGTAAGTGATTTTCAAAACAAACGAAATAGATAAATACCATAGTGATGGTAGCAAGAGCAGTGGTTGTTGTGACACTAATAGAGAGCTAATATTTACTCAACGCTTAATATTTGCCAGGCACTATTCTAAGTATAAGAGCTAATCCTGACAATTCCATGAAGTAGGGAGTATTATCACCATACCCATTTTAAAAAACGAGGAAACAGACCTAGACAGATTAAATAACTTGCTCAAGACACATAACTAATGTATCAAAGAGACCATTCAAACCTGGGTTTTCCAGAACCTACCCTCTTAACCAGAGTGCACTAGTACTTTATTCTAAGGATGCTATCACAGCTTCAGACTTTTTAAGTTGTCCTCAGCAACCACACTATAATCATTTATACATTCACCATGGTAATAAATTTTATGCCTCTGGATTTTTAGAAACTGTCAAATATCACTCAGAAATCAGTAAATAAGATAAGAGATCAAGCTAGAAAATACTCTTTTTAAGACAAAGGATATGATCATCAAGTAATGAGACTGGTTTTCTTGTATGACTCTACCAGTTCTGAAAGCAGTTTCAAAAGACAAATTCCAAAGCAAATTTATTTGCTAAAATAAATGCATGGCCTCAAAAACAAATTACTTCAAAAAGAAGAGCATTTATTTTCAAGTTCTTTAGTTTTAAAGCACCAGATTTTAACTACCACTCAAATCATCTAATACCTAAAACTTCTATTAGCACTTGAACTCATTATCTTTCTCCCTACGCCTATCTGAGCTCCTTTCCCAATGTCACTATCAATTACACAAGATACTTGCAAGATCAGACTCAAAATTTTGAGGTGTTCTTGTTTCTTGCAGCTCTTCCAACCCCATGCTGACTGTTCTTCCTCCACAAGTGCCGAGAGCCGCAGAAACCTCGCCGTTTGACACGGTCGCGGCGAGGACGTGGCAGGTTTGCACGGCCCCTGCCACATGAACGGGGATTGATATCTCCTCCTCTATCTCTCTGTGTCACTCGAATTCCTTTTTTCTTTTTTCCTTTTGGCCTAAGCCTTTTGCTCAAGTTGAGGCTCTGACCCACTTAACCCGCTTCTAACCAGAGATCTCCTTACAGAAACAACATAAAGCAACCAAACCATTCCCCCACCATAAAACCGTTAGAGCAGATAACTGCGAGGCTCCCTTCCAATGTTTGTCCACCAAATTATTGCAGATAAGATGATAAGGTACTTAAAGGCCAACAACTTACACAGACCTTTAATAATCTATAGCCAACTTTAGTTCCCCCCTAGAGATTCACATTCCATCATCTACACCAACACCTGCATTCCCTTACAATGGAGAGTACACATAAGATAAGGTAGGAATGGTTAAATATAAAGACAATAGAGTTTTACTTCAGACCTTGCTAAAGAATACACTAGATGAGGCTCCCAGGTGTCTGCTCATCCAGCAGCAAAAAAGGACTTCTACAAACAGCTCGGGCCATCCTATAATAAACTCAAATGTCATCCCTCTTCCTTTGGTTAATGTGCAAAAGATATATGTGACTCAATCTTTTTCCAATACATAGAAACAGAGTCATAAAAATTGTTGTTAAGGGTCTTGTTCAAAATGAGATAAGCCTGTCTCTGCCTCGGTCTTAGAAAAAACTATAGGTTCTACAAAAAACTTTTGTTGATCTAAGCCTCCTTATCTGAGAAAATCATTAACTATTTTCCAGTAACCTGCTGCCTATAAATAAAGAGTCAAAAACCAATGAGGCAGGGGCGCCTGGGTGGCTCAGTCGTTAAGCGTCTGCCTTCGGCTCAGGTCATGATCCCAGGGTCCTGGGATCGAGCCCCGCATCGGGCTCCCTGCTCGGCAGGAAGCCTGCTTCTCCTGCTACCATTCCCTCTGCTTGTGTTCCCTCTCTCGCTGTGTTTCTGTCTGTCAAATAAATAAAAAAAATCTTTAAAAAAAAAAAAAAACCAATGAGGCAGAGATGCCTGCCTGGTGATTGAAAGAAACCTCTGGCTCTCTCATTCCTTTTGCCAACACTGTCCATCCCTCAGGGAACCCCTGGACTGCTTGGGCTGGACCCCGGCACACAAGAGCTATCATGTTTTGTTTTCACATTACCCCACCACTGTCCTATGGAAATAGTCTCCAGTCACTCTCAACTACAGGTTATCCCACAAAGCTGCCAGGACAACCTTTATCACTGTTTTCTTCATATGACTTTCAACAGAAGCACCATCACCTACAGGACCAAATCTACATTCTTCAGCCTAGCCTTCAAAGCCTTCCATTAATTCTTCCTCATTATCACACACTCATAAACCTAACAAATCACATCTCTTTAATACTCATCATCAGTAAAAATCATACCTTTCATTTGTTCAATACTTTTAACACTCCCTTTTTGTCTCACTCAACTCACATATTGTACTCATTTTTGCTTCTAACTTCTCATTGTTCCTCTCTGCTTGGAATTTTCTGCTGTCTTCTGCAGTCAATCTGTTACTCTATCACTTCCTTCAAGATCCTCCTCTTCCTTGAAGCCCAGATAACCTCACAGATACTGCTCTATTTTGTATTCCTCAACACAGGGTTCATCCAGCAGCAGAACTAGAAGAATCTCAAAGAATGACCAGACTAGGTCTTCGTCTGTGTATGAGTGAATTTCTAAGGAAAAGGTTAACTTTCACCAGATTGTTGTGTCAAATACCTTAGAAAGTTTGTTGGACAGCTGCCACAGTGAAAGCCCAGAAATATCCTACAACTTGCCCTGCTTTTCAGTTTGGCAATGGTAAAGCCCGAATTTAAACCCATCTCCTAATTTCCTCACCCAAAATGAATACAAATTTAAAGACCACTGCCCAGAATATAATTCCTGCTAGTTCTAGAAATTGTGCTAGACATTATTCATAAACATGTTTTTTTTTTACTCAGGATACAAAATTTATATACAATAACAAGAGATTCCAATTTAAGTGAGTTTGTGTTACATTAATACATATGCACAGAAAACAGAAAGGAAGGAAATAATCCAAAATGTTAACAGTTACTTCCAAATGGTGAAAATAGAGATACATTTTCCAAATCCTCTGTAATGAGCATGTATTGATTTTATAATAATAGTAATAAGAAACACTTACAAAATTAAAAATGGGTGACATTATAAAGTCAAGGATAAATTCCTTGACTGTGAACTCAAGTGTCAGAAGCAAAGAAAAGTTTCGGGCTACCCAAGGAAACAGACAAGCACAGTACAAAAAAGAAACACTATGGCAAGAAGGAAAAAGAAAAGCAATGTCACATTAACAACATTGGTGGCAGAAACCAAGAGCTACATGGCTCCGGGGCTTGTCAACTCCAGTACTTAATAAATCACTGGTTCTCACACTAGAAGAGTCAAGAGGCCAAAAAGGTCACTGGAAATTCTGAATGTATTGAAGGATGATCACGCTGAGTTTGAAACTGTTCTCTCGGATGGTTGCAGAGAATTACCGATCACATAAACAAATCAAGGCTATTTATCTTCCTCTAGGTCTTTTCCTAAAATGAAAATGTGAATTGAAAGCACAAAAGTTCTGAAAAGATTCACAGAATAAAAAAGTTTAGAGCCATATATAGGCTAATAAACTCATCTTTTCCTAGGTTTTTAATTCCACTCCAAAATCCCTTATTCAAAACTCCTGGAGCCAGAGAGGCTTCAGAAATCACAAATTCATGTATGAGTTTGTACCCCTTTCTTGGACTCTGACTTTCAGTGAGTTTCTTTCCCGCAGCTACCTGCCCCATTTCCAAATCATTCTTGTTACCTTTTCCCTCTGATCTCTGTAAACAAGCAGGATTGCTATTATTATCCTTATTTTACAGACAATAAGAAAACAAACTGGACTACTGGTATAAATTTGAGAGTTTAGGATTTAAATCCAAGTGCTTCTCTTCTTTCTTAAAAACTCTTCTGGTATTCCATGGCAAAGAACTGGAAACAGCCCAATTACAAGCCAATATTAAAATTATGCATATTCTTTTCTAAGAAGCAAATCTCCTATTAAGGAGTACCACCTACCCTTGGCCCTTATTTTTACCTCTGACAAGTTAAATAGTCAGGAGCTGTCACAAATCGATACCATCACATTTACAGGTTAACCTGTGTTATTTGGGAACTTCATAATACTAGACACCAGAACCTGCTGTTTCCAAGAGAGCTTCTCTATTTTTATCCCTAGTCTGAAAACAGCCATGTTTGACATAAAAAGAAAAAAAGACAGAGGAGGGAAAACAAATATTAATAAAACTGAAGAGTGAATTTGAAGAATGGAAAGCTATATAGAAGACTAGCATAAGACAGGTGAAAAATGCACGCCACAGACTGGGAGCAACTGGTCTATGTTTTATTGTGAGAGAAGAAAACCCTCTTCAAATGCAGGCTTATAGCTTGCTGAGCAACACCCTATAACTTCTCTTCTATCTAAAGCTCTGACAACTGGAATTTCTCTGTAATTCAATAAACTCTTATGAGTTACACGAGCTTCACCCATCCTGCTGGGCTCATTAATGGGGAACTCTAAATGTTTTCTCCACCAGCTAAGAGCACATTTTCTGGTGGGTGGCATAGTAGAAGGAGGGTTCTCTTTCGAAATATGAATAATCTAATTCCATTTCTTCTCACTTCTCCTATGAGTAGGAAGTCTGCAACAAATACAGTTCAACAACTAAAAGAAATGTCTAAATTTTAACTCTGGTAGTGGTTGTCAAAGATCATCCTATAGGTCCCCAGTTTTATACAAAGCTTGAGAGCTAGCCTTATATTTATACAGGGTTATAATTAAAAGTTTATACTTTTACTTCTGGCACTAATTCATATAATTCTATTATGTCTAATGAGTGCATGAGTGCCGAATCAACAACATACCAGTTTTATCATTCATTCTGGTGAGCTATTTCATGAGTAGTTACCCTATGGAGCTAATGAGTACAGGGTCATAGATTCAAACAGGCTGGCCAATTAGCTTTGCTGTATTTCAAGGTTCCATGGTCACAGTCAACAACCTTAACCTTGGCTAACAACAACATCAACAAAAATACACTAATCATGGGAAGCATCAAGGGAATGAATATACATGTATTACCAAAATCAATGACTATAAGGAAAATGTAATAAAAATTTTTAAAGAAATAATAGTAACATAATCTACCTTTGCTAAGCCTGGTTAGTATGTGCCTAGTCCAAATAATCTCTAATCTTTTCAGTCATATGGGGTTGGTATTACTATCCCTGTTTGACAGATGAAAAGAAAATGAACTCAGAATGACAGTAAACCGAAGTTATAAACTACTATTAAGTAGTGGAGGCTGGATTCAAAACTTGATCTAACTCCAAAGCTTACGCTATTTCCACAATACCATACAGTGTCTCTAGAATGTGCCTTAGGGACATAGTACGATCAACAAAATGCTTTTATTCAGAACTATTCAGCACAGTCATTACTAGCTGAGCGTACCCACTACAAACGGTCAGATGCTATAACTGAGAATGAGTCTACCTTCCAAAACTTCTCTAAGTAAAAAAACTCAATGAACAAGTTTAAAACAAAGGGAAAAATAACACATTACAGCACATAAAGTAAATTTTAATGGCAGAGACTACTGTCATAGCTTTGTATAAAAGTCTATAGTGAAAAAATAGCTATCTCGCTGATTCATAACTAAAAGTAAGAATAAGGGGTGCCTGTGTGGCAGTTGGTTAAACATCATACTCTTGGTTTCAGCTCAGGTCATGAATGCAGGGTCGTGAGATGGAGCCCCACATCAGGCTCTGTGCTAAGCATGGTGGGGCCTGCTTAAGATTCTCTCTCACACAAATAAATAAATAAATCTTAAAAAAAATAAAATAAAAGTAATGAAATTGGCAAGGCAGAGCCAGAGGATACCACATCAAAGAGAGTAAAGAAAATATTTCCTAAGTATCTGAGTCTGCAGGTATCTTGTAGTCAACACCCACTTGTAGGATAAACATTTCAATTCTTAACCCTAAGATTTTGCTTTGACTAACAAATCAGTTTTCTCTATTAGACTTTCTTCTTGGTTTCTCTAAACTCTTACTTTCTTGCAAATGCGCATACACCGACATTACTAAGAGCTCTCACCTTCAAAAAAGGAGGTAACAAGCCTTCTGGAACCTACCCACTAAGCTAACTTTTGGAGTTGAATAGTCTCACCTTAAAAAAAAAAAAAAAAAAAAGAGGCAGGGGTGAGGGGAAGCACAAAAAATGCTCTACAAAATTCAGTCCTAATTGATAATCAATATCTAAAGCATAAACATAGAAAATTGTTCTACTATAAGCTACAATGTGCAGACAGAAAATCGCATTCTTACTATAGGTTACAAATAAAGCACCAGTCCAAAGCGCATCCTAACAAAAACCTTTTCACAACAGCAAAAGTAAAAAATGGCATAATATAATCTTTATATAAAGTGCAATTGATAAAAAACACCCTGCAATCTGAGTACTTCTATTTACAGTATTTTGGGGTTAAGGATAACTACCTCATTTTATGGGGGTAAAAAAAAGAGAATCTCAAGAAATACATTATCTAAAATTATCATTTTTGATCATCATCATAGTCAACAATTACAACAGTAATAAAATAATGAGCACTTACTCCAGGCGCCACTAAGGTCCTTATACTCACATCTCATTTAATCCTTACAACACTTTGTGAAGTAAATGTTATTATATCTATTTTAGAGACTAGTAAACAGGCTTATAGAGGTTAACTAATTTGCCAAAAGTCAAAGCAGAAGTCACAGCACCAGGATTTGAACTCAATTTGTTCAATTTTGTACATTCAACTAATGCACTGTATGTACTTCCATCCTGTTTTCTAAACTGCATTCAAATATTTTGCAACCAATGATTTCAGTGTAAATACGGGATTACCTAATTACTACACCTCCAGAGCTATAAAAAATTGATTGTAAAATCCCCATTCTCTCTAAGGGGAAAAGTAAGACAAAAAGCCACCTGCTTACAGTCTCAGATCTTAATTGCCAGAAGATTGGGATAGGAGATATTTATATTCTAAATTCTAACCATGAGGAAACAGAGTTCTAGCACATATACCCAGGATAGGTGAAGGTACCCCAATGCTTCAGCTAGTATGCACAGCAGGTTAGTGGGATTGTGCTAGAGTTAGAGTTAGATTTAGCACCAGTAGTATCTGGAAAGGGGGGGAAAAACACAAGACCTACTGGACACAAGCATTAGGTCAGCACCACAAATGAGGAACATTAAGTGCTAAGATACTTGTGCTTGTGTAATGAAGGAAGGTTATATATAACAGGAAAAGCAGTAGACAGTTGGGTGTGCTGGGGGAACGGAAGGGTCCAAATTCTGGGGGACCTTAAAATCCAGATGAAGTTTAAAATTGATTCCACAGGTGCTAGAACCTTTATATCACCTCTTCAACAGGAACATGGCTTAAGAATGTTTGTATGGCTTGTATTCCTTTCCAAAGACACTTCCATCTCTTTATCAACTCATTTGATTTTCACAAAGAGCATGGTCATATTTATAATCGAGTTCATAAAGGCATAAATGTGGTTTTAAAATACAACTAACCTATACTAAAGACAGGATAGTAAGGTTATATCCGATACATGCTTTCTCAAATATATCACTTCTGTTGGACCCCCCCAACAATGGAACGCAGGCAGGCCAAAGACTATTATCCCCATTTTTCAGATACAGAAACCAAGGCTGCTGTAAATGGGTTACAAAAGATAACAAGCCCAGCAAGTGGCAGACCTGAGACTCCTAGGACATTAGACTCCAAATCCTACGCTTCTTCCCTTTCTCAACTCTGAGAGGCGGCTTTATTGATAAAGAAAACTTTTAATAATCGGACTTGGGGTTTTCCGAGGGCCGCCCAAGACAACCAGGAAGTACGTCCTCCCGTACAGACAGCTCACTCCCAACCTACAGCCCATAGCCCGGGGCTCCCGGCCAGCCGAGCGGACTCACTGAAAAGGCTCGCAGCCCGGAAATCGCCAGCCGCCCCGGAGTCTTCTCCGGGTGGCCTCGGTGGCCTAGAGCCTCATACCCCCGAGCCGGGGCCAGGGCCGGGGCTGGGGGGTGGGGGGTGGGGGGTCCATCACGGACCCGCTCAGTACCTGTTGAAACCCGGGGAAGAAATGTCCTCTCCGCAGAGAGTACTTGGGAAGAGGGCCCAAAGCAGGCACGTACACCTAGGACAGCAAAAGGGCCTCGGTGGAACCCCGCAACCCACGGCCCGCAGAGGTCGAAGGGCGGCAGCTTCCCAGTAACCTCCGCCCCAGGCGGGGACCCGCCCCCCGAGTCACGTGAGGGGGGAAAATACCGGTTAAAAAAAAAAAGAGTAAAGGAAGTCTTGTCCAAAGTGTATGGGGATAAATGGGAGCGACCAGCTCCGAGTAGGGGTGTGGAGGGAGGGAGGGACAAGGACGCGAGATCGCTCGTTACCGGGGGCGCCGTCGCTCTCTGCTTCCGCCGCCTCCTCGAAGTTCATGCTCTTCCGCTCGCGCCGCCGGGGCTCGAGCCAGGCCTGGACTCCGCCCCCGCCTCGCGCCGCGGGGCCTTCTGGGGACTGTAGTCCCTCCAGGCCAGCGCTACGTGTGCTGCTTCCCGGTCACGTGGGGGAGGGCTGGCGAAAACGGCTAGGAAAGGAAGGCGTTTGCGCTCCCGTCTGCCAACCCTCCCGCTTACTCTCGGCTTTGAACGTACTTAGGCCTCCTCACGTCCAGCTCAGTCACAACAACCCTCCTTTTCCCCTCACAGCCAAGTTGTTTTTTTTTTTTTTAAATGCAGTCTAACTCTTCTCTTCTTCCTGTGTCCTCTGCCCTGCAGGTTCTGCCCCCTAGAAAGTGCCCTTCTTGCCGATCATTATCCTCATTGCCAAACACAACGGGAAGAATTTTCAGGTCTTCTAACTTAATCTTTAAGCACCATATAAGGCTGTTGGACATTCTTTATTACTTACTTTCGCTGTTACTACCTGCGTTTTCCTTCTCCGGCCATCCTTCTCAGTCTCCTTCAAGAATTCTTTTTCTGGGGTGCCTGGGGGGTTAATTGGGTTAAAGCCTCTGCCTTCAGCTCAGGTCATGATCTCAGGGTCCTGGGATCGAGCCCCACATCGGGCTCTCTGCTCAGCAGGGAGCCTGCTTCCCCCTCTCTCTCTGCCTTCCTCTCTGCCTACTTGTGATCTCTCTCTGTCTAATAAATAAAATCTTTAAAAAAAAAAAAAAAAAAGAATTCTTTTTCTAACCCACCTCTTAAAATATTAGTGTTCTCCAGTGTTCTTGGCAATGGAATGAAGGTTGAGGGCAACGGCAGAGGGCTGAGTGCCACATTTGTATTTGCAACTTCATAGTCCTAGGACCCCTCCTCATCCATGACCCACAGGCATCTCAAATGCTGCAATATGACAAGGGAACAACCGCATCCCCCCCATTCACTAATAGTCACTCCAACCTCCAACTTAGATACCTCCTTCTCTCCCATGAGATTCCTCTTCCACCCATATTCAAATGGTCACTGAATCTTACAGAGTCTATCTCCCAAGCATCTCTTTTTTTTTTTTTTTAAGATTTTATTTATTTATTCGACACAAGTAGGTAGAGAGTCAGGCAGAGAGAGAGGGGGAAGCAGGCTCCCAGCTGAGCAGAGAGCCCGATGTGGGGCTCGATCCCAGGACCCTGAGATCATGACCTGAGCCAAAGGCAGAGGCTTTAACCCACTCAGGCGCACCTCTCCCAAGCATCTCTTGAATCTGTTCTTTCTTCACCCCCACTGCCAGTGATTTAGCTCAGGCCTGCATCATTTCTTGCATTGGCTTTCTTACTGGTCTCAGCACCTCAGCACCTCTGTGTAGTCCTCCCTACTGCCATCTGGCCATTAGTGCAAATGGCAGATTTAATCATGTCACTCTTTTGGTAATCTCCTTTAAAGGATTCACTTGATTGGATCTGGGAAGAGGTATGGAGGTGAATCCCTTATGTAGGTTTTACAAAACAAGAATGCTAGGCCCACTACTCCCCCACCATTCCCATCCCATATTGTGGTTGGGAAGTTCAGAGAAGGGAGATTTATAATAGATCTTATTTTAGGGTAGATGGGCATAAGCAAATTTTAAAGGTTCCCCCAGGTGATTGATTCACTTAATAAGGATGTTTATTATTGTCTAATGCACACTAGGCATTGTGCTGGGTGCTAAGAAAATACTAGTGAACAAGACAGTCCCTGCCCTTATGGAGTTTACATTCTCTTGAAAGAGACAGATATTAATCAAATGATCACATACCAGAAAACAAAACCAACGATAATAAAAACCACAATTACCAAAACCCAGAATTACCAGCTGTGATAAGAATTATGCAGGAAAAGCAAACAGTCCTTTTCCCTTCCCCTCTGCCACGGGCTCCAGCCCAGGGTGGAAATTAGCATATGCTCCTCCATGTATCAAACAAAACCTGTCAGGAGCGAATCTCTTCCCACTCCCTCCCACATACATCCAGATTTACTAGATGCAGGATGGCACTTGCTCTCTCACGTTTGCAAAAGCTGTCCCTCTATTTGGAAAACCCTTCCCCTTCTCCCTTTACTAATTTTTACCTTGTCTAATTCTCTTCTGTTGGACCAAAAACAAACCCAACGTAACACCAGCCACGTGGAAGGATTTTCTGAGGATTGGGTTGAGTCAGCTGATAACTCCCAGGCAAGCAGAAAGGGGTCAGGACGGTTGAATATGGTCTACTGGGGGCAGGGCTACATTAGCCAGTTTGGAAGCACAGAGCCTGAGCCAACATACCCATCCTTCACAACGCAGATCAAGTGTCGCCTCCTCCAGGAAGCCTTTGCTGAGCTCCCCCAAGATAAACTACTGCCTCTTTATTGGGTATTCATTTGCACCCATGGCAACCTCTCTTCCAGTGAAATGCTAGACCCAAATAACACCAGGTTTGAAGAGCTAGCTGTTAAATACTAAGGAATTTTGCAAGTCAGTTTCTAAACCATTGGTAGCTTGAAATCCGCTGTGATGGGAGTATTTACACTACCATGGAAATAAGCATATGACAAATCATGGCCTTTGGGGGTTTTTTTGGAGAGTCATTTTGCCAGCACATCACTGTCTTCATCATCTCATGCATCTCTACGTTGTACTGTAGTCTAATAGGACTCCCCTATTAGATGAATTCATTGTAACAACTTCATTTAGCAAATATTTATTGTGATTTATTACTATGCACCAGAGACTAGCAAGATGCTGAAGGGATATACAGTGGAGGACAAAAAAAGCATGGTCCCACTGTGAAGGAGCTTGCAATCTAGCAGATAAGACAGAAAATAAACAAAGACCTCCATACCTACAATTGAGCTGGGCTGCTTTGTGACAGAGAGTCCTGGCAATGAATGGTAGTGGACAGAGAACACAATACTACTTTGACAAAGGTGGTCCCGGAAGGCTTGCCTGAGGAGATAACCATTCCACTGAGCACCAAGGGTGAGAAAGAGATGGTCAAGGGGAAAAGTGTCCTAGCCAAAGGGATCAGGCTATACAAAAGAAAGCTAGGCTCTCTGAAAGACAGAATCATCAGTTTTTTTGGGATGGTAAGATGATTAATTGTGTCATCTTGACTGGGCCACAGGGTGCCTAGATTAAACATTATTTCTGGGTGTGTCTACCATGTTTCTGGTAGAGATGAGCATTTGAATCAGTAGACTCAGTAAAGTAGTTTATTCTTCTCTCCAGTGTGGTCGGGCATCATCACATCTGCTAAATCCCTGAATAAAACAAAAATCAGGGGAAGGGGAGGGGCGCCTGGGTGGCTCAGTCGTTAAGCGTCTGCCTTCGGCCCAGGTCCGATCTCAGGGTCCTGGGATCGAGCCCTGCGTCGGGCTCTCTGCTCAGCAGGGAGCCTGCTTCCCCCTCTCTCTCTGCCGCCTCTCTGCCTACTTGTCATCTTTCTCTCTGTTCAATAAATCAATAAAATCTTTAAAAAAAAAATCAGGGAAAGGGGAGATTCATTCCCTTCTTGACTATCTGTTGAGCTGAGACATTGGTCTATTGGTCTTCTCCTGCCCTTGGACTGGGATTCACACCATTGGTCTCCCCTGGTTCTAGAGCCTTCGGACTCAGACTAGAATTATACCACTGGCTTTCTCAGATCTCCAGCTTGCAGAGGGCCGACTGTGGGTCTTCTCAGTCTCTACAGTCACATGAACCAAGTCCTCACAATATAAAAAATGTATAAATCTCATATGTATATACACATATACACACATAAGTAGGAGATACATTCATAGATTGATAGATATCCTATTGGTTCCTATGTCTCTGGAGAACCCTGAAGAATTCAGGCAGAGTATTGGTTTAATGATCCAGATGACAAGAAGAGAGAAATAGAACCAGGTGTAAATAGCCCTGAGGCCACAGGAAGGACCCTGGATTAAATTATAGCCACCGGGGTGCCTGGGTGGCTCTATGGGTTAAAACCTCTGCCTTCGGCTCAGGTCACGATCTCAGGTTCCTGGGATCAGCTCGCATCAGGCTCTCTGCTCAGCAAGGAGACTGCTTCCTCCTCTCTCTCCACCTGCCTCTCTGCTTACTTGTGATCTCCCTCTTTCTGTGAAATAAATAAATAAAATCTTTAAAATGAATGAATTAATGGATGAATGAATGAATAATAGCCACCAAAAGGTTTAAACAAGGGAATCATGTTATCCAATTTACATTTTGATCTGATCACTCTTGGTTTTGTTTGGAGGACCCCAGTAGAAGTGGGACCACATTTGTGGCTATAGTCTAGGTAAGAAATAATGAAACAAAGTGGGTGGATTTGACAGATGTTTTGCAGATTGAGTCTACAGGACTTGCTGATAGATCAAAGGTAGGTGACAATGGGCTGGTGAAGGCAAGAGAGGACCCAGGGACAGAGGTTGTTCATATTCATCTCCATTTCCTCCACCCCTAGAATAGTGCCTGGCACATAGTAGGTGTTTAGTAACTGTGTGCTCAACAATTTCATTCATTCTACGTGCTAAGCCCTGCGCCTTGTCGAAGTTACATTGCTTCATATAGGGCCTCCAATAGCCTATACAGTACCTTTGTGCAAATTTGGAAAAAAAAAAAAAAAGGTGCTCCCTCCTCTGGGTGAACACAGCCCATCACCAGGGTGCCCAGATTGATGAACTGAGCAGAGACTACATTTCAGCCTCCACTTACTCCCTCGGGGGGCCCCCTGTGCTGGGTACCATCCGCACAACCACATACGGCACCCCTGGCTTAACATCCCTGGGAGGTGATTTTATGGCATTGAGCCCAGTATTCCTGGGGAGAATTTGGGGTCAAGAGAAAGGAAGCGGCCGGCCTGGGGTCACCTGAGCTGCTGCTGTGACTGAGATCGAAACCTCTGCCCTCAGAATCCCTGCGGGCTCTTTAGCCTTGGAGCCACATCGTCTCTCCCAAATCACTCAGCCCATCAATAAAAGGCTAACTTCGAAATGGTGACTTTGCTTCCTTGAGTTTCTCATCTGTCTCAGTTACTATTGTTAGAGTATTTCACATTTACATAGTATCCAATATGTGCCTGGTGCCTTACAAAATACAATAAAGGAACATGAAACCAAAGGACCTTGGTTTTTTTTTTTTTTATAAACAGAATAAATAAGGAATGGCTGGTTTAAAGGGCCCTTAGCTCTTGGATTAAAATGAGCAGTGGTGTATTGGTTTAGGGTGATGCAATAAACAATACAGAAAAAAGGTATGCCCCTGGGCGAGCTGTTTTATCTTTGCACCCCCTGACCAGAAAGGATGCTAGAGCAGCTGGCTTCAGAAACGCAAACTAGGGAGGGGGTCAAGGACCTAGGAAGAGAAGAAAACATAGGATAGAACAAAAGGACCCTCCTTTTACTAAAGAATAGCACTTAATACTTAACTAGTGCCTGCCTTGTGCCAGGAGGCGCTCTAAGCCCTTTACCTGTCCATCTGAGGCAGCCCTCACATTAATCCCACAAGGTGCCATCTATTGCTACTGGTAGGCAGGAAGCCAGGTACGAGCAACAGGAGGATGGACCTTAGACATCCTGATGTCCAGCCAAGCACCGCCTAGGGACCAGCCCAGCCCCCACCCCCACCCCAACTAGCAATCAGTTCGCCGGTGCAGGATCCCCGCAAAGGAAGAGTTAATTCTGTCCTGCTTCTTGCATGAGTGCAGAAAGACCGACCCCTCACACCTTGTTCTTATTTAACCTCTGTCTCTAGAATAGAAATACTGTTGCGGTTTCCTACTCCCTGCAGGCATTTTGAATACATTTTGGGAAAGGACACAGGTCCTTGGCTAATTATTATGGAATCCAGCCCTGTCGCTCAGAGGTTGCGACCCTGGGACCCACCCAAAGGAAAATATTGATGTAGGCCCGCACCCCAGAGTTTCTGGGCCTTTGTCCCTCTTGATTGGCCTCCTCCTCCCTTAATGTGGACTTCAATAAAACTTTGCTCTGCTTTGCTTTCGTTTTGCTGTCCTGTGACTCTTTACTGTGTGGTTGAAAGGAACCGAGGTTTCTTTCCTTTTCCATCTCACTGTGGGTAAAGGCACTATCACCTTACACTGGAGGAAGCTGAGCCCCAAAGCTATGCAGCTAATATGTGACAAACCTGAGGTTTAAACCCAGGCAGTCAGGTTCTGGAGTCTGAGCTCTCAACCACTAAATGACACGGCCTCTCAGTGTTCCTGATGCCAGGTCCCTTGTTTTAGTAGCACGACCCTTTGCAAATCCTCAGATAACTAGTAGGACATCTGGTTCTTGGACTCAGGGGTTCCATGTTGCCTGTCTGCTGAATGATTAGGGCATGGTCATCTCCAGCCTAGATTCAAAATGAACACTTTGAAAAAAAAAATGAATACTTTGAGCAAAATGGACAGTTTGTAAAAACAAATAACAAAAACCTCTGCTGGGGGACATTTTACAATCTCCCTGGGGTTTCAACATCCTCCCAATATAATACCATAATTACCCATATGGTTTGGAAGATGTAGGAGGAAATGTTCTCAGAAGGGAGGGACTAAATAAACCTACCCCTTGGAAGTGTGGGCCCTGACTGCTACCCCCAACTTGAGAATTCTCTCCTTTTGTGACTTTCAGCCAATAAGCACAGAAGGATCCAAATGTTACTGGACTTTGGGGTCCTCAGATCCTTCGTAACTAGCACCAGTAAATGTATGGACATAGGCATCAGCCGGAGCAACCATAAGACTTTTTAGGACAATAGGAGGGCAGGGTAACAAAAGTTAGCTCCCATTTAATTAAGGAGGAAAAGCATAACAGAGAACTGACACACAGTATGGACTCCAGACCCCAGAGCCTATCTGCCCCTTGACCTCAAAGTCTGTATGGCTCAAGTATCTGATACCACAGTGCCTATGTGGAGGGAAGGGTCGGGTGATGAACACACGTTCATCCTGATCTGAGAATAACTTGACTACTCAGAGCTATAACTGAGGAATAGTCTAGTAAATTCTGTTACTTAGAATTTCCACCATTAGACAACATAGAACCCTAGATGATTCACCAAGCCTCAATTTCCTCATCTGTTAAATGGAGACCCACCAACACCGCCTACCTCATTGGTTAATCATGAAGATTAAGTCATAAGACGGATGGGAATGGTTTGGGCTAAGCAAGGAGAGGGGGCCTGTGTACTACACAAGCTTGGGCTCATAAGGGACAGAGATGAGTAGGAGCCACAGTAATTTTTTAAATCTCAAACTTAATTATTTTTCCCTTAAGAGAGTGGTAGAGGCACGGTGTTCCTTCTTTAGTTTCCTTCCTAGTCCCAAACTATTTTCCATGGCCCCATATCACTCGAAAAATTGTGATTCCTTGTCAACAGCACCCAGCGCAGTGCCTTACCTAGAGTAAAAACCTGATGAGTATTTGTTAAACAAATCATCTTTTCTATTCAACAGCAGAACAGCAAGAATTTGGCTAGACATGTCATAAAGAGTTACATTCTCGGGGATAGCCTAGAATTTAGAATCCAGTCCCTCTTCTAGGATAACAGGACCTGAAACTGGCCCACTTGTCAAGAAGGCCAACTCAGGGCAGACAGAACTTCCCGGGACTCTCCAAACATCCGTGTTAGTCACGTCCCCTTTCCTTTGCACATGCCTTGCCCCGAGCCTCCAGTGCCCATTCTCTCCTTTCTCCACCTCCCTCAGGATGCAACTCACATCACCTCCACAAAACTGCTCTGGACCAACAAGTCACTTCTGCTCCTTCTCCCCGTGAGCTCTCATCATCCTTGGTCATAATGCTCCCCACCAAATCGTAATTATTTAAGTGTGTCTCTACCCCACCAGAGCGAGTGCCATAATTAAGCACAATGCATGGCATAAGGGGCCCACATCCACCTATTGGATGAACTGGTTTCTCTGTCCTTTTAGGCTGGGAGTAGAAAGCCGAGGGTAAAACCAGAGGAAACCAAGTAACCAACAACTTACGTTTACACTCTCATTCCTCGAGAACGCTGTAGCTGACAGTCTCCCACACCCAGTTCCTTCACCTCCACAAAGCATCTTGCGAAGCACATGATGAATTGCCTGGGAGTAAGGAGAACTTCTCAAAGAGTAATTCTGCTCAACCAGGCCCCTCTTACCCACCCTCAAGCTGGCTCATCATAGTTAAAGGGCTCTGAAGCAGAAGAGCCTGGTTTTAAATCCTAGCTCCAGCAATTACTGGCAACTTCAAGCAAGTTACTTAATCCTTCTTTGCCTCAGTTTTTTGATGCATACAATGATAATAACAGTAGTGACATCACAGAAGGTGGACAGGGGTTGTGGGAACTAAATGATACACAACCAGCTCTTGACACATCATAAGGGCTCCATAAACAGTAGCTGCTTTGTAAGCAATCCTCTCTTAAGGATGAGAAACCCATTCTATTTAAACCTTCAGAAGGCTGGGTTTGTTCCGAGACATCCGGGGCAGGGCGGGGGTGTTGGGGCCACTCTGGAGCTCTGTCTGGAGGCTGAGACAACTGGTATCATCGACCTTTGGTTCTGATCTGGATCGGTCACTCTCTCCAGTGGTGGCCCTAGCCTGAGTAGCCGAACCTCCCCGAACCTCCGGTCCCCAGTAGGGCTAGCAGTACTGAGCTGTCTCACAAGGGGGTGCTGAAAAGATCAATTCGTGTTAGCAAAGTGCTTTGGAAATGTAACATGCTAAATATTAATGGGTCTCTCTGAATGTCGGGAAATGTGCAACCTGAACTCTGCGCAGGGCAAGCTGAAGGTGGGGAGAGCAATTCTGGGCAGCCGATCACCACATCCTTGGTCTAATTGGGAGGTGGTGCTGGTGAAGGGGGAGTGCAGCGAGTGTCTGGGGGCTGGGCAGGGCTGTGGGATGGAAGGAGGTTCTGAGGAAGCACCTAACTACCAGGAGACAGAAACCTGGGGTAGGTTTGGGGCAAACCCAGAAAAGTCCTCGGGTTTTCTTTGCCAAAAGCAAACACAAGCTCACTGCCTGCTGTTCTCTCTCTCTCATTTCCCAGTTCCCGAGAGGACAGCACTGTGAGGGTGGCAGCCGTCTCAGTTCTTGTCCTGCGCTCAACTTCCCCACCCCAGGAATTGTTTTAACCTTAAGCAGAACTGTCAATCCAACATCTTTAATGAAGTCCTGCCTCAGGGACTCTGCCTGTGCCATTGCCAAACAGCTGTGGAGTGACCTATCCCTTAGGGCACTGCTCAACTGTCTCCTCTTCCAGGAAGACTTCTTGGACCCAATCCAGTTGATCCGGGAGCCCCTCTTAAGGGCTTCCGTAGTAGCCTCTGCTTGTTTCTCTAAGTGCAGCTAACAGACCGGGTCAGTACCTGCCTATATCCTCTTGGCACCATCATTTCCTACACAATCATGGCTTTGTAGGGCCTACAGCCAAGCATGTGCTCCTCCAGAGAGGGCAAGACAAGCCAGAAGGGGGGACTTATGGGGCCAATACCCCAGATTCTTACCCATCGATGGGATGACACTGAGACAGCCTCTACACTGGCTCTGAGAAATCCCAAGGGGACTGAGCCCCAATTGTCCACAGTAATAACCTCATGTAAGGCCCCACCCCTGCTCCCTCTCCTCCTCTGTCTCACCTGCTCACCCCTTCCTGGTACTTTTAGGGATCACCGGCGGGGGACCGCTTCTAGGGCTCCCAACCAGGCACCCTGACCTTTCACCGCTATGAGAGTCTTACCTGTTTGTGCTTCTCTTTCTCACTAGACGCAAGTGACTTAGGAGAAGAGCCCGTTCTGCTTCATCTTTTTACCCTCAATGTTTTATACTGTGTCTGGAACAGAAGTGCTCAGTAAATATTTGTCGAAGAATGAACAAGTCAAGGATCGGGTCAAAAGATGATAGTAATATTATCCAGCACTTACTAAGCTCTTCCCTCACTAGTCTCAATATCAGAAACAAGGAATTCGGTCTCGGGGCTTAGAAAGGAAACAAATACCTATGATGACTGAACTGACCAGATGCAGCCAAATCCTGCTTCTGCACCCTCACAGTTAGCTCCCATCCTGGGCGGGCTGCTCCCAGGAGCCCTGCATGTCTCCCGCAGCTCTGGCCTCTGGGAATTCATCACATTGGGTAGGACCGCGGCTTCTGCTGTATATAACAGCAAATGCTTCTTTCTCCTCATGCCAACTCCTCAGGCCTCCTCTCTCTCTTCTGTTCTTCGCATTAAAAAAAACCTGGCTGACTATTTTTCATGAATTTTCTGCAGTGTTGCCTTTCTTACTGACTTTTTTACTTTCTCAGTGCTAAAAGAAAGGGAAGAACATGAATCTGTAAAAATAGTGTCCAAAAAAACCGAAGCTGGAGAAGGAGCCAGTTCTCCAGGAAAAGCTAAAAAGGAGCCAAGAGGACACAATAGCCGTGTTTGGAGGAGAACAGCAAGGAAAGGCTAAACCCACTGGTGGTGGAAAATTTGGAAGGTACAGGTAACAAAGGCGAGGAGGTCAAGCTGTTTCACGTCCTTCACCAGGCTTTGTGAAGGTGTTGAAACCAGAAATCGTATGATAATCAATACAAGAATGTATAGAATCCCAACAGAAGGAAAGCCCCTAAGCAACATACAGTAAGGTCATATGATATAAATTCAACTATTGGCATTTGGAGAAAGGAACAGAGAAATCAGGAGAAAATGAGCAAGCAATTACAATTCAAAGCGTCTAGCACATTCTGCCTGCCTTTCCACTCACTGAGCCCATGTCCCAGTTGGAACATGAGATGGGAGATAATAAAATAATTGCTGATATTAACTGAAATACTTACTGTGTGCCAGGTGCTAGTCTAAGGACCTTACGTGCACGAATACACTCTGTCCTCAGTATAACCCTATGAGGCAGGTGCTATTACTGTCCCATTTCACAGATGAAGAAACTAATGCATAGACGGGTTGAGTAACTTGCCTATAATCATATAGCAAGTAAGTAAATGATAGAGCCACAGGGCAAAATAAGGCAGTCCAACTCCAGCACTCCCTAGTGTCAGCTCCCAAACGCTTGCTATAGGGAAAGCATCTGGCCGACTAGGAACGATCTGGGTGTTCAGAGATCCGTATTCTCCATCCCACAGGGCTCCCAATGCAGACAAACCAATTCCTGGGGTGCACAACTGAAGAATCAGTGATTTGTTGCAATGCTGAGGATATTCAAGGGAACTTTCAGTGATATGTCACTTTTAGCTTTCTCTGCTGACTTGAGAACGAACCCCTCCCTCGTGCTAGATGTGAATTCTCTGTGCCTGCGACTTGTCTAGGTCCCTAGGCCTATGTGGAAAATCTCCCAGAGAGCTGAAAGAATTTGCAGATCTCAGAGCCACCGTCAAAATCTTTGAGAAATCATGAAAAGTATGACACACCACCCTATTTCAAATAGGAAATGATTCGGGCTCATTTTCAAAGAGATTGAACTTGTTTCTGGAAACTATAATCAAGTACACTGGATGTTAATGTCAACTGCTGCTAGTCTTTTGGGAGAAGTTATCCAGAAGATTGACTTCTTCACTCACTCCGCAAATATTTATTTGGTGCCTGTTACATGTCAGGCCCTGTCGGTCACTCTAGGGATGCTTCAGGAACAGAATGGATAAAACCTATGTCTTCCTAAAGCTTACATTCCCCTAGGAGACTGCCAATTAATAAATAAGCATAAGGATGATTTCAGGTGGTAATAAACGTTATTCGGTAACTAAGGCAGGGTAAAGGGACAGCAAGTGACAAGTTGTGGCAGGGGGTGGGTTTTAAGTCCCTCAGCACAACTGACAATTGAACAGAGATCGGATGAAGTGAGGAAGCAAGACACAGGGGGCCTGGGGCAATGCACACAAGTGGGAGCCCTGAGGAACCTGGTGGGTTCAGGGAACAGCAAGGAAGTCAGAAGGACCAGATAGAAAAGTGCAAGGGTTCATGTGAGTCGTGAGAAGCGTCCAGGGGCCAGGCCATGCAGGGTCCTATAGGTCACCGGGAGGACCTCGGCTTCACTGCTGAGTGTGATAGGAAGCCAGGGAGGGTTTCGAGCAGAACAGTAACGTGATTGGATTTGGTTTTTAAAGACATAATTCTGGCTGCTGTAGACACCAGGAGAAGCCATCTCTGCTCTTTTCATTGTAAGTAACTACCTTTCCTCTGTCCTTGCACAGTATCTAGCCCATGTTTGGATGGTAACTTCAGTGTGTGTGTGTGTGTGTGTGTGTGTGTGTGTGTGTCCTCCCCTGCGCCCATAAGACTGTCACTTCCCTGGAGACAAAAATCTGAGTTTACTTATCCTCGTTCCATCCCCCCGATTGCCCCTCTGGAGCCCAAGTTTCACGGGCATGCCTACACCCGTGCGCACACAATGCCTAAAGTATTGCTGAGCAAATGAAATTCTCGATAACTCTGAAAAGTGACTAACACTACAAGGAGGCAGGTTTCAACGGAAAAGGACAAACTCTCAAACAGAGGAGTCAAAAAGTGGAATGGCCGCCTTCAAAAATCACGTTTTCTTTAGAGAAGATCTTTGAGACCTCCATCGTTCACAGGGCATCACGTAGCCTGGCAATTTAGATCGTCAGATGGGGTGATTGTGCCTTTTTAAGCATCTTCAAAACTCTGAGCTTCTGTAATTCTAAGGATAATCCTTAAATCATGAAGATCAGCAGGAGTTGGTCCATACCAGGGTCTGCATGATTCACCCCCAACAAATTGTGCCTGGAGATGCCTTGATGTACTTTGTCAACGTGGTGAACTCCTTTTCATCCACTGAGACTTTTACCTAAATGTCCCTGTGTGTTGGTTTGTACTCTGTGTGTATTCTGGCACCACAATTGGAGAGGAAGGTAGACGAATTAGGGGCATGACCACAGGAGGTTAACCCGAGAATGAGAGGTCTGAAAACCAAAATCTATGAGAAACAGCTAGAACCACTTAGAAGAGTTCTTCTAGAAAAACACAAAAACAAAAATAAGATGAAGGAGGGAGGGAGGGAGGAGCTAGGGAAGGCATAACCATCTCCAGGTAGTGGAAGTTCCAATTTTGGAACTGCTTAAACAAGCCCCTCCTCAACACCTAACCCAGGCCTTTCCAGTAGGAAAGATCACAGTGTGTTTTAATTGAATTGGAGGTTTAAACCATTCGAGCTATTCAACAACCAAATAGGCTCAAAGCCCCTAGAGCAGCCCTCCAGAAAACTGTAGAGGGGAGACCTACTGGAATGATGTTAGGTTGAATTAAATCAGGGGAGGTGAAAAGTTTTCGCATCAAGTCCCAGCCGTGAACGTTTGGCAGTGGCTGCCTCAGACACTGGGGAGAACATTCTGAGGCTACATCTCTGCTCAGCAAGCGTGGATGTCAGTGGGCAATGCTGTGAGTGGAAGAGTACGGAACGACAGCAAGAATAGCAGCCCAAATATCAGACGACTCTTTTGCCCCTTCCATCGTATGTTCCTCTATTGCTAGATGCGCACATATCCGCTGGCCCCAGTACCATTGCAAGTACGAAATTCAATGAAGTGTCTTCCAGTCCCCCAAACAGGTACACGTTGTTGGATTCTGCCAAGTCAGCGTGAAGCCTCCATCCGTGGGCCCCATGGCTTTCAGATCTGCTCAGAGACCCAGGGCAGCTGGCTTCGATTCTGTTTGTTTCCTTAGAAAGAACAGTATTGATCTACCGCGCCGTGAAACCTGCTCCTGGGTCGCCTGGTTCCAACAAGCAATTCCCTTGTCTTTGGCAGCCATTTCAAAGTCCCCTAGACACTCGCCTTCTATTTGGCTCAGCCTCCGACTAATGCCCGGCTCACGCTGGGCACCACCGCGCAGCCCCCAGTTGAATCAGTGTTTAGAACTACTACCTTTCCACCTTCCAACAAAGGCACATTGAACACCTGCCTCTTCAGTGCCAGGAACAGCATGGCCACACAGCCTACGGCTGGCTCTAAACCTCAGTCTCACGCAGACGACAGAGAAACAGATAAATCACCGAGGCTGATGGAGGCGACTCTAGAAACAAAAGTAATATTGGGGCTGGGCGAAGGCCGAGGAGGGAGGCCACGCTCTGCTGGCAGGGGGGCTGGGGTTGCGGGCTGCTGCTGGGGGTGGCCCGGCGGGGGGTGGGGGGTTTGGGGGGGAGCCTTGGTGGAGGCCCAGAAGAGGAGGGTGCTGGGTCTGGGAGAATGAGTCCAGATCTCTCCCAAAGTCATTAGTACGATGTTACAGTTTGGAAGTCATCTCCAACGACCTGACAGGAGTTCCAAAGAAGGGTCAACAAAGTGCGACATCCGGGCCAGGGCTGGACATATTGGGAGGAAGATAAAGTTTAGCATTTCCCTTCCTTCTGGATCCTCTCTCTCAAACCTGGACACACTTCCTCAGGCCTGGGAAGCCATCCCTCCCTCTGCCTCAGCCTACACCAGAAGAGGGCGCTCTGAGCCCTCACGCCTCCCCCTCAAACACAGGGCTTGTCCATTTCCGACTCCTCTTGGGCCCTACCTCACGCCCCTGTGGCCAAGCCCTGGAACACTCAGGCTCCCGCCTTCAGAGCTGATCTTCCTCGCCATGTCCATGTCCGTAGCAGCATTATTTACAGTAGCCCCAAAGCAGAAGTAACCCCCGTGTCCACAAAATGTGATATAGACATAAACAACGGACAATCATAAGCAATAAAAAGGAAGGAAAATCTTGACACACGCTACTGATATGAGTGAACTTTGAGGACATGTGCTAAGTGAAATAAGCCAGTCCCCAAAGGATGAATACTGTAGGATTTCCCTTCCATGAGTATCTAGTCAAATTCGGAGAAACAGAAGGTAGAATGGTGGTTGCCAGGGCTGGGGGAGGGGACAACAGAAAGCTGCTGTTTAATGTGTACAGAGGTTCAGTTTTGCAAGACAAAAAAGTTCTGGGGACTGATTACCCACCAACGTGAATAGCCACTTAAAATAGCAAACATGATATATTTTATACTTTGCGTATTTTACCACAATTCAACATTTTTTTTCCTGAAGTTTTTCTCCCAACACGGGGCTCAAACCCACAACCCCTAGATCACAACCTGAGCTGAGATCAGGAGTCGGATGCCCAACCAACTGAACCTCGCAGGCGCCTCTCAACATTTTTAAAAATATTTTCAAAGATTTTATTTATTTATTTATTTATTTATTTATTTATTTATTTATTTATTTAGCAAGAGAAAGCAGGAGCAGGGTAGAAGGAGAGGAAGAAGCAGACTCCTGAGCTAGGAGTCCAATGAGAGGCTCCATCCCAGGACACCGGGATCGTGAGCGGAGCAGAAGGCAGATGCTTAACTGGCTGAGCCACCCAGGTGTCCCCTCAACATTTTTTAAATTACAAACCCAGAGTGGAACTAAAAAAACCCACAAAACTCCCCCAAGCTTCCCTCATGGGATCCCCCCGTGAGGAGCACAAGCTTCTGAAGGGAACTGGCCTTATCTGTCCTTTCATCTCTCAGTCTCTGATTCTGTGATATCTGCCAGGAGACACTGGTTCAGCCAACAAAGGGATTTCTAAATGGATGATAACGGTGTAAAGTGATACTTCTCCCCGGTCGTGCACCGTAACTGGAATGTGCTGGCAATCATTCCTGAAAGCCAAGGGTCATATGTAGCAGGGAGCATTTAGGAACTGTGATGGCCCATGTAGGGACAGGTTTAGGGGGTCTCATCATACTGAAAGCTCTGTGAAAGAAAGCCAGTGTTTTTCACCACTGCTGTCCAAATTCAGGAAAAAAAATGGAATTAAAACCAGTGCATCCCCAAAGTAGTCATTAGTAGAAGTTGATCCTGTGCACACCAAAAAGGCAGTGTGCAAACCAGGAACACTCAAACCAAAACATGGAATGGGGTCTCGGGGACTATCATTATAAAGCAGCATATATAGTGAGAGAGCAGGACTGTTTATTCTTCACAGGGATTGGTTATAATGTCAAGATTTTCTTACCTGCTAGGGAAGTGGTCAGTAGTTATCTCCCATCAACCTTGGGAAACAGCTTCAGTTGGCTTGTAATTTTCAGAAGCATAAGCAAGAAATGACCCAAGTCAAGTTAGTCTTGCAAAATAAGCTAAATTGAGCTTTGTTTCTATGACTCAACTGGTTTTGTCTGCTCAGGGAATTTTTCTTTCTTTCTTTCTTTCTTTCTTTCTTTCTTTCTTTCTTTCTTTCTTTCTTTCTTTCTTTCTTTTTCTTTTTTTAAAGATTTTATTTATTTGACACAGAGAAACAGCGAGAGAGAGAACAAAAGCAGGGGGAGTGGGAGAGGGAGAAGCAGACTCCCCACTGAGCAGGGATCCCGGGCTCCGTCCCAGGACCCTGAGATCATGACCTGAGCCGAAGGCAGATGCTTAACAACTGAGCCACCCAGGCGCCCCAGCTCAGGGAATTTTCATAGCTGGTCTCTGTTTAATTTTTATTTTAACAATCCTCCCCTTTTGGTCATTGTCTCAGCAGGCTGAGAGCACGGCCAACCAGTAGAGCACTATTGTCCGTTAACCCCCGATGTAATCAGATGGAGGAGTCACACGTCCAGTGTTTCCCCCGAGCACAGTTGTCAGCCCAGAGAGCTCCGCAGCCACTGGCTTCATCATTTATGGTTATTGTTGATTTCATCCCATTCTCTGAGGCTGATGGTTACTATTTGGCATTTGAGTGGCTGCCGCCGGGCATTTAAAACCCTCAAGAGTATGTAACACACTAGAGAGGTTAATGTGATGACTGTAAGGAGAACAAGAGCCAAGGATTGAGAAATTCCCCAGAGCAGAGATTCCCCAGGAGCCAGGATTTAACTGATTAAATAACTCAAACGGGTTATCTTTTTTTTTTTTAAAGTTATTTACAGAGGCACAACAAGCTGCATTAACAAACACACATCCTCCTGACGACTCAGGACGGGTTGAAGGGGAGGACCTTTTCTTTCAGGACGTGCTGTCAGAAAAGCTTCCACCTCAGGCTTCAATGCGATGTGAGCAATCAGGTGATTTAACAAGAGGCATTTCCGTGGGAACATAAGAAAAATGAACGTAATAGTTTTGAGGAAAATTATAAATTCAGTTTCTGAGCTTGAACAGCAGCCGGTGGAGATGTTTCTAGGTGTTGGGTTCTAAGCGTCTTCAGATGGAGGGAGGGCAGGCAATGGCAATCGGACAGATTTTCCTGGTTTGCAGTGTGAACGTCTCTGGTGAGCCTTCTGAGTAGCCACATAGCCACAGGCATGAAAATTGTCCGCACATGAGCAGTGCAGTGATTTCCCTGAAGTTTACATCAAATCGTCCGGCTTTAGCTTGCATGGCTTCAGGAAAAGGGCAGTTTTAGTTTCGTAGTGATTCCAAGTCCAAAGAGTGGGAGAAAATTGGAAGCGTTAGTTTAGAGAGTTCTAGCCAAATATTAGAGGAAACCGGAAAAATTCAGGATCCAGGCCAGTTTACGGCTAGAAAACAAAACCCCAAAGACAATTAGCAGCAATCATATCTGATTTCCACAAAGGCACTTTACTGAAACAATTTTTCTCTCCGTAAATCATCCCCATTTCTATCAAAGATAACTAAAGTAAGACTGCTTTGTTTGCAAATTAAGTCTAGTTTCAATAAACTTGGCCTGATTATTGATGTAAGTGCAGCAAGAATAATGATTGAACATATAGGCTCTTTTAAATCTGCTTTGCAGAACTTTCCATAAGGAATCTCAGATTGGACTTTCGAAAGCTTCTCAAGGCTTAGAAACCAAGCCAAAGACTTGTCCAATTGTGTCTTGTAACAAGGAAAATAGATTCTTTCTGAACTTATGCAAATACTTACGTTGTCATGAAAAAATAAGAATATTTAATAAGAGTTTCAGAATTCTGGAGGGATCAGGTAGGGAGAAAAACATAAATGTTTCAACCTTTGTTGCAAAGATAGACTTTACCAAATTGTTATGAGGTATAGCGAGTTTAAAGAGAAGAGGGAAAAGCTCCTTTAAATCTGGAAAACAATACATTAAAGAACTAGTAATGTTTTGAATGAAGTCATAAAAATTATAATCATGTTCATCAGTTCATTCAGTGTCATGCAATTAACTCTTGTTTTTGCTTCATCTTGGATTAACAGCTTTATGAATCAATCTGTTTTCCATAAAAGTTTTAGAAATTCTTGCCTAGTTTAGTGTACGATCTTAAAGTTATCAGAAACCGGCCTTTTAGAATACTTGTCAGGGTCTTTCCATGGATCTTTTTGAACATGAAGCATATTTGCAGGAACTCTTCTGCAAAAGCATCAGAGGAAAGCTGTCTGCAAATGACAAAAGACTTAAAATTGTCCATGGTTAGAGATCTGAGGAGAGCTGTCTCTTGCTCTCTCTCGCTCTCTCTCTGTCTCTCTCTCTCTCACACACACACACACTCACACACACACGATGCAACTGGCTACTAAATTTGGATGTTTTCGTGATGCACGATATTTTAAGGTAATAGCTGGAATTATGATTGAAAACATTAAACGAGGACATGTCAGATTTTTAAGAATTTCATACAAATCTATACCTAAGGAAAGTTTAGTATCACTTCTTATTTGACAATGTTTCCCATGAACTTTAACATATACAAAAATTTACATAGCTGTAAAAGACAGTTCTTTCAATAGAGAAGACTGATTTTTTTTTTAAGTAATCAAAAGCCTCATAAAGACAAAACAGAATTTTTGTTTTCTAGGCAGATTACATTAAAGGTAAAGAAATTTTGTTCATAAATTTTTATTGTGAGCAGACCAATAATCTCAAAGTTTGTGATTTTAACAAAGAGAAAATCAAATTCTGATTTTTCACCTGTGTATTTTTGATATTAAAATTCTCCTTTTTTTCCTCTTTAACACAAGTAAATCTCTTTCAATCTTAGGTTGACTACACAAAAAATTCCTTTCTCAGTGTTGTTTTTCCATCAACCTTCTACAACGTTTTATACCCATTCACCTTTTGCTCTTTTTCCCTTATTCTGGAATGAACATTTTACTTTAGGACAAAATTACTTTCTTTTTTTCCTTTACCAAAGAAAATCCTACATCCTTCATATCTTTCTTTATCCAAAACATAACAAAACAAAACAAACAAGACATATTCTATTTTCCTTACCTATTTTTCATATATAGTCATTGCCTTTTACTATTTTTTTTTAAAGATTTTATTTATTTGACAGAGAGAAACACAGCAAGAAAGGGAACAGAAGCAGAGGGAATGGTAGCGGGAGAAGCAGGCTTCTCAGCGAGCAGGAAGCCCGATGCAGGGCTCGATCCCAGGACTCTGGGATCATGACCCGAGCCGAAGGCAGACGCTTAACGACTGAGCCACCCAGGCACCCCAGTCTTTTACTATTTTTAGTGGTTTTAATTAAATATATTAATTAGAACTCTTAATTATGAGAATCTTTAGTTCCCAGTGAAAACCAAGAAGTAAGCAATTGTGGACTGGCAAGTTTATAAATATGTTTCATAATTTTTGCAATTTTTTCCTCATAGTAAATTTTTCTTTTTTTTTTTAAATGCATTTTTTTTTTAAAGATTTTATTTATTTGACAGAGAGAAACACAGCCAGAGAGGGAATACAAGCAGAGGGAATGGTAGCGGGAGAAGCAGGCTTCCTGCAGAGCAGAGAGCCCGATGCGGGGCTCGATCCCAGGCCCCTGGGATCTGACCTGGGCCGAAGGCAGACGCTTAACGACTGAGCCACCCAGGCGCCCCTCATAGTAAATTTTTCAATGTGACACAAAACATGTTTATTAATAGCCCCAATATTTTTGTCTCTATGTAAAAAAAAAATTAAAAAGCTAAAAGTAGCTAAACTTAAACTTCTGTTTAGCTTTTAATGTTTATCATATTTGGAAATAATTTAGATATTTAATGAATATTCATTATTTAGTTTAACTAAATATAAACTTCCCTTTTATTTACATGTGTTTAAATTACTTGCTTTTAACAACTGTTCTTTAATGAAATATTAAACAGCTAACCATCATCTTAAATTATTTTTCTTGTTGACAAATTTTGAAGACATGTCTGCTTTTCTTAAACCAACACACTTAACCTAGCTTTTACTTATCAAACTTTATCCCAGATCATGTGAACTTAAAAAACATTTCATTAGTTTCTATATTTCTGAGAATATATTTGATTTATATATCAATATATCAATTATTGATTTATATCAATAAATCAATATTTGATTTATATATATATAAATGCTTAATTTTCTTTAAGACAATTAAATAGAGCCCTTTACCAATTAATTTTGGCAATGCCATCCAGAGGTAGAAAAATATCACATATCTATAATAAATGTATTTGGACATACATAAACACACAGACAGATCTTAGAGCTATTGTTTTAAAATTTTTAACCATGTTTCAGATAAAAAACGTAAAAGAATAGTTGTATCCAAATTGTGTTTCTGGCAGATAGACTAAGTTAAGTTTACTTATTCCTACGACCAAAGAGTTTTCACTGAAGATTTTTTATTTGCATGCCATCAAGATCCTTCTAGAGCTGTTTTTGAGTCATTTTGTCTTTGAGAAGCTTCTGCAAACCACTCAATGAATGCATTTCATCATCTCTGAGGTTAGAAATCTCTCTTTTAAGGATGCCCCGTAAGATCAACGTTTCTAAGTTAAAGTTTCCCCAAAGCAGCCACTACAATTCCAAAAGTTCACTCATTTTCCAAAAAGGCACGAGAATCTGGCCCACAGACCAGGGGGGATCTCATCTCTGCCTTTAGATTTCCTAAGAGGTCTTAACTATGAAGGGCCTTGTTTTTCACCAGCAATTCCAAAACAGAAAATCACATGCCCCGCACCCTTTTAAACAGAATAGGGTGACTTTTCAAGGCGCTTATGCTTCAAAATGAACAATATAATCAGAGAGTTCCAAACACAAAGAGAGTGGAACTCGGATTTAAGAGAGACTTACCGTCAAATCCCAGGGCAGAAAGACAGCAGGGAGCTCAAAGGGCTCTGTGGGTACCAGCACCTGCTCACTCGCGGACCTCGGAGTCATCAGGGTCTTCTTTGAATTCCACTTCTCACTCCATGAAATGTCAAAGTTCAGAAATAACAGAAGCAATACCAATGAATCACCAAAGTAGCCATTAGTAGAAGTTGATCCTGTGCACCCCAAAAAGGCAATTTGCAAACCGGGAGCCCCCAAGCCAAAACATGGAATGGTGCTCGGGGTCTACTGTTACAAAGTAGCATATAAAGTGAGAAAGCAGGGACTGTTTATTCTTCACGGGGATTGGTTATAATGTCAGGATTTTCTTAACTTGCTAGGGAAGTGGTTATTGGTCCCCTCCCATCAACCTTGGGAAACAGCTTCAGTTTTGCTTACAATTTTCAGAGGCATAAGCAAGAAATGACCCAGGTCAAGTTAGTCTTGCAAAATAAGCTAATTGAGCTTTGTTTGTATGACTCAACTGGTTTTGTCTGCTCAGGGAATTTTCAAAGCTGGTCTTCATTTGTTTATTGTTTTTTTAAAGATTTTATTTATTTATTTTAGAGAGAGGGTGCACGATTTGGGGAGGAGCAGAGGGAGAGGGACAAGCAGACTCCATGCAGACTGCAGAGCCCAACGCAGAGCTCCATCCCGCTGACCCTGAGATCACATCCTGATCCGAGTGGAAACCAAGAGTCAGATGTTCAACCGACTGAGCCACCCAGGAGTCCTCATTGCTTTTTTTTTTTTTTTAAACACTGCTTTACCCTAGACCTTGGTCCTGGGCCTGAGCCTTAGTGACACTCGAAATGGTTTTATTTTCCCCAATAACAGTGAATAAAGCTGGGCTTCTTAATAACACAAAGCAAGCAGTTTTAAGTGTAAAAAATCTTAGGGAAAAGGATGTATTTTCTACTTGTTCACTAAACAAGTTTTGTCTGCCAATGTCCCTTCTTTCAGAGGAACTGCCTCTCCCTCATTCCTGTGGTTGGTCAACCACTGCATCCTTCCCCATGTGCCACACGGGTGGGCATGGGACCCAGGCTGAGTCAATCATAGGACTACATGCTTTGGCCCCACCGACTGGTCTATATGTGGGCACAGGACCCAAGCAGGGATTCAATGAGAATCCTTCCATGAGATCTGCATGCAGACACAAAGATAGGTTGTGCGTCCTTCTGGCTTACAAGCAAGTAGCCACCCTTCCCACCAACTAGAAAGATTCTGCCTCAGAATGAAGCCGCGGAAGAAGGGCTCAGAGCTGGAGAAAAAGAGATGACAGCGCTCTCACTCCAGCATTGTAACCCCTGGATACAGCAGCAATTAAAACTAGACCCACTCTAGAACATTTCATTTATGGAAGTCGATAAATTCTTTTTTTTTCCCCTCTTAAGCTTGTTTGACTTGGGCTTATAGACCTTGCAGCAAAGAATCCTGGCAAATACAGTCTGTTCATTTCAGCTTGTGTTTTTCCATATGTATTTCACCTTATCACATTGACTTTTTAAGAGTCCACAAAATGTATTCTGCACGTCTCTGTATGCAGTGCACCAAGACATAGCATACAAATCTGGAGGGAAAGATTTAGAAGAGCCAGTGTTTGTCCTAAGGGACAGTCTAATAGAAGTGAGCTGTTGGGGAAGGGAAGAGTTTCATTTAACTAGTATTTTAAAATTATCTGCTATGTGCCAGATGTGTTCACAAGTAGTTGTAGTTCATCATCTCCAACTTTAGAAATAAGGTATTCCATATGTCTACTCTACAGATAAAAAATCACAGTTCAGAGAGGTTAAACAACTCGCCCAAACAACCCAGCTATTAAGAGGTAGAAAAAATTTTCCAACTCAGGCCTCAGGGTCCAAGTTCAACGGCCTTGCCAGCGTCCGAGCCTGCCTCTAAGACAGGAGATAAGATAAGCTCAAAGCCCGGACAAGGAAAATAGAGGAATTTGTTTGTGGATCCATTCAGCAAATTCTTATCCAGTGTCTGCTATCCACTAATGTCTGTGAAAATACTTATTAAACCAGGATATACTACATACATGGGAAGTATTATCAACGTGTGCAAGGCCCCGAGCTAGGCACTGTAGAAGGGGGGATAACAATGAATAAAGCAGCCTTTTCCCTAGGGGCATACGATAGAGTAGATCTAGAAATATTACACAGCCAAGTATGATTAATGGCCTAAGAGAGGTTCAAAGTGCTTTGAGAGTTCTGAGCAGGAAATGTTCATATCTGATTGAGGGCGCCGGAAAGACTTCATCAAAAAAAAAAAAAAAAAAGTATATTAGGTAAGTGCAAACGAATGTTCTGCTAATGATGTGTTTACCCAGGTGCCGATGGGATTTTGGGAAGAATGGGAAATAGAAACGAAAAAGGAAAGGAGGGAGGAAGAAGGGAGAGGAAGAAGGGGGGTTGGGGGGAGATGGGTGAGGGGAAGAGGGGAAGTAAAGGAAAAGGAGAAAAGAAAGGGGGTGTAGGGATGAGAAATGAGGCAAACAAGCAGACCCACAGGCAGCCAGCAGTGGCAGCGAGGGCCTGGGGGTGGGGCCCTGGTAGCAGGCCGTGGAATAGGGCTGCTCTAACCTTTCAGTTCACAGACACTTCTTGAGGGCAAGCAGCCTTCTGGATTACTCATGCGTCCATTCTACTAACTACTGCAAAATAATTGAAATTGTTACTTAAACCGGTAACCCCCACATCTTAGAATAGAAGGAACTTCGTAATTCCAAAATTCTAGAAGTCTTAACTTGAGTGAGAATAAGAATCACCCGGGGAGCTTGCTCAGATGCAGACCCCCTAGACCCTCTCTCCAAAGATTCATTTTCAGCAGTACTGGTTTGGGTCTAGGGAATTTTGACTTTTAGAAGTCGCTTGGGTGACTCTGATGCAAGTGTTCTGAGGCCCACGCTTTGGGAAATATTGCAACCTGACTGTATTGTTTCACAGGTAAATGAGCAAGAGAGTCCCAGAGAGATGAAAAGACCTGTTTGGGGCCACAGAGCTGGCTAGTGAAATTCCAGGTCCAGATTCGGGTCTATAGACTCCTAGTCCATTGCGGTTTGCTTTTTAAAAAAAACTTTTTTAATTATTATTAACATATAACGTATTATTTGTTTCAGGGGTACAGGTCTGTGATTCCTCAGTCTTGCACAATTCACAGCGCTCACAACAGCACATACCCTCCCCAGTGTCCATCACCCAGCCACCCCATCCCTCCCACCCTTCTCCTCTACAGCAACCCTCGGTTTGGTTCCTGAGATTAAGAGTCTCTTATGGTTTGTCTCCCTCTCTGGTTTCATCTTGCTTCATTTTTCCCTCTCTAGCCCATCCCTCTCCCCCCCCCCCAACTAGCCTTAATAGCATACGGCTCCGAGATCAGCCCTCAGCTTCCAGGGATACCCACACAGGCCACACTCAGAAAATCATGGCTCCGAATCATCCCAGGAAGCAAGAGTTCAAGGCTAGCTACTCCCAGATTCAAGCGTCACAGTCAGCACCAAATAAATATTTGTTGACTTGATAAATCCCTAGCCGGAATACAAGAAAGAAAAAGGAAAAAAGGAGGCTCTAGTGAATCTGCAGGTAAAAGAATAAGGCTCCTTGTCAGGCACCTTCCTACAGCATCTCCTCTCCATAACGTTGCCCTTGATTCAGGCTAATGTAGTGAGTATTTATTTAAGCACTTATTATTTTCAAGACCCCATGCTCTGTGCTTAAGAGATACAAAAATAAAAGTCTACTTTTCTATTCTGATGAATGCCATGAGAATTAACATATTGTAGGGGTTCAACAAAGAAATGTGTATCTATTCGGGGAAATCAGAGTATACCTTATTGAGATGTCTTTTGAGATGAAACTTAAAGGATAAGCAGTATTTCAATGGGCGAAATATGAAGGGAAGGTGGTCCAGGTGGGATCCATCTCACTGGCAGCAAGATGTGAAAGAAATAGTAAATAGCCCACTTCGGCAGTCTCTGGGGGTACCAATGAGAAAGTAACGGGATTATAAGATCAGAAAGATCAGGAGAGACCCTGCGTTGGAAGACTTACAGAATTAGGATGCAAAGTTTGGTCTGAATCTGAAACACTGAGAAATCGTTGAAAGTGCTTTCTTGCTCTGGTGTTTTAGGAAGATGTTTCTGCTAACGGTGTTGTGCCGGGTGGTCAGCAGCGGGGGTAGCCAGGAGGCAGGAAGACCAATTGGGAAGATAGTCAACCTGAGAGTGAGTAATGACGGTGAGGATACAGCCACAGGTGTAAGTGTGAGACCATCACCACTGACCGTGGGATGTAAAGGAGAGGAGTATGGTATGACTCTAAAGTTTCAAACTAGGGCAACTGAATGATCAGACATGGGGAAGGAGGGAAGTAAAGCTGATTTGGCATGGGTGGTGGTGAAAATGGTGGTGTTGAATGCTAACATGGAAGGTTCATAGACCGCATACAGCTACTCAGCAAAAAGCTGGCAATGGAAATGGGGAGACGGGGGTTAGCGAAGGCTGTAGAGGAATCAGCCACATTGATGTGATCATGGAAACTGCTACAATGGGTGAGAGCAATGAGATACAAAATAGAAAAGGAGAACAGTGAAGAGGGCTATAATGGTTTCAAGTTTCAATTGCAAGTAACAGAAAGCCCTAAGCCTTATGATTTACATAGTATAAAGAGTTTATTGGTTCATGTGACTGAAAAAAATCCCCCTTCTGACCAGCCTACACAGTCAGGGGTCTGGATCCAGTATGCTTCAGTTCTCTTAGCTCTGCTCTATTCTGTTTTGACTTATCTTCTTCGTACTAGATTGCTTCAAGTTTGTAAGATGGTGGCCAACAGCAATCAGCAGTTAGATTGATATACATTATCATTTATATCCAAGAGGAGAGAAAGCACCAGATTCCCTCAGCTATGCAACATAAGGCTCGAACGGTGCTCTCACGGAGTCGCCATATGGGTCATGTGTAAATGTGACACATTGATGGCTCCAGTCTGCTTTCCCCCTGAACCATTACTGTGGTAGGGAATGGGTTTATACTCGTGGCCTTAGATCAATCATCACTTACCACTAGAGGTGGGAGTGGAATCAATTCCCCCTAAATCTCTTGGCTGCCATAGAGTGGGAGGTAGAGGTAATTTGAAGTTGACTAAAAGGTCCAAGGACAGATTCTTCTAGAGGCACAACATTGGTAGGAGAGAAGGAGCTCTAAGGGAATTGCACTGCCATGGAACCCCAGGCAGCAGAAAATTTCCAGTCAACAAGGTGATGGGGACGATGACCGACAAAAAATCACTTGTTTGGGTGACCAAGAAAGTTATTGGTGGCCTTGAGATGGTCACTTCATTTGAGTGTTGGTCATCCATGGAAGAGCAAAAGACAGAGAAGGATGTGGTAGGTGAGACGGTGATGTGGAGCTCATCCCTTCAGAAAGATGGACGGTGACAGAAGAAGAGAATGGTTTGGGACAGAAGGGAAATTGCTTATGCCTTTTAGGAAAAGGGAGACAGGGACGTTTACAGGCTGTGGAGAAAGAGCAGGAGAGATGGATGATGTAAAGGGCAGAAAAGCGAGCGCAGTACGATTATGAAGAGACGAGGGAACAAGGTCAGCTATGCAGCAGGGAGGTTTGTCGGGAGGAAATTGGGCACCTCTTCCTCAGAGATCAGCCTAGGAGGGGAGCCAGAATGAAAAGAGAAATGTTGACATGGAAGGGAGTTGAGGAAACGGGGGGAAACACATCTGTAACTTTCTCAGTAAAATCACCTCTGGAGGGTGAGGGTGGCTGGAGGCCCCAGGCAGGCACAGGAGATTTGGACCAACCCTGCAGGAATTCATTAGGAGCCTACAAGATATGACTAAAAGGACCCAAGAGTTGCAAATTAGTATAGTCTTTCTGGAGGCCAGTCAGGCCACCTTGCAAAAACCCCCACAAAAGTGTTTCTCGCCTTTGATCCAATAATCTCTCTTCTGGGAACATATGCCATGAAAATAACTGAAAAGGAAACACAAACTCTTTGCAAAAAGATGTTTACTGCAGCCTGTTCATAATAGGAGAATCCTGGCAAGCACCCAATGCTCCACAATTGGGGAATGGTTAAGTAAACCATGGAACATTAATATGATGGAATATTATATAACCATTTCAAATGATAAATAGGAGTGCTCTGTCAATACGTAAAGAAAGTGTATACAGAAAAATGTTAGGTGAACAAGGTAGAGTATGAAATAGGATGGATGAGTTGATTTCTACCCCAGAAAATGATGCTAATACAATGCTATGGTTCATAAAAGGTCACTGAATTATGTAAATGGTTGGTGTGAGGAGGTGGAGAGATTTTTTTCCTCTTTATAAAATTGTTCAAATGCACATTTTTTTAAAAAAAAAAAAGCTGTCACGCAGCCGAAGGCAGTCAGCATGCATTTGTGGTGACGCTGTTCTGTAGGGTTCTTGGGCAATCTCCCTTTGCAGAGAAAGAAAGAGGGAGAGCCTTTCAGAGCCAAAGATTGGTAGAGTGGAGGGTCGGGAAGGCAGGGGTCAGATGCTTGAGGCAAGAGACACCTGAGTTCTTTGCTGAAATAGCCCATTGTGGTGCAGGTTTCTAGGGAGCTGAACAAAGGTGGGAAGAGATAAGGGCTCTGGGGCAATTGGGAGGAGTGGGGATCCCAGGGAGGGGAAGGGTTGTGCTAATAATGGAAGTGAGTAGGTGGGGAGCTTTGGGGTCCTCAGGGTGTGTTACAGGATGAGGGGGCCATGGGACGATGAGAAGATGAGAACTAACTGTGAGGTATGGTTGGGGGGCAGTGGAGAGAGGTCCTTGGAGTAAAGGAGCTAGAAGGACAGTGATGTTGGATAGAGGGATCTGGAATGAACAGAAAAGTATAACAAACACAATGGCCATCCATTCATTTTTCACTGAACAAATACTTACTGAGTTTAACCACGTCCAAGGCACTGTCGTCGGCCCTCCAACAGTGTGAATTGCCCCCACTAGACTATGCCCATATTTCCTTCCTACACCAGGCCCTACTATATGATTGGCATTAGTTACTTTGGATTAAGAGGAAATAGAAATGAGATGAGTTCTGTTGGTCTTTTAAAGCAGGGTCTACCCAGGGTCTATCCAGGGCTGGAGCCCTGAACACGCAGAGGGGAGGTCATCAGGGCCCACTGACCTGTCCCAGAGCAGTTGGGAGAGTTGCTCCCCAAGGAGGTGGGCACAGCAGAGATGGAGGGGTCAGGTTTAGAGAGGAGAGGAGAGGAGACATCATCTTTTCTAGAACCAGAGGACGCGACATGAAGATGGATGCAAGGATATGTTAAGATGTATTGAGGTGAAGAGTGGTGTGTTTGAAAATCATTCATGGGCGTTCTCAGGGTTTTCCATGAAATCATTCAATTTCCCATTTGCTGGGCATCTGCCTAGGCACACAGGTCTGGACCAGGGATTGTGGAACCTGTAGAGATGAGAACACTGACTGTTATTCTCAGAACACTAACAAAGCTGTAAAATCAGAGTTGGTCTTGAGAACTAGGGCTTAGGAAGAGATGATCTACTCCTGAATCCTCCAGGAAAGGAAGAGGCAATGACAACTGCCCAGGGCTCTGTCCCCCTCCTGAGTTCCATGAAACCTGGGACCGGAAGTGAGAACAGTATCGTAGGCAGGGTTTCCAGGGCTCAGCTGGAGGCTAGAGGGGCAGAGGGGTGGGAGGCTGCAGCAGGACTGGGGAGGGACTGCTGGACTGGGGAGAGAAAGGGTGGGCGAGCGATGGGTCCCGGGATGGTGGGGTCCTGGGATGGTGACAAAGATCCTTCTCTAGGGCTTTACCTTATCTGGGGGAGAATGGGCAAAGGTCTTCAGAGCAAGTGGTATGATGCCTGGTGGCAGAGAAAGCCTGAGCGCGCAGATACCAGGAAGGGCTAGGCTGATGGGCTCTGGCTCAGAGTCCAGAGCTAGCCACCAGCACAGTCCCTCTGCCAGTCCACCTAGGAGGCTGCTGGCCCCAGAGGTGGGGTATGGAGGGTTGTTTAGTCAGTCAACAAACATTTGCTGAACTCACACAGTTCTGGTTTCCAATTCTTACTCTGCCATCTACTAACCATGTGTCCTTGGACAGGTAGGTCACTTTACTTCTCCAAACCTCAATTTCTTCATCTGTGAAATGGGTTGACTCCTCTGGAGGATTACATGAAATCATGTATATGAAGGCCCTCCAGAGTGCCGAATAAGCCATCAGTTCTTGCTAGCTAGTATTTTTATTAAGCACTAGATCTAGTTCTGTGAGGGTTACAAACAGGAGCAAGATGCAGCCTTCCCTTCTGCTTCCTGCTAGAACTTCCTATAATGAGGACAGACAGATATAAACAAGGGATTACCACCAACTAGAATTTAGTGCAGTAATTGTTAAAACAGTAGCATGCCTGCTGCTATGGGAGCCTGGAGGAAGACATAATTAGTTCTGCCTGGAGAGGTCAGGGAAGGCTTCCCAGAGGAGGAGACATCGGAGCTGGGCTATGAAGCGGATCACCCGGCAGAGAAGAGGGAGAAAGGCATTGCAGGCAGAGCAACTGCCTTGAGCAAAAGCAGGGAGGCATGCAAGGGCAGCCCGGGCTTGGGGAATGGGAATTGTGCCTAGCACTGCTAGCCTGCAGCCGGGCAGGGCGAGGCGAGTAGAGAGCTGGAGGGTCCCTTGGGGCCACGACGGGAAGAGCCTTGAGCTAAGGGCCTGAGCTAAAGTGTGCAGATGGATTTCTGCCGCAGTGGGCAATTTCTGAATTTTTGTCAGCAAGGGAGTGACGTGCTCAGGAGAAAAGCCTCTCTGGGCATGGGGTGGGATGGGGCACAGACAGAAGGAAGAAGTTGGGAGCGGGAGCAGGGGCACCAGCAGGAGCCAGAGGCTCAGCTCAGACGCTGCCCCCTGCAGCCACCCTGCAGTGCTCCCCCAAACGACTTCTTGGGTAGGGATCCAGTCTTCCCTGTACCCGCAGCATCCAGGCGCTGCTGCCACTCACCCCTTCCCCCCACCTCAGGCGAGAGGTCCCCCTGGTGAATACAGGACCAAGACACTGTGGGCCCAGAGTTCCCCTCCTGCCATTCTAGGGGTGCTCTGTGAGCCCCACACCAGTTGGGGGGCTGTTAGGAGGCAGGCAGTCTTGGAGTCTTTCACAGGAGGAGTGAAAGGACAGTCCCCACCTGTTAAGTTGATTTTCCTTTTCAAAAAGAGAGAGCTTTGCTGATGAAGAGCGATAAGTGTCTTTCACTGGTGAGGAAAGGATTTTAATAATGTCTCCTGATGACTCTTGCCCTGCTCCGCCGCGATACAGAGACTCATTCTTCTTCCCTTTAATAACCCGGCGTGACTGCACCGGGAGGGAGCCAGCTCTGGCTGCTCCCTTCTCCTCGCCCCAGTGACACGCAGCCCTGCGGCCCCAGCTCAGTCCTTTCCCATGTCCTCAGTCTCCCTCTCCTCCCTGCTACCAGACCCCACCTCCCTTTTCCTCCCTCCTCTGCCTCTCATTTGTCTGAGAGAGAGGAGGCCGGGAGGTACCTTATTAACCAGAAACTCACTCCAAAGTGATCCATGAGCTGGTCAGTGGGGGAGTGAGCTCCCTGTCGCTTTGGTAGTGATCACATAGGCTGGAGATCTTGCCAAGGAGATTCACGTTAGCAGATAAAACGTGGTTCTCAGACTTTAGTTTACTCTAGGATCACCTGTGGAGCTTATTCAAAACACAGTTCCAAGCCTGGCCCCCAAGTTTCTGCTCTCTGGGTCTGCAGAGGGCCAAGGAATTGCCGTTCCCATAAGCCCCTCAGAGACCAGGACAGGAGACACTTGGGTGAGCTTGGACAAGTTGCTGCCTCGGACTGTCCTGCTAACCCAAGCTAACAGCCTTTCCTCCAACGCCACCTGCTTTCCACAGTCCACGAAGTCCTGACCCATTTTGATGGTCTGGGAGCTCCAACCGTATGGTAGGTGAAACCTGGTTGAGTAATTGCAGTAGCAGCACTTAACTGAGCACGAGTGCAAGGCATCTGGGTAAGCACTTTGTATGCCTCTCATCTGGTCCCCGATCGCACGCTGTGAGCATGCCCTTTACTGCCCCGGCTCCAGGCACCCGGGCCCCTGCCCCCGACCCCACTCCATGTGGCTAACAGCAAACCATTCGGAGAGGGGCTACCGGGAGGAAACATTTGGGAAAACCCACCGTGGAAACACCTTTACCCATAAGTTCAAAGGAAAACGGTCCTCAAAAGAAGAAAGCTATTTTTCCAATTGCTTCCCTTCCCAGGGTCTTCCTGTGTATGGCTGGAAAGCCTTCCTCCCAAATAGTTCCCTCTCCCCGGGCACTCCACACCCTTGAACTCAATTCCCAAAGCACCCCGTCTGCCACCCTTCTCCGGGTTCTCAGATCTATAACATGAGATTTCCCTTGACGCCCTTTCTCCTTCAACCCTTCCCCCGAACCCGGGTGACCCTTCCCTGCGGCCTCTCTGGGCTACACCCCTTGATTGTTTTCTGGCCTCACACCAGCCCCCACTACCACCATCACTTCATGCCTGGAAGGCTCCCTTCATCACCCTCCTACCTAGAATTCTGTCCTCCAGTCTTCCAGTCTCCTAGGGTGGCGAGCATCAGTTACATCTTCCTAAGCTTGTCACTCTCATCTTGCATTACCTTGCTTCACCATCTGCCTTTGCTCCGAGTTGCCTTCCACATGGAGTCTAGGTCCCCTGCCACCCCATCCTACGTCTCCCTGCCTCGGCCACAGGAATCCTTCTTCCCTGCAGGTTGGGCCCGTCTGCTGTGTTCTCTCCAACCACAGGCCTTGGCTTAGGCAGTTTCCACCACCAGACAGGCCCCCAGCCCATTTTCTCTCACCGAAACCCTTCCCTCTGTAATGGCCCAGGGCCGAGCTCCTCAGCACCCCCTTGCCCGCCCCCCACAGCCTTCTCTGGCTGAGCCCACCTTCTTCTATGGTGAATTCCCCAATGCGCAGTGGGCACACTTGGCACCCCCTCCTCTCACACTTATTTGTTGTCTTAGAGTTATTCTAAGGTTGTTTCAGGTCTGTGTGTTTTTCTCTCCCTAGCCAGATGCTGTTGTTTAAGAACAATAACCAGACCTTGTTGCTCTTCGTCTCAGCGCCCCCGCCCCCACTCCGCCAGAACACGGGGAATGGCTTTAGTAACTTTGCATCGAATTGAAACAATTCCTAAATGACCATCCCTTTAATTACAATGAATGACTCTGAAGGCCAAAGCCAGTGGAGTGTGTGCTCTGCGGATGGAAATGATCAGATGATATAATGGGGACAAAGAACACAGGACTAAAAGGTAGAACACCTACTTCATAGTCACACATTTTCTACAGAGCAGCTGCATGATCTGGGGCAAGTCGCCGAGCATCTCTGTCCTGAGGGGTCAGGCCAGATGCTTCGAGGCCCTTTGCAGCTCCCATGCTATGCTCTGTGCTGACCCAACCACCATCTCTCCCACCCGGTGAGCAAGGACACGCGTGTCTCCCTGGATCTTCTTTTACTTACATGCGAAATTCAGACTTTGGTAATAGTAACTAATTTATAGAGTTGTCCTAAGGATTAAATGCAACAATTCAGAAGGCTCTTGGCCCAGAGCCTGGCCCATAGAAAGTGATAATAAGTGGTAGCTATTATTACATCACTTGGCCAGGGTTGGGAGGGGGGAGGGCGTGTCCACAGAGAAAAGATGGTGTGTCCTAGGGTTCTGATCCAAGTTGGAAGTCCCAGCGTCCATGACGCCATCTGAGCTCTGCAGAGGTCGGGCTGGGGCCCTGCCCAGTGGCTGGAGCGCCAACTGTCCCGTTCACGACAGCACTGCTGGCAGTTGGGGTGACCCTGTTGTGTAGTCCCATCGATTTTCCCATTACCCTTTAATGCTGTGTATTAAAGGCTTTGCAGATCCACTCTGTTACCTTCTTTCTTTATTATCTTCGGGGCCTGTCCAACTGCTTGGGAGGCTAAATTGCCTGGCTACAGTAAAGCTCTCCTGAGGGTGAGATACCTCTTCTTGGGCAGTGCTTGGAAGCCAGGAGCCTTGGAGCCTCTCCTGCCTCTCTCCTTGGGTCATGCACACACTGAAAAGGACCCTGCAGGAGCAGAGACCGGGGGCCCCCACACAACGCACTGCCAGCAGGGGGAGATCCCAATGAGGTCTTCACCCCCCACACGCTGAGCGTGTCTTCTGTCTTACCTGTCTCAGCCTGCTCCTGGTGAAACTGCCTTTACTTGATCGCCCCCCCCTCCAGGTTCCTCACCTTGTTTCCTCTTGGCCCCATCTGTCTCTGCCCCAACCTGAGATCTCTCCCCGGGCTCTGCCTCCCGAAGGTCTCTTTGTTTAGCCATTCCGTGTAGTATTCTAGATCCTAATCCGTTTGCAGCCTCACAAAAGAAGCCCTATTCTGAGCTTAAGTTTGCCTTGATATTCTTATTTGGAAAATGGGACTGTGAGTCCTCTCCTCGGGACCAGGGGGAGAAGGAGTCTAGACGGTTCTCTGAGCAAAAGAGGCCAGGAGAACAAACACTGCTATTATTTTTGAGGTATGACCAAAGATAATGAAGCTGATATTTCATACTACAATCATCTATGCAAATTAATTTTCTCTCATTCACCTTGAAACGCAAACCAGCAATTCAAAGATCTATATGCAACCCGTGCTCGGCTGGTCTCTCATCAGCACGTCTATACCCTCTGAGGGCAGGTTGGAGTTTGGGATATGATTGATCAGAATTAAGTCTGGTGAACAAACTAAGTGATCAAACAGAATATTAGTCGCCTCCCTTGCGATGCTGTAAAGGAGATGACTTGATTGTTAAATTGGTACTGAGGGAGTTTTTTAGAACTCAGTGAGGAGTTCCAAAACATTCTTTGGAGTAAGTGTTTCTTCCCAGGGTGACAGTTTTGAAGGGAAATGCACTTACATGATTAAGTTTTGATCTACTGGCATATTAAACAGAAACTTCTTTGGTGGCAGGTGAAAGAAGGCCTAAAGGGAAAAACAATTTATTGTCTCAGGGATTGAAACATCCATGGTTAGGTTCTCTTTCAGGAATGGCTGCATCCAGGGGCTGAAATGATATATTCAGGACCTGGTCTTTCTTGGTTTTCTCAGTTCTTTTCCTGTGTTTTCTGTTTACTCTCAAGCAGGCCTTCTAAAGTTGGTGGCCCCCAGCTGCTTAATCTTTAAAAGCAACAGAGAAGAGAGCTTCACCTTCCTGGCAATTCCCAAAAAAGCTCCAAGATGGATTCTCATTGGCCTGGCTTGTGTGATGCCCCTCCCTAAACAATCACCCTGGCCCAGGGGATGGAATTTCCTGAGTGACCAGGTCTAGGTCAAATGTGTTTTCTTGAAACCAGGTTTATCCCACATGGATCAAGAAAGGGAAGGCCGGGGGTGGGGGTGGGGGATGTCCACAGAGGAAAAATGAGGAGCTAGTTCCAGAAGAAGGGCAAGTGCTTGCTTGGTAGACAGAAACAGCAGACACGCACTATGGCATTTTTTTTTTAATAGGTTTCATAGTTGCTATATTAAAGCAATGGAATCAGGAAAGACTTTCTTTTAAAATATCATCTTATTCTTGTGTTACAGTTAACAAAATAAATAGAAATACAGATGTCCCTCGAAAGCGATTTACTCTTAAGGGAAAAAAAGAAAGAAAAGAAACTGCTTCATTCATTTCTGGTTGCATTTTACGGTGTCCTTGCACTGAAGTGTAAGGGCATTTGTCTGGAGAGGTTTTCAGGAAGGTCTAACCAATTAGCATGGATATGTTCTCATTTGTTCTCCCCTTTATGCAACATCTGGCTGGCAAGTTGGGCAACACTCTCTGGTTATAGAATAGAATTAAGGTCTTTGAGCCTCGTTTAGAAGCGGAACCCTTTTTGCAAATACCATTTCCTCCCCTTGTCAACCAGATGACAACGGAGCTGCTCTGGGTGACCAGGGGTAGGAACCCCAAATCCCATCTGCTGAGCCCGCTCCTTCTCCTGTTCTCACCCTTTCCCTCAGCCTCTGATTCATGACTGCAGAATCCTGAAGCTCCAGAAAGATGCAATGTGAAAACCACTGGCATATAGCAAAGGAACCAGCTCTCTAGAACAAAGTCTGGTGCTTTGGCTGCAGCACCGCAGATGGAAGATGAGCAGAACAGACATTTATTGAGCACTAACTATTCAGAGGCTCTATCTTCCTCATGTCATGTAATGCCTACGGCAACCGCATGAGAAAGGAATTATTATCCCTTTTTACAGAAGGGAAGATTGAGGCTCAGAATATCATGAAGCTGACAAAGCATGGAACTCGACTCAAAGCCAGGTCTTTCTGGTTCAAAGTGCCCCATGCCTCCGCGGATATTCATGGAGTATCTACTCTACGCCCAGGGCCATACTAGGGGCTAGGATCCAGACTATTTCATTTGATCCTTTCAAAGCCCTTTCCCTAAGGGAAAGCATCCAGATGATAAATAGAACATATTGTATGACTTTATATAAATTTCAAAAATACATGCACCCGATCTATAACTACAGAAATCGGAAATAGTGGTTACCCTTGATAGAGCAGGGACAGAGTGGGGGGAGGGGCTGCTGCTGACTGGGGAGGAGGCTAAGGGAATCTTGCAGGGTGCTGGAAATGCTTTGTGTCTTGCTCTGGGTGATGGCTGCACAGGTGCACACATGTATAAAAATCCACCAAGCTACACACTGAAGATTCATGTGATTTATTACATGTGAATTATACTTCAGTTTTATAAAATTAAAATTCTACTATTTTTTTTTAAATTATCATTGTACATATGAGAAAAATAAGCTTCAGAAAGGTAAATGGTCTAGGGTCCCACTGTCGGGATTGGACTCGTCCAAGGACTGTGTGGTACTGTCTTCCTGGCACGGTTGCTCATCTCGGGCATTTTCAGCAACCTTTGGGTGGAAGCAGTCATATCCAGGGACTGCCATCAGAAAGAGCTGCGTGTTGCTCAAGGCCTTGTCCTTACCTCTGCCCTCTCCCGCCCCCCCTCCCCCCGCTGCACCCCCATCCTCTTCATTGTGTGGCTTTGCTTCGAAGGTGTCTTAGCTCTCTCTGATGTTTCTGTGCTGGTCTGATGGCTATGCAAGCGCTCCCTGGGGAGAAGGACAGAGCCCTGGGCAAGGCGTGGGCTCAGAGCCAGGAAAGGTGTAGGTTGTGAGTGGGTGAGGGAAGGAAAGCCAGGCCTCCCCACAGGCCATCAGGGACACTTTGTCTCCTGTCGGAAGGCCTGGCCTCTGCCCTCCTGGCACTCAGAGCCTCCAGGGTCAGTCTCTATGTCCCCAGAGAGTCCTTGAGGCATCACTTCTGTCTATTCAAACCCTGCCTGGGTCCTTCGCCTCTCCACTTACACTATAAAAGCAGCTTCTATTTTTAGGTTCCATTGTAAGGGAGACCCTGGGATTCGGGCCAGGGATCCAGGGAGCTGGGAAACCACAGTCCCAGGGGCCAGATCAGCTGTATGACTGAGTGGATAAAATGGCAGCAACCTTGGCATCAAGTGGGTATAAACTGAAGTCTGGTGGTGAATCACAGGGAAGCCCTGAGGTGCTGGGCTAGGACCAGGGTCGCAGCGAAAGGCCTGCCTCCCTCCCATCCCCTGCCCCACAGTTCTAACCCCCACGAAGCTTCAGGAACAATCAGCCCAAACCCAATTCTGGCTACATCTTCCACTGAAAAACTCCGAAACACCTCCCCTTGTACCCCGCGGCTCGGGAGTACCACCAGAGGGTTTTAAGGAAGGAAACAAGGGCTAGATGGAGCAGGCATCTGAGCCAAGCCTTGGAGGAAGGGTAGGGTTTCAGGAAGGGAGCAAAGAACCCACTGAGGGGACTCGGGAGCTTTGAGGAAGAGAAGTTTCCACTGTCAGGGCCAAGCTAGGATATTGGGTTTCACGCACAGGCACTGACAGTGACAAAATTCTTGAAAAGAAATAATCTGGCAATGGCGTTTACAAAAATTTTTTTTCTTCTATGTAAGAAGGTCCAGAAAGAACATATGTTGGAGGCAGGAAGATCATGTATTTAACCATTCAATAAGCATTATGGAGCACCTATTACGTGCCAGCTGCTGGGCTGGGTCCTGAGGAAACAGCATCAAACACAGAAAACATGGATGGTGCCCTCCTGGGCTGTATCATCAACAGAAAGGAAAAATACAGAGCCGGAGATCACCAGCTTGACACGTGATGTGAAGGAGAAGGCCGGGGGTCGGGGGAGTGCCCATCGGAGAAATCTCATCCCCTCTGGGGCAGTGTGACTTTCCAGCTGAGACCTGGAGGGTGGGAACGGAGGGGCAGGAGCAGGGAGGAAGAGGTCTGGGCAGAGGGAACACACAGAAAAGGTCTCTGAGGCTGGCAGGCAAGTTGGGCAACACTCTCTGGTTATAGAATAGAATTAAGGGAAGAACTGGGCACATTTGGAAGTTTTTAAAACGTTGAACATGGCTGGAGCTCAGAGTGGGGAGGAATCCTGGTAGACGAGGCGGGAGAGGAGAGGAGTGGGTGCAGCAGAGGCCAGCTGGGACCCCAGGGTCTGTGGGAAAGCCCACCTGCCATGCTCGCGATCACGCTGTTTCCAAAAGAGTGGATGCAGAGGGCTGTAAGAAGGTTCGGGGCCACCATTTAGGAGGTCATTGCAATGCCAGAGAGGGATGACGGAGGCTGTAGTGGGGGGGGAGGGGTAGAGAGGAATGGATGCCCTCCAGGGCCTGGAGGAGACAGAACCTGCAGGACCTGGGGGCGGGGAGGGAGGACCACCCCACTGCAGTGAAAGCCTCTTTGCCCTTCAGTCCCTCCTGATTACCAATTGTGTGTTCCAAGCTCCTGGAAGCCAAACAGCAGGTCCTGCTTTGCCCTGGACCACATTTGTCCCAGGACCTTCCAGGTCAGAGCAGCTCAGCCGCTCACTGCTCAATGAATGAATGATAACCACCAAGGAAGAATCTGAATTGATCCCAGCCGTGGCTGGTGATGGCCAGCCCTGGCTTTCCTCCCCTCTCGTCTCTACTCCCCTCGAGCGACAGGCAGAGCCCAGGGGGCAGGGGGCAGGAGAGGCTTGTGGGCCCGGTGCCACCTAGAATGCTTAAAACATGAATTGCGAGTCAAGTGGCCCCTCTCACAGTTAATCGATGGCAGCATATCCTGATCGCTTTCATTATTATTATTTTCTTATGCATGTGTGATCGGGAGATTTATTGTTGAGGCTACAGAGGCAAAATCAATTATTCATGTTATAAATTAGAAAATGATTTATGTCTACAGGAGACGGGGCCTCAGCGAGCCGAGCCCATTACAGATAAGCTTTGCTGAAAGGACCAAGATTTATCTGTAAACTTCACAAATTGCAGCTCGCCAATTCAGTCCTGTCCCCCACCCCTCCCCCAGGGCACCCATCCCTCTTCCTGAGTCATTCTGTCTTTCTCTGTCGTCCACCATCCCCTTGACTCCTACTTTCTCTCCCGGCTTCCTTCTGACTTCTTGTTCTTCTTTCCTGTTTTTTAGCTTTGACAAATGCCCCATCACTTGCTAGTATCTCTTTTGGGGGAAGACACGCTTGAACTTCTAAATAAACTTTCTGGTCTCTGGGTACAGCCTGCCCTGTGCAGGAAAGAATCAAGGAACAGACTGGGGAAGAATCCTCTTCATTCATCTGTTGAGAGGACCGAGTCACTTCTCTTGGAGCAGGTGACTCCTGACCCTGGAAAGAGACGTCCAATACCCAGTATCTACACTGTCTTCCTCTCGGGTTCCTCCCAGGGAACACGGCAATGAGGAGCAAGTGAGGCTATGGAAAGTCCGTGGGCTTTGGAGTCGCATGGACAGAGAGTTGAACCCTAGCTGTGTTGCCCACAGTGTGACTTTAGACAAGTCATACCCTCTGAGCCTCAGTTTCCCCATCTGCAGTATAGATTTCCAGCACTGGCCCCACCTCAGTAACAGGGGTGGCGGCTCCAGCACAAAGGGAATGTCCCCAAGATGTGAGTTTATTTGGGCAGATGAGAGACTGCAAATGGAATATCCCTCCCTCTCCCTGCTTCTCACTCTTCCGACACAATAGCGGCCCTGAACTCAAAGAAAAACTGATCCATCAAAGAGGGGTCCTACGAGTAAAGGAGAAGTATGAATTGATGATGACCGCTTCCAGGGAAGGCATCAAGGGCACAGGGAAAGGGGCTCTGCCCCAGGAGTCAGGAAAGCAAGGTTACAGACTTGCCCTCTCATGAACCCGTGACCTCGGCAGGTCCCATTGCTCTCCGGGTCTCCTTTTCCCCTCCTGTTGAAGGGAGGCGGGGCAGGGAGAGACACCTTCCCTGCTACCTCACAGGTTTGTTTTGTTTTGTTTTTGAGAGAGAGAGAGCATGTGCCAGGGGGACAGGGGAAGGGGAGGTGTGGAGGGAGAGGGAGAGAGAATCTTAAGCGCAGAGTCCGGCATGGGGCTCCATCTCACCACCCTGGGATCATGACCTGAGCTGAGATTAAGATTCGGATGCTTAACTGACTGAGCCACCAAGGCGCCCCCCGCCCGCCCCACCCCCCCGGCCCCATAGGTTTTTGTATTCAATGAAAAGAAGGCTCTAGAGTTGCTTGGAAAATCACAATAATCACAACACCTTCTAGCACTCTTACTGGATGACGTTATAGGAGAAAAAAGAGATTTGGGTCGAATGGAGGACAACCATGGCAGAAATGTGCTTAATAAGAGTCGGTCTCTTAAATGGTTGAGTAAAGGCCCCTAGAATGCCCTGCAGTGGCCGCAGAGCCCCCCGAGGGAGCCTCACACCTCACTGGGGGCTGTGATGGTCCTGGCCCTGCCAGACTCCCAGATCCAAGGCCATATGATGGCACAGGGGCATCTCACATCTGATTTGGGGCAGCGGCAGGAAGTGGTGTCCCAGAAAGCTTCACCCCTCTGAGCGACCCCAATGTGCCAGGCCCAGCCTATAGTCTAGTGGGGGAGACAGACACGAACAAAACGACACACACACATAAACCTATGAATTGCAAACCGCAAGAGGATTCGATGATAAAGACGTACAGGGAGCTATGAGATCCAGGAAGGGGGCCTGGCTCCAGGCTGGGAGTCAGACAAGTCCCTATAAAGAAGTGGGTCCAAGCCAAGACCCCAGGGACCAAAGGACAGGTAGGGGTCAGGAAGGGAAAGGGACAGGTGGGGTAGACTGCATAAACCCCGTCAGGAGGGATAGCAGGGAATTAAAGGAAGGAAAGCAGGCCCGTGTGGCTGCGGTGTGTGAGTCAGAAGTGGGTAACTGGCGGTGGGGGATGGGGAGGCGGGCAGGGTCAGCTTTGGAGAGGATCTAATGCTGCCTCTAGTCCCCAGTGGAGAACCTGCCTGCTTTTGAGTGACTGTCCAACTGAAGCCCGGGAACCTGATCCCAGGGGCACAGTCCCAGCCTGGAAAACTCGGCCGCAGCCCTCTGCCAAAGGGCTGGAACCCTGGGATCTGCTAAGCCTCCTCTTTGAAGGAGTCTCATATTGAAAGAAGGGCTTCTCCCTCTGTCTGGAAGGTCATGAGAGACTAATCTCCAGGCTCCACAAGAAAGTTCCAGAATCCACTCCACACTGCCCCCAGAACCCCAATTCCCCAAATTCATGGGCCCCTGCCCCTGTGCATCCTGAGGCCTAAAGTGATGTTGCTCACCCCCCGTGGCTCTTTCTTTAAGTCTGACACCCGGTCTTTGAGCTGGTGGGAACCCCATGGACCTGTCCTCTCTCTGTGCCTACTGAGACAGCCCCTACACCTCCTGCCCTGGCCGAGGCGAGATCCACGTCCCCCAGAGCCAGGCTTGAGCGCCTCTCAGGACACCCGAGTCCTCTAAGGCCTCCCCTTCTGTTGACAAAACAGCCTCAGTCTCACCTCAGCTCCAAAGAAATTCTCATTAGATGTATCTTTATTTCTTTCATCTGATTTCTGGGGGCTGGTGTTCAGTCGTTTCCAAGGAGTATCAGATATTTCCCCCCGGAAATCCCACCGACCTTAGAGCCCACATTAGTTGATCCCACTCTCCACCTCCAAATCCCAGTGGCTCCCCATTGGTCATGTCTATAATGAGGGTCAAAGTCATTAGCATGGCAGAGAAGGTCATCGAAGTGGGGCCCCACAAGATGTCCCCAGCCCTGTCTGTCCCCAGCTGTGGAGGACCACTTACCATGTGGTGTCCAACATGCTGGCATGTGACCTTTCTCTCCATCAAAACCCTGCTTGTCCATGATGGCCCAGTTCAAACACTGCCTCCCAGGAGGCCCCTGCAGAGATGGAGACAGCATAATGTAGTAGAGAGTCCCCAGGGCCTGGACCTTGGCTTCTCTACTGAATAGCTGTGTCCCCTCACCCAAGACCTAACCTCTCTGGGCCTTGGCTTCTCCATATCTTAGACGGAGGTAGACCATTTCCCTCCTGGTAATGGTAGAGTCCGTGTGTTCGGGCGAGAGCTGGGGCTTGGGGCCCAAGTTCAGCCAAAGAGATAGATGAAAACTTAAAACCAGGCAAGGAGATGGGGAGCAGCCTTTCAGAGACGGTCCAGGCCTTTTGGGGGCCACAGAGCACTTTTGGAATAGGACCTCAGTACTAACGCGGAGCTGGGAGGAGTCCGGGGAAAGAGCTTCGTAAGTGCTACCTTGTGTACACACTGCAATCATCAGCTCTGGATTATCAAGGAAGGCAGCTGGGGGCTTTGGGGGGAGGGGAGGTGGCAGACACAGACCCCTGGCAGGAGCTGGCAGCTGCCCCGGGGACACCGACCAGCTGGGATGGGGACGGGAGCTTCAGCTCTCGCCGGAGAGGAAAGTGCAGGCAATTGATGGACTAGCTTTGGCAACGCTTGGTTACCTTGTCCTGCCAATAAAGTCACCAGGATTGAAAAATGAAACCAACTCCCTCCCTTGCCCTTGTCCTCGGGTGTTCTATGTGTCTGAGCTCTGTCCTTTTTGCTGCCAAATTACCTTTGCTCCCCTTGCTCTGAAAAGCTGCTGGCGAAATGACCCCCCCATGTAGGTCATACAGCAACACTGGATGTGTGAGGCACATGGACGGCACTGGAACTGAAGGTGGCCGGATTCACGGGGTGGGGGGCGGGGGTCTGAAGGCAAGGGACCATCTGTCTCTCACCACAGGTGAGAAACCGCTCGTGAGGCTTTGTTTAAAGGCCACAGGGAAGTCAGTTAAAAGTGTTTATCTGCACGGGTTCAGGATGGGGGAAGCCTGGGTTGGAATACGGCTTTTGCCGCTGTTGTGATCAATTTACCCTAAGCCTCAGCGTGCTCATCTGAAAAATGGGAGGAATAACGTCTACCTCAATGAGTTCTTGTGAGGCTTCAGTGAAGTTACGTGTTGAACTTCACGTCTGATTGTCAGTGGTCGTTGTAAGGGGCAACCATTATCACCGGCCCTCTCAGCTGAACCCTCCCGCTTTCTCTGGGAACCACGTGATGAGGCCGGCAGTTAGAGTAAAGCGGACTGGGAGAAAGAGGCTAAGATTGAGGTTAGGAGGGTGATTATGGCTAAGAGGAAAATAGGTTTGTGGGGAGACACATTGCCCAAGAACTTGAGCGCCCTACCTCCACTTCCCCCCGATGGGGGGGTGGGCCCAGGAGGAGAGCGGCCAGCAAGATTTATCCCCCCAGCGATGCAGGGTGCAGACTGGGTCTTGCAGACTCTGGGCGGGGAGCCAGGCTGTGTTAACTACGACCGAGCCTGAGCTTCTCCTCTTTAAAAAGCTCTCTAAGCCTCTGTGCAGAAAAACGCCTAGCACAAATATAATACATGCTTAATAAATTTTTGGTGAAAGGAAGGGAGGAGATAGGGAGGGGCGAGGGGGGAAGGGAAGAGGAAAAGGAAGGCGGACTCTAAGGAAGGAAGCCAGTGAGAGCAGGTCGGCGGGTGGCGTCTGGGCTCACGCGAGTCCTGGTTCTGCGATACCGGGCAGGTAAGCACGCTGCATCTGGTCGGCCCCACCGCCTCCGAAGCTCTGCTGTGTATGTTCGAGTCTGAGCGCTTCCCCCGCTGCTCAGGGGCTGACAGTTGGCCCACAAGCCCTTCATGCAGATCCTGGCAAACCTGTGGCCCCTCGCCTCCAGCCCCAGGCTCAGGCTGGGCAGCGCAGCTACGAGCTGAGGACTCCCAGGTCACTCGCTGCCTCCCTCCTCCTCTGACCCCTCGGACCTTTTCAGCTGCCATCCCAGCTCCCTGCCTTGCTTCACTGACCAAGCAGCTCATCAGCATGCTGCCCCTCAGGCTCCACGCCTTTGCGGCACTGGCCTGGTTCACCCTTTAGAAAGAGCAGCGTTGTTTGAAGCCTCCCACATCCCCGCCCCTCCCCTCGCTTCCCTGTTACTGACTCCCCTCAACCCTCAACCAAAGGAACTTCTCTCATCCTCTGGATGGAGATGGAGGCTCCACTTCATTTTGAATTAAATCAGTGTATCTGGCTCTGTCCTAGGTGGGCACTCAGACATGTAGGGTCATCTTAGGAAATCCCGTGTCACCTCCAAACTTGCCCACGACCTTAGTCCAGAACCTTGCTCACCCCTTGCCACCCCTGCAACCCTTCTCCTCCTGCCAAAGTCTACAGACAATGCTTCTGTAAGTCCCTACATTTAGCTTACCTCTTCCGATAGAGATGGCACATAAGGCCCAGGTCAAAGGCCACCTCCTCCCGAAGCCTTCCTGGATCTCAACCCCAGAAACCAGCACTTCGCCTACAACCCTGTTTTCAGCACAGGTCACCGGCTGCTTGCATTGGGCTCAGTCGTGCCTCCCTACCCCACCCCTACCTTTGTAAACCCCACCCCTAATTTTATAAGCAGGAACCTTATTCATCTCTGCATCCCTGGCCCTTAGCTTGTTGCCTGGAAGGTACTATACAATAATGTATGTTAAGTTGCCTAAATGGTGGCCACCTATGGGCTGGCTGCTTTCCCAGGCCCCCAGCAACCCCCTCAAAAGATGAAAACCCATATTGTTAAGAAAGACACATCGCTTGGGGTTCACAATCGCCCGGGGACAGAGCACTGACCGGGCAGCTTCGTGGCCCGAGGGATGGCCGATGTGTGTGCAGGTCCCGGCCATCCTCACACCACCGTGCTTCCCAACTAGCTGCTGCCACAATGCTGATTTCTGCCAGGCCCCGAGATCCTTCCATCCAGCACATATATGGCCGCGGAGTACCTCCCCACCTCCACACACACCTTTTCAAGTATGGATTTTATTGTTTTCCTTTTTGGATAAAAACGTAGTTTTGATCCACTTGTCTATATAATAACCAGGGGAGAATCCATTTGGGCCATCACTCATCATCGTCCTTTTCCCGATTTCCATTTCCCTCGGAAGGGATACCTTCAAGCGAAAAACCTCAGGCCTCCTCAGAGTCACTCCTTCCCATCCGTGTTCCGTTCCAGTGGAGCACGAGAGAGAGGAGGATGGTAGAAATCAGGGCCCAGGTTCCTAATCCCAGAGATGGGGAGACAGAGCTTCAGATGCGAACTCACTGCCTCGTGTCAGGCTGAGAGGGAGGGGACGCCCCCTGAGGGCAGGGCCCGTGTCCCCCACATACAGCTCTGTGTCCCCGGCACCTGGCGCAGTGGCCCAGGGCCCTGGAACCAGTAAGTGCAAGGCCTAAACGACAGAGCCAGATTCAGAGCTGGGTGTTCGGATGCTCTGCCGGGCCGCCGTCCTCCCTGGCAGTGCGGTGCCCACGGGGCTCATCCCCTAGCCGCCAACCGAAACTGAGCTTCAGTATCCAGCAGACACTTCCTTTGTTTGACAGGTGACCCTCCTGCCTCAGAACTTAACATGGATCCTTATTCGAGGCACCTGAGTGGCTCATTCGGTTAAGTGTCTGCCTTTGGCTCAGGTCATAATCCCAGGGTTCTGGGATCCAGCCCCATGTCGGGCTCCCGCCTCAGCAGGGAGATTGCTTCTCCCTCTCCTCCTGGCTCGTGCACGCTCATTCTCACGCGTGCTCTCTGTCACCATATCTCTCTTTCTCTCAAATAAATAAAACCTTAAAAAAAAAACCCACTATGGACGCTTATTCATTGCCTTGTAATGAAACACACTTTCCCTCCTTTCTCAAATCATAGGGGCATTAACGAAAGAATGAAAGAATGAAAGAAAAGAAAACTTTTCTTTTCTTTCAGAAGAAAAGTTCAAATAGTATGTACTGTCGAGGGTGAGAGAAAGAAGAGAAGGGACTTTGACATCCAAAATCCATGAAAACCCAGACCTGATCTCCGGGCCACGGGACCGCAGACCGGGAGACAATGAACCACTCCGACTGGCTCGATGAAGTTGGCAAGAAGGACAAAAGGGGGTGCAGGGCCAGGTGGGACAAGGCAGAGGAGCCGGAACTGAGGGAACCTTAGCTTCATCTGGGAGAAGCAGGGCTCAGCAGCCAGGATCTGTGCCCCAGTCGGTAAGCTCTGCCTCGGGGCTCATCAAGCGGGGAGTTCGGCATAGGCTCAGTCTTCAGAATGGAAACCAGGAGGCTTCACACGGGACCGCTTTCTTAGCTGAGTGTCCCCTATCTTGGGGGCTGGGGCTGCAGTGCCAAAGGGAGGACCACCGCCAAGCACCTGCTATCTTTAGTCAAACACCCAAGACCGGGCCTCCCCCTCGGCATTCATCCGCTCTTGCTGCCAGAGCAAAGTATCACCAACTGGGTGCTTAAACAGCACAAATCTATTTTCTCACAGTCCCGGAGCCAGAAGTCTGAGATCAAGGGTCAGCAGGGTTGGTTTCTTCTGAGGCTTTTCTCCGTGGCTTGTGGATGGCCATCTTTTCCCCGTGTCTTCACAAGGTTTTTCCTCGATGCTCACACACCCTTGTGCCTAAAACGTCTCTTCTTACAATGACCTCAGTCACCTGGATTAGGATCCACCCTAATGACCTCATTTTAACTCAGTGGCTTCTTTAAAGATTCTGTCTCCAAATACAATCACATTAGGGTGGTTAGGACTCCAAACTATGAATCTGGGGACAGGATGGAGCCCATAACATCCTCTCGGAGAACAGAGTCCAGGTTGGTGTGGCCACAGGATAAAGGCTACAGAGAACCTACCTGGCCTCTTCTTGATATATGCCCAAGGGCAGGAGGGACCTGGAAGTAAATGCCAGCTGGTAAATGTCTATGGGTTTGGGGCTTTCCAGCTGAAGACCTTTGAAAGAGCACTGCTTCTGAGATTGTGGCAGCAGTAAAGAGGTTCTGAGCAAGCAATGTCTTCATCACAGTCCTAGGACAGGCAAACTCAGCCTAGCTAGGGATAGCCAAAAGTCTCCCTGGGCAGAACCAGGGTATGAGAATCAGCTTGTCGTCCCACCGGCAAGTGGGACCCCAGGCAGCATAGAGCTCTCGATGATGATGGTTGGGGGTCAGATAAGCAGCTCATTCAGCAGGACCAAGATGGTGGGAGGTAGAGTAAGGCAGCAGAGCTAAAGACCTTGGAAACAGAGACCTGGTACAGACCTGCTGTGCTAATAGCTCCAGATAATGGCCTTGCTGAATTAGACCCTTCACCCTGTAATTTCATAGTCCTGCCCATCTTGACTCTGGACTTGACCATGTAATTTGCTTTGGTCAACAAAACATTAGCAAACATGCTTGTGAGCAGAAACCTAAAAGGTGCTTGTGTGCCTCCATTCCCTGTATGACTGGGCTCATTGGCCATGCACGTCTGCCATACCGTGAACGTATGTTTGGGCTAGCCTGATGGGCACTTGACAGAGAGCTGGGTCATTACAAACATTCCAGTCCTCCAAGCCATCCAAGATCAGCCAATAGATAGCCAAATGCTCCGCAAATATAGAAGAATGCAACCATTACAGGAAAACTTCCTAGCTGAACACTGACCCACAGCAAGCTAAATAAATCCTTATTGCTTTAAGCTTCCGAATGCTGGGGTGGTTAGACTGCATTATTATGGCAAATTCAAAAGGAAAAGCAAGACGGGCAGTATCCGAGCACCAGACAACAGCCAGTGATCCAGAGACAACCTTGGATCTGAGGGAGTCTGATAATTTGAGACCCTGAAAAACAGACTGGCAGAAGCCTGGAGGCCAGAGCAATAGCAAGACTTGAGCCCTGACGTCAAGACAGACTCCTCCCTACTTTGTATCCCTGATCCTCCCTAAGTCCTGACCTTCACCTGTCTTCCATCAAGGTTATTTGTGCATTTGGCTAATCCCTATACTAGATATTATATGTCTTGGCTTATCCCTCATGGTCTCTCCTCTTCTCTCCATCTCCCAAGGGTGCCGGAAGAATGCAGTGAACCAGGAACCAGAGCCTGGCTCTTCTTATACCAACTGGATGACCTTGGGCATCTCAGTCCCCATCACTGATACTCAGTTTAATGGTCTGTCAAGTGAGGGGTGAGGCCAGATGACATCCAGCGTGCCTCCAGCATTCCCTGTCACTGGCGATCCCAGATCTGTAGTTTCTTCCCTTCACCTTCCACACTCCACTTGTTTTCCTTGCCTTCTTGTCCGTATGCAGTTTGTTCCAGCTACCCAAGAAATAAAGCATTGAAAACCTATGCATTTCTGGCGCCATCTATTATCAGCGTTCCCTCATCATCTATTAGGAAGAAACATTTCCCCTTATCTTTCTCTTGCTCCTAGTATATTTTAAAGAATGTTTTTCTATTTCCTTTTATGTGTTTTGCAGGTTGCATCTCATTTCTTTCTTTGATTTTTCTCTTCTCACACCTATAAATTCTGACTATTTCTTTGTTCTTTTCTTGGGCAATCGGGCCAAGCTTCCTGTTTTTGCCTTTCCAACTGGCAGATCTGTTCCCTCTGCAGCTTTTTGTCTGACCAATGAGATTTCTCCTCATCACTTACCAATCCTGTTTCAGTTGGAGTTTTTTTTCCCCCGTAGGCCTTTAATTAATTCTGAATGCTGGATTGTTGGTTGGTAGTCACATCTCTGCAATTTAACTGAGTGACCTTGGCCAGGTCCCTTAGCATCTCGGAGCCTCAGTTTCCTAACCTGTAAAATAGGGAAGAAATATCTGCCCTTCCTACCTGCCAGAGTTGTCATGAGGCTCTCAGAAGAAGATGGTAAGACAGTCTTTGGTAAACTGCAGAGGATGGTATGAAGAGAGAGGTCACAGTTTTTGTGGACGGGCTCGATCTTCTGTCTTATAAAAGTGAGCTCTGTCAGTAAAACCAGGAACGGGAACTGTTTTTTGTCCTGAAGAGCTCACTAAGCAGGGATTGCTCACCTTTCCTGAACCCTGTTCACATAGGCTCCCCATTTTCTTCTCAGAAGATAAGACAATTGAGGAAACCCCTGGCCCAACTGCCCGGGACTATGTATTTCTACTACAGGGCTCCAGAATATTTAACATTTTTCTTGTCCCATCTGAAACCTCATCTTTTTTCTGGTTCTTTAGGAAGGTCCTCTCTACTTCAGGTGATCCCATTTGAGCCATCTTCCTCATTTCTGTGTGCCCTTCTCCCCCCAACAAGTAAAACCATGAGATTAAGGTTGATCTGTCAGAGTACATGAACGTGACCTAAGCAGGGCCAATCACAATCCTATCCATGATCAATGCATGGAAATTGGGAGAAATTTCTGGTGTTTTCAAATTTCGTGGAAATTTGCTGGTGTTGCAAATCAGAAAGGGTGTGATTCCTGGCAGCCATCTTGTCATCACATGATGGGAGCCTGTCTCCAGAATTAAGCAAAGCAGAGAATAAGAGCTGGAGGGAGGGACAGAGTCAGGATGACATCCTCATTCTCTCCTCTCCCCAACCCCATCCCCCACAAAATTCAGCATCTGAAGCCAGATCTATACCTACAGTTCCTAGTCTTCTGAGCTAACTACCTATCTTTTTGATTAGGTTTGTTTGAGTTGTAGAAACTATTATCTTACTGAAAGATTTCTGCCTGATACATCGCATATGTTTCAAAAGGTTCTGGAGTCTCTCCGCTCCCCTCACTACCAGTTAGTGCTGACCCGTGGCCAAGATGGCAAGGAGACACTTAGAGGAAAAAGGGAACCTGGGGAGCTTGTCTTTCTCTTATGAGCTCAGAAAAACTGTGATTAGACTAAAAGGTTCCTTCCTCCCATGGTTGCCTGAAGGGGTGAATCATGAGGTTTTAGAAAGATTCCAGGTTTTAGAGGGAAACAGACGTGGGCCTTGATCCTGCTCCTATTTATAAGCCCTGTTATTTGGGACTCATACTCTTTCTGGACTCCTTTCTTACAAGACTATTTAGAAAGAATGTATTTACACAGCCTGGCTTATAGTAGACACTCAATAAATGGTGCCTATTATAAAAAGTTTCTTAATCTTTCTGAATTCAACTTTCTAAACTGAAATGGTCTTTCCTTTGTGTTTCTTTTCCTGTTTTCTTGAAAACCTTTGTTGTCATAGTTTTTGGTCATTTCTTCATCTTTAAAATACTCAAAGACTTCTTCTTCCCTACTGTACCTGGATGCTGCCTGCATGCCACAGGCCCTCTGTGAATGTTTGCGAGATGAATGAGTTGCTGAACACTGAAATAAAAAGTGCATTCACTTCTTTATAGCCTACTTCCAGCATCAGGGAGCTATCCACAGTACCCTCTGGAACCAGGAGGTCAAGTCAGAATTGGAAAACAGTGTGGAGATTTCTCAAGAAATTAAAAATAGAGCTACCCTTTGACCCTGCCATCGCACTACTGGGTATTTACCCCAAAGAAGTAGATGCAGTCAAAGAAGGGCCATGTGTACCCCAATGTTCATAGCAGCAATGACCACAATTGCCAAACTGTGGAAAGAACCAACATGCCCTTCAACAGATGAATGGATAAAGAAGATATGGT
>CM053617.1:45138864-45217976 GCA_028646535.1 Procyon lotor | reverse complement strand
GTTTTGGAGGGGAGAGGAGTGGGCGTTGGGCGAGCCTGGTGGTGGGTATTGAGGAGGGCACGTATTGCATGGAGCACTGGGTGTGGTGCATGAACAATAAATCTTGTAACACTGAAAAAATAAATAAATAAATAAATAAAACTTAAATACAAGGCACCTGGGTGGCTCAATCATTAAGCGTCTGCCTTTGGCTCAGGTCACAATCCTGGGTCCTGGGATCGGGCCTCACATTGGGCTCCCTGCTCAGTAGGAAGCCTGCTTCTCCCTCTCCATCTGCCACTCTCCCCATTTTCTCTCTCTCTCTCAAATAAATAAATAAAAAATTTTAAAAACCTTAAATATGTATTGTCTAGTAGATTTCTTTAACTATTTCAAGTATATTATCCGGTGTCTCCAATCTGGAAGTAGGCTCCTTGGTAAGAGGGAACTTTCCATATGTTTCATTTTTTTCCTCATTCATTCATCCAACAAAACCTGATGAAAGTTCCTACGCTAGGAAAATATCTATTGTCTTTAAAGAGCCTATAGACTCCCAAAAGTAAATTCATAAAAACAAAAACTTTCCTCTACAAATTTCTAGACATATGATGTCTGTTCCATGCGGGTTAAAAACAGAGTCATGTGATATTAATGGTGGGGAAAAAGCCCTTCAAAATCAGTAAATATACCATCTTTCAGTACACCCTCCCGCTTTCATAGTGGGAGCATGAAAGCACTAGTTTATTCATTCATGCATAGTTTATTCATTCATGCAAAACTGGTGCCCCATGACTTTCCCAAGGCCACACTTTCTAGTTTGTTATTTGCTTTTCCACATATTTCATGAACCTATATTCAAGAATTAAAAGGTTTACATCTCTGGAATTCTGGAAATCAGCTCTCATAATTTCTGCTCTGGTTAAGAGCCCTCCGGTACTCTTGTCATGAGTCTATATCGCTCCCTTCCCCTCCACCTTCTGCATGAGCTTGACTTGCTTTGTGTTCAAGGCCACACCACTGCTTTATGCCTTATTTATGTATTCCTTGCTCTCAGAGTAGTCTGGCTACAGAGCTGGCCCAGAATCCTAATCATACATATCACGTCGTGGTCACCAACACGAGGAACCCCTCCAGGGGAGGATGTTTTGCAGATTATTTCTGGAAAGTCAGGATCCCCCTTCCAGAATGTTCTGTCCTCTTCCCCATCACCTTTAAATATAAAATTGTTCACCACTCTCCTCTTCCTCACAGAGAGCAAAAAAAACTCCATCTTCTACAATTCATGTCATTAAGTGGAGGATGTTACTCAGACATGGGACATTGATTTGACCAACAAAAAGGGAGGCAGTAATTACGCAGCAGGGTCAGAAAAAGTAGGAATCTAAGAAAGATTTTCAAGACCCTTTCAGACTGCCTCTTACATATTTCTAATCACCCCTTCATTTCCCACTCTACCATCCCCAGGTTGGTATTCTTAGTAGAGTCCTTTTATGTGGATATATAACCCCTACCTAATCTCTACCCATCTTTGGCAGAGGCTTCCAGAGAGAGAACTGTGCTTGGAGGGGAGGAAGGCAGAGGAGAAAAGAAGTATTTGTATATTTGTTAGCTTATTGCCGACTGTCTCCCCCACCAGAATGTAAGCTCCATGAAGACAAAAACTAAGTCTATCTTGTTCATATTGTTTACTCAGCACCTGGCACATAGCAAGTATTCGATGAATACTTGTTGAATGAAAAAATAACCACCAAAGAAGAGAAACCAGAGAAGCAGGCAGAGGAGAGGCACTTCCTGCACATGTTTCTGTCTTGCGGCTAATGGAATGGGATGGATGAGAGGGCAGCCTGTCCTCAGAGGCTTGTCCAAAGGGTCTTTGTGCTCCCTCCCCTCACCCAAGAGCCAGGGTTACCTTGCATGATTTCTGATCTAGAGCTGACAATGGTCCTTGGGGGAAGACACAACGAGTGGCTGACTCTCTCTCCTTATCTTTGTTCAGTCATCTGTAACTGTGACAGATGGCAGCCAGGAAGGGCTGCATGTGAAAAGGGGCAGAGGCAGTGAAAAGACCAAAGCAGAGAGAGAGGAGCTGCCTGAGGGTTTCAGATTCAGGTCACTTCTGAGTTCTGAATAGGCAAGATGGACAGCCTTTTTTTTTTGGTCTTCCAACACAGGCTTAGCTCTCTCTTCAGCCCACCATGTGGGGGTCTGCAGATATGGGTGTTCTAGGCCAGTCTGTAGCACTCAATGTGCACGGCACATAGACGATGTTTGTAAGGGAGATGCCGGAAGTTATCTCAGCTTTTTTAGAAATGCCCACAAGTGGTGTGGGTTCTGTAGGTCTTGGCTTGACAATCTAAGCCTCCATTATTGACCTTTAAACTAATTTACCAGCCTGTTAGACTCTTGGCCTGTTAGACTCCATCTATGCCTTGGGGCATGTTCTTCATGGCCTCTATGATTTTTCAGGGAATTTGATTAGCAGCTTCTAAAATTTATACAAAGGAGTCAATGAGCAAGAATAGCCATAACTATTCTTTAAAAAGAACAAAGACGAGGGCTTGTACTATCCGATATCAAGACATATTACAAAGCCGTATGAATTTAAATAATGTGGTACCAGCTCTGGAACAGAGAAAGAAGACAATGAAACAGAACAGATTCCAGAAAGAGACCCAAATAATTAAGAGAATTTGGTATTAAAAAAAGATGCTATAATTAATTAGTAGGGAAAGAATTAATAATTCATTAATGGTATTGGGACAATTAAACATCTGGATGGAAAAAATAAACTAGATCCCTACCTCACACCACATAAAATATATTCCAGACAGGTTACAACATTTATACACCCTCTGTTCTACTGTTTATATTTCCTTAAACATGAATTTCTTTAAATATGCACTTCCACATTTTTCTGCCTTTGTTTATATTGTTCCTTCTGTCTAGAATAGTACAAATTCTAATTCTGCTCCCCCTCTCCTTCAAACAGCTTTGCTCTGAAGGCCCAGGCAAAACGAAATTCCACATTGAATCTTTCCATGGTCTCCCTGATGGATTGGAAGTTCCCCAAGGACAGGAGCCATATCATACTTCTCTCTATCTATCCTTAGCATCTAGAAATGTTCCTTGTAAGAATAAGGAGCTCTGTAAATAAACACTAAAGGTAATGATTATGGTGATCATGATGATGGTGGTAGTGATGATGAAGAAGCTTAACCAGATGCTCTGGAAAATAGGATGGATGACTCACAGTTTGTAAAGAAAATGTTCTTCATCAAGCCCCTAATTAGCTTAAGAGTTAGGACTCCAAGTTAAGTTCCTTCTCTGATATCCATCTATTAATTCCTGATCTGAATTTGATTCTGAAAATAACACTTGTTCATTCATCTATCAGTAAGACACTTGGGTTGCTTCCATATCTTGGCTATTGTGAATAATGCTGAAATAAACATATGGAGTACCTATTTTTTTGAATTAGTGTTTTTGTTTTCTTTGGGCAAATATCCAGTAGTGGAATTATTGGATCACATTGTATTTCTATTTTTAATTTTTTGAGAAACCTCCACACTGTTTTCCACAGTGGCTGCACCAATTTACATTCCCACCAACAGTGTACCAGGGTTCCTTTTTCTCCACATCATTGTCAACACACTTGAAACTAATGTAACATTGTATGTCAAGTATACTCAAAAATTTCAAAATGATACTTGTCAGCCAAGGACATCCAAGATTTTTTTTAATTGAAGTATAGTTGATATACAACATTATATTAGTTTCAAGTATACAAAATAGTGACTCAACAATTCTCTATATTACTCAGGGCTCACCATGTTAAGTGTAGTCTCCAAGATCATTGATGGCCTATGATGGCCATCATAACTTTAACTATGAAAGTTAAAATGCCACTATTTGGAAATAAGTAGTAAAATCATAGGAATAAAATTTTTAGAAAATTGTCACCACTGATTAATTAATTAAAAAGCATTTATTGAGCCTTTCTTCTATGTCAGGATCTACAGGAGATACAAAGAGCTAAATTTAAAGAAGCTACTTACAAAAGATACACAGCAATATATGCCAAGTTCTAGTTCCATATTTAAAAACATGGGTTTGAAATCAGAAATATGTGGGTCTTCATCCTGACTCTGCTATCTTTGTGGGCTTAAGTGGATTATTTTACCCATCTAAGCCTATGTCTTTTTGGCTATAAAATAGACATAATATAATTATCTATTTTATAACGTTGTCATGGGACTCAAATGGAATGCATGTAAAACACTTAAAACTTAGCGTAATGACAGACATGTAGGAAACCCTCAATATATGCCACCAATGTTTTATTTGTTGTTCTAGAACAGCAGTTTCCATCTGTAGGCAATAGGCCCTGGTAGGACCCCAGAATTTTTATAGGGGGCCCCAAGTCTGCAAGACAACTAAGAAAAATCTATAGAATGGACAAATAATATGCCTCTCACCCATGTCTTACTATTTTTCAAATGGATTTAATGCAGCTATAATGGAAAAAAACTGATCGAAGATAAGAAAGGAATGTCATCGTTTACTTTATCACTTAATTTTCCCCCCAATTTCTGGGCTATCACTAATCCAAAGACAGTGAGAAGGTTTTGCTTCCTTTTCCTTGGGAAACTCAGAAACATGTTCATGGGTTGTAGGCAAAAGACTCTCAAAAGCCTTTATCTGCATAAGAGTTTGGAGAGAATTTTCCAAGGTTAGAGATTTGAGCTAGAGGTTATGCATTCCTCTCACTACCTTCCCTTCCTTCTATAATTGCTTGCAAATGGGAACCAAATGATCAGGATCCTTCGTGATATCAGTGCTCAGCACAGGGCATCTGTACCCAAGCTAATCCTCCAGTTTTCTTCTAACTGTCAGTACAGAAAAGAAGAAAAGCCCCAAGCAGAAGTGGGTCTACCTGAGGAGGGTGCTGGTGAAGAGAGACCCAAGGAAAGGTTAAAGGGCTACTTCTTAATAGAGCACAAGGGATTTGGAATTGTGAAAGGCAACATTAAGATTGATTTCCCTGCAAAGTGCCTTTTTCGTAAATGCTATCTTTGGGTGTTTAAGTGGATAATCTTTATTTTCAGGAACTTTTCTGAGGGAATTGGACTTGAATCTTTTAAATGCTGAAATTCTGTTTATTGAAACCCCTGTTGGTCTCTGGTGGCCCAATATTTTGGTCTCCTCTAACGTTATTGTCAACTTTAGATTCCCCAACTGACAAATCCAGGCACATACTAGAAGGTGTGGCTGAGAGGGTGGGTATAAAGAGCAGGGGTCAGGCCAAAGAGACTATAAGCATCTCACACAGCAAGACCCAGACACGGAGGCCAAGTGCCCAGTCTTCCCAGAAAGGAGAAAGAGAGATGGAGAGAGAGAGAGAGAGAGAGAGAGAGAGACAGAAACAGAGAGGTGGTGGTGGGGCAGGGCTGGAAGAGGTAGATGGGTTTCACTTTATCAGTTTCCGGAATTACAGAATCAATAAGCCACTGAAGCTCAGAGAGGGAAGACTCCTTCCCAAGGCCAAGGAATAAAGGTCTGGAAGAGCCCGAATTAGAATCCAGGTCTCCTGGCTCATCAGTGACACCCTCTGAATCCGCCCCGTAGCCCTTTCCCACAGTAACACCATGGACAGGGCGACCTAAGAGCCAGGAACCTCAAGAACCAAAGATGGGAAAAGAAGACTATGCTGACTCACTTTTTGCCATGCAGCTCCTAATTGTTGCCAGAATAAGGATTTGGCAGAGTCATAGAATGGAGACGGAAGGAGATGGAACAAAACTTCCTATGGAATGTGGTCAGGAATTCTAAACAGGACAACCATCGATTGCTGGTCACTGTTCCATCACCCCTAGCAACACCGAAGACTCAGACTTACTCAATGTTCAGCCTACCTCAGCCAGTGAGACACCTTCCCCTGCCTCTGCTCAGGAACACTGCGTCCAGAGATAGAGACCTGAGAACACATTCAAGAAGTCTGATCATGGAAGAAAAAGTGGCCCCTGGCTCAGAAGGACATCAGATGTCCTGAGCTTGTTCGAAATGTGACATGGTCTCTTCTGGTTGGCGAATGGGAATGACAAGCAGTTAGGTTTACTTTGGAAGAGAGGACACCTGAACAGGGGCTGCGGTCTGGACCCGTGTATAATTATATAATCCATGATATGCTGAAATGCTTTTAAAGGCCATAATTTGACTCTCCTTCTGTAGCAGGCGAATTGGAAGAGAGGCATCGACACCTTCTATCAACAAATTAGAATGTCCCAGAAGAAAGGTGAAGGTGAGGGAATATTGTCACTGTCTGGGCCAAGCCTCCCAGGATGGTTCCAATATTCCCATCCCTACCCATCCCATCATGCCCTCTCTGAATGCAGCTGACCTCTCCATCAAATGCCACACCACAAGTATGGACACCTGTCTCCAACATCCATCCAGTTACCTCTCCTTCCAGCTCTGACCTCGGGGTAGGCTTTCTTGCTTTCCCTGGCTTTCCAAGCCCCATTTGGTTCTGTGTCTCTGGGTGATAACATCAGCACCCACCCACTCGTTGTTGATGATCACTGGGGGTCTTCTCTGGATCAACCTCCACTCTATTCCTCATATTCCATTCCTTGTATTTCCTGTCAAGCCCCTTACACGATGACCCAGAAAAGAGACACATCTCTTCGGTCTGCTTCTGCCGCATAGACCATCTTCTTGTCCAGGACCCCGTTGCTTCCGGTGCGCTCTTTCAGCCCCTTTCTCTCTGGCTGCCACAGTTCAGGACTGAAGTTCTACTATGACAGATACTGAAGATGCAAAGATAAATGAGACAACAATCCCTTCTTTCCAGAAACTCACAATTTGTTGGAAGAGAAGGAGCAGTAAACAAGCACAATATAATAGTCAAGATTCAGTTTTAGGTGACAAGCTTAGGCAAAAAAAAGGCAAGGGTATTGGGAGAGATGAATTTTTTAGTTTGCTGTAACATATAACTTAAGAGCTTAAGGGTAAAGACTTCAGGTATGACGTGATCCGGGACATCTTTAGAGCTGTGTGCCTCTCTCCACGCTGCTTTACTTTGCCTTTATTCTCAGACTGGCTCTGTCTGCATTATGTCCTCCAACCCTATCCAGATGCTCCAGCCTCACACCCTACAAACTCAGCAACCCCAAGAATATAACTCTGTCCCAGTAGCTCCACAAAAGTCTAAGGAAGGCCTCCTATTGTCTTGATTCAACCACATGCCTTTTTGTGAACCAATTACAGTGGCCAAGGGGATGCAGTGTTCCAACTGGCTAAACCTCGGTCACATGCCAGTGAAATTCCATGGACTAAGACTAGAGCAGGAATCATTTCCCAAAGGAAAATCAGGATCCTGTGTCTAGAAAAAAGATGCTGGGTGAGTGAAAGCAACAAGTACCCACTCCCCCACCAAGCCATCCTGTTTTCCCCCTGCATTCTCCCAGCCCCTCCAGGCCTTCCGCTCAGCTAGCTCCACATCTAGGATGACTCAAGTGTGACTGTGCCCTGGTGTGTTCATGTGTCACCACTCTCATCACACATATACAGCGTTCCTCTTTCATGAAAGACCCAATGCCATACCCTCTACCAGTGACCAAATGTGGGAAATCAGAGCTCCCAGAGCAGAAGAGGTGTGGGGGGACTTGGAGAAAGAGCAGCCTTTGAGGCGTCTCTCCAACACCATACCCCATCAGCGGCTCTTCCTCTGACCCTCAAAGAGCTGACCCAGGCTAATGTCATGCTCTGCTTGCATGTAAAACTGCTTTAATTTTGCATCACTTAAATGCAAACACAGCTGTTTGTACAATAAAGACTCAAGGTTTTCCTCATAGGGTGTTTGTGTATTATTTGCATGCCTCAGTTGATTTCAAGCACAAACAGCCCAGCTTGAATCGTTAAAAGACTTCATCATTTGCCAATATACACACATAGCCCCTCTCTCCTCCAGCTACCTCCGCCCACCCCCAAGACTTTGAAAACATTCTGCCAGGATTCAAGGACAGCCACCCCTCTTTCTAGACGGCCTAGAACAGGGTTAAACTCTGCACCAGGTTGAAAGAAAACCTATAGGTTGGCCTACATCAATTGTCCCAACTGCCACAACACTGGCAATGTCCTGCCAAGGAATGACTCAACGTTGTCAGGAATTCAGGAGCAGCCTAAAAACAAAAAAGAAAAAAAAGAAAGATCTATCTGCCAGCCAAGGATGATTTGTTCAACCTACAAAATTATGTGGTGGCAACAAAAGTCAATGGGCTGACTGTGTTTGAGGCCATGCTCTTCCCCAGCACTGAACTGGAGTCCCTGAGACTTTCTATACACAGGCAGCTGGATGAGTCCTGAGACCATCAAGAGTCTGTCCCTGCATCTGGGCTCTTCTTCTGGGGATTAGGAAGAGGAACCATCTACCTTAGGCAGCGCCATGGAATTGAAAACTCTCAGGTTTGGAAATTAGACGTATCGGAGGCTAAGTCTTGGCCCCACCACTTTCTCGCTCTGTGACTATGGGCAAACCTTGTTCTCAATATTGTAAAATAGGGAGGATAATACCAACCTTTCCAGCTGGCTGTGATGATTTAGCAAATATTTACTGAGTACCCGCTCAGCTCCAGACTCTGGGGATGGAACAGGGAACCAGATATGTGGAGCCTGTCATTATAGAGCTCTAATTATATTAGCCATATAATAGTGTATGCAAAGTAATTCCCCATTGGAAATGCTGGTTGTTAGTCATGATGGAGACATAGGAATTCCAAGATCTTACCGCTATTTGCGGGGAGGAAGGCAATGGAGGGAGAGAGTGGGAAAGGGCCCTATGGGAAGTGGACTGAGCTAACGTTCTCCTTCAATAAAGAAACGCTTGCTGATAAACCATTAGTTGAGTGCTGACTTTTAAATAGGAAAAGTCTTCTTTAAGGCTTAGTTGGAGTAATCAGAATCCTCTCAGGCTTAAAACAATCCTGACAGTGGTGGATTGTTGTCCTCACTTCACCCATGAGGGCGCTACAGCTCAGAGAGGTTATGTGCCTTGTTCAAAGCCACACAGCTCGGAAGTCATGGAGCTGGAAAAGTACCCGAGTGGAACCAATGCCAAACCCTCTGATCTTAACCCCTGATCATAGCACCTATCTCTCTGGCTCCTCGAGAGGGATGTGAAGCTCTTACACTCTAATGGAGCAACCCTTTCCCAAGGTTCACACAGCTGCAGGAGATACGGAGCCCAGATCCTCTGAACAACAGCCATTCTTATACTCATGCAACAAATATTCATTAAGTTCAGGCACTATTTTGGCTTTGGGGATACAACACCGAACAAGGTGAAAAAAAATCCCAGCCCTCATGAAACTTATATCTTATTAGGGGTGAGGGACAATTAAAAAAATAAACAATAAGGGAACTATATGGTAGGTTGGACAGTGATAAGAGCTAGGGAGAAAAGTGAACCAGGTAAGGAGGCGAGGGGACGTTGGACAGAGTTGCAATTCTAGAGGGGGTAGCCAGGGAAGGCCTTGTAGAGAAGGTAGAAGTAGAAGGAAGCCCTAAGATATCTCGGAGAAGACTAGAGAGAGAGGAAGAGTCCACTGACGGGTAGATGGTCTGTGACTTGGCTTCAGGCATGACAAAGCAGACACGGCCCTGGTGGCCATGAGAATGTGCCTGGCAGACCTCCAAGTGCAGGGACAGGACTGACCAAAGCTCCCAGTGCTCTAAAACCCATCACCCAGCTGACAGCAAGGCCCTGCTCCCCGTGGATGAAGGAGCACAGTGGGGATGCGCTCATGGCAGGCCCATGCCCAGGCAGCATCAGACCCCTTAGCCGCTAGTCCAGGCTCGAGGACACCCCGACAGCCTTGCTGAACCTTCCTTAGACGGCAGAGCGGTCAGGCACACCCGAGCTCCCCTCCTGCCCTCAAATTCAGACTTAAATTGCTTCTTCCAGCTCTCGCTCTTTTTTTTAGCTCCCTCCCCATTTTCTCTCATACAGGTGTTGCCCCCCCAATAAAAGTGATGTTCCTTCAGTCCTGTCTTGGCATCTGCTTCTTGGGAGATCCAGACTAACACAGGCTGGAGGTAAGCAAGAAAGAAGGAAGGAAATTTAGAAAGAGCCAGAAGAGAAGAGAAAAATAAAAAAGGAGAAGAGAAGGAAAGGAGAGGGGAGGGGAGGAGAGGCCTGGGTTTCCAGTAGATTGTGCTCACTGAGCTAATCTTGCGTCATCTTGGGTCAAAGGGTCTCTGCTCTGCAAACCCATCCATTTGTAGGCTTGTGTACCTCCTTTGCTGGGCTTGTTTTGGTAATTAGTGGCGTTCCTTTTATGTAACACCCCCGCAAAAGCCCCAGCGTTGCAGCTAACCTAAGGGGGACGGCCCTCCTCCACATCCAGACAGGGGCACAGCAGAAGCCTTGATGACGGTGGCAAGGCGGGGATCAGAGGCCAGATGCGGGGGTGGCAGCAGGCAGCCTGGTGGGAGGCTGAGGAAGACATTAGCGCCGGAGGCCATCAGAGGATAAGAGCGGGGAGGGAGGAGCAGGGGTACTGGGCTCTTCTCTTGGAGGTTGGGGGCCGATGGTGGACGGGTGGGTCAACCCTGGGAGGGAGAGGAGAAAGGCCAGGGACGTGAAAACCCTTTGCAGGGTCCGACAAGGTCTGTTCCAGGCTCACTGACTTCAGTTTCCCTGTCGGTTGTGAAGGCAAGTAAGTCATTTCCGGCTGTTCTGCAAACATCAGCTCCAATCGATAGCATCCGAATCGTTTCTTTGCCCCATTTGTTTTCAACGGCCCGCCACTGGCGGTCCCCCACGCTGACTTTCTCCAGTGGCAGCTGTGTTCTCTGTGCTCTCGGGGCTCCCTGTCGGTGTACGGCAGAGGTCCCCAGCCGAGCAGCAATCACAAGTTCAGGCCTTTAATCTCCTGCTCAGAGGGATGAGGCCCTGGTTCACCTCCCGGAGCAGATTATCGGCACTCACTGTGCAAGCGACAGCCTTCCTCTGCCTTGTTCTGTGTTTGCTCCTGAGAAAAGCATTTCTGGACTGGCAGGGCCCTCTCTTCCCCACAGACACACGTGAGGACCTTGGACATACCTCGGCACCTTCGGGGAAGGCTAATGACGAGGTTTTCAGGAGAAAGAGACTCAGCAGGAAGAAAAGGCTGGTGCTGCTTGTGCGCCATCCCCAAGGCTAAGATCTGCTCTTGGACAAAGCCCTGACATGGCTAGTCTGCCCCAGTCAAAGCTGATCACTAGAGTACCTGGTCCTACTCTCACCCACACCCTTCCAAGAAGCTCTGATTATTCATTTCCCCATGTCCCCTGATTTCTTCAGCCAGTCTGAGCCCCTCCCACATGCCCAGGTGTGTTGTGTTAACCATGGGGCTCACAATGCCTGTCCCCATTACAGCAGGACAACAGAAAGGAGGGCTCTGTGGACAGCCAACTGCCACCGCTCATTCAGCCCAACTGAAATAGTCTTCAAGTCCTAGAAACTAGCATGGTTGGGCCTGTGAGCTTGGGGGTGAAGGGAGGTGTTACTGGCTTTGCCACTTAACCTGTTTTCCTTTACATGTTGATTTATAACCAAGTCTGATTGTACCAGGCAGTGGATTCTAGCCCGCTGGGGATTGCTCTACAATGTGGAGGAACACAGACTCACAAAAACATATCGGCGGAAAAGGAAAAGTGGTAACGATAGAAACTAAGTGTCTTAATCGAGCAGAGTGGCCGGAGCTAGGTAATGACCCCACTAGACTGTAAGATCCACATGGGCAGGGAAGTCAAGCAGCTTTGCTCACTGCTGTATCCCTGACTCCCAGCACAGGGACTGGCACACAGGAGATGCTCAATAAACACTCATTGAATAAAGGAGTATTGAATAAATTGACAAAAAGAGAGATGGGATTTTAAAATGAAGATCAGGGTCTACAGTGTACTTACTATTCATTAAAAACAGAAAGTAATGCTTAATGTACTTCTTTTTATGGCTAAGTGAGAGGAGACACAGGAAGAGAAGTCATCAAGACGGTGGCCAGAGGGGAACACCGAAGAATGAGTGAGACCAGCAAAGTGCAACCAAGGACTGGGGAAGGCCCATGTTCCCCTGCCACTCCTCTGACCCATCCGTATTCCTTGCTCATTGCATCCGGCCTGCTCCTCCAGCCCTCACCAAACCCACCCTCCAACAACCCAGATTATGAATATTTCAAACTTCTGCATCCCTCACATGCCAAGGCCGTCAAGCCTGGAAGATCCACGTGTGCAGTGGAAAGGACGAGGCCTCAGAACAGCCCTGCAAGGTCAGCATCACTACTTCCGCTTTACGGATGGGGACACTTGAGGTTCAGAGGGTTCAGGAAGGTATGAAACGTCACACAGTTAAGAAGCCTCAGAACTGGGAGTTATTCCAGGTCTGGCTTGAAAGCTCATTCTAGTTTTCTCTCTGCCATCACCCATACAACCCTGGCCAAGACATTTCATTCTATTTGGGCCTCAGTTTCCCCATCTGTAAAATGAGGAGCTCATAGGACATTCACTCAGTACAATCCCACTTCCAGATCTTCATTCATTCATTCATTAGAGAAAGAGAGAAAGTGTGAGCAGAGAGGTGGGTTGGGGGAGGGGCAGAGGGAAAGAGAATCTTAAGCAGGCTACACGCCCAGCACCAGAGCCCAATGCTGGGCTGGATCTCATGACCCTGAGATCATGACCTGAGCCAAAATCAAGTGTTGGACGCTTACCTAATGAGTCGCCCAGGCACCCCCCAGATCTATATCTCTACCAAGGCAGGCGCCCACCAGTCCTCCTTTGTGCTGCCTAGACACGCCCACATCTCTCTGTAGCTTGGACCCCCCTCCAGCAAACCATGAGCCCAACAATCCCAGCCCTCACCTTCCCCACTCCGGGCCAGCCTGACTCCTAGAGCTACTGCCCACTGTCAGCTTCCCCCTCCCCATACCCCCTCCTTCACTGCACCGACTCCCTGTCTCCATCCCGCAAACCTCAACCCACCAGGAACCGTATCTCCTTCTAGAAGTACACCAGCTCAGTGAGTGAAATGCCTGGGGATAGGGTGGGCCCTCCTGAACTGCTGGAGCTTTCCTTCGTGTTGCCGTTAGGTTTGTTGGCCAAACAGGCAACTAGCTGCCCAATCAAATCTGTTGCTGCAACGGTGGGAAGTGGACAGGAAGGGACAATCTCAGGATCGTGACTCAGGCCACAGTTCTTCTTTCTCCTTCAGTCCTTTTTCCCGTACCCCACATTCCAGGACCTGGAGTTTGGTCTTCTCGGAAGTGCAAGGCAGTCTCTAGCCGTGAGGACACTGGTGCTGGGGGCCGGGCTGGCATAGAGGGCAAATGAGAACAGAGCCGGTGGAACCACGGCAAGTGGCTGCTTAGGCTGGCCATGATGGATTGCCAGGGTTGGGAGCTGGCCAGGGCACCTGGGCAAATGCACTGGCAAAACAGGCCAGTGTCTTGGCGCATCTTTTCCCCCTGGGATCTGGGTTGAGTTCTGGGCTGGCAAACAAAATGCCTCCTCCAAATTCCTCTGAGGGAAAACTGGGGGGAGGAGGGATGGAGGCTGAGCCTTAGAGAAGCAGGTGGAGAGGTCCCTAATCACCAGCTCCTGCAGAATCACAGGCTGTGCCCCAGGCGGCCCGGGCACTTAGAGCTGCTCAACCAATAATGATAATGGCAATGCCTTTTATTGGGCAACACTCAGTGTTTACAAAGCCTTTGCACCAGGGCTCATTTGATCCACACAGTAATTGGGGGGAAGAAAGTAGGGCATGAACAGTGCCCACTTCACAAATGAGGAACCAGGAATTCATACATTCTTCCTTGTCTGGGTATTCTTCCACCCAGCAAGGGCCCAAAGGTAGATAGATCTATGCACACGTGAGGCAGAGCCAGAAAAGATGGTTTCCCCTTAGAGAAGCAATAGGGTGCCTTGGTTAAGCATATGGACTATGGAGCCAAGCTTACTGGGTTCGAATCCCAGCACCACCACTTACTAGCTGTGTGACCTTGGGCAGGTCAATTGCTTCCTGGCTTCATGCCTCAATTTCCCTCTGTCTTAGAAAGGGATTACGATGGCATTTACTCGTTTGGTTTCTGGTAGAATTAAATGCACTTAATACTGGCTCCAGAACTTTCATACCACACTATGTAACTACTTATGTGTTGGCTAGTATTGCCACAGTGAGGTAGGGTTTTGAACTCACATCTCAGTAGGCGGGACTGTGCAGGGACATCCTTTCCTTCTATCAGAGGAGACCATTTGTTCCCTCAATATCCAGATTCAGGTCTAGGGACATGATGCCCTTTGGGATACAAGGTCATCCAAAGCAAAGGAAGGGTGAGAGCAAGAGAGGGACTTTCCCAATGTCTAGAGTGATGGTGGAGTGGGGTCTGGGGAGTCACCCCAAGTCTGACGGCCTTAGGGAGGAAGGAGCGGGGAGATAAAAGCATCTTCTTACAATGGTGCTGACAGACAGCAACACAACTTCGCCATCCTCAGATGGGCCAGAAAGCGGAGTGCCCAGGACCAGAAATGTTACCTGACAGCAGCCCTCTGCCTCCTCACCAAGCCTCTGGAGTAGCTATCAGCCTCCTAGAGGCAGAACCTGGTCTACCACTCAGATCCTCAGTCTCTAGTCCCGACTACCCACAGCGCCGATTTCAATCTGCACACCAATTCTATTGGCCACTGTCCCAAGCATCTCTGAGCCCTTCTCACCACTGACAGAATGGGGGTCATAATTCTAAATAAGCTCACAGGCTTGTTGGCAATTACTCTGGGAATGGCATGAAAGGCTTTTGCTAATGGGGAGGCCTATTTGGAGTAAGTGAAAAGCCAGCTCGGGCTCATAGGCAGTGCTTCTAGAAACAACCAAGGTATGGAAGAGCAGGACCTGGAATTCCTGGGTGTTGGAAAAAGACCCAAGGGAAATGGACCCAGACCTGGAATTCCCCCCAGGTATCCACAGCACTGACTCTATTTTCTTGCCACACTCTGAGGGATTCCAGATTTTATAGCAATCTTGGGAAACTGTAGCTTTCCTACAGCTTCACAACCCCACGACAGGTCTTTGGGGGTCTACGGACCCCTTTGAAAATACAATTAAAGCCCTAGGCAATTTCCCCAGAGGGATTTGTAGTAAGTGGGTGCCAACAACATTTTGCATACAACTTTGAAAACATCACAGTGGCCCCTCTGAAGACCCCCTACCCTGGGCACGTCTTTGGGTTTGGAAGGTATGCAAAAGAGACTAAGTCACCTAAGCAACCTGTGACTAATGAGAACTTTTACATTTATTGAGTACCTCACACTTATCGAAATGTTTTCTTTTCCATGTCCTCGCAGTCCTTCCAGCCATCATGTTCATGATGGAAATGAGGCTCAGAGGAGTTAAGTGACTTTTGCCCAAGGTCACAGAGTTAATACTGATAGCTACAGTTTACTACAACAACCTGCCAGGCATTTTAGCTATGTCAAATCTAATTTCCCAACAGTATCATAAGGTAGATGTTAATCATTATTCCCAGTTTGTAGATGGGGAAACAGAAGCTTAGGAACGCTGAGTAACGTACCTGAGATCACCCGGCTACAAATGGCAGAGCTTGGATTTGAACCCAGGAGACTGCAAAGACCCTCCTGGACATGGCAGGGATCCCTGGAATATGAAGCAAGTCTTTTTGTAATAACAAGCTCTGGTTAACAGAGGAAAAAAGTTGTGTTTAAAAGGAGCATTTGGATAATGTAGATACATGGGTGTTTCTCCAAGTGGAGCAGGACAAATTGTGTATTTAGATGTGCTCAACCATCATAGCAGTCTGACCAGATCTGGGTCTTTCAACCAGGCCAAACTGCTCCAGGTCCCATGCAGATGGCCCCAATAACAGCAAGCTCTAGGCTTCCTGGGCACATTTGCAGTCCAAGTCCTGGACCCTCTCAGAGCCCACTTCTGCTCCTTGATTTTTCTAGTACTTTCTTGGCACCTGCCCTCTCAGCTTATCTCCCAGGCCAAGCCCCATGCCTGCCCCTCAGACCCAATGACCAGTTCAACTTGACCTCTCTTTGAGCCCTGACCTCTCTCTCAGGTGCTGCTTGAATTCATCCCCTGTACTTGCTCTTGCCGTCTCTGGGATCTTCTGTTCCCTCCCCCACAACTAATCAAGCCTATTCGGTCAACATTCTCCAGCCAGGCATGCACCTCTCCCCGCTAGGTGGGGTCAGATGGTAGTCTTCAGAGTAAATTAACATGCCACACTCCGGTTTAACAATCAGCCTCTTGTAAACCTGGTTTGGTTGATATGAATCAGACATGCCTTGAATTAGACTCAATATTTGTTGACAAGAGATATAAAAGTGGCTTATGCCAGAAGAAGAAGAAGAAGAAGAAGAAGAAGAAGAAGAAGAAGAAGAAGAAGAAGAAGAAGAAGAAGAAGAAAAAGAAGAAGAAGAAGAAGAAGAAAGAAGAAAAAAGAAAAAAGAAAGAAAAGAAAAAAGTTCAGAGTTTAATGGGGTAGATAAAAATGCATGCAATAATTACCATACATGATAGACTATTAAAACAATATAAACAGGGGCACCTGGGTGGTTCAGTAGGTTGAACTTCTGCCTTTGGCTTGGGTCATGATCTCAGGGTTCCTGGGATCGAGGCCCGCATCGGGCTCTCTGCTCAGCGGGGAGCCTGCTTCCCCCCCCCCCCCCGCCTGCCTCTCTGCCTACTTGTGACCTCTCTCTGTGTCAAATAAATAAATAAAATCTTTAAAAAAAACTATAAACATTTGGGGGAATAGGGCAATCTCTGAGAGTAGGAGAGGTTTATATACTAACCCTTCAACTTTAAATGGGCTTCCCTATATTTTCCACAATGAATCCCTATATTCTTAGTCATTTATACATCTGTTTTCCTTTTCCACCTCAAAGATAGGTAAATATCTTCCCCACTGCATGTCAATGGCAATTCTACTTGTTCAGGCAGCAGATCAAGGCAATGATATGGACCCAATGCATCTTGATTTCAGCATGGCATTTGACAAATGCTTTACCTGGTGCCCTTGAGGAAGTGATGGGGAAATGAGAACTGGGTCACAGGATAGGAAGTGGAGTCATAGCTGGATGAGCAACCACAGTCAAAGAATGTTGATCAGTTTTTCTGTGTCAACCCAAAGGAGGTCTCCAGTGGCATGCCGTAGAGCTCTGTCCTTGGTACTGACCTCATTGGCATTGTTACCTACCTGTGACTCAGAAGACAACACACAAGGTGTTCTAATCAAGTTTGCAGCAGACACAAAGCTGGGAAGCACAGTTACCACTACAGATATCAGAATGGAAATAAGAAATGACCTCAACAGGAAGGAACACAGGGCTGAAACCAACATGATGGAATGAGAAGCGAGAAATGCAAAGTCCTGCATTTAGGTTAAAAACTAATTGCACAAGTACCGGATGGGGTAGACCTGGCTTGGCAGCAGTCCAAGAGAAAATGACCTATTTGTTTGTTATTCTGTAAATTGGCCACTAGCTCAGCCTGGTCCAACTGTGTTATGTGGTTGATACATGATACATAAAGTGAACACAATCTTGGCTACATTAAGGCAAGTAGAATGTCTCTTGTCTAGATCATAACATGGCCTCGATTGGCTCAGCACTGGTCAATCCTGTTTGGAGCACAAGGTTCAGAGCTGGGCCTTGCAGAGTAAGAAGGACATTGAGAAATTAGAGCACGTCTTGAGAATGGCAGCCAGATGGTGCCGGAGCTGAATGTCACGTCCATAAAGAAGGCTTAAGGGAGCTGGAAAACTTTGGTCCAGGAGAAGAGGCAAATCCAAGGGCATGTGAGTGCTGCTTCAGACATGTGACAGGTCATCGTGTAGAAACTGGAGCAGACGTCCTCACTGGCACCTCTAGACCAGCCATTCACAACGTTGATCTGCCAGAATCCATGGGACAAATCCCATTTACATGTCCAATGCATTCCTGGGGTAGACCCTCATTTTTAGACACCCTCTCCCACCATCACACTTGCAGAAAAGTAAAGAACTTGTAATAACTTGTCATTGCCCCACAGTCAGAGTCACATCAGTGTGGCGACTTGCTGGCCTCCAGCAGGAGTCTGGTGGTCAAGAAACCATCACAGCTTCTCTTCCTGCTTCCCCATCTCCCAGGAGGAAGATTCTACAGCCCATCAGATCTGAGGGTGCTGACTGGGGCCCCCTTGTAGGGCGAGACCCTGAGCAGGGTGGGGAATAAATAAATCCACAGTGTGCGAATATGCTCTTGGTCTCTTGTGCTCTCATCTACTCCTTGCTGGCAAGTATGGCTTTTCCTCGAGTTGAAATATTAGAAGCCAAGCATTGGGTAGACATTTTGACATGGAAGCTGCCAGAGCATGCCTTTCGGCTGGCGTTGGTTCTAGGCTGTCTTCATTGAGGTAAAAGAGTTGTCCAAAGGGTTCAATGTGGCCCACTGGCACCCTGTACTGAAGATTGCTGCCAAAGTTCCAAGAGTCCCAAACCTGTTCCTTTGCTTTGCCTTGTTCCCTCTGCCCTGCAATTCTGGGGACCTCTCATGGAAACATGGCAGGATTCCCGTATCTGGGTCCCTGGGCAAGGAGTATGTGAATCTCCCCAGCTGTCTCTAATAGTTATGGAATTAAAGTCTGGCAAGGTAGACAGACCTATAGACCTGTTCAAGACCTTATTCTGGTTTATTGGTTGGCTGGTTGGTTGGTTGGTTGGTTGGTTTGTCAGCTGGGTGAACTTAGCAAGTTACCCAATCTCCCCTTTTAGTTTTCTCATTTGTATAAATGAAGCCAGTAATGGTCCTTACCTCCAACGATGAGTGTGAGGGTCAGATGCGATACTATGCAGAAAGTTCTCAGCACATTGCTGGTCACAGAGCAAGTGCTCAGTATTAGCATAGTTATTGACCCATACTTCACTCTTCTCCATTACTGACATCCCAGGACATGGGTGAGAGAGGGCGAGGGTGGGCACCATGTTGATCATGTGGCACCAACACCACACTTTTCTCTTCTGATCAAGAAAGTGCCCAGGAATATGAGTGAGGAAAAGCGGCACTATTATAGGAGTACTCTCAAATCCACATAATTAAATTTAAGAAGTAAATAACTTGCAAATTTTGCCACTTTATTTTTAGGAAATATTACTGGCAGCATATGTCACAACTGCTCACACTGTTGGGGACTGTAACACTTAGCTGAGAGCCCCTGCCTGCGGGTCTGGTTTTTATAATACTGAGTGTGCATGCATGAGAGAGAGACAGAGAGAGAGACAGAGAGGGGAAGGGGGAAGAGAGGGAGGACAGAGAGAAGACGGGGTAGAGAGAGATGGAGAGAGAAAGTGGCAAGGGAGAGAAAGAGATGAGAGATGCAAATCCTGGCTCCTACTCCTGGAGATCTGGACCCAGTAGATCTTGGAGGGCCCTGAACTCCCTGCCATATTTTCTGGAATTTTGAGAAGCACAGTTGCAGAAAATAGAAGCCGGAGTAATTTATGGAATTGAAGCACCCTGTAAAGGGAGGTTCAATAAAAAGAAGAGTTCTAACAAGTAGACGTATCCGGCCATGAGGCGGACAGGGCCACCGAGTTCCCCACCACTGGAGGTTCCCACGCAGGGGTCCGCCACAGAGGCTATGGGACAGTGGTCTGTGTTTACTATGAGGAGGGGAGACGCATGCATGCTGCCTCCCTCACCCACTGCCGGGAGCCCTAAGGAGCTGGCTGGGATGTGGCTGATTTAGGGGTGAGCCCCCACCCCACCCTGGGCAGACCCAAGGAGCAAAAATCTGTCTCAGACAAACTTCCTTTTCTCTCTCTTCTCCCTCTAGTTTGGGAGGCAAGGAGGTGAGTAAAGACTCAAGGTCAAAGACTCCATCTCTGGTAAGCCACTCCTGGACTGCCCTGGAGAAACCCTTCTCTCAGAAGAGCCTGCACCCTGATAAAGGGACTCCTCATATTGGCCAAACCCTATGAACCTGCATGTAGGAGGTGGCACGGACATTCCTATCCTGCCATAACCTAGCACTTACCCTCGTTGCTGGAGATGATTTGGTCACGAGCAGGGGTCCTAAGCCACGCAGTCCACTAGAAATACAACAAGAGCCTCTTACATCATTTAAGATTTTCTAGTAGCCACATTTCAGATAGGGAAAATAAATAGGTAAAGTTAATTTTAATAACATTTTTTATTTAAATCAATGTATATCCAAAAATACAACCACCTTAACATGGAATCAATATAAAAAATTATTAATGACTCATTTTCCATTCTCCCTCTCTTTTTATACCGTCTTTTAAATCAGGGTTATAATTTACAATTAAAGTACACCTCAGTTCAGACTAGCCATGCATTAAGAGCTCAGTGACCCCATCTGGTAAATGGCTATATTATTGGACAAGACAGTTGTCATCCCTAAACTGTCCCAAAGGCTTCCTAGCTTTTCTGCTTTATTAGCACATGACCTCGGGCAAGGTGTATAACTTTTCTTTATCTGACTTGCCTCCTTCATAAGTAGTGATAACTCCAATAGTAGCTTCATGACAGTCGTGACGAGGAGTAACTGAGTTAATATGTGTAAAGCATACAGGACTGCGGCCGGCACAGAACAGGTGCTCAGAAATTCAACCCTCCCTGCTCTGTGCCATAGGAAGGGCAAGGGTTTTCATCTTTTTTTTTTTTTTAAAGATTTTATTTATTTATTTGACAGAGAGAGAGATCACAAGTAGGCAGAGAGAGAGGGGGAAGCAGGCTCCCCGCTGAGCAGGGAGCCCGATGCGGGGCTAGATCCCAGGACCCTGAGATCATAACCTGAGCTGAAGGCAGAGGCTTTAACCCACTGAGCCACCCAGGCGCCCCTCATCTCTTTTCTTATTCATAAGACGTGCACATTTATTAAGCACCTCAATATGGCAGGCTCAGAACTAGAGGTCATGATCTCATTAAATTCCCTAGTAACCCAGAGACGAAGAAATCATTGCCATGTTTTAATAACGAGGCTCAGAGGAATCATTTAACTTGTCCGAGGTCACACAGCATATACATGGCACAGCAGAGCAGGGATTCCAACTCAAGTGTCCTGATGGCAAAATCTTGTTCTTTTCACTAAATTATGTGGCCCAAAGTGAAAAGAGGTGACCCACACTCTCAGGGCGGGTAGCGACAACTCTGGGCTTTAAGCTTGCCACCCGATTTCTCCATCAATCTCTCCCTTCACCACGATGCCTCCCTGGGGATAGAAGTGGGGCGCTGTGACACACGGTGATGGGGAACGTTTTTGGTGGAGAGATCCTCCCAGGGATTCCATCAGATTATATCTGTTTAGGAGGATCCCTAAGTTTGCCAATAACCCCGGGCCTTGACACCCAAGCTGAAAGAACAGAGAGGAAGGAAGAAATAGGAATTTCTCAGATTCGTCAAAAATACTTCACAACTTCAGAACCCAATTCTTCCCCAGGTTCTGTCCTTGAGTCGTCCACGCTTTGAAAGAAGGAAGTAGGCGCTCCGGTCGGAATGACACAGCCAAAGGATGTGCCCAGTCACCTCTCCCTGGCCACCCCTTGTCCCAGGACACCCCAACTTACCAGCCCTCAGGTGAGAGGTGATCAGAGGAAAAGGACTACAAGAAAAACAGGAGACCCAGAAACCAGGATCCAGTTACAGAGAGAACGGGGGGGGGCAAGGGAGATAGAGCAATTGAGAACAGCAATGCAGCAAAAAGGGCTTTTAGTGATAATTAATAATTAACATTTCTAATGATGTCCCGGCGACAGGAAGAGGCCAGCACAGGGCTCTGGGGCACGACTCGACTCGGGGTGACTGTGACCTCCTGGAGGACCGGCAGCTTCATTAGCCTTCGAGAGCTCCCTGTGCACCCCTTCCTATAGCCAGTGGACTGCTGGACGCCGAGATGGCCATTGTCATGATAGTCAGAGAAGGGGAGGCTGGGGTGATTTAAGGGGGATAGGCTGCCAGTATGAGAGGGTTCTAGGGAATACCTTTTCTGGACTTGTAGATCCAGCTCGTATGAAAGCCAAGTTTCCCTTGACTGAGGCAAGCAGCAGAGGAAAAGCATGTGCAAAGACACGGAACACTCTTAGGGAGTTGCAACAAGCTAAGAACCAAAAGAAAGGGGCAAGGCAGTGGAAAGGAATAAAGACCAGAGAATGCCATGTGGGGAGTAGGGAGCTGTCCCAAGAGGGGGCAAGTTTGACCGAAGCTGTGAACAGGAGGGACTGGCTACCTAGTCATGGCTATCATCATGGTAGTCGCGATGGATGGTAGATGTTCCCCCCAAGATGCATACATCGAAGCCCTAACCCCCCAGCGTGACTATATCCAGAAGTCAGTAAGGTTGAGTGAGATGAGATCATAAGAGTGAGACCCCAAACTGATGGGATTAGCGTACTTATAAAAGGAGAAGGAGACTAGAGCCCCCCCTCCCCACAAGTGCTCAGACAAAGGCCTTGTGAGAACACAGCCAGAAGGTTGCCATCTATAACCCAGAAACCAAGGTGGCCAGAACCTTGCACTTGGACTTCCCAGCCTCCAGAACTCCAGAAATAAATTTCTGTAGCTTAAGTTCCCCAGTCTGTAGACTGGTCCTTGGGCAGCCTGAGCAGAGCCCTACAGTGATGGCTCGAGGTCATGGTGGTGTAATCACCAACTGATGCTTTACATCACATTTATTTAAGAATCCTATATTTATGCACTTGTAAGCCGCCTCGTTCCTACGGGTCGTGGATGCTCTAAGCCCTCAGACCTATGCAGGGCTCAGTGGATACAGAGTACCTTCGCAGACATATCTGCCCTGCCTATTTGAGCCCGCTCTCTGCCTGCCACACTCAGGTTTGGCCCACTTGACTCCAAAGGCTGGTATGGACTTGGCGGCCAGAGGGACCTTCTGGTGCCAAAGGCCCCATAGCCCTGAAGAGCCTGGCCCCCTCCCTAGGTGCCAGGCAGGCGTCCGAGGCCTCAACCTCGGAGCTCTGGGTTCCTTGCAGCCAGGTGAGGCCCTGGGCTCTAGCAGCCTCAACAAACTCTCCAGGGGCTTCTGAGGAGGACCCGCCCTCCACACGCCAGACAGTGGCTCCGTCTGCTGCTACTGAGGTTTATTTTATTTATCACTTTTTTAATTTGATATAATGTCAAATTTACAGAAAGGTCTCAAGAGCTTTGTAAAAAAAAAAAAAAAAGGCTCATATCTTCTTTACCCAGATTTGCCAGTTGTTCATATTTTGTACGTTTGCTTCATAATTTCTCTCATTCTTTCTTACTCTAAAAAATAAAACAGAAAGTGGGGCACCTGGGTGGCTCTGTCAGTTGAGCATCTGCCTGCAGCTCAGGTCATGATCTCAGGGTCCTGGGATGGAGCCCTGAGTCGGGCTCCACGCTCGGTGGGGGGTCTGCTTGAGGCTTCTCTCTCCCTCTGCCCCCTCCCCCTGCATGCTCTCTCTCTCTCTCTCTCTAAAATAAATAAATCTTTTAAAAAATAACAATAAAAAATAAAACAGAAAATTAGCTTTCCTAGTGTGTATGATACATGTTGATACCAAGACATATGTGATATATAAGTAAATGCATTCATATATTGGGAGACACGTGTGTATTTTGGCAGCTCAACCCCTGCTTACCGATCGAGATGCGTCATTGTAATGTTCGGTGGCAAAGATCATGGTTATCTGGGGCTGAGGGTAAAGGGAGACCAACTGGAACAAGGGAGGATAGAATGTTCTACATCTCAATTATGGTGGTGGTCACACAAGGATATAAACGTGCCAAAGCTCATCCATCTAAATGTATGCTTACAATACCCACATGTTATCATAGGCAATTTGTACTGCGATGAAGTCGATTTTTTTAATGTGGCCCTCTTTTAAAGTTTAGTGGCCTCTCTTCTGAAGGATCCCACAGAGAAAACTGATGCCTGAAGTATGGATTTTATGCCCTTACTTATCACACATTTACCTGGCACTTCTTACATGCCGGGCTCTGTTCTAAGCACTTTACCAAACATGCAGGACTCTGTTCTAAGCACTTTATCAAACAGACTCCCTGGGCCCTCATGACAAGCCTGTGGGGTAAGGGCTGTGATGGTCCCATTTTACAGATTGGAAGGAAAGGCTAGCCAGTAGCCCAGGATGGCACAGCACAAAGAGTAGCAAACAAGACTTTGTACCCAGGCAGGCTAGCGCCAGAGCTCCTGCTCTTTGCTACTACGATGAGCTACTTGTTAACATGAGAGGGGGCAGAAACCAGGTCCTGTGTAAATGTGGACTCTCTGGTCCACAACAGAGGTGCCTCTGGGCACCTGGGACCAGACAGCAGGCAGGGTGAAGCCGACTGTCCCTGGGGCTTCACCGCTGAGCACCCACGCTGCAAGACTTTGCCCCACGGTCCCCCCCCCCCACCCCCCGCATCTGCCAGTCCAGGCTCTAGTGCTTTCCAATGGGACAGTTTTAGGAAGCATCCGCTGATGCCTTTTAGCCTAATGCTGGAGACGGAGTTGATCATTTAAGCTGCTCTGCCTGTCCCCAAGAGGTATTAACAGGAAATAAATCTGTGTGTGCGATTTCCTAAGTTCTTCTATACTTTCCTTGTGACCTGTCTGCTTCCCGTGAGTCAGGGTTCTGTGTGGAGAGAGCACTGGACCAGATTTCAGGAATTCAAGCATGGGCTTTGCTACCGAATTGCTGGGTGACATGGAGCAAGTAACTTACCTTCTCTGGGTCTCAGTTTGCTCACCTAAAATAACAGGAGGTTAGATTGGATCAGGGATGCTTGGCTTCTGGGTCACTAGGAAGTCCGCACAGGGACTTCAAATGTTCAAGGAATCCCCCAGAATCTGTATGCAGGTTTTGTGCCTATGGCTTAAGGGGTCCCTAGACTCTTCCATTTTCAAAGGGACACACTATCATTCTAAAATTTCAGCATCACTTGCCTGCCAAAATCCTGTCTAGTTCTAAAGGTCTAAGATTCTGTGTATTAATCTAAGTCTTTGTATCGCTCACAAGTCTGGAACCTTCATTTACAGAGAATGACAAAGGAAACCCAGGACATTCGCGGCAAAGAGAGGACAGCACATGAGTCTCCTGATTGTATTCTAGTCTTTTTCATGCATTCATTCATTCATTCACCATGTACCCATTATCGTAATTATGTGCTATTCAAATAGGAACTCTGACATATGCCATGAGTCCCTACAATGCCCCAGGGCCTAACACAGCACCTAGCACATAATAAATATTTGGTGGATGAAACAGTGAACAGGGAAGTTGACTAGGTCCTGGGAAAGGGACTATGGGGAGAAAAGACTGAACCCCAAATTAGGAGATCCAAGTTATGGCCTCAGCATGGCTCCACGCAAAGCCTCTTCCTTGCTGGTCCTTCTTTTCCCATCTGTAAAGTGAGGGAATAGACGAGCTAATCTCCAAGTCCCCTTCTGGATTTAAGATTCCAGGATGTCCAGACAACCCCTGGTTACTTGGATGGAGTCAAGAGAGAGAGAGCAGCACCTGAGTTCCCCAGGCCTGGCTGGTCGCAAGCTTGGGGTGTAAGTTATCCACTGTCATGTAATAAATTAGCCTAAATTTCAACAAGGCAAAACAACAGATATTTATCATCTCACACACTTTCTGAGGGTCAGGAATCTAAATAGTTCTCTCATAAGGTTATGGTCAAGATATGGGCCAGAATGGCCATGATCTGAAGGCCTTACTAGGGTGGGAGGCTTTGCGGCCAGGCTCACTCACGTGGCTGTTGGCTAGAGGCCTCAGGCCTTGCCCCATGGAGCTCTCCACAGAGCTGCTTAAGCCGTAGCTGCTGGCTTCCCCTGGAGCAAGGGATCGGAGACAGAAAAAGACTCACCAAGATGGAAGCCACAGCTGTTTTATAACCCAACAAGGAAGTGAGATACTATCAACTATTTAATTGGTTGTACAAATTAATTCTTTTTTTTAAGATTATTTGTTTATTTGAGAGAGAGAGAGAATGAGTGGCAGTGGGGAAGGGGCAGAGGGAGAGGGAGAAAAAACTCCCCACTGAGCAGGGAGCCCTGATGTGGGGCTCAATCTCAGGACCCTGAGATCATGACCTGAGCAGCAGGCAGATGTTTAACCGACTGAGCCACCCAGGCGCCCTGGTTGTACAGCTCAATTTTGGTGTAACATAGGAGGGAACCGCAGAGGGCCATCATTTGAGGGCCATCTGGGAGGCTGGAGGCCACACCTAGGCCAGAGCCAAATCCCACAGGGCCTCCATTTAGACAAGGCCACCACTCATAGTTTTGAGGGGTGTCCCAACAGGGAGAGTTTGAGTAAAAGCCAGCCAGTATCCTCAGTGGAATGTCCCACTGGTCCTTTCCAAAGCACACGCAGGAATTCTGCGGGGCTCCTCATGGAAAGCCCACTGCTCAGCGCAGCCCTGCAGAGGTGAAGGCAGAGCTGTGGAGGGGGGGCTCAGGAGGGACCACCTAAATAACTCAGCAAAACCTCAACTAGCCAGAGAAAAATCGGACATGAACCCCACCTCATCGTACTTTTTCTGTACTCAACTCCCCCACCCTGATAACGAAATCTAAATACTACGGCTGATGAGGAGGAGACAAATGGCAAGCAAATACATTGCTTTTCAAGAATTTAAAAAGCCCTCCAAGGGTCTATACCTAGAAGCTTGCAGGGTATCTACATCTAAAATACTGTGAGGGACCGAACAATCCAGAATTATCAATGGATGATCCGTTACCTTTATTTCACTTGCTAAGGCAGAAAAGTGAAATAAAATATTTTAGGACGTTTTAAAAAAAAAAAAAATTAGCATTTCTAACAACGCAGCCTTTCTGCTGAACTTCCATCTAATTAGGAAATTAAATTAACCAGACCGTTTCACTTCCTCAGTAAATGGGATTGGATTTCTTGTGGTGGCGACTGAGACCTTTCTCCATTTCCCTGACATCTCCGGCACTCGCCACCCCATCTCGTATTCCTCCCGCCACCTGGAATTCTTGCTGAGCCTGGAGCTGGAGGGAGAAGAGGTGGGTTCCCAATCTTTGTTCTAGGGTATCTCTCTTATATCTTAGGGCATGTGGCCTCTCTGAGCTCCTTTGCCCTGGCTTGTAAAGGAGGAAATTAACGTATATGATTCCTTTGGCCTCTTTCCCCCCCTAACATTCTCGGACTCCTTACACTGACCATTTTCTCCCTCTTCACTTCCTGAAATCCAGCTGCTTTCTCAAGGTGCAGGTAAGAGGCTTATCACCACCTTGGAACCTCCCTTATCTCTGTAGACAGAAGTAATTCCCTGCTTCTCTATGATACTGCAATTAGATGTTACATTGTTGAGTGTGTTCTGTAGAATATATGGGCACATTTTGTCTCTCTGACCAGACTCTAAGCTGTTTGAGGACAGGGGCCTGGCCCTTCTCATTTTTATATCCCTTACACTGCACCTAGCACAGCGTAGGTGCTCGTTCTGTGGTTGGAACCAAGTCCAAAGTGGTGTGATTTTGCAGCACACAGGTGTAGTGGGTGGCCTCAGGCAGCAGGGGGAGCACGTCCACTCCTTAAAAGAAGCAGCCCATTCTGAACCTTTATTCTATGGAGAGCCGCTGGATAGATTTACCCCTGAGGATGAGAGGCGCCCGGGACAGGGATGAATGCAGGGCTGAGGGAGAGCCTGTTATTTCTCACTAACAAGCCACCATGTATTCTGCAACTTGGTAAGCAGAATAGCATCTCAAGAACAGAACGTAACCTTCATGATAAATTCGGAGCCCTTCCTATCTCTAAGGCCTACATGGAGTTACAACAGGGATACATTCCTGATTAAACACTGTGTACCTTTAGGGCATTAAGTCTATGATAAATTGGGAGATAGGGACCTGCAACCTCATTTCTTTTAAGGATATTTAATTACAAAATTCCATAACAAAATTACAGCTTTATTAAAATGGTTTCTCACGGAAGAGAGGGTTTAGAAAGATGAGACAATGCCAGTGGTAGCTTTTGGATTTTCCAAGAGCTCTCCCTGCGCCACCACAATCTATTCAGAGGTCAGAAATAGGAGACAAACATCTCCGTTCAGAAAATAGCCCCTTGGGAAGGGTAGTCTCTCTATCTACCCCCCATGAGCCTGCCCCCACAGAGCCTGGAGTGCCAGGCAGCTAGGATCCCAGTAGGGAGAGACATCTGGTGGATAAACTAGCTTCTCTTTAAAAGGATAAACATCTCGGGGTGCCTGGGTGGCTCAGTCGTTAAGCGTCTGCCTTTGGTTCAGATCCTGATCCTGGGTCCTGGGATCCAGCCCTACATCAGGCTCCCTGCTCGGCGGAAAGCCTTCTTCTTCCTCTCCCACTTATGCTGCTTGTGTTTCCTCTCTCTGTGTGTCTCTCTCTGTCAAATAAATAAATAAAATCTTTTAAAATAAATAAACAAACAAACAAATAAATAAAAGGATAAACATCTGCCGGTGCAATGGGTGGCTTATTAGTCAGTCACATCTTAGTGTGAATTATACCAATCATTTTCTTTTAGCCCCCCCGTCCAATATGGTGGTGGGTGTTCAGCCCAAGAATGGTTGATTTGGTTGTATATTAAAAGAAGATGTAATTCTAGGGCACCTGGGTGGCTCAGGTGGCTGAATGTCTGATTTGGCTCAGGTCATGATCCCAGGGTCCTGGGATGGAGCCCTGCTCAGCAGACAGTCTGCTCCTTCCTCTCCCTCTATCCCTCCCACTCTCCCATCCCCACCCCCGCTCATGCATGCTCTCTTTCTCTGAAATAAATAAATAAATAAATAAATAAATAAATAAATAAATACAGACATAAAGAAAGAAAGAAAGAAAGAAAGAAAGAAAGAAAGAAAGAAAGAAAGAAAGAAATTTTTTAAAAAATAAATAAACAAAAGAAGTGACAATTCTAGAGCATAGGATTCTTTGGAGGAGGGAAGCCAGAGTGATGAGTCTTTGTGGGAGAGCTTTGCGCAGCCAGAGAGGGGTGTGGGGGACGTGAAGCAGAGGGCACACCGAAAGGTAGGGGACTGTCCTGAGAACCATGGTAACGACAACTGTTTCTGGATTTTTCCAAGAGCCTGCTCCACGACCAGTCAACGCATCAGACCACATGCCCCAATTTCTCATGCAGAAAATACGGCTCTTTCGCTTTCCTGGTGAGTTTCCTCCTCCACCATCTAGAAGCAGAAACAGGCAATCGTGCTGGTTTGACCTCGGGGTCCTTGCTTCATCTCTCAGGAACTGAGGCCCGATCTCCTCAACCAGCAAAGTAGGGAGAGTCATCTGAATCCCCTCATAGGAAATATACCGCCAAGTCCATCCGTCTGCCTAGTGCGTGGTGAGCCCTCCGCTGCTGCAGGGGCTGTGAGAGCACATCGGAGACCCCTGATAAACACCGGCTGGTATAATTACAGAATCATTCAGGGTCCCGTATCCAGGGTCGGCCTGTGACACAAGGTCTGCTGCTCATTACTTACATCCACGTTAGCTTTTCACCCCTCAGCTGCCTAATTAGGAGCCAGAAAATGGTGTTGAAAAAACCCAAGAAATCTGACAACCCGAGCTGTGCTCTCCCATCCCCTGGTCACTGTGTGAACCAGAGCAGTGCTCCTTTGCAGGTGGGGACCACTTCTAGGAATTAAACATTCTGGAGCATCATGTGGAGAAGGTAAGTGCCAGAGGCCTTGTGGCGAAGCCCCAGCACGTTCCCGCTATGTGACTTTAGGTGTGTCACTTGACTTCCTTTTTTTGTTTCTTCTTATCGCAAAACAGAGACCGTGAGGACCTGGCGCCACTGCGCCCATTCAGTGCCCAGTGTAGAGCAGGAATTGGGTCAACGTTAGCTTCCTTTCCTGTCAACCCTTTCTCCGGCTCCCCCCACCTCATAAAGGTCCAGAATGTCAGAGCTGCAGGGAATCTGAAAGTCCAGCCAGAGCTCTGTCTTATCTTTCAGATTCAGGAAGGACAGTGGGCGAGACAGAGGCGGGCCCAGGATGAGAGGTCAGATGGCCCCCTCCCAGTCCATGCTCAGCCCCGCCATGACTCTGCCATCACATCACAATCGTGGGGCTGTCGGCTCAGAGCTCAAGCCTCCTGGTTTCATTTAACCTGGTTTGTGGCTCTCCTCCTTCTCTGAAATTACATCAAGGAAGCTCTAACGACCATTAGCCAAGGCGGTTTTTTCCTTTCCGAGGCCACTCACGTCTTTGGGTAGAGATTCATCTGGGTAAACATCTGCACTCTGCTCAGATTTCCAGCAGACTCTAAGAATTGTGCTCGGGTCCGGGCTTCTCCTTACAAGTGCCAGGATTCTAAATTCAAATTCACAAACCAGAGCCTGTTTTCTGGAGCACGTCCAAGTGTGGGTGAGTGAGAACAGGCAGTTTATAATCCTGAGATGCTAATCTACCTTTCCAGGTTCTGACTGCGGTGGAGGAAGTAATAAAGTTGGAGAACAGAAGAAGTTCCAAGCCTGAATGACCAATTAAGCCTCTTTTTAAATGACCAAGGGCAATATCTGTAAGATACAAGCTAATTACAAGAATTAACAACAACCTCTACCAAAAAGGTCCAGACGCTTCAACTACATCAAATACTGAGGACCAGAAATGCAAGCCATTTTACTTTTACTGCATCTAATATTTTTTCTGCCTGTCAAATTAAACCAAGTCCTAGCTCTGGCCTCAGTTCACTTCTGCTCCCGGATACGTAGGGGAGGGGGCCAAAGAGGAAGGAGGCAGGAATGACAGTAAACCACAGGAGAAGCGAGAAGGCCTCTGAGTTAAATGCATAATATCCTGGTCAAAGGGCCCTCGCCTCCCTGCCACCTCCAAGGATTCAACCAGCAAATATTTGTGGAGCAACTATTTTGTGAGCTCTGTATTGAGCATTTGGGGATGCAGTGGTGCCTTCCTTCTCGGAGCTGACATGCCCAGGGGGGAATACACACAACAAACAAGCATAGGAACAAATCAACTCTCAGATCATCTCAGAGAGCGCCTCGCCCTGAGAAAGCACTGTGGGAAATCAATGGACGGGGAAGAACTGGGCTTACCTGGGGGCACGTTGGCCGGATGGTCGGGAGAGCATCTTTGAGGACGATGATGAGTCGAGACCTGTATGATCAGTCATAAGTGATGGGTAAACCGGAGAGGACATTTCATGCAGAGGGCACAGCATGTGCAAAGGCCCAGCACGAGGATGATCTTGAAGAATGGAGAGAAGGTCAGAGAGGCTGCCGCTCAGGGAGCCGAGGCTGTGGTATGAGATAGGAGAAGTAGGCAGTGGCCCGATGGTGTAAGGCAGCGGGAGCCGGATAAGGAATGGCTAGGTGAAGCAGTCCCTGAGGTCAGACAGAGCTAGGTTTGAATACCAGCTTTAAGATTTGTCAGCAGCAGGACATTGAGCGGGTCATGAACCTCTGAGCCTCAGCTTCCTCATCTTTGAAATGGGGGTGATTGTCAATAGGACCCACCTCACGTGGGTAATGCGAGGAAGAAGTGACAGAAGGCGTTGCCGTGCTTTGCAGAGCCCCTGGCATACACTCGGCGGCCAATAAATTCCAGCTCCTACTACTGCAGACTTGTCGTGGACCCCCAAGGCCACCCCTGGAGGGCCTGGACCCGTTCCGCCGCCACCACTCAGGATACCACCAGGTGGCAGTCTGTCAAGCTTTTCCGATTTCACCAGCGCCTGGTCCTGACTGTTTTCACCATTAGGAAAGGGCAAAGACCCTTTGGAGGCAAAGCCTGGTTGGCACAGGGTTCCTGGAAATGTACGGGGAATATTTTCTGATTTCAAAATGTCATGGCAAGAATACCAGGCTGAGAGTCAGATCTGGATTCGAGTCTCTACTTCCCCTGCAAACTAGCTCATTCTGGGTCCCAACGTCCCCATCTACCTCGACCATGCTGTGTGGAATGGCCGTCTAAAATGCACCTGAGTGTCTGTCCCGGCTTTGCCCCTTGCTTGCTGTTTACTTAACCTCAGCTTTTCCATCTGTGAAATGGGTATAAGAATTAGACTCACAGGCTCATCGGGACGACTGGAGCAGCAAACGCACATGAGCGGTGCCCAGCACGTGTGAGCGCGGCCCGATGTGTGCTGTTATCGTTTGGAAAGCCCCATGCAGGTAGATCAGCTTCTGAACGCAGGCCACGGTGGTTTTGGTTGTGGTGGCTGCTGGGGAACGTGTGACAGACGATGAACTCCCGGAAGACCGTGAGTGAGCGGAGAGAGGGGCGAGTTCCACGTAGAGAAAGGGAGGGAAGGTGGCCAGTAACCAACCCAGGAAAACTCTTCCTGCCCTATAGTTGATGAAGGAGGAGGGGTACCTGCAGGCCACATCTCCCCAGCCCGTTCCTATTCCTTATCTCTTTCCGCATGAGTTCAGCATCAATTCCCTGCTGTATTGTAAGCTCCTTGAAGGCAGAAGAAGACTCATTCATCTTTGTTCCCCCGCTGGTCTAACACAGAATCCACACCTAACAAGCCCTGAATAAATGCTGGCTGAGACCCATCCATCCTGCCCTGTGCCATGAATTGGTCACATCCCAGAAGCCCCTGGGCTACACACCGAGCTGGAACTCCCCTGGCCCAGCCTCAGAATTGGATGTTCTGCCCGTGACCTGGGGGTGTCGGTGTCCCTGTGCTAATGTCCTTTTCTGTAAATGTGTGCAGAGCACGCCACTGTCACAGGCAGGAGAAAAGGCACAGCCACCAGCTGGATTTCCTGGGCTTTGCCCTGGACCTGTCCCTCCTGCCTGGAAGGCTCTTAGGAGGGGGTGCGTGGCAGCGAGCGCACTGGGATTGCTATTGATGGGGAACAGGTGGGGGAGGACCGGCGGAGTGAGGGGGGAAGGGCGGAGGGTACGATGGAATAGGCTCCACATAGCAAAAAAGAGCACCCACACTCCTAAGCCTCCTTTGCCATGTGAGAATCTTGTTGAGGGGGAGGGATCACTCCCTCTCTCTGGGCCTGATTCCTCAGCTCCACGACAGGGAAAATATAAATACCCACTTCTTTGTCAACGAGGGCATAGTGCCCGGCCCACAGAATGTGCTTAAATGCATATCGGCTATCCTGAGAGGCAGGGCACCAGACCGTGCTTCGTAAATACCACAGCGGCCGGCCAGGGTCAAACTGGACTGCCAAGGGAGTCTCGAAGCAGAAGAAAGCCTTATCCGCCAGCCCCACCCCAGGGGTCAGGGTCGGGGTGGTGAGGGGGGCGGAGGGAGGGGTGGATCTCACCCAACAGGGAGTCTGGAAGGTCTTTTGTCTAAAGGATGCACGCACAATTTTGCATTCCACTCCGTGATCTTAGATTTATCAAAATGAAAAGTGTATTTTCCATTTCTTACCAGCTCAATTGCCTACCACACGTCCTCTTGCCCCCTGCCCCTAGCATACCTTCCAGTAAAAACGGGTCCTCTGGGAAGATGGGGTGCTTTTACCTGGGGTAATTTGTGGTCCTGGAATCCTCCCCAGACATCCCTGTTTAAGGAGCCCGGTGAAAGAACCCTTTTTGGGTTTCATTATTTGCATTTCATATCATAGGGGGCCAGCCTCGGTACCTGTGTTTCCGTGGGATACTTAGCCTTTGTCTCGTTGGGTCCAATCGACTCCTGAGGGTCCGGAGTGAGCCCCCCGCCCCCCATCACCACCGCTGCCAGGCTCAGTGGCCCCAGACAGCAGGATGGATTTGGATGGATCAGACAACAGCCAGCCTGCAGGGCTCTCCACTCAGAACTGCTGTTCCTGTTGCCTGAACTTCTGGCCCCCTGGCTCCCCGGGGGCCCGCCCTCTCCCCCACTGCCCCAGCCCCTGGCCCTGCCTTTGAGGTTTCCCAGCCTCCCGAGAGAGGTCCGAAAGCTCCCTGCTGCCCGCGCCCCAGGCTTACATGCAGCTGCTGTAGCCACCTCACCAGAGAGTGAATTGCGCTCCGGCTCTTAAAGACCTCCAGGGGAGCCGTTTCCACAACCTCTGCAGGAATCCGGTTCTAACATCTCACAACTCTCCCGGAGAAGAAAGCCTTCTTTTCATGAAATCTCAATTCCTTTCTTTTGCAATGAGCGCGGAGTCGCTTTTATTCTCTGCTAGTTTGAGCTACACTTAAACAACCATAATTCCTCATGATTTTCTCCTCGTTCACCATCCTGGGGAGTGTTGGGGCTCTGCCTCCGGTCAGCCTTCGGCCACCGCGTGCGTCACCCTGGGTCAGGGCTGGGCTCTTGTCTCTGAGGTGTGAGTGGAGCCATGTTGAAACCGAGTGGATCCTTCGAGCACGGGCGGGGGTGGGGGGGCCGAGCCAAGGGGGACCCTGCGCCTCTTGGGTCCCTGGAAGGAGTGACCCATCTGACGCTGGTCGAGGGCCTCTTGTGGGCCAGCCCCTGAAGATGTTTATGGGAAATATAAGCCAGGTCCCTACGGAAGAAGCAATGACTCGCTTGATTCTGTGGGCGGTAGGCAATGCCCAAGAGACTTACAGTGGTTTCCCAGCTGTGTCTCTCGTTGGCTGTGGCAGGTCAGTCAGGCCACTTGACCCTTTGAGCCATCACTTGTGTCTACCACAGAGTGCCAAGGAGGATCCTTTTTTAATTCGGTAAAGTTCTGCACAAACTGAAAGGATTACTAAAGATTGAGTGGGGAGGGTATGAAGACAGGAGTACCTCCAGATCTGCTACTGTGGCAATAGAGAAGTGGGGTGCTGGAGGTCTGGGTGGGAAGAGAAAGAGATGACAGTGAGTGGCATTTCAAAGGAAGTACAGGCAGGTGGAGGGGACAGATTGTACACAGAGACTGGAAGAAAGAGAATGACAGCAGTCACCATTTCTGGGACACTCAGTATGTAACCGGCACTCTGGTAGGTGCTGTGCCTACATTCTCTCGAGTGTCCCTATAGAAGCCTTATAATCGTTTTTATTGTCCTCATTTTACCATTGCATCTGGAAGTTCAAAACAATACCTCCAGACCCTGACACTGAACCTGCGAGAAACCCATTCTATCTTTAATGGAAGGGGGTGTCAGGATGAGGATAGGGTTTCTGGACAAATCAGGTAAGAACCAAGAGGTGCAGAGAGTGGTGCAGGGGGAGAGGGAGTACTCAAAAAAGCTCTGATTCATTCCATCACAATGAAGTAATCAGAAATAATGCCCCTCGCACGTTTCAGACATGGATTCCTTTTTCCCAGATGCTGTTCAGTCTTGTCCACCTGTTTTTGTCAGCCCTCTACCTCTAACTCACCTCCTCTCGGAATGGTGTGGCTCCTCCCTCCTCCCCTTGTTTCCCCAGGGCCCCTCCCGATCTCCCTCTCTTCCCACACAATTACCCTTTCCATCTTCTTTTGTGTCAATACCTGATTCTTTGTGGATGACAAGATCTTCACGTTCAGTTTACACATTCAAAACAGACTAGAAACATTCTCCTCCACCCTTTGCTTCCTCTCCCAACATCCTTCCTTCCCTTTCTCTCTCCTGATTCTTTCTCTCCTTTTATTTACTCCTTCGTGTCCGCCTTCCTCTCCTGTTCACTTTTCGCCCATTTCTCTCTTCCTTTGGGATGGAGCTGGCCAGGTGCCCCTGGCCCAGAAACTCTCTGGCTTTTGCTGCTAGCAAATGCCTGCTTCTACTCCCCACCGGCTCAAGTCCATGTTATTCTGCTTCTTTAAAGCATGACCGTGAGTTCATGTCACGGCTGAGAAACCTGGCTGAGTTGGCAGCTGGCTATGCCAGGCCAGGAGTGGCTGGAACTTGGATCAAGACCTACCCACCAAGACAGGGCCAGGATCTTGGGAGGTCCTGGCAGCTGGTAGGAGGAGGAAGTGAGGCCAGGTTAAGGGCATTGTCAAGGGAAGCTGGCATGAGACAGTGGCAGAGGCTCAAGAAGGCAGCTGATATCAGGGGTATGAGGCAGCAGGTGGTGAAGACTCAGCCACAGGGAGAGAAGTAGAGTATCTGAACCCCAGAATCCTAGTCCTTGAAAACCTGGATCATGTGGTTGGGTACCAAGATGGCAGAATGAGATAGAGACCCGCTTGTTGGAGCTGGGAGTACCAGACAGAGCTCGGTCAGAAGATAAAGATAAGAGCAGGTACGAGGACCTGGAGCAAAGGCAAAGCAGGACCAAGTTCAGCCACATGGCTAGCCTTAAGATTCAAGATGAAGCCTTCCTACTGCTGACCTTGGACTCCAGGGACCCCCCCTGACCATGAAAGGTATTGCTGGTTGGGCATTTTGAGCAGGGATAGAGAGCTGTGCACTCAGGGGTTCACCATGGCCTTGCCTTGTCCCCATGTCATACTCTCAGCCGGGCCCTCAGATTGAAAAGCCACCCCACTACAGTGTGGGAAAACTTCAAGGCACCCAAGCCACTCAGGTATAGAATAACACGATTGTGAGCTGTCTACTACAATGTTGATCCCAGGCTCCCCCAGCCCGAAAAGGCCCTGACCTTTTTAACCAACTTCTCTAGGATTCCATAACGTTCTCCTTTTTCTAGTCTTCCTTCCCAGGTCTGCCCTCTCTCTACCTGGAGAAGTTTCCTGTAGCAGGCACTCCGGGTCTATGCTGTTCCGAATGAGCTCTCTCTCTCGGCCAACTGGAAGTCCACCGTGATCTGTGACTTTCGACAAGAGCATCTGCACCTTCACCCCTATGTGCCTCCCCTCCTTGGTCCCTTCTGTGCTTCTGTCACTTATAAGCCACTGTTAACACCAGTGCATCTGGAACTCACCAGCCATCTGATAAATACATGTACTTAGAAGAAAGGGACCGCAGGGCTGGACAGGTTGGTTTGAGAAGGGCTGTCTCCTCACTCCCCCTCACACTCCTCCCTTCTTGCACAGGTTCCGGTTTCTCCTTTGCTACTACGGTTGCTTTCCCACCCTCTCGCGCAAACATTCATTTCTCTGGGGAGGACCTAGCCTAATTCCACAGTCCCCCATCTGCAATTCCAAGTTCTCAAATCTCTGAAAGACAAGAGGCGCATTTTTGTTTTGTTTCGTTTGCGGGTTTGGTGCCAAAAGTCATGTGGTGACAAAACTTGACCTGAACTGGTGTGAAGCTACCTTATCCTCACGTCTACTTCCTGAGAACATTCATATTTTTACTGCAGAAATATTCGCGGGTCTCGTTAAGCGATGCTGCCCAAGACCTCACCGGGGACGTCTCAGAATGTATGGTACCTTTCTGAATTCTAAAACCCCTTTGGCTTCAAGGGCTTGAGATAAGGACTTGAGCAACTGGAGTAACCTCTCTGTTCTTTTGCAACAGATCTGTTGGAACAGAAGCATCTCGAAGATTTGAAACTCCCTGGCCTTTTCTTTCCATCTGGAGAATGAGAAGACAGGATCAGTGAGGGTGACAAAGAAAGCAAGGATAGCAAATCTTCTGAGGCGGAGAAAGAAGGGCTGACTTGGTATGACCCTAAGTTACTTGTGTAACCCATCGGAGGCTGAACTATAGGGGGGAGCTGGTTCCCAAGAGCCCCCCCAATAAGCTATCAGGTAACTGAAAGGACACACATGAAATATCTTGAGCTTTTCGAAAATGAAGCGCTACATAACCTTTCTGGTACTTTTTAAAGTAAGCATGTTTAACTGGAATAAATTAGTCAGCAAACGACGTGTGTTCGCTCTGTGCCCAGTTTCAAGCTGGCTTCCGTGATGCGGTCAAGTGTAAGGTACAAACTCGGAACTTAAAGGGGCTTCTGTTCTGATAGAATGACCAAGTTTTACGCATAAGAAGCAATTAGAAAACTGGACAATATGCATAATAGAGTGCTAAGACGTTGCCGACCAGCCACAGAGCAGAAAAGGCAAAGTTCACTGGCCAGAGCAGTTTGGGAGGATGGTGTCAGAAGATGAGAAAACATCTCAGGCAAGTGTCCCAGATGAGACTGGACAAGGTTTGTGGAAGGATGGTACGGAGAGACTTTACTAACGTGGAGAATGCCGCACTCAGGGTCTTGGGAGGGGACGGATCAGGCTGGATCCAGGTAAGGAGTGTGTTGAAAACGTGTGTGTCTTAGTCTGCTCGTGTGGTCATAACAAAACACCACACGGGATGGCTTAGACAAAATAAATTCATTTTCTCACACCTGGAGGCAAGAAGTCCCAGATCAAAGCACCGGCAGGTTTGGTCTCCTCAGAGGCCTTTCTCCTTGGCTTACAGATGCCCACTTCTGTCTGGGTCCCCATATGACCTTTCTTCAGTCCACGTGCAGAGAGGGAAGCCTACGGTGTTTCTTTATTTTCTTATAAGGACACCAATCCCAAGGATTAACGTTCTACCCTGTGACCTCATTTAGCCTTAATTACCTCCTTAAAGGCTCTATCTCCAAATACAGTCACATTGGAAGTCAAGCCTCCAGCATATGAATTGGGGGGGTGGGCAAATTCAGTCCCTAACAGTGTGTCTGTGTCCCAGGAAAGCAGGGTGTCTGGGCAGCCTGTGAGGGCAAGATGTCTACAATGAGACAGGCAGGGCAGGGCTGGACTCTGATGGACACAGACATGAACTGAGTGAATGTACATAGAGGACATCAGAGAAATTCGAAATTATACTACTCGGTCTGCATGGCCCACTGGCTCAACCCTCACAAGTTCAAGTGCAGAAACCAGATTGCATTCCCTGGAGAACTTGCTGGAAAGAACGTCTCTGTCATTTCCTGCATTTCTCAGTCCTTCCCCAGCACCTCTGGTCTGTTGCACCCTTACTTGGCTAGCTGCAGGGAAGTGTGACATCATTACAGAGCTGTTTTGTGCAGACAGTCTATTCACATCTGGATGGCTAATGCTGATAATTACTGCACTGGTTACTAAATCTGTTGGGTTTAGGTGAGGTGAGCCTCCACAGCTGGGGCTGCTGCTCACAGCTTCGCCGGCAGAGAGAGGTGAGAACAAAAGCCAAGAAAGGTGTACTCAGGTGCTTGGGATTGAGTGAAACTGGTTAATTACCAGTCACTTGCTATCTCCCTGAGTTGGGAGTTTCTGGCTAAGGGATGCTCATTGATCAGACAGAACATGACAACCTGCAACTTATCTCCAAGCTAAGAGGATGGTGGGGACCAAGATGCAGAAACAAGTGTGGAGGTGGCCTCTCAGATGCCAAGGCCATCACCATATGACTCAGTTCATATGGTGTCCCTCACTTCCCAGTCCCTCCCATCCCTCAGAGGGACTCAGGTGCCCTCTGAACACGGTGGGGGCAATGATGCCGCAGGGAGCAGGGCAGACTGCACTTCTTACAGAAAGAGCTGGGAATCAGATGTGTCCTTGGGACAGACTATTTGCCACTAAATGACGGTTCTTAATTTGGGGTCTTAGATGAAGTTTTAAGGATCCATGAACCCCCTAACTGCATGGCAACATGTATACACCATGAGCATTTTTTTTAAAGAAACAAACCCATAACATTAATCAGAATCTTGGAAGTTTCCAAAGGGTTCTTTTGATTCCCCAAAGGGAAATCATTATAAGCCACCGCCCTAGACCCCTAGAGAAACAGGCTGACCTTAGGCAGAGCCCCAGGGAAGACTTGAGATCCCTAATGACTGTGAGGTGATACTCAAGAGATGTGCTTGTATGTGTGTGCGAGCGTGCATATGTTTGTATATTTTTCTGGAGGAAGGATTCAACAGTTTTTGCCAGATTCTCAAAAGGGTCCACAACCCTCAAAGGACTAAGATACCTGAGCTAGCTCCGGGGCTCAAAAGCTAAAAAGATCGCCTATGCTTAGCTATTTCTTTCTAGAGGACCATCACAGAGACCTGAAAACAGACCAAAGTAGGCTTGGTAGTTCTGCTCAAAATCTGGGGATAACTGGGGCCGGGGGCTAGTTGGTGGTGGTGGGGGTGTGTGGTTCCATTTAAATAACAACAACAAAAACCACTGGAATCCTTTTTAAGAGTTACATGCCCCAGCTTTCGGAAACCTAAAGACTTTACTCAAGGAAGCTCACAATTCATTTAGTAAATCCTCACTGAGCGCCTACTCTGTGCCAGGCTCTATTCTAGGCGCAAAACAAAGGACTTGTCTTCAGAGTGTTATCGATCTAGGCCCGTTTCCTGCCCAGCACACGGGTATTTTGGGCACTGCTGACCTAGCGCGTTCTTCCCAAGCTTGGCCCGCGTGGCCCCTGGTCCGGGTCGGCTGAGACCATCCCCGGCACTGCGGCGGGCTGGCGGGTCGAGGAGGGGGTGAGCAGTACCTGTGAGCAGAGCGGTGAGGGTGGCTGGAAAGACCAGAGCCGGTGGGCCTACTGGGGGACCCCAGATTAAGCTCAGCCCCGGCGTCGCTGGGTCGGGGGTGGGGTGGGGTGGGGGCACAGGCGGCGGCGGGCGGGGACCGGAGAGGAGGAGGGGACGCGGCCCGCCGCCGCCTCCGCCGCCGCGCTTGCTCCCGGAGCTGTGCTCGCCCGCTCCCCGCCCCCTGGGGCCGTCGCGAAGCTCAGCTCTCCATACTGAACAGTCCCCGGGAGGCGCTCGGACACGTTCCTAGGCCAGATAAAGATTGGCTCGGCGCTCGCTCCGCAGCGCGAAATCTCGCCATCAGCGCGCCTCGCGCGGCCGCCCCGGCCCGGCCCGGCGACGCCAGATCGCTATCGGCGGGAGGGGGAAAAGCCAGGCAGCGCCGCCGCTCGCGCCGCCACCCTCGGCCCTGCGCGCTGGGGTGGCCGCGGGGACCCGGGGTTCGCCTCCCTCCCCTCCCCTTGGCCTTCCTTCTCGGCGCTTTCTCCCGAGGGACCCCCGCTTCCCGCCGAGCCGGGGCCCCCAGTGCCCGGCCAGGCGTCCTCGCCTCGCCCCTCTTCGCCAGGCCCTGCTGCCTCCTGAAGGTTACGCGACGCAGCGGCGGGGTGCGGGGGGCGCCCGCCCTCACCGCCGCCTGTGCCGCCGCCCACCCCAGCGCCCGCCGGGCCGGCCCGGCTGCCGGCTGCTGCCACCGCAATCCCCGCTCCTAAATCAGCGCGGGGAGGCGTCCCCTCCCCCACCGGCTGCCTGGGCTCCCCGCGCCGCGATTGGCCGCGCGGACGCCCCCCGCCCGGGCCCCCTCCCCCCCGCTCCAGCGGCCGCGCCATTGGCTGCGGGTCTCCGCCAGCCTTTACATAAGCCCCGGCGCGCTCGAGTGGAGTTGTATAAAGCGAGCGAGCGGTGGCGGGGCGGGAGGCTCGAGGCCAGCCCGGGACCGGGGCTGGGAGCTGGAAGGCGGCGGCGGCGGCGGCAGCAGCGAGCGCCCGCGCTCCGACGCCCCCAGGCGGTGGGGCTGAGAGAGCCCGAAGATGGCTCGGAGCGCTGACCTCGGCGTGAGTACCCGCTCCCGCGCCCCCACTCCCTCAGGCGGAGAAAGTTTCTCCCGCCCGGCGCGCCCCTCCCGACCCGCCCGCAGGGGTGGTGGGGACGTCGCCGGGGAGCCGGGAAGGCGGACACCGCCACGGAAGGCGGCGGCGGCAGCAGCGGCGGCGGCTGTGCTTCCAACTTACCGAGAGGCGCAGGACCCGACCGGCGCGCCGAGCCAACCCCCGCGGGCTGCGGGCGAGGCGGGCGCGGGGCTGGAGGTGGAGGAGAGGTGGGAGCGGGGGTGTGCGGACTACAGCCCGCCCCGCTGGCGAGGAAGGTGCTGGGGGCGCTCTGGAGGTCAGCCGTTTGGGGAGGGGGCACTGGGGCGGCGAGGGGGGGCGGAGCCGGTGAGCCGGGATGTGCCGGGGGTATCTGGGAGCCACCCATCGGGGCTCAGCCTCGGGCCGGGGAAGCTACTGGCCTCGACCGGCTGACTGTGCTGCCAGGATGGGGAAGAGCCCCGGGGAGCTGGCGCTTCTTCCCCGGGGAAGCCGAGCTCCCAGGCACAGCGCTGGATGGGCAGAGAGCCCCGGGAGCTAGCCCCGAGAGCGGCGTAGCTGCCAGCTGCCTTTGCTGGACCGAGGTGTGGTCTCCTCGCTCGCAGCCTGTCTCGGGCAAACCAGCTTCAGGCATTCTGGGGGAGCCCGGGATCCTTCTCCGCCCGTGGGGGCACCTGGAGGCTTTGAGGGGGTAGCAGGCCAGGCTTGGGGGCATGCCCAACAATGCAGCGCGCCTCTTCGCAGTACAGTAGTTGGGAGCCTTGGTTAGTCCCGTTTCTGCAGAAACCAACTCTAGAATCCAGAGTCATCCCAGCCTGGGTGGGAGCCTCCCAGAGTGGTCGCGGAATGCTCCTGGGGTTGGGAGGGGGGCACTCCCCTTCCTCCGGGAATGACTAATGAATATTGCTGGCGGCGGTGGTGAGGTGGGCACCTAGTGTGGCTTCTGTGCGTCCCAGGAGGTGCTTCGGTTCTCCGGGCAGGACACATTCTTGAGTCACACTTGAGATGTCTTCTGGGATGGGTGCAGGACTTCTCAAGTGAAGCCAGGTGGAAAAGAAGGGAAAAGGGTTCCAAGAATAGGGAACAGCTCTGTAGTGCCATTGAGAATCGGGCAAGAACTCAGGGGGTAAGAAAATCGCTACTGATGGGAGACTTTTTTTACCCTGATGACTTGGGGCTGGAGATACCCATGACTGAATCAGAGCGAATTCAGAGTCATGCTGTACCTCACTCTCAGCCATGAGGAAGGGGAGATGGAGGATGGAAAAGTGGGAACATGGCAGTTCTTCCAATAAAGCTCTTGAGGAAGCATTTTCTCCCCCTCTGACTGAAGAACATTCTGGCAGCAGGTCCTAAAGTCAATTTAAGAAGCAATAAAGGGAGTTTAGGGTCTTGATGCTGCCACAGTACCACAATTAGAATATTCTGACTTCCAGTTGGCACTGATGGACTCTGGAGAAGGTCAAAGACATGCTGCTCAGTTGGGGTGTATCCTTCACCTGTACCCCATTCCTGAACACAGTGGGTGTTTTGAATTCCTAGGGTAGCTCCTTCAGCCTGGAGATCTTCTATGGGGGTTATCAATCCAAAGCCCCAAACCCAGCTCCATCCTCCGTCTGCGGTCAAATTTTTCTGCTACTTTTCCCAACACCTTCTCTCCATTGGGGATTTGTGCAGCGAGATACCTGCTTGTTGCTCTTTCTTCCCTTCTCTCCATCTGGGTTGCACCTGGTGTTCTGAACCCTGATGTTTATTACTTGGCACCTTGATGTTTGCTTAAGATGTGCTATCGCTGCACAGGAGTGCCCCTGTGAATGTGTGGACCAAACGTCTGTGTCAGTCTATGGAGTCAGACCTAGACCGTTGTGGAGAGAGTACCACAGATCACAAAGGCAGTACTGTGAAAGTGCTTATGACGTGCTTTAGTGCTTAGAAAGTGCTCCCCTTCTCAATCTTCCCTGGAGCCTAATGAGGTGATGGAAGGTTAAAGGTGGAGCAGGCTCCTTAGTGTCCAGTAGGGGGCGCCAAAGGCACCCAGCTCGAGACCACTGACTTTCCACTTCTCACCCTTCACTGACCATGGTAACTAAACACTTTGGGCAAGCCGGGACTACAGCCCCCAACTCTCACCTTCATGATGGGAGTCCTGACACCACGGGCTTCCTGGATGTCAAGTGATCCTGTGATCTCAGGTGCAATGGGGCAGGTGCACGCACAACATTCCAGGGAAAAAGCTGGTGCTCAGTCCCACCTGCTAAGGTTATTCCTTTGTGCTAGGTTCTGGTGGGTCGTTTGAACAGTTAGGAGCTCATGGAGCCCAGGAACATTAGGGCTAGAAGGGAGGATCCTCGAAGACCATCTAGTCGAACCTCATCCTGTCCCCAACACTCACATGCATACCTAATTTACAGATGAGAAAGCTGAAGCCCACTCAGGGCAAGTGTCTGGCCCAAGGTCACATGGCTATTTGGTGGAAAACATTGGACTAGGTCTCAGGATTCCCAGCTCCCTACGCAGAGGTCTTTCCAATCCCATGACCTGCTTCTTCTTTACTATGGAGATGGACGTGTGTTCTCAGCACACTAGGTACTCATAATTGCTGACACTGGCAAATTAATAAATTTAGTAAATTTGGGGAAATTTCCTTGAAATCAATTATTCAGAGCGAGGAGCAGGTAAAGTTCTTGTAATGTACATATACAGGTAATAGAAATTCCGAATTGCTTTTTCCCTTCCGTCCACTATCTTATCTCATTATTCCAAGCAGTCTTTTAGGCAGAAAGAAAGCAACTCCGGTTCTCAGTCCATGCGTGCAGGAATCGGACGTGCCCAGTCCCTCGCTGTGGTCTTGGAAGCCAGGCCAGAGCTCTTCCTTTCTCTCATGACGGCATGTTGGCGTGGGCTCTCCCTGTGCTGCATCCCACTGCTGCCTGCGGCACCTCCATTCTCAGATCCTGGGTGAAGGGGAGAGTTCCCAACCATTATTTGCCCATTTCCCCATCTTTGCCGCTCCCAGCTCAAGGGCAGAGTGCTTGGATGTTCTATTTTTGCAAAATCCTCGTGTTAGGGGTTCTTGGGTGACCTGGAAGATACTACCAATTCCCCTGCCTTTTTTTTGTCCTGTGAGTCTGACGGCATCTGAGCTGGGCCCTGGGAAGGCGGCTTGCCAAGCAGCCTGTGGGCCGCCCCTCCGTTTCCTCTCCCCACCCTGTTCCTTTGCACATGGCACAGAGCTCCTCTGGGGTCCCCTTGGAGCCTCGCCAGACTCGGTGGCGACCCTCAGGAGGAACAAGTGCTGCCAAGCCAGAATTCTGAGAGCCAGATCCTCTTCTGTCCCTAAAGCTCACCCAAGGGATGCTTGTTGCCGGGGAAGATGCTTGAGTTTCCTCTTCTCCTTCAGGCTCACAGGCAAGTTGGGTCTTAGTCTTCAGGGGAGGAGGGGGGTAGTAAGAGTACATGGACCACCAGAGAGCAACAGCCCCCTCCTTTAGGGAGTGGGGTTCTGAGAGGCTGTGCTCGAGATCTGTGCTAGCCCCTGGCCCTAGCTGAAGAAATGTGCCTGCATTCCCAGGGCTTGGTCTGGTCTGGATACGGAGAGGAATATAGTTACATGAGATATGGCTAGAGCACAAGCTCTCTGGAATTTTGCTTGAATGGGGAGAAGATACAGAGTTTGAGAAGTGGCATGAGACCCTGAGAAAACAAGAAGTCACCCTTTTCATGAGCCCCACTAGATGGCTGACCTTACTCATCCTACTCTCGTTGGGAAGGCAGCCCCGTGTAGTGGAAAGGACACAGGCTTAGAATCTGGCTCCCCCACCACCTACTGGCGTAGAAACTGTGGACAGACCGCTTAACCTCTGCATGCCTCAGTTTCCTCCTTTGCGGTGAAGCTGGCAACCCTGTGAGAAGGGTAGGATAGTGAAGATCAAGGAAGATAGTCTTTAACATGCCGCTGCCCTTGGCAAGATGTAAGGAGGTATTCAGCTGGAAGGAGATATTATTGCAGGATCACTGGGAGCCACACTGAGTCTTCCTTTTCCAAGCAAGCGAGGCTGAGTGTCCAGGTTTGCACATCAGCCCCTGCTCACAGCAACATCTGGACTGATGGACAAGGCCTCCCCGGCAGGACTCCCTCCTTGCCTTCTCCCCTCCCCCCACCTTAGCGTTTGCATTTGGGGGTTCTGCCATACTTGGGGGAAAGAAATTTTACAGGTCCCAGGATAATTCTGAATGTGATGAAGGGCCCTGAGCTATTGATTCCTAAGGAAGGATCTTTGTGCTGGGAGAAGCCTTGCTCGGAGCCCAGTGATTTAAGAGTGCTGACAAATCCGTGCTCCCCGAGCCTTCTGCAGGCTGCAGATACAGGCTTCCAGGCCAGCTGGGGCTCAGCGAGGGATTTCTGGGGAGCCTGGCTGGTTGCTTAGGGGACATAAACCTGTGAACTCTGCTTAGGAAAAAGTATGAAATCAATTGGTTCATTATCACACCCAACACACCCTGGACCACTTAGGGCATTTAAGAAATGAGAAGCAGCAAAGGACTTGGGAGGCTGCATTAGAAAAGTAGACGGAGAGGTGTGAAGGCTTTGGGGAGAGGAAGACCTTTTGCCGCAGAACCACTCCTGATCTTGACCTTATTGAAATCCTTTGGCAGTGACTAGAGGGCCTGCGTTGCCCCCCAGTCATTCGGTAGTGTCTAGACACATCTTTCGTTGTTGCCACTGGGCTATGCCGGGTTAGTAGCATCCAGTGGGTCAAGGCCAGTGATGAGGCTAAACATCCTACCATATGTAGGACAGCACCCCAGCAAAAAGTTATCCAGTCTAATATATCAATAGTGTCAAGGCTGAGAAACCCAGGCTGGAGCATCGCCACACAGAATTGGAGCATGCCGGAGGTGGGAGGGGTTTTAGAAGTATCCTCATCCAGCTCCCGCACTTCACAGCCCAGGACTCCAGGACCCACAGAGGTGAAAAGACTTAGTGAGGGTCCTACAGCAAGCCAGCGGCCAAGCTGGTCTGGAACTCGGATCCCCTATTTGCTGAGACCGACATACCCACACTCTCAAAGATGTTGTGAAGATTAAATGTGAGCTGTGAAAACACTTTGAAAATTATAAAGAGACTATTATTAATATTGCTATTATTAAGAATTTGGGAGTTTGGAAAGTTCTATTTCTGGTTGTGCCACTGACTCATTGTGTGATATTGGGCGCCTCATCCCCCCACCCCCAAGCCTCTCTGAGTGTGTGTGTGGGGGGGATAATCTTAGCAAATAAGTATAGCATAATTATTACCTTTAGAAAAAAGTCCAAAGATTTGCCCTTCAAAAGCCCTAGCCACTTAAAAAAGAAAAAAAAAAAAAAGATAAAAATTTTCCTTGAAAGAAATCATGTTGACTTCATAAGAAGCAAAGCGTTTTCTTCTTGGAATAATTCCAGTACCCTGGCCCTGTAAGTTGGTTCCAGCCCAGGAAATCTGATCAACATCCGGAGGAGAAACTGATAGCTCCACAAATGACAAGCGATTGGATTTGTCCCCACTCCCTCCGGGAAGGGGGAGGGGACAACTTCACTCTTTCCTGCTCAACCCTCTTGGCACAAGGAAGTTCTGCAAGGAACTTCACGGAGGGATGGGAAGGCGTGTCATTAATTAGTAAAACCTTGTTTACTTAACAGACATATTTTTAAAGATCCCTTCCAAGGGACGTTTTGACGTATTACTTTAATTAACCACAGAAGAATTGCAGGTGCAGAGAGTATATAAAATGACCCTTCCCGTTGTTTCTAGTTACTGTTATCTTTGTTTGCGCCCCAAAAGTACAGTGACAAAGTCACAGGAATCACTGCTGAGCTCGGGCTGTCCCGTCGACCAGGGGAGGGACTGCGAGGACTTCCTCCCTAACGGCAGCATCCACCTGCCTGGAGAGCAGCCCCCCAAGTGGAGGCTCTCCCTCGGCACCCTTGCCGTACCCTATTTTGACGTCTGTCTTTGAGGACCCCTCACGTCAGACAAATCCTGGTTCAGCTGTCGGGATGGGGGACAGGCCCGGGAGCCCGATCCTGGCCTGCATGGCCAGAGGAGCTCTTGAAGGACTGGCAGGAGCAGCCTCCTTTGGTGTTTTTCACTGAAGGCCCATCTCTGGTCTTGCCCTCCGTGTGCTCGGGATTGGAGGTAGGAAGTCACTTGAGTCTCTCCTTAGAGGATCAAGGTTACACCATGGTCGGTCCCTGTAATAATAAGCAGACAGGCCCTTTCCATCTTCTGCAGACATGTTGTCTAAGGGATGTCACCTTCCGTTTCATCCCGGTCTCTAAGGACAGACTCTTCCTTGGAGATCATAACCGTGCACCTCTCATCGGAAAAGCCGTGTATGTCCAAGGAGGCTTTGGCAAGTGGGGACACAAGAGTCCCTGAGAAGGAGAAACACTGCCTTGGGAGCAGTGTCAGGAGAGACACTGTGTCTTTTGTTCTCACCCTGAACTTGGTGCCTAGTGTGGTGCTTGGCACGGGCAAGCGCTCAGTGGGTACTTAGAGGGATTAACAGGTGAATGTAGGTGGATTCTGGGCCAGAGTTGGCTCTGGTATGAAAGTGGGTCTCTAAACTGGCCTGGATCAGCGAGGCCAGTTTTCCTTCTAGCTCCTTCTTCCCAGAGGGCTTCAGAAACCTCAAAGTCCCACTGCCCAGGCAGGGGTGGAGGGGCCCAGGCTGGGCCCACCCTACGAGATGGTGGCCAGCTCCGAGCCCCGAGCAAGGCCCGGGTTCTCTTCCTCTCCATCCCCCCAACCCCCCTGTGCTCACTCCCTTACCCCCTCCTTTCCACCATGCCCTGCAAGGAAGTGCAGCGCAGGTTTGCCTCCCTCTAAGCTGAGAGAAGAGATGATAATTCGGGTTTCCACTGAAGACAAACTAGGGAGTGAATCACTGCTTTGCAGGAAGATTCCCAGGGGCATGCTTCTAAATAGCAAGGTCCGTTAATGCATTTGAAGTGATTTAGGGGGGAAAAAAGCAACAAACCCTGACCCATAGACTCTTAGGCCTGGAAAAGCACTTTGGAGGTCATCCAGTGCCACGGCGCTCCGCTGCCCGAGGTCGCCCACATCCCTTCTGTGAGGCTCTCACTCAGTCTTCAGAAGGGCCGTCTGTCTGTCTTGCAGCCTGCTGCCCCGAACCTAAAACGGTCTTCCTACAGTGTGTGGCCGATCATGTCGTAGCCCCCTTCAAACCCTCTCCCGTGGAGTGACTCCAGGCTCCTTACCCTGGCATAGCGGGCAGGCCCTACAGGCCCCAGCGGCCTCCTCTGCCTTCTCCCACACCCTGCGCCCCACGCTCCACACACTGCACTAAAGCTGTGTCACAGCCACGCCGTGGTCCCTGGATCCACCTAGAATGCAGCTCCCATGGAATCTCCGTTCTCCTTCACTCCCTGCCCTTCCCCCCACCCCCCGTGTCACTAGCCACCACCCACCCCCGCCCCCACGCAATGCACCTGCACTTCGGCCGTGTTGCTGCTCTGAGCTTCTCCCTGCGCCTGGGCCGCACCGCCGGTCTACTGCGAGCTCCCGGAGGCCAGGAGCCATGCCTCAGATGTCACTTCCAACCTGGCCCCGGGCGTCTCCCAACTGAGTGCACGTGAGTGGAAGTCAGGAAACTGAGGAGTCCTGTGTTGGGAAAGCAGCGCTGAAGAAGTCAGCGAGCTCCACTGGGCTCCCCAGACAAATTAGTTACAGAAGCAAGCCTATTCCTCCAGGTCTCACGGTCCCGGGCATCATGGTCCCAGGCATCCCAACCAACTTTTGGCCACTACTCCTGAAGGGGAGTGGGCCCGGGCTCCCGCTCCTGAGCTGCGTTCCCCCGCCCGGCAGATAGCAGTCAGCCGTGGTCTTAGCGCGATCCCTGCTGCCCTCCCCTGCCACGGACAGACCTGGCGTTGGCGCGGCGCGGCGCTCAGCGCAGGCCGGGCATCATCGTTTCGTTGCCCATTCCGCAGACCGGGAAGTCTCGGCAGTTTGTGCTGCTCGAGCAGGAGCCGCTGTGCCTGGTGCACAGGGTGGGGAGATGCCCTTTGTCCACTCACTCGCAGGAACCCCGTTTCATTGACCTGCGCGTCTCTGGGGCACCTCCTCGCCCGGGGCCCCTGGGTTTTCACCTGCCTTTTCCACAGCGGGAGCCCTTGTGCTCTCTGTCTGGGAGTGCAGCTGCTGGCCACACGGGGTGCTTCCCCAGGTGCGGGAGAGTAGAGGAGGCCTTCTATTTTCTGGGTGCCGGGGAAGATGCAGAGGACAGGGTGGCCCCTGGGGGTGGGGAGGAGCAGAAGGCCTAGCATTTGACGACACAGAGGACCAGAGAGATGCCCATGACGAGGCCTCAGAGCACATACTCCACAGGGCAAGGCCTTTGTTTGTTCCCAGCTGGTCTCCCGGTGCTGGGCACAGGGCCTGCTACAGTGTGGGTGCAGGAGGGATAGAGAGTGAATAAGTAGCCCAGGGAAAGGCACCTCGAGACCTCCAGCTTTCTCTCCTACTCAGGCCCAGGGTTTGCTCTTAGCTTCCAGCCACACCCTCCCGTGGCTTCTCCATGCCCCACGGCTACAGGGGCCCTTCTAACACACCCCTCCACCCCGGTGGTTCCCTAACCCTCTGGCTGCTGTGGCTCACCGGGCTGCCCCTCTTCTCCATCCTCCTTCCCAGAGGTCGTCCTGCCCCATCCCGTGCTCCAGCCACACGGAGCCTCATTGCGTGACACAAGCCTGCTTATCCGGGTACCCTGCCAGCCCCTCGGCCTGGGACACTTCCTCCACCTTGTCCCCTCGGTCAGCTCACCACCGCTCCTCTCTTGGACCTCCCCCGGCTCCCCCGGGCGAAGGCGTTTGCTCTTTCCACTGGGTTTCCATCTCACCTGCCTTAAGACAAGTTTGGTATAGCGGAGCGTCCGAGAAGGCCAGTTCCGGAGCCAGGGGGCTTAGACACGGAATCTGGTTCCACCACATACTGGCTTTGTGACCTTCGGCAGGTTCCTTAACCTCTCTGTACCTTAGTCTCCTCATCTATGAAATGGGGCCTTGGTAAAACCCTCCTCACAAGGTTACTGCGAGGACTGGAGGAAGTCATCTGTGTGAAGGGCCAGAGTAGTGCCTGGCACCCAGTTGGGAGGAGGCAAGTGTCACTATTACTACCCACTCCTCATATAGGACTTGTTACATGAAATTGCGGTGAAAACCTATTTGCCTGGTGTCCAGAGTCCCAGGAATTACGCTGAAGAGAGATGCAATCAGTTCTGAGACTAGAAATGGAGCTCTGAAAGGCGTGTGGAAATGGCTGAGGTGAGAGGAAGGGGGTAGTTAGCAAGTATTGCCACTGTTTGGGGGAAAGGTAGAAGGGCTCACCTCCAGCAGTAGGGATGGAGAGACTGGGCACTTTTGAGAAATATTCATGGAGCACAATGGACGTGGTGATCCAGCGGTTGTGGGGAAGGAGGAAGATGCAAGAACAATTGTGACGCCAGATTTCCACCCTGAGTGACAGTGTTGGGGTTTGAAGGGCCCAAGGGATAGCATCCCCCTTCCCCACTCAGATTCAGGTGCAGCTGAGAGAGAGAAAGGGGGAGGAAGAAGGGAGGAGAGAGGCAAGCCTCAGACGCCCTCATTACTGATACAGCTGTCGGGAAGGCCCGGCTCCAGAGTGGGGTCTGTGGGGCTCCTCTCACTGCAGCCCTCCCTGTGGGGGGCGGGGGGAGGGCTGAGCCTCAGCCCGTGGCGGAGAGTGGCCTCTGCCAGGAGGCAAATCCAGAGAGGGTTCTCCTGCGCGCCCCTGCACACTGAGCGGTCTGTGCGGCCCTTCTGCAGCCCTCAGGAGGAGGACTCGGGGGAAGGAGGGTGGCCAGGCATGTTGGCGCTGGTCCTGGAGGTTCTCAGCTCGAGCTCTCGATACTTTGGGCTAGATACCGCTTTGTTTTGCTGGCTGTCCTGTGCCCTGTGTGAAGTTTGCAACATCCCTGGTCTCTCCCCTCCGGACGCCAGTAGCATCCCCTTCCCTGGTTGCGACGACCAGACCTGTCTCCAGACATGGACATGTATCCCAGGGGGCAGGTGGGGGGCAAAATTGCCCCCGCGTGAGACCCAGTGCTCTAGTCAAGTGGAAGATCCTCTGGAAGCAAACCTCAGGAGTGGAAATAAACGCCCCCCCACCCCTGACCCCGGGGATCGGGGCCTTGCATAGGGAGTGCCAGGAGGGCAGGTTGGGGTGACTGCCGGGTCCTCCACCCCTCTGGGTCTGCTCTCTGGATGCTCTCCCTTCCGTCCCGCCCCTCCTGGCCAGTTGCCTTCTGAGCATCCTTCAGCTGAACTTGCGCTGACACCCCGCTACCTGTTCCCTGGTCCCTGCCCTGCCCCCCAGCTCCCTTAGCGACCTCTGTGTGCTCTCTCCTCCAAAGCACCCCTCTGCCTGTCCTGCACATGTTGACTAACTTTCTCCCTGCGACCCCAGCACTGACAGCAGGACCCCAGGGTCCACGGGGATTGTCGCTGTGGGTGAATGCACCAGGACAACTGCGGGTCGCCCTTCTCCAAAGATGCCTTAGTCCCAGGCACTCCTGGGTGGGGCTGGGCCTCGGCGGGACAGAGTGCTCCCAAGGCTGCCTTTCTCCCCGGAGCTGCTGCCCCCATACCCTGTCTGGAAAGGGTCTGTGCTCCCGGCTCATTCTCCACATCTGAAGCATTCAGGGCTCTTGCTTTTGTGAGAGCTCGGGGTGGTGTCCTTGGCTCTTCTGATAATTGCTAAGGAACTGCTTGCCCTGGAAATTGCCCTGGAAGCTTCCCCCAACAGCTGCCTGACCCCACTCTGAGATCTGGGTTGCTTGGTTACCAGCTTTCAGACCCAGTTCGGGGAAGTCCCAAGGCCACAGAAAACTGAGTCTGGCCGCATGTGACCCGACCCACAGCCAATGTCTGAGACTATCTGACCCAACCCTCTCCGGTTGAAAGACAGGGAACAATCAGTGAGTGCTGCCCGGCCTGGCCCCCGGCAGGTGCCCACGAGCTCACCTACCCCTTGAAATTTTGGTGTGTTGTCTGCTTCCCACGTCACTGAGGAGCTGAACGATGGAGGAGCATGCCCAAGGTCACTACCTAGTTGATGGGGATGCTGGGGGGGTGTTTGAGATCCAAATCCAGGTCCCTGACTCCAGGCTTTGGGGTTCCCCCCCCTTTTTATCTCACTGAGGACTGTTCAAGAAGTTTGCTTACTGATCATTTTTTAAAAAAAAAATTATTATTACAAAGCAATCTTCTCACTGCTGGAACCACAAGTCCTAGCATCTCTTCCCTTGTTAAGCCAGACCCCCCCACACACACCTCCCCTGCAAGAGAAGCCCACGTTCCTTACCGAAGCTCCAGGTACTCTGGCCCTGCGCCCCTCTGCCCAAGCTCGGCCTTTGGTAGTCAGCCTCGCCTCCTCCAGGCTGCTCGGCCCTGGGCGTCCCCTCTCCACCCCTGCGTGCTTAACCTCGTCCTCCACGACGCTCAGCGCACCCAAGTACGCAGTCGGCGCTTCACGCCCAAGCATTCAAGGAAACGACAACTTTCCGTTCAGCCTACTTTTGGATCCCATGTTTAACTCCTCCATGCTCTCCCCAGAGACCCAGATGTTCACGGTGGTGTGACAGGAGGTTTGTCAGGGCAGCCGTGTAAAACGAGAGGCCACTCCCGGCGCCCGCGGCCCTTCCGCTTCACGGGGTCCCAGCCTGCTCTGCTTTCTTCCCCGAACTCCTGATCTCACCTCTTCCTGTGACATTCTCTAGCTAAGTAGGTTTTCTTCGTGTACTTCAGCAAGCCGGTGAGGACATTTGAGGAGCAGAAACATTTTTCACTTTAAAGCAGGGTGCAGCTTACGCTCCCAGGTCTCTGGGGACCATGAGCCCAGGGCCATGGTTCTCAGCCCAGGCCGTCCATCAGCAGCATCTGGGGAGCTTCTAAAAATACGCAGCACCTGAGCCCCACCCCAGATCAGTTCAATCAGAAACTGGGTGAAGGACCTGGGTCACATCATAGTTCAAAAAACTCCCAGGTGGGTCCTATGGGCCAGCCGGGGTTTAGAGCCCTTGGTCTCGAGCCTAGCCACTAAAAGTGAAGTCGGCCGGCCAGCAGCAGAGGCCTCGTGTGACCTTCCGTTAGAGTGCAGAAACGGAGCCCCCGCCCCAGACCTACCGAATCAGAATGTGCGTTTTGACCAAAATCTTCCGGTGATTTATAAGCACGTTACAGTTTGAGAAGCCTTGCTTCAGGCAAAGAAGAGTTTTTAAATAACTGTATGACAAGTTGCAAGCAATTTCTACTGATTCACATTATCATTTGGGTATATTCGGCATTTAACAAACATTAATTGAGCACTAACTAGTTCCAGGCACTATGGTTTTTTTAAAAAGATTTTACTTATTTATTTGACAGAGAGAGATCACAAGTAGGCAGAGAGGCAGGCAGAGGTTGCGGGGGGGGGGGGGGGGGCAGGCTCCCCACTGAGCAGAGAGCCCGATGTGGGGCTTGGTCCCAGGACCTTGAGATCATGACTTGAGCCGAAGGCAGAGGCTTTAACCCACTGAGCCACCCAGGTGCCCCAACTATGATGGTTTTTAAGAACACATGGGAAAGCATCTCTGTCTTCACCAGCAAATTCCTGCCCGTACCCCATTTTCTCTAGGCTGTAGCATTTGCTGATAGCCATCCCTTTTCTCCTGGACCTGACCCCCTCCAGTTCCAACCCTTACCCTCTTCTCACTTTTTGGTAAAAACTGGAATCGGAATCCTTCTCTGTCCCTTCATATTAAGTGTGGTCATTTACCTCAGAGCTGAAGACAGCTGGGACTTTGTATACAGATAAACTGAGCCTGCAGCTCTGAGGACTGCATAAGCCTCGATTGATTTCAGCTCCTTAGATCTAGAGAGAGAGAAGCACTAATCACATACCTTCCCAGTGGTATATACCCTGGTTTCCTGACTGGGAGCTATAGGTCAGAACCTCGCTGTTCTGTGTGTTAACTTGTAGACCGGGGCCATTGGCATCACCTGGGAACTTGTTAGAATGCGAGAATGTTGGACCCTATTACAGATCCAGTGGATCAGATCTGCAATGGAACAAGACTGCCAGATGATTCACATACACATTGAAGTCTGAGAAGCACTGGTATAGAACAGTGTTTCTTAAATTTTGCAACATATTATAATCACACGGGGGAGCTTTTGGAACTCTGACGGGCCCCTGTTGCACCCTATGCCAGTTAAGTGAGAATATCTTGGTGTGAGACCAGACATCTGGTCTCTAAATATACCACGTTGGCCATTTTTAAGTGTACCGTTTGGTGACATTGGGCACATCCTCACCACCACACATCTCCAGGTTTGCCATCTTCCCACACAGAAACTCTGTGTCCATTAAACACTAACTCCCCGTACCTCCTCCCCCCCACCAGCCCCTGACAACCACCGTTCTGTTTCCTGTGTCTGGGAATGGGACTACTCTGGGGACTGCATCTAAGTGGAATTATAGCCTGTGTCCTTTTGTGACTGGCTTATTTCACTCAACACAATGTCTTCATGGTTCATCCACGTCGCAGCCTGTGTCAGAACTGTCTTCCTTTTTAAAGGTTATAACATTCCATTCTATGCGTAGACTGAATCTTGTTTACCATTCAGCTGTCGAAGGACTCTTGGGTGGCTTCCACATTTTGGCTCTTGTGAATAATGCTGCTATGAACGTGGGTGTACAAGTATCTGTTTGAGCCCCTTCTTCACTTCTTTCCAGTGTAAACCCAGAAGTGGGATTGCCAGATCACATGGTAGTTGTATTTGGGTGTTGTTTTTTTTTTTTTTTTGAGGAAACGCTGCACAGTGAATTTCCACAAAATTATGCCATTTTACATTCCTACCAGCAGTGTGCAAGGGTCTTAGTCCTCCACGTCTTCACGAACGACTGCCATTTTCTGGGGTTTTTTTGTTTGTTTGTTTGTTTACTATATCCATCCTAATGGGTATGAGTGGTATCTTTTTGTAGTTTTGGTTTGCATTTCCCTAATGATTACTGATGTTGAGCATCTTTTTACATATTTATTGGCCATTTGTGTATACCTTCTTTGGAGAAATGTCTGTTCAAGTTCCTTGCTCATTTTTAATTGGGTTGTTTTTTGTTGTTGATTTGTAGGAACTCTTTATATACTCTGGGTATTAATCTCTTATCAGATATACGATTTGCAAATATTTTCTCCCATTCTGTGGGTTGCCTTTTCTCTCGGTTTATAGTGTCCTTTGATGTACAAAAGCTTTAAATTTTGAGATAATCCATTTTATCTATAATTTCTTTTGTTGTATGCTTTTGGTGTCATGTCCAAGAAATCATTGTCAGACAACAGTATTTAAAAAAAAAAACAAAACTCCCCCAGTGATTCCAGTGTATAGCTTCAGCTGAGCAGTGTTTCTCAAACTTTAATGTGCATTCACATCACCTGAAGTCTTATTAAAGTGCATATTTTTATTTATTAGGTCTGGGGTGGGGCCCAAGATCCTGCTTGTTAATAAACTCCTAGCTGGTGTTGAGGCTCTTGGTCTGGGAACCAGTCTAAGTAGTCAAGGTATAGAGAAAACCTTCAATGATTTCTTTCATGCAAGCCCTGAGAGTACAAGGTGGATATTTTCCAGGCCTTTTCCTGAGTTTCTTTACCATAACTGTTTCCTGATCTGCCACGGAGACAGGCTCACAGCTTCCCCTCTAATTCACAGCTGGTTCAGAGCAGCCCAGGTGGGTGCACTGAGTGCCCTTGACATAGCAGAAGAATAACATGTGAAGTGCATGTCCTCCCTGACCCCCTCAGCCCTCACCCCGCTGGCGGTGCTGTCCACTGATCTGCCCATGTGGGGTGATTTCAGATTCCACACTGATGATGGCTGATTCCTCTGTGGCTGTGGCCTCTGTGGGGGAACTACTGCAGAACCCTGCCGAAAAGCTGTGTTGTTCAAAATAGGTTTAATGTGCTCAGAGAGGAAAATCACACAGGTTGGTCTAAAGTTTATATAGAAGGCGTTGGGGAGAAAAACTGCTGAAGGTCTGCTTCTAAAACAAATCCTTTAATTCATGATAGAATTTTAGAGCTGGAATAGACCCTTAAGAGTCTGTCCCAAACTCTAATTTTAGAGAAGAAAGCTGGGACCCAACAAGTCTGTGACTTGTTCAAGGTCACCAAGCCAAATGAAGGTCAACCCATAGGTGTATTACTTTTCTTTAATCTTGCTTTAGGTTATTTATCTGGAAATGGTTAACACAGAGTAGCTAGCTCTTTCATATGGCTCCTTTAATTGAAAGTTCACCTTTCAATCAGGCTCCATGAGTGGGGAGCCTCAGTCTGTTAAGCGTCTGCCTTCGGCTCAGGTCATGATCCTGGGGTCCTGGGATTGAGCCCTGTATTGGGCTCCTCGCCCAGCAGGGAATCTGCTTCTCCCTTTCTTTCTGCCCCTCTCCCCCTAACTCATGCTCATGCGCTCTTTGTCTCCCTCTTTCAAATAAATAAATAAATAATTTTTTAAAAATTCACCTTTTCACAGAAAAGGTAAAAATCAATAGGGTGCATCATGGTTCTTGCCCCTCATGACCTTCATTAGAAAATTTCTACCCAATGTTTACTTTTATAAGTTATGAATCTCTTCTAAAGAACATTGAGGCTTCCTGATTAAGTGGGCAGTCTAAGAAAAAATAGATATTATACAGTATTTTTCAGTAGTGATGTGCTTCTGAAACCTATTCCAGAATTCTGATATTACCTAAGTAGAAGGTTGCCCATATTACCTCAATTGGACCTGCCTCCCTGGTGTAGTGACCCAGATCGCAGGTATGGTGCCTGGGAGGGACTAACTACCTTCTAGAAGTTACACCCAATGCCACTTTCCTTTTCTCTGTCCATTGCAAACCTTGTAATCTGATCACAGGACTCTTTCAATCCACTGCCAATCAATTGGCTCTGGCTCTCAAGTTGAAACTCATTTGCTGTCCTCACAATGAAGGTAATACCTTGAAGGGACCCGTGACCTTCAGATCCACCCTACATTTCAGCATGTCCCCACTGGTTATTAAATACTCTTTAGCTTCTCATTTTACCACCAGCTGCTCATTAATCCAATTATAAGTTTCCTTTATCCAGCCAAACTTCCTGCTGAGTGCTTAACTCTCTGAGTGATGCGTTTGCCTTTGGTGATTAGACAGCCCAGAAGATACGGTCTTGTTCAGACATCTCAGACATCTCGTAATTTAGATTTGGCCTCTCTCTGATAGTGCAGCACCCAGCATGTGCCTTACGAATACTGTGCAAAAACCTCCTTCCCAGGAAGGACCGCCGAGGTTAGTTTCTGCCCTGCAGTGGGAGCCCTACCCCTGGGTCTCTCTCCAGCTTCACCAGCAAGGCCTTATTAGGGAGGTTTCTGACTCATGTCTGACTGTGAAGGCCGTGCCTGGGCCCTCCACTTGGGTCTCCGGGTCCTTTCTGAACAGAAGCAAGCTCCTCTGTTGGCAGGAGCATCTGTCTCCATATGGAGAGGCAGTCTTCACATCTTCTGTTCATTAAGACATCAGCCTCACTCAGCCTTGCCCTTGGCTGCCAGACGCCCCGGCGTGCCAGCAGGAAGGGTTCCATCAAGAAGGGGCCTGCCGCCTTCTGAAGGCAGGAAGACACCACATTGCCTGCAGGACTGGACCTGTGCAGCAGCCTTTGTGTGACTTGTTCCAGCAGAGCCTTTAGAATACTCTGGAGTTCTGCCTGCAGGCGGAGTCTCTGGGTGGCACCATCTGTAGCTGGGGCAGGGGCAGGGTGGGGTCCTTCTACCTCCTCGGCCATTCTCATCAGTCTCCTGGGTGCTGGCCGCCGGCTCCCAAGGCCCCAGGCTGCTCAGCAACACCCTGAGTTATGTTAGAGATATAATAATGAATTATACAACGGATTATACATAATTAATTTATAATAAAACACGCACACAATGGTTTAATTTCTCCAAGTGAATGATGGGCCGCCGCCAGATCCTGCTGGAATACTTTCCCTAACTGCCTGCTTCCTGATCTGGAGGTGATGGCCAGCTGCCCTGGGGAGAGACCTTGGCCAGAGGAACGTGCCAATTCCCAGATTCCCTCCAGGCTACCCCTGCGGTGTGTCCCATAGAAGGATAATCCATTGTCTCTATTGTTGTTCTAGACTGGGATACCATGGGGGTCTCACTCCCACCTGGGACTGAGGATGATTATCTTCTTCATTCTCCCAATCTTTCTTTCAGAGTATAGGAGATGCCAGTATATTTATATTCAATCCTTCCTCCCTCCCTCCCTCCCTCCCTCCCTTCCTTCTTTCCTTCCTTCCTTCCCTCAACAACTGTGTGATCAGTGCCTAGTATGTGCCTGACCCCATCCTTAGCTTGGTGGACCTCACTAAGCAAAACCCAGTGATCCTTGCCCTGGTGGAGCTTACATTCTAGCAGAGGGAGATAGAAAACAGGAAGGGTAATGAATAAGTAAATTTGCACACAAGAGGTGCTATAAAAAAAGAAGAAGCCGAGCAGGATAAAGGTGATCAGGTGGGAGGCAGGCAGGCTGTAGTTTTGAACATGGTGCTCAGGGCACTTGTTATGGAAAAGTGGCAGCCCCAGAATGGTGAACAGGGGGGCGGGGCCCTCATGGGCTACTCGGGGCTCTTTGGTTAGGAGGTCTTTTGGTAACATGTGTAACTTTTGGTTGCAGATGTTCAGGATGTTACCGTTCCTGCTGCTGCCGTGGTTCCTGCCCCCCACTGAGGGGTCCCAGCGTGCTGAACCCATGTTCACTGCAGTCACCAGCACGGTCCTGCCCCCTGACTATGACAGCAACCCCACCCAGCTCAACTATGGTGTGGCGGTCACCGACGTGGACCATGATGGAGATTTTGAGATCGTTGTGGCGGGGTAAGTGACTCTCACCGTCAGTGTGACCGATCTATTAGTCAGCTTTTGCTGCAATAAGGCTGAGTAACAAACACCAAGAGACAGTGGTTTGCAACAGTACGTATTCTCACTCCTAGGTCTGGGCTGGGCTTTGCTGGGCCTCTGGAAGGTCATGTCCTTGCCTTTTGCTACAGCAGTGAGAGGATGGAGGCTGGATGGTTTTTCAGGGTGGGAATTTGAAAGCTTTGCTTCAAGGCATGCTCTTCATATTTTTAATTTCTCTTTAGTTTTGCAAGTAACACTTCCTTACCAGTGGGATTGTAGAAGCTCTATGTAGGAAAGGCTTCAAGGTGACGATTATGCTAGAAGTCCTGCTCAAAGTGGTCTTTGCACAGCATTTTCTGTAAGACTAGGAAAACAATAATCATCCCTTTCAAAGAAGAGAGGAGGATGGGAATTCAGGATAGCTAAACTTACTCTAAAGCATGCCTTGGTGTCCACTGCTCCCTTCTTTCCCAAGAAGCAACACTGTGTAGTAAGAAAAGCATACGATTCGGAGTCCAGATAGCTTGAGTTCATGCCATAGATCTAGAGCTTTCTAGTTTCATGACCTTGAGTCAGTCCCTTCCTCGCTGAGATTCAGATAGATCATCTGTAGAAGCGGGAATAATCATAATGCTCTCTTGTCCTGAAACCTTAGTAGAGAGTCACATGCGCCAGTGCATTGTCAGTTCTGCCAGGAACCATCCATAAGTGTTATTTCTGGAGTCCTCATTGTCACCAGACACTGTGCTGAGCCTTTCCCTGGCCCCGTCTTCCGTAAGCCTCCTGACAACACTGTGAAACACAGAGACAAGAAGAGGACATTGGGTGGGAAGCTATCTGCCCTCGTCAATTAAACGGGACATGGATGGGTCAGGATTTGAACCCCAGGGCTCCCTACTAGAGCTACTGACCTACAGTTGCACAAAGTTGTGTGATCACTTCAAAAATCAGTCGATCGAGAGAAACATGAGGGCCTGTCCTCCTCGTTCTGGGAGGCCTGAGCTTGTATGGTAGCTCAGAACAAAGTCACTGTTAGGTAGTGTCATTTATAGCAGTTGCCCATAACAGTAGAAAGCACTGACCTTGGAATTGGAAGACCTGGTATTAATCCTAACCGTACCACCCAATAGTTGCAAACCTTGTGCGAGTTACTTAGCTGTGCAGTGCCTACTTGTCTCACCTGTAAAATGGGCATGTTGAAGTCTAGCCCCACCTACTGTATAGGACAGAGGTGAAGATCAGCAGTGATGGTGCGTAGAAAAGATACTCTGTAAAGCACACTTCTTCTTTCATTTATTCATTTCTTCTACCCTGCGAAGAGTAGAAGGTACCGGATTGTAGACCTCCTAGTAGTCCAGATGAGTGCCCCGTGCAGTGGAACCTTCTGCAATGACGTGGATGTTCTCTGTTGGGGCTGTCCCATACGGTGTGGCCACACGTGGCAATTGAGCACTTGAAATGCAGCCGCTCTGACTGAGGAAGTGAATTTTTTTTTTTGAGAAAGTGAATTTTTAATTTTATGTCATTTAAATTCAATAGCCACGTTGAAATTAGCACAGTTCTGGGTCTTAAGAAGGAAAAACTAAAGAACAGAGTGTGATTAAAAATAAAAAAAGGAACATCCGACAGGGTTGTGATGACCCTTGCTGCCTGAGGTGACCCAAGCGGATTGTCCCTGCTCAGGGCTGGGACAATCTGGTGTCTCTCTGAATCAGGAGCAGCCCACCTTATCAAGTCCTGCCTCGCAGAGCCTCAAGCCTCTGCTTAGGGGACTTCGATGTGTGTCTGAAAGGTCCTAGTGGCCCTGTCTCCTGTTAGGTGGCACTGGCCTCCCTCAATAGCCCCTGGGAGCTGACAGAGGACAGAGGACGGTGGGGCAACCATCCTTCTGTCCCCCTGGGCCCTCTACAGCTTAGTGCGGTGAGCACACTGGCCCTTCACCTTGGCCGTGGGCTTCAGGTGCAGCTCTCCATCACACCCGTCCTTGGACATGCATGGCTGTCACTGCATCTCCTGAGCATGCAGTTTCTTTCTTTCCAAGTGCCGGGCATTCATTTCATCTTCCTTTTCCATGAAGTCCCTCCCTCTGTCTCTTCCAAGGAACTCAAGAAGTTTGCTTCTGTGTCCTCGGTGGTAGGGGGGCTAGACCATCCGTTATCGTCACCTTAGAGTAGATAAACCCAGTCTAGCACGCTGCTGACTGTGGGACGTGCCGACTTTGTGGGTCCTCATCCTGAATCAGCCAGAGATCAGGGAAAGACCCTTCTCTCTTCTCCCAGGAAGGGGTTTTGCCAGGCAGGCCCTGTCTGGGAAAGTTTAGGCTACCGAGTATTCTTCAGCAAGATGATATTGCGCACTCCCCACGGAGAGAAGGCTTGCGTGGAGGACAGGATGGCGAAGTTGGGCAGCCTCCCAGCTCTAGGTCAGGCCTTCTTTGTGGCTGTTGTGAAGCATTGTGAATTCTCAGAGTGTCAGGAAGACATGTTCTAATTTAAGTACCAAAATACATTCCAAAGGCAAATATAACTTTCTATTATCTTGAGCTTAGGATGATTTGTCACTGTCTTCTTCTTTGGGCTGGGTAACCAAGGGTTGACTATATAGACATATTTAAATCAGGACCTTCGGAGGTCATTTGGTCCACCCCTTGCCTTCCAATAAGGCCACACCTATAGCTCTTAGAAGCTCCATTTATTTAAAGCCTTCCAAGAGAATGTGTGCAATCTTTTTGTAATCTAGCTCAATTACTTATGTCAAGAATCTATTTGACAAATCTGTATCGCTCATATTAGAGTTTAATAAGCCATTTCTTTTAACTTTTGCTTTGCTATTGCCTTTGAAGGTATAAACCAAGTGGTCACCGTTCTTTCAGATAATGACAGCTGGGATCACTGCTCTGCATTTTATTCTCTGTGAACTTGACCACGTTTCTGGCTTTGACTCTTATTCTATGTCATCTACTCTATACCCATATTTAACTCCGTTTCCGTCTCTGTTTGATTGTAGCCTCTGTTTAAGAATCATGCTGGGAGAATTGAAATTTGCCAAAATTGAGGGTGAATACCTTTACCTGGGGCACCTGCGGTCCTGCTCATGGCAGGCCCACTCTGTATTATCTCACAGACCTTTCCATTAGCTGGTCCCTGAAGGCATTTACCTTTGCGACCCCTGGGATAATGGCCCGCTTTTCAGTGTATAAGGCGCTCTGTACTTGAACTTGTCTTAGATGTGTTGACCTTGTAGTGTGTCTGACTTGAGCCCTGTTGCTTTGAGTATTTACTCTTTGAATAGGTTTGTTTTGTTTTGCTTTTTTGGTATCCTCGTTCTGGGTATTGATGGCATTGATTTTGAGCGTGTTGCGGGTGAGTTTGTGTTGTGTTTCAGTTTCTTGAGTTAATTGTGATGGAAGGCGTGTGCGTGCATCTGACTCTGGGAGGGGCAGAAAATGACCGCCCTTTGTTCTGCGGGGATGGGGGAGGGAACGGGTTGGCTCCGCTCCTCCACCACAGCTGGGCGAGTGCCTCCGCATATGGCGGGCTTATCTGTTGACCGGCAGGTGTGAGATTGCGGTCCTGCATCCAGTCTCCTTCCTGCGGGGGCGAGGGGAGGATTTGATCACCCCCAGAGACATCTGCGCACGCACAGACCGTTGAAGATCTTCAGGACTGGTTGCCTGGGTGAATAAAAAGCTCAGTAGCTTCCCCTTTTCTCAGTGGAACTGAACACCCCATCCACAGTCTCATGTGGTCTAGAAAGGAATTCCTGTTGGTGTCAATCTGCACAATTCCTTCAGAGCAGCTTTTGTTCCCTGGGACGTCCCCAGAGGTCTGAGATAACCCCCCCACCACCCTTTCAGTTTCCAACAGAAGTTTTGCTTAGATGGAAAGATTGTAGTGGTTGTAAACTTTAAATCACGATTTAGATCAGTTTTTCTACCCAGAGCATTCATTTGATAAAACCTTAACACATTCTTCACACTTGGAAGGGTTTCATTTAAAGGGATGCTACATATTGTAAAGCAGTGTTTCATGTTGTTCTTAATTTTGCAACTATGTCAGAAAACTTTTTTTAATTTACTAAAGTTAATTGAATTATTTAAAAGGCAAACTGTATTCAATTACCAGATTCAACATAATCTTATAGGAGATATATTTGCCATTATAAATAATAAGAACAATGATAAAGAATGAGATATTTATCTATGATTTAACCAAAGCAGGATTTATGCACTTTATTGTAAGCATATATAGACACATGAAGCATATATAGATACATATAGCTTATATAGGTAGATAATAGGTAGGTAGATGTAGCATCCATGTAAATAGATGTAGATATACGAAGTCTATGTAAGTCTATATGTATATATACACACGCACTTTTAACAAAATAGGAAAAATAGTTTTGAACTTTCCGTGCTAACTCTTGCTTTGTAAAACATTTTAATAGATTTGATCATCAGTTTTGACAATTTTAAAATGTTAGATTAGTTCATTTAGTTCCATTTACCTTTTTCTTTTAATATAAAATATATCTTACAATGTGATAACGCTCATATGTGTCTTATCACCCAAAAAAATTCACACAATATAGATGAAAGTAAAAAATCCATCTTTATCTACCCCCCACTTCAAGCACATCCCAGTCCTCTCCCAGAGTAACAGTTGTTTTCAGTTTGGTGTTATTAGTTCTAGAAAGTTCTGTGTTACATGCAAATATATAATTTTTGGAAGAATTAAACTGATACGTATTATTCCAAAACTCACTTTTTTTCACTGTACAGTATATTTATCATTCATATATATATATATATATATATATATATATATATATATCTAGCTTTTTTAAAAGTTGTTTAGTGTGGAGGTACCACATTTGTTTTGTCACCTCGAGTGACATTTAAGCTGTCCCTAATCTGTGACCATGGCAAAAACAATGCTGAACCGCGTACCTCCTTATCCACATATGCAGATATTTTTCTGGGATAAATAACAAGCTGTGGGGATGCTGGGAATGCCCCGTACATTCTGGATCTTAATAAATATCGGCAAATTGTTTCCAATCTCCATCTTTTTCTATTTGTTCATAACGTGGACATAAAAGGTAAACTTGGGGATGATTGCATCCAAGCTCTTCAAGCCCTACTATGGGTACAGCTGCATAGACTGCGGGGCCTGAACCTGATCAATATAGATCTAATAGTCCCAAGGAGGACAAAGCCTATTCTGCGTCTACAAAAGAAGCTGCCGCTGTTAGAAACTGGATTGAGGAACTTCAATACTTTTTGATTCCAACTGCTAAGAGGACTTCCTCTAAAGCCTCTTCTGCGAAAATATATTTCTTAAATGGTTCACCCCTCACCCCGAGATTCATTGTCACCAATATCATGGTAAAATGATTGCGGGGTGCCATCCTCTCTGCTCTGGGTAAGCATGGACTGCCCCTGATCTGGAATACTAATAAGACATGAGCTGGAGCAGGAACGGGGTCTTATAAATACATTCTTTAAACTCTTCTAAAAAGGTTACTCAGTGGTGCATGCCGGGTTTCCTAGAGATGTGTCATTGCCGCATCTGAACTTCCTTCTCCCCAGAAGCAGTGGGCAAAAATTCCACCCTGCATGCCAGGTCACAGACTCTCCTGACAGCCCAAGGTTCTGAAGCCCCTTCATAGTAAACCCTAGTGACCCCTCCCCGCCAGCCAGAGTGAGGGGACAGAAGGTGTAGTAGGCAGAATGATGGCCTTCCAAAGATGTCCGGTCCTAATGCCCACAGCCCATGAATATGACGGCGCAGATGGGATTAAGTTAAGGACCTTGAGATAGTGAGATGATCCCAGATTATCCGAGTGGGCCCAGTGTAATCACAGGGTCCTTAAAACTAGAAAAAGGGAAACAAAAGAGGAGGTCACAGTGATATGAGGCAAGAAAGACCTAAACTCACCATTCCTAGCTTTGAGGATGGAGAGAGGAGTCACAGGTCAAGGAATATGGGTGGGCTCTAGAAGCTGGAGACGATAAGGAAGTAGATTTACCCCTAGAGCTTCTAGAAGGGAACACAGTCATGCCAGTACCTTGATTTCAACACAAACCAATGATGGAATTCTAACAGACTGAAGTGTAAGATGATCAGTTTGTACCGTCTTATGCCACTAAGTCTGTGGCAAATTGTTGCAGCAGCTAGGAAACTAGGACATCAGATGCTTGGTGTGAATTTTCAGAGAGAGGATGGTCATGACCTCAGAGAATTTTAATAGTATTATTTTAACAATTTCATAGCCTTAAAATAAATACCCACAAGCATATTACTTAAAAGAATAAAGGAAGTATACCTTCAATGGAAGTATTATTTTTAATCAGTGACAATCCCTTGTCTTAGGAGCATGTGTGGTTTGGGGAAGAATCCCTAAAAACACACTTTGTTCCTTAGGGACCAGCCATCTCAATTCACTGTTTGACACCCTGTGCCTTAGATGGTTGGAGGTGGGGAGAGGGATTCGGGGCTTTTAAAGATCTCATTGTCCTTGGTGAGACAACACACTGAAATCGGGTGAGGTCATGAGCACCCTGTACCCTGGAGAGACGAGAACATTCCAGGAGTCAGATAGGGTGGAGAGCACTCCCAGGTGAGACTACCAAGGCCTTGGAGGGGGCATTTAGAAGGACAGGTAGCACGTGGGTCTGTTTAACCAGGGAGCAATGTCCTCTCCAGGTCGAAGACAGCTGTAGACTTACTTGGATTTTGTTGTATGTTTGTTTTAAAATTATTATTTTTTTTAAAAAAAAAAAAGCATTTTAACAAAAAACTGATTTTCACATAGTGAAGAATATTTATAAAAAGCCATTCCAAAATAGTAATATAATTAAGACCCTAAAATTGCCTCTGCTGAAAAAGGCAAAGCTACTTTTAGTAGTCTGAGTTTCTCATCCATTCAGAAAGTGGATGTAGGCCCCGTCTCCAGTCACCTTCCCTGGAGTCTGTCTTCTCCCCAGTTCTGTAAGTGTTGGGCTGGGCAGAAGGCCTTCCTTGTCCCACCCCAGCCTCCTGACGTCCCAGGCACAGGACAGGCTGCAGGTGAAGCCTGCCCTCCCCACCCTTACACCTACAGCAGCCGGCCTTTCCCTTCCCTCTCTTCCCTCAATCCTTGCCCCCCTTCCTCTTTCCCCCCTCCCCCAAACACACCTCACACTTCTCTTGGCCATTTCCACTCCCAGTATCACTTTTGCTCCGGGGCGGGGGAGAGGGGCCTCTGACCCATGCCTCCTTCTTGTGGGTCTCCCCACCCCTTCTCCCCAGTGCTACTGACCTGGTGAGTCACTTTCTTCCACGAAGGCTATGGTTAGGACTCAATCTCCCCTCTGAAGAAGTAGTTCATTTTGAGGAGCAGATACCTAGGAAAACATGCAAGGATGTGAAAAGCTAAAACAAGCCACTTTGGATTTTTGTCGTGCTCTCCCCTCATTTACTGTCAGTTCTGAAGAGTGCAGCGAGCAGCATGCCCCCTCATTGCATCTTAAACCATCACAGTGGTTTGCATGACTATTAACTGAGCCTCAGTCACATTTTTTTTCACATTTTAGCATCACTAAAATTGGAATGTGACCTACGAGCAGCTTGCACTAATCGGAAGTCTTTTCTTTCCTAGAGATACTACAATAATGGTGAGTCCCAGATGACGCTGTAGCTTTGATGAGAGCACTGTAGGTAGTATTGTCTCATTTTGCAGATAGGGAAACTGAGGCCCGGGGATCTGCTGAAAGTCACAGAAACGGTGAAAGATGAACTATTATTCTACATATACCCACGAAATTCCGTGTGTTAACTGTGTTGTTCAAATCATAATCTTTATTGATGTTTCTCTGCCTGTTAATAACCGAGGCTTGGTTTGAAACATCCTGGTGCAGTAGTCCATTTCTTTCTGTGACTCTGTGTTGCTGTGTGTTGAGTCTATTTTATTAGGTGCAGTTTTAGACTTCTTTGTTATTGAGATGTAATGGACATATAACATTACTTTCGGGTTTACAACACAATGATTTGATATTTGTGTATATTGCGAAATGATGACCACACCGAATCTTAGACTTCTTATGTTTTCCTGGTGAATGAAGCCACTATTATGAAGTGACCGCATCTATCCCTAATTATGCTCTTGGCCTAATGTTATTATAACTATTCCATCTTTCTTTTTGTTATTATTTGCCAGGAACATCTTTTTTAATCCTTTTACTTTGAACTTTCCCAAATCCTTATGTTTTATTTGTATTTCTTGTATGCAGCTTGTATAGTTTACATTTCTTAACTGCTTGACCATGTCTGTCCTCTTACTGATCAGTTTAGTCCATTCCACTTAATGGGAACATTAATATCTTTGAACTTGTTTCTCTTACTCAGTTTTCATGTTTTTAATGCTTCTTTTCCTTTCTTGCCTTTTTTAGAAAAGATTCATTTATTTTTAGAGGGGAAGGGGAAGAGGGAGAGAGTCTTAAGCAGACTCTGGGCTAAGTGCAGACCCTGACGCCAGGTTCGATCTCACGACACTGAGACCATGACCTGAGCCGAAACGGAGAGTCAGACGTTCAACTGACTGTGCCACCCAGGAGCTCCTCTTTTCTTGCTTTTTAAAAAATCGATTGATTGACCAGCCTTTTGGGGGGCAGGAAGGAGGGAGATACTTGTTTTCTAAATCCCATTTTTTGCCTCTAATTGATTTGGGACTTTTACCCTCTCCTTCTGTTCTTTTAGTGGTTTCCTTTGAAATTTTACGATACATTTTTAACAAACTCTAAAATTATCTTAACCCCCTTCTATAGCATTACAAGGACTTGAGTCCACTTCCACTCCTGAGTAGCCCTTCCTGGTGTAATATAGGATGTCAACTTTGCCCTTTGAAAACCCTACCACTTGTAATTATTGTTGTTGTTATTGTAATTATCTAAAGGCAGTGTTTTTAATCGGGAATATAGCTCTCTCCAAAGAGAGAGATCTCTTTGATTAATTAACTGACTAATCTCCTAGATTAGTGTGGGATTCTAAAGTTCAGATTCTAATGTAGGACTCTAAAGTTCCCACTGTGCTGCCAGGTCAAGGGTCAGTGACACTCCTCACAGTGCTCTGAGCCTCTTAGTCCCATTTGTTTAGGTCCATCAGTGCCAGATCTAGTTTCAGTTCCCTTTTCTGTGGAGTAGGGTGGTTCTTGGAGATTTTCCTTAAGTTTGTGAGCCCAATGATACATTAAAAATATATTTTCTCTGGAACCTACTTTTTCTCTTTATAGTGGTAGGGTCCTACAGCAGTCTATCATATGGATGGAAACAGAAGTCTGGAGTTGTCAATAATTTAGGATCTCCAAAGCTTGCTTTTCTATTACTAAGGGGACTGGGGAGGGTCTGTGTAGCTAAAGGGAATAGTACTGAAGAAGTTCTCCCCATTACCTGTTCCAAGACACTTGAACTCACTTCTTGCAAAATAGAAAGGTCTCCACAGCATGGGAGATTTGGGTGTGAGATGGAGAGGGATAGAGATGTGTATGTATGGGGAGAGAAGCACATACAGCAAGCCACAGGCACTCCGGTAGTCGGGCCAGACCCCTGGACTGTGTCTCTCCAGGGGGAGCAGGGAGAGTTGAGATCAAAGTCATTTCCAGCTGAGATGATACCGTGTGTATCAGCGTTTGGTGAGGCCAACCAAGGAAAGATGTGACTGTGTTCATCAAAAAGGACCTCCTTCCCCCCTCAGCAGCTATCTTTCCATGTTGTTTATAGAGTAGAATTATAGCCATATGAAGTCACAGACAAGTACCCGGTGCATTTTGACATGCCCTGGTGCTGTATGCTGGCCATGAATGGGCACTGGGAAGATAAAACAGCTAATGAGCATTCTCCTTGGTGGGGAGATATCCTGCATTGGTGGGCTCATCACAAGAATAGGGTAACAGAATCTTCTCTTTGGGCTCCATCCCACCTTCATGCCTTCTTTTGGGATGAACATTCTCTCTCCTTTGGAGAACAATTCTAATCACAGGATCCTATGAGAGAGCCAGTCAATGGTCTGGTGTTCCCTCTGACCCAAGTCTGTCTAATCAATGTCTTGATCTGAGATTTTCCATCCTGAATCAAAGAAGGAAAGCTCTAACTTGCTCTTGGATCATGAGTTGTAAGGATGTATCGCAAAACTACTGAAATAGCCATATCTCCCACCCCACAGAGGAATCCGAGAGAATGAAGATGACACCCAAAGAGAAAAAGAGGGAAGAATCCTGGGGTGTTAAGACCATGATTCCTGTCCCTGAAGCCCACAGAACTCTAAGTCCCCTGCACCTCTACTTCAGTTCTTTTTACCGATAAATTTTTCTCTAGAGTCTTTTCTCTAGAATGACTTTAGTTATACCAAGACTAATGACTTATAAATCTAGACAAAGCAATCTTCTTGCAGGCGAGAGCAAGCACACTATCTGTTGCTGTGTTGCAGACCGGAGCCTAACAGTCCCTGGCTCCAGAAGAGACTCAATGGCTATCTAGTTAAAGAGGAAATTCTTTTTGTTTTTTAAGATTTTATCTATTTATTTGACAGTGAAAAAGAGAACAGAAGTAGGCAGAGAGAGAAGGGGAAGCAGGCTCCCTGCTGAGCAGAGAGCCCGATGCAGGGCTCGATCCCAGGACCCTGAGATTATGACCAGAGCCAAAGGTAGAGGCTTAACCCACAAAGCCATCCAGGTGCCCCCAAAGAGGAGATTCTTAAGAATATATAAAAGCAGTTGAAAATCTGGTGATGAGTGTTAACATGTTTCTGAAGGAGTTTTTGCTAGGTGGATCAGATTGAGAGGGAAACTCAAACCAAAGAAATATCACAATGTTATTTATTATATACTTATATCAAAAATTCTTTTTAAAATTTCTTGTCTCACATTAGATTGCCAGCTACTAAGACAAGAACGTTCTCTTTTCTACCTGTGCACCGATAGCCTAGCATGTAGTCAGTGTTCAATGAATGAATAAAATGAAGTAGACAGGATGGATGGAGGGTCTTAGGTAAGAGAATGAATGAAAATAATAAACATTAGCTATACTCAGAAGTGATTTACTCAAGGACCTTAGCCTCAAGAGCAACATCAGTAAGTTTAATAAACAAAATCCTACATGCCTACCTTATATGTGCATAACTGTGCTCTGTGCTTTGTCAGAATGCAGTCCCTTTCTTCAAGCCATCTTAGTTGTAAGAGAGATAAGGCACATATAGAAATAACAGAGCAGAATGTCATGTGAGCCGTAGAAAAGAAACTCACTCCATGGTTGGCTCACCTATCAGGTTCATCTCCCCATTGAATATTCTAATTTTTTTCAGTTTCTTATTAACACTGAATTTCATCTGAGGTTGTAGTAATAAGGCTTTTTCTTCCCTGTATGGAATTCCTTGATGATGTCATAGGTTTGGTCTTCTCATTACAGCCAAGGTCCCTGTGTTCATCTCCCATTTATTAAACCACAATATTTGTTGACAGAGTAGTCCCAAGGAACTGACTCTGGTCCTCTAGTCTGGTTCTTCCTGGTTACTGTCTAACATTTCAGAAAAGCAGTGAAATTCTCCAAAATGCACCACTAACCAGTTCTACAAATGCCAACCTTGGTTTTTTTAAACATACACTTTTCCATCAGTAATCTGTTGTCCATATTCTTCCCTCCAAGCTAAATAAAGTAAAGTGTGGAAGGAGGAGGCAAAGGAAGCTAGTCATTTCCCCCAATTCCCTCCAAACAACACAGGCCACAATTCTAGTTCCTCCAATACCTTTTCAGCTTGCTTCCTTATTCTAGGAAGCTGTGGCTGCACCAGGCTATATAGCCAAAGCGGCACTTTCCCTCCTCCCATCAGCCTTTGCTCCATTGGGGCTGGCCTGGGAAGGCCTGAGTTAAGCCATTTCAGCACCTGATCCCTGGACAGCAGCAGAGCCCTGGAACAGATCTATAGGCTCAAGTCCTTCCCCCAGTGCATCCTTACATGAAAACCCTTTTGCTTCCACAGATTAGGAAGACTCTGAAAAGTATGGCAAGTCTCATTATAAAAGTTTCCTTTCCATACAACTCATTAAAGTCAAAAAGCAAGAGCGAGTGAAATAACAGGTATCTCCAAGTTTCCAAGGACATATCTAAAATCTAAGTTTCAAATGTATCTAATGTTTCATGGGGAAATAAATCTTTAATTTTAAAAAGAGGAAGCAAAAAGTAGATGAGGTCATTCTTGGTTCAAAAAGATGGAAAGCTAAAGAAATTTTCAAGGGACACTGGTAACTTCCTGATGCCTATCAGGTAATAATACTTCTTAGGTTTGGTGAAGGCAAATGAGATAAGGCATGTAAATTGCTTGTCACAGCATCTGGTACATATTAAATGTTCAGTTCTTAGTGTGTTGGGAGTGATTATGTTTATTTAATGCCTAATGTAACAGTAGCAGTTTACCTGGACCGATCCTCATCTTAGAAACCTCCGTATGTGTCTCTGTCCATGCCTTTTTCCATCAACGAGATAGCATAGCATTGTGGAATATTTCTTGCTCTTTAATTAGAACTGTATATCCTGTTGTTCATTTTAACATCGTCATTTAAGCATTTTTGCGCCTCATTGTCTATAGACATGCGAACTTAAATAAGTTGTCTTGTATTTTACTTCATTTCCTATAAGTCAACATCCCACCTAGGATAAAGTTTACTTACCTCTATTACATTAGCCAGCTCTTATTCATTCGTTCTGTAATTTTTTAAAGTAAGCTCCTATGTGCCAGGCACCTTGCTGAGCCCCCGAGGTTAGTAGTGAATGAAAGCAACTCCTGCCTTCACTGAGCTCAGAGAGAATCGATATGCCTGATGAATTAAAGAAATTCTTACTTCAAGAAAGAATTTCGGCTTCCTCTAACCAAATCTTTTATCAGAACTCATAATTTGTAACCAGAATCATTTCTCATTCCCACTGTCCATTCTTACTAAAAGATGCTAATAAGAAATGGAATGGTAAAACAAATGGGGCTAGAAAGAGAAAGACATGACTGGGGCAATCCATGAATTAATCAGCCTCTGAATAATCAAGAGATGATATATAAAATGTAAGTTCATGGCTTCTTAAATAATTAAACATGTTAAAGGAGAGACAAAAAAGACCACATTTCAGAAGAAATTAGTAGCCTTAAGGCAGTGGGTGAGCAAAAAGAGCTCTATAGTAGCATTTATAAGCCTTTTCTATATTGTAATAAACCGAGCAGGTATGGATTCTCACATATATTTGAAAGTAATGGATGCCAACCTAGAGGTCACAGAGTTCTTACAAAGCTTCTGAGATGCCATCTGTGCATGGGCATTTTATCAATAGACACTATTAAATGGAGATTTTTTAAAACATTGAAAAGGTATCTTCATACTTGAAAAGAGTTGAAAACCGTGGCCTTAACATATGTATTCATGGACTGTCGAAACGATGGGGTTAGAGGAGCCGGAGGAGGGTCACTGAAAGGAGGAGAGTGAGAGACTTCAGGCAGGAGATGGAGAACGGGTGTGAGAAGAGAGAAGTGGGAGATGGAGAAAGAGAGGAAGTGTGCACATGGCATAGGAGGGAAACTGTAGAGTCATGAAAACCTGCATTAAAATTCCAGTACCCGAGTGCCTGGGTGGCTCAGTTGGTTGTCTGCCTTCGGCTCAGGTCATGATCCCAGGGTCCTGGGATCAAGTCCTACATCGGGCTCCTTACTCGGCAGGGAGCCTGCTTCTCCCTCTGCCTGCCACTCCCCCTGCTTGGGTGCTCCCCACCCCCGACAAATAAATAAATAAAATCTTTCAATAAAAACACCTAAGATTCCAGCACCTTCTCTTCCTCACTGTGAGGCCTTAGAATAAGCCACCTAACCTCTCTCAGTCTTGGTTTCCTCCTCTATAAAGTGGAGCCCATAATAACTACTCATTTATTTCATCACAGCCCTATGGTAATGGTGAAACAGGATGATGACACAAAATGCTTGGTCCTGCGTCTGACCTGTGTAAAACACTCAAATCTCAGCTACCTCACCACCATCATCACCACTCCTTACTGGGCATTGACTCATGAGATCTTTCAGAACCTTGCCTATCAGCAAACACATGAGTGCAACTCTGTGGTCACTTCTCATCTTGAACCAAATGGATCCATCAGAACTCTTGATTGCATGACAAAAACTAACCCTTGCTAGCTTATCTTCCTCCCCTCCGAGGAAGAGAGAATCTAGTAGAAGCAAATTGGGGCAACTCATGTAGCTCAAAGAAAATCTGATCGACCGAGCCTCGAGAAAGCAGACATAGGGGCAGCAGGGGAACGTCAGGACTGACAGGAGCCAGAGTCTGAACACAGCAAGGATCACTTTTTCTGATCCACGCCTCTCATCCCTGCCTCTGTATCTTGGCCTGTCAGCCTCATTATTTCAGAGCATCTTTCTCCCACACTCTGGTGCCTAAACTACCAGCAGCCTCCAGTCATGTGTCTTCCCAACCTCACCACCAAAAAGAAAATTCCAGTGATAAGAAAAGAATTCTGAGTGGCCATGCGCTCATCCCTGGGGTTCAGGAAATCATCTGGTTGGGAATGGAGGAAGGGTTAATCCTCCAGATAGAAGGGGGTCTGCTCCTAGATCCAGGAGAGAAGAGTGCGGAGCAAACAACCATGATAATCCCAAACATTCGTTGAGCACCTACTGTGTGCCCACGCCTGTCTTCAGCACTGGAGACACAGACAAAGCCAAGACATTTATATTCCTGTTCTCGCAGAGCTGACATTCTAATGGGACAGACAGCAATAAACAAAGAAATGGGAATTTTTTATTTCAATCAAGAAGCAAGGTGCACACGCACACACACACACACACATGCATGACTCTTGGGAAAATCTGGCACAGCCTTGCGCGGGCACTCCTTCCTCACCACCCCCAGAGGTTTGGGCATGGAGCCCTTCTCCTTTCCAGGCTGCCCTAGAATCCCTCAGTTAAACCATCCACTTCAGCACCCATTTATCTTCCCTTCTAACCCTCAATTTTAGTCCTTTTGAAACCTATTGAGATCCAGTGATGCAAAAAAGACACCAGCTAGAATTCCAAGAAAATTTGCATGCTCAGAATTATGAACTAAAGGTAGAGAAGTCTGGATAAATGTTCCAGATGAATTCCAGTCAAGGAAAAAGAACAAAAGAGAAGAGAGACGAGTCAAATCAGTGTCCCCAAGTCCTCGGCATGTGCCATCTGTGAGAACGTGGCTTAGAAAGGAGTTAACCAGGGTCCCTCATGGGGGTTGAGGGGGTATAGAGACCCAACCTCACCCTCACAAATACTAGATTGACGTTTGTGTTGGATGCATTGCCTGTGTATTTGTGTGTCGATGGGTTCCAGTGTGAATTATTTTTTTTCAATTCTGTGAATGATTTTGTCAACCCTATTTAGTATTTCTTTATTTTTTTTTAATAATTATAATATATAATATAATTATATTATATATATTATATTATATATATTATAATATATATAATATATATATTATATAATATATATAATATAAAATATAGTATATTATACTAACAATTTCAAAAACTAGAAATAATCCAGTCCTCTCAAATTTTGGGAGGATCTGGCCTTAGGATTTCATGAGCACCTACTATCTACCACTCTGCTTTGCCCTTCATACATACTCTCATTTATGGAGGTGCTATTGCTTCCTATTTATAAAGGAGGAAAGTGAGACCCACAGGGCTGATCTCTCGCTGAAGGTCAGACAGCTATTAAGAAGCAGAGCTGGGAGGAGATCGTGGCCTATTTGGCTCCAACACCCAAATTCTTTCCTTCCTGCCACTGGTTCCTGAGACAGACCAGTCTGGAATGAAGTTGTCTTCACTTTGTAAAAAAATTCACTAAATAAGGATGATGCAATTTTTTCATAAAGCTAAAAATATTCCGTCTAAAGGACTGGCCCTTTTAATTCTAAGATTTCTTCCTTTTTGCTTTCTTTTGGTATTGGAAAATAATTTTACAAATATTATAGGTGGTATCATAGTATCACAGGGATAGTTGTTGTTGGATGTCTTTTTTTTTTTTTTAATTGTCCTTAATCGGCAAAAATAAAACACCGGCCGTCCTGTGAGTGCTGCAGAGTTTGTGTTTCGAAATTTTACTGGACCATGAAACTCCAAGTCTGGAAAGCGCTGCTCTATATAATGTTGGCCTCCCAGAAAAGCCGAGCGGTCCTCCACTGACGCCTGCTGTGTGCACGCGCCGGGCTGGAAGGGCTCCGTACAGGATCTCTGATGGAACCACTAAAAGGGGGTCTGGCCCTGGTTTTACAGATTAGGAAACAGGCTGAGTGGGATGCGACCCTGCCGAGGGCCTTGGGCTCCAGTATTGTGCCTTCTGCCTCGTGTGTGGCAGGCTGCTTGTGAGCCCAGTCCTCCTGCCCTCCGTGCAGTTCCCCCCTCTCCCCCCCAGCAGCCCTCGTCCCCCCTCCTGGGCCTCATGTGAGACACTGATGGGATGGCCTCTTCTTCGCTTCACACTTCCTCTCCCCTGGGGCCCAAGCTTCCCCCTACTCTGAAGCTTTGATAGCTTTCAGAGGCTCCATAAACAGTGTTTTTGAGGGCTGACCAGCTTTTGGGGATCTCTTTGAGTGCCCTGGCTTGGAAGAGCTTCCTGGAGAAACTCAACAGGAAGGTAGTGAGCTGTGTGCTTCTGTCCTTGTTGGTCAGGGACAGTGAGGTCAACTGAGCTCCTGGAGCCTCGGGGCCCACATTGCATGTTCGTGGTGACCTCCGTGCACACATGTCACCTTCCCTCTGTGTGCAGCTTGGAGGGTGGTTTTCCCCTGCTCATCCACAGTCACGGCCTTGTAGTGTGGCCTCAGATGACTGCCCGGTGTGGCCGTGGCTGCCATCCCTGCAGAAAGCAAGCATGCCTGCTCGCTTCATTAGCAAGAGGAGAACTGAATTTGTTCCCTGGACTCATGAGTGCACTGAGGAAGGAGGACAGGGTCTAGCTCTTCTGGAGAAGGTGGACCAGACCGAAGACCTACATATTTTTGCAGTGATAATAAAGGGGCAAAAATCATGAGCTTACGGAACTGGAGATGACTAATGAAGCCAGTGTAATTTACAAAGTGACAAAAACGTTGGGGCACCTGGGTGGCCCAGGTGGGTTAAGCATCTGCCTTCAGCTCAGGTCAGGATCCCAGGGCCCTGGGATTGGAGCCCCATGTTGGGCTCCCTGCTTAGCTTATCCTTCTCTCTTTCTACGTCTCCCCTAACCCTGTTTATGCTCTCTCTTGCTATCTCTGTCTCAAATAAATTAAAAAAAAAAGTAACAAAATGTTGACAAATAGAACAAAGCTTAATTTTACACCTAATATGCAGAATAAGTGATAATAATACCAGGATTTACTGTGGTTCATGTTTATCACTGGGTGGGGGGGGCTAGTATTTATTCCCTTTCCCTAAAAATATACTTCCTTCCTTGTGGGAAATTGCTTCTCCTTTTTCACGGGCAGTTTTGGAGAAATAGTAATCGAGGAATACTGCCCTCACTCTACAGAAGCCAAAAAGGTCCCTAGAGGTTCTTTTGTGAGATGCCAAGGGGTAGAGAGCCAAGAGGTGGGCACAAGCCCTAAGCATATCCAATTGGAGTGTCCCCCGATGCTGTCGTTTGGGGGCAGAGCAGTGCAATGATGGAAGAAATGTCTGGAATTTACTCACTTTCATTGTTGCACCTGAGCGAGGCTGTCAGAGGCTTCTGGCTCCTTCCGCAGCTGTGTGTTTTGAGCTGGGCTCTTTGGACTTCCCTTTGAACCGGCAAGCTCCTCATAGCCTGCCAATCAATTTCCTGTTCACGTAAGTTAGGCAGAGTCATTTCTATTATTTATAACCAAAGAACCTCACCGAGCATCACCCACCCAGATGAGTGCTGTCCTCTTCTTGGTGGCCTGCCGGAAGGTCACACACCTGGTCCAGTGGTGCCGCCATTGCTCAGACAATACCGGACCTCCTCATCCGAAATGGCCTTGGAGGGCTGTTTCCAAGCCACGCAAGAACATGTGACCTTATAACTATGCCTCAGTTTGGACGCAGAACCACATTACCAGCTCAATCAGCTGGTTATTCACCGGAGTCAGCTACACATGCCAAAAAGCCTTTTGACTGTTTCCAAAAATAAAATCCAGCCTCACAGGATGAGGATCTGCTACCATTGTGCTTATTCCAAATAATGTGGCATCAATTTGAAGAAAATTCTCCAGGGAGTCCCTAAAGTGTCTAAAACAATGGCCACAGCCTTGGGATAAATATCTGGCATATTGGGATGACTGCTCAGAAGGGAGAGGGTACTTCTTTGGTTGGATAGACTTTGGTATCTTGATTAAATAGCCCATCTGATTATCTAAAAGTCATGGTCCATTGCGGACTCATGTTTCTAAGCCTAAAAATTAGACTTGGTTTTAAAGACCCTTTGGAAAATATTACGAGAGACTTTTCTGAGCCCGAGAGCATTCCCCAACAAATCCACCCCATGGACTCGGCTTGCTAAAGGTTTCCCCCTCTATACTGGAAGCAGATATGGTTTACTAGGCAGTGGCTCTTATCTGCTGTTCTTAAGCAGGATGTGTCTCCTGTACCCAAGGCTGGGCTTCAAACCTAGAACAAGAGAAGATGTAGCATCCATCAGCACACCCTGCTTTCGAGCTTCTTATGTAGGCATCCAGCTTCCTTCCTTTTTAAGTTTCTCTTAGACTAGGGAAAGGCTTGCCCTTAAGTTTCCCAAAAGAACAATGGGGGAGCACTATGTTTGGATGACACTGCGAGCCTCAAATTGAAACTTGAGAGCAAAGAGAACACACCCACCCCCGCCCTCACCCCATCTTGAGTCCACACATTCAAATAAGGAATGGATAAATCCATTGTTGTCCACCCCCACACCACTGCCAGGCCCAGGTCCTGGGCCATCCTGAGCCCTGAAGAATCCCACTTTCAGGCAAGGGGCAAGAGAAATGTGGTCATTCTTGGTGTTTCTTTTGATAGGAAGAAAAGCTTTCAGCATTGACTTCTGTCTCTTGGTGTCTTGCAATTTCCATCTCTTTGTGATCAAAAGATCACAGCCCAACAAGGGGGGAGAGAAAGAGTCTCTACTTTTGGCAGGCTTCAAGACAGTCTTGGATTATTTATTTGTTCTGTAACTCATTTCTGTCAAACATTCTTTTTCTATCTCTTGTCATAAAAAATTGAAATGCTAGTTTCTCGGTGGATGTCTTGGCTTTAACTATCTGTCTGACCTTGGACAAATTATTTAACCTCTCTGAACCTGTGTTCTTAAGTGTGAGCACAGTGCCTGGTACAACATATGTGCTCAATAAGTATTTGTGGGTGAGTGAGATGATTTCTGAGGTCCTTTCAGCTCTGCCACTCTATGCCTTTCCTAGTAATTGGGCTCCCTCTTCATGGTGGACATCACCATTGCACTTTGGCAAGCCTCACATTCATTTGCCATTTATTCTCAAAAGCATTGTTCTACCATTCTCCTGAGCATGCCCGGTACCACACTAAGCATATAAGTTTCATCTCTAGGGGCACCTGGGTGCCTTAGTGGGTTAAAGCCTCTGCCTTCGGCTCAGGTTATGATCTCAAGGTCCTGGGATTGAGCCCCGCATCGGGCTCTCTGCTCAGCAGGGAGCCTGCTTCCCCCCCTCTCTCTGTCTGCCTCTCTGCCTACTTGTGATTTCTCTCTCTCTCTATGTCAAATAAATAAATA
>CM053617.1:45095906-45138364 GCA_028646535.1 Procyon lotor | reverse complement strand
AAAACCAAACCTTGTTTGACTTTAGTGATGACCTTGAAGGGGCTGGAAATGTACACATTATCAAAGATTCCTGCCCATAGAGCAGCATAGAGAAAATAGATGTTGACACGTTTTGGTGGACATCTGTATTGATGAGCATCTTCCAACAGTAGCTATCATTTGAGAAAGGCAGAGGCTTTAATAAAATCAGATAAGGTAAAAAAGAATAGGATTATGGTTTCTGAATTTTTCTTGCCATTGGCAAGAGGGGAAACTAACGATTTATGAGTCCGAGTCTACGTGACTTAAAGCCACAGTGAGATTCTAGGAGAAGGCTCATGAGTGGTCCTGTGCAGGACTTTCTTATAAGGTGGTATGTGTTATTTCACTCTGTACATAAATTCTTAAAGTAATCACAACCAATAATTCACAAAAAAGAAGATGCAAATGAACAAGGGACAGAAAAGTAATATATGCCTACTTAGAGTTTTCAAGATACAGCATAAAACAAGGTCTAGTTTTCAGGAACAAAACTGGCAAAAATTTAAACAGATTATAATACTCAGTGTTAGCAAAGATACAGTGAGGTGGATATTTTCAAAAATCTGGAAAGAAATTTGTCCATAGGTACTAAGAGCCTTAAAAATACCCAGACTCTTTGACTCTACAAGTCTGCTTTTATAACTCTGCCCTAGGGAAATAATCAGAAATATATGGTTGGGGCACCTGGGTGGCTCAATTGGTTAAGCATCTACCTTCGGCTCAAGTCATGATCTCAGGGTCCTGGGATTGAGCCCCATATTGGGCTCCCTGCTCAGCGGAGAGTTTGCTTCTCCCTTTCCCTCTGTGCCTCCCCTGCTCGTGTGTGCACACACACTCTCTCTCTCTCTCACTCAAATAAATAAATAGATAGATAGATAGATAGATAGATAGATAAACAAAATCCCCCCCCCTTTTTTTTAAAGATTTTATTTATTTGACAGAGAGAAACACAGCGAGAGAGGGAACACAAGCAGAGGGAATGGTAGCGGGAGAAGCAGGCTTCCTGCAGAGCAGGGAGCCCGATGCGGGGCTCGATCCCAGGACTCTGGGATCATGACCTGAGCTGAAGGCAGGCGCTTAACGACTGAGCCACCCAGGTGCCCCATAAAATCCCTTTCTTAAAAAAAAGAAATATATGGTCAAAAATTTATGTGAAAGGCTATATGCTGCACCTTTTTAGAATACCAAAAAATCGGAGCAACTTTATCATCCGTTAATAACACATGGTTAAGTAAATTATGGAATACCAACATGATGAAATATTATGTGCTCATTAAAAATTCTCTTCAAAGAATGAGGATGTAAGGGAATTATTTCTAATATAATAACCTAGGGAAGGAAGCATTATATATAACTAGATACAGTATGGTCCCACCTTTGTAAAACATTTAAATACCCAGAGAAAAAGACCAGGAGGAAATATACCCAAGTATTAACAGTTATTCTAGGTGGTTGATTTAGAGGTGATTTTAGTTTTCTTCTTTATGCTTTTCTGTATTTCCTAATTTTTGTAAAATTTGCTCAAAGTACATTTTTTTATAATCAGTAAAAATTTTTAATGACCATAATCACAGCATCCATAGGGTCACCCAAGAATTTTTTCAGCACCTCAGATCCTCAGAATGAGAGTGGGGAGAGCAATTATATCTTTCTCTTCACCTAATTTGGAAAATTTTAGCAGAAATTCCATGGGCTCCAGATGCCTTGTTTTTTTCTTTGCCTGATGATTTTCTGCACCTTGTCAAGAATCAGAGGGATTTTGCAGATTCTTCTGTCTGATAGTGCAGGAGCGAGTTGAAAACGTGTTCCTCAATAATTGTCGTAACTGAGAAGGTCTCAGAAATGCTTTTTCCAGAGCTCTGTGACTGCTTCATTCTTATTTAGCAACTGTCCCTCCAGGAATAGCAGGGGGCTAGCGGCTACTCCGTGTGTGTGTGTGTGTGTGTGTGTGTGTGTGTGTGTAGAGGGGCACTTAAATCCATACATGCTATAAATCACTAGAAGGATGCTAGGTGCCTTCATGGGGTCATTTTTCCATCTCTTCTTTGTGCCAAATTACTTTGAGCCTCTGTCCTGGTTTATAGATGCCTCAATTTCTCTCCCTCTGAGTCGGTGTCAGTGTGTTGGAAATGAAAAGCCTACCTCCCAGCCAAGGTGTGAGGCGGTTGGACTACATGATCTAAGGTGTTTTCCAATTCCAACCTGATTTGTTTGTAGGATACTTGGAGTATGTCACCTCCTCCCTCCCCTCATTTTCTTTCTTAAAAAACCAATTGTGGGGGGAAAAAAGTTGATGGGGCACCCGGGTGGCTCAGTGGGTTAAGCCTCTGCCTTAGGCTTAGGTCATGATCTCAGGGTCCTGGGATGGAGCCCAGCATCAGGCTCTCTGCTCAGCGGGGAGCCTGCTTCCCCCTCCCCACCCCCCACCCCCGCCTGCCTCTCTGCCTGCTTGTGATCTCTCTCTGTCAAATAAATAAATAAAATCTTAAAAAAAAAAAAAAGCAGTTGGGATGTTTTGTGGAAGCAAATCCCAGGACTTCTTCACAAACACTAACAATACTGCATTAAAATCCACTGTTCAGTCGGCAAGGGAGGGACTGTTGGGTTGTAGAATATAGTTTTGGGGGTTCAAGAAACTTAGAAGCAAATGGTAGAAGTGGTCTCTCATTTACAGGGGAGGCAGGCCCCACCCCAAGTGCCTCGCTAGATACAGCTTCCAAAAACCCACCTGTAGTGAGGGTACGCCCCCACTCCATTTTAAAGATGAGGAAACCAGTTTAAGAAACTTTCCTGACACCAGCTTTAATTGTGAAGCTAGAATTCAGTCCTGGAGCTCCTTTAGGCCATTTGACCAGTGTGTCCCCGGCTTACCTTAGAAGAATCATCCAGTGTTTGCTAAAGAGACAGCCCCCAAGCCCTTGGAGCTTCTCTGATAGGGTGGTCTGGGGAGAGATGGGAATGTGGTAGTTTGAGCAAGTGCCCCAGGTGATGCTTGCCATCAGGCAAGCCTGGGAGAGACCGTTTCGGCTATGCCGCAATGGGTCTCGGGCCTGGCTCTAAGTTAGAATTATCTGGGGAGCTTTCTAAAAAGTCCTGGCACCTGGCTCCACCCGGAGACATCCTGGTATCACTGGACTGGGGTGGGACCCATGCAGCGGGATCTTTATAAAACACTCCAGGTGATTCTAAAGTGCAGCCAGGGCTAAGAACCACCGCTCTGCTGCCTCGGCTGATTAAAATTAAATCAGCCTGACTCACTAAGAAAACACTGGTAAAAGAAGAATCGCTCTGTGCCGACAGTCTCCCACTTTGAGCCCAGCCATCAGAGGAAGTCACGCAAAGGCTGAAGGAAGAAAAGCAAAATACCCACCAGGGTGTGACGGCGGGCCTATTGTCCATTGGTCCCCAGCTCCTGATTGAACACCGGAATCAGATGCCCTGAAGGCACTTCATAGGCCAGAGCTGGGATGGAAGGGGGGGTGCTCTGGCTTCATTCCTGCAGCGATTTTCAAGCTTTGCTGTGTGTCAGAGTCCCAATAAGGAGGCTGTTATTAGAACAGATCACAGGACCCTGTGCCCCTACATTCTGCTGCAGGCAGTCAGTAGACCTCTGCTTTGGCATTTTGCCTATCCTGAACCCACGTGCCCCGTGAGCGCCGGGATGGCCCCGCCTCAGTTGCTGGCCAGTGAAAAACCTTACCTGGAGGAAGAATTTCTCTGGGAGAGCTTTTGGTCGGGTTTTTATTCTTTTTCTCCCCCAAATACTTTTATTTTTTCAGTGTTCCAAGATTCATTGTGCACCACACCCAGTGCTCCATGCAATACGTGCCCTCCTCAATACCCACCACCAGGCTCGCCCAATCCCCCACTCCCTCCCCTCCAAAACCCTCTGTTTGTTGCTCAGAGTCGGTGGGGTCCGTAGACCCTTGACCATGACCTCTGAAGGACACACTACTGAGGCATCCAAACGGAGGAATTGGGAACCAGCCCCATGCCCCCTGTCCCCCAGACCTGCCCCCAGCTGTAGATTATTACATTCATTTCCAGCCACAGATGTTAATTCATCAAATCATTCAACAAAATGTATGTAATACCTCCTCAGTGCCAGGCGGCGTTCTCTTGGGTGGAAGAAGGGTGGACGAGCAGACCAGGGTCTTACCTTCACGGAGCTCTCGTAGGGCACACATGCACGTGCGTGCACACACACACTCAAAACAAGGTAATTTCAGAGAGCGGTAAGTGATATGAAGCAAGCAAATCGGGTGACACGGCAGAGTGTGGCTTTAGACAGGGAGGAGTGGGAGGGCCTCTCTGAAGGGACGATGTTGGAGCTGAGGCTTGAAAGACAAAAGGGCCAGAAAGAAGAGTCCCTGTATCAAGAATGTCAGAAGTATGTTCTTAAGCAAATGAGGGCACAGAGGAAGCGACCGACTCCAAGTGTCAGAGAACCACCGAGGGAACAGTTTGTGCAGAAATTCCTGAGGCAGGAACTGCCAGGTGCAGGTGACGAGCAGAAAGGCGGCAGCAACCTCTCACGGTTACCGAGCTCTGTAAGGTCCTCCATGTCCTCCTATCAGCCCTGTGATGTAAGAGAAAAGGGAATGTGTATCCCCTTTTTTCTGTATTAAAGAGCTGAGGTGGAGAGAGGTAAAGGGTCATTCCCAAGGTGACGGGTCAGTGAGAAGCGAAGCTTACGACAGTGCTTCTCAAACTCCCACGTGCACACGAATCACTGGGACCTTGTTAAAAGGCGGATCCTCACTCTCTAGGTCTGGGCAGGACCTAAGATTCTGCATTTCAGAAAAGCTCCCAGGTTATGTCGCCGCTGTCGGTCCGCGGACCACACTTTGAGCAGCAAAGGCCTTCGGTGGTTATTTCGTCTTCTGGCTGTTTGATCAGGTGGACTGTGGCCTTGCAGTTGACCTCCTCCACCTACCCAGGGGGCCAGTAGCTGAGGCTGAAGTCCACTCAGATGATGATGTAACATCCAGGAAGAGGCTACGGGGACCACCCCCCTCGCCTCAGGGGCACCAGAAAGGCCGGCTGGGGTCCTGGCAGGTGTGAAATCCTTCCTTTGTCTTAGGTGCAGCCACGGGTCAGGACATACATACTGATGACCGCAGCATATTGGCTCCCTGCCGCTCTGATCTACACTGGTGACGTGTTCATCAATTCCGATAGGCAACTTCTTGATTTATTTTAGGGTTTCGGATTTGATAGCAAAAACCACTCCATAAAGCCAACATTTCTCTTCTTGGTTGTTTCTAAGGCATCACTGCCTCTAGTTTCCTGGTTGCCTCGCTAACCAGATCTCGATTTTCTATCATCAGGGCCTTAGAGCTGACGTTCCTCCCTGGGGCTCTCCAGTCGCAAATTTGGACTGGTACCCTGGAGAGTCGCCGTCAGGATGGTCCCAGAAAAAAATTAGCGTAGACAGTAAATGGCTGGCTTTCTTTTTAACGGCAGGAATGCCACTGCACTAGCCACTGTTATCCAGAGAGGAAAAAAAACTGACAACACTAGATTTGGGGGACTTTTCACAGCACCCCGCCCCATTGGGTGAGCAGGGCCGGTCCTAAAAAGAAATTGCAGAGATCCAGTTAAGACTCCTGAGCCTCCCTTCCTTCTTGCTGATGTGCCAGACAGTGTTCCTCACCCCTAATATTCCAGATATCACAGTTCAGCTCCCATCATGATGAACAGCTTGCCGAAGGACTTAGAACCTGTCACGGAAGAAGCCTGAGTGGAGGGGCCTCTTTGGTTACCTTGGGCCCTCTTAGCCCACCTGGCCCAGCTGTTAGGACTTCCCCGTACATTCCGGGCAACCCCAACACGAATTTGGCAGTAAACCACAAGCGAATCCCAACCACGTAGAAATGCTTGGCAGAGGCTCCCCTGGTGCTATGATTTCCTGAAGGTCCAGCAAAGACTCTTGAGTTGCTCCGAGAATTCTCCGCTCCTCACCTTTTGCCAAGATGGTCCATGGATCTGAATTAACAAAAATGACTGAGCTGACCTGGATTTGTCTACCTTTTATCCAATTCAACAAATACACCTTGAGCTGTGCAAAGGACCCTTGCTAATGACTTCGGGAGAAACAGAGATGTGTAGGTCGCAGTCCTTGGTGTCTAGATTGTAATCTAGAACAGCTGGGCCCCCACACACATCCACAAATACCCAGCACGCAAATCAGAGTGTGATCAACTCGAGACTCAAGGCCGGAACCGAGAGCGGTTGGGAGCTGGGGAGGAGAGGAGGTTAAATCAAACTGGAGAAGCCTGGGACGATTTCCTGGAAGGGGTGGCGGTGGGTCTGGTTTGCCCGTGGGATGGACAGGATCTCAACCCCAGGATGAGCATTTGCAGTGAAACAAGTAATATCCACCATTTACGAAACTCTTACCACGTATCCAGCACCGTTCTCAGGGCTCCACATGTGTGAGCCCACTTGGGCCTCCCAGTAGCGGTGGGGCGGACACCGCTCTTACCATCCTCGTGCTACAGGGGAGTCAGAGGAAGCCCCACCAGGTCAGGCAACCTCATCCTGGGCCAGATACTAGTCTGGGGGCGGCGGTGGGGGTGTGAGGCTGGGATTGGAACCCAGGCAGCCCGGAGTCAGCGGCCAGGCTGGTAACCACTAAACCCTATCGGTCACCACCAAAACCCACATACAAGACATTGGGGTTTCTTTTTCATTACCCTCATTTAAAAATCACTAATCAACTCTGCTGAGCTTTGTCAGAAGCAGAGTAAGCACTGAGGGCCTACTGAAGATGTTTGTTTACTCCTTTACTACAGGCTTTTGAGCCACCTAATCAGCGAGGCCCTCGAGGAGAGCAGGCTGCTGTAGCCTGCCTTTCTGAGCTCTAGAAAGCCAAGGATAGGCTCTCCAGGCTGGCAGCTGCCCCCCTCCCAGAGACTCCTTCTGTCCTCAGAGGCCAGCCAAGCCCATCTCTCTTCCTTTGGGGCTCTGAGCTCGGTGTCCGTGGTCCCTCTGGAGTCCTAAGATGTAGGACGTGTTTGGGGGAGGAGAGACCACGCACCGGGAAGATCATTCCTCTTTCTTCTATGGCTTCGTGGCTTGGAGCTGTTCCTGGCCCCAAGAGGCAGGAGCAAGCTGGTTCCTCGCAGGATTGGCCCAGGCGGGGCTCTGCCAGGTGCTTCCAGCTTCCTTCTCTCTGGTGGGAGAGGCTCTTGGTGCAGAGGAAAAAGTCGCATTTAGGCCGCGTGTCCGCATGGGAGCTGGGGGGGGGGCTCAGAGCCCCCAGCTCTGCACCTGTGTGAGGCTGTGCTGGCCTGGGGAAGGGGCCCCTGGGACTCTGCAGCGGAGATGTGGCTCCCAGTTGGAAAAGAAATGCCACCTGAGCACAACCGCATGTCCTTAAGGAAGAAGAGGTGACTCCGTCCTAACCTGGGCCAGAGTAGCGCCAAGGGTTAGTCCTCTTTCTCCCCTTTGATGCCCAGTGAATCTCGCAGCTACTTCTCCTCTGAAGAGAAGAGAGACGTCTGCAGCCTCCCCATCCCTACCCTTCCATCCCCCTGCGCGCCCCTCCCCCACCAACACACAGGTTGACATCTCTGTGCTGTGGATGGGGAGGTCTGCAACCCTTTGAACCTTCCAGCCAGGAGGCAGGTCAGGAACAAGGGCTGCCTGCCTCCCCAAGCCTGCAGTCTCTGAGAGGAGCGCGAGGACCAGCCGAATCAGTCAGCCAGGCCCCAGGTCCTGCTCTGCCCTGGGATTGGTCTGAGAGCATTTTGTGTTAAATGCCGACATATAAATTTGTAGACGTTCCTTGTGAGCAAATTGGATTCCTTCCCTGGGCCCATAAGTGCTGCCATTTAGGTAGATTTAACGGGAGGCTCTGGCTACCGCCACCCCCGCTGACACCCCCTCCCTGTGCTGACCCTTCCAGAGTCACCAGGGACTAGATGGAGGGCCAGCCCACCGGAGAGGGAGAGAGCCGGGGCTCCTGCACACTCCAGCCTTCTCCAGCGCTGCCCGCACATCCTCCTGGCTTCCTCCCCACCGCTGCCCATGCTTGCTCCCTCCCTCCTCTCCCCACTCCCGCTCCCTTTCTCCCAACGCCTGCCTCCCTCCCACCCGCCTTCCCCTCCTCCCTCCAGTCTCTCCCTCCTCCTGTCTGCGCTGTGGCAGCTGCTTCCAATGCACAGAGATGCACCAATTCATTCAGCCTCACAGACTCTTTAAGGTCGTTACTAAATATATCAAGCAGAAGAAAGGGTCTTTTTTCCCATCTCAGAGCAGGGAACATAAATGCCGGCCTTAAGATCCGAGCTGGTCCTCCCTGGTCCCAGATGGGAGGCAGTCAGGAGTCAGCAGCCAGCCCGGCCAGGTTACAAGGAGAGTCCACCCTCCCACCTGGCAGGGGTGTGACCCCGCCGGGCGGACAGAGGTGAGGCAGGGTGGGGTGCAGGGGACGCTGGGGAGATCCTGGGATTAAGAGATGAAGTCCATTTTATATCTTCAAGAGTTCAATAGCTCTGGAGATAATTTTCAACAAGGCTATTTCTCCCCCCTCTAGATTAATTTTTTTCCCTTTATTTTTTAAGGAAATTAGGAATTGTTGAAAGAACCTGACTTGCCAATCCCGGGAATGGACTTCTATTTGAATGCCGTAAGCAGTGTTGTCGCTGATATTTTTCCAGGTTGTAAGCAGGTGACCTTGCTGCTTGAGCCGTAACCGCTGGTGAACCGCCAGACTTGAGTGTTGCAGTAGAGGAAATGCACAAGAAAGTTAGTCTGCGTGTTCCGCTTCGGAAGGATGCCCCACCAGCTCCTCCCCCGGGTCATACATTTGTGGCGCACCCCATCTACCCAGTCCTCCTACGACACAGACACCCCCTTTCAGGGAGTCTCTGAGACTTCCTCCCCTCCTCCTAATGTGTGTAGGCAGAGCAGGCTGAGTTGTGATTTAAGAGAAACGCCTCCTCCCCTTGCCAAAATATCTCCCACACGGTATGCAGTGCCCATCGTTTAGAAGTTCTTTGAGGGGAGATAAAAATACAAGTGGTATTTTATCTTCAAATAAAAAGTAGATGAGGTCACTGGAGAATGTGTAGGGCATTCCTTCGTAACTTCTCTTTCTTTCTTTCTTTCTTTCTTTCTTTCTTTCTTTCTTTCTTTCTTTCTTTCTTTCTCTTTCTTTTGTCATGGGATCTTTTATGCTGTGGGTGCCTCCCCAGGTAAAACACACCCACTGTCATAGCCGCAGAGTTTTACATGTCACTTTAGAAGGCCCATGAATCCCTAGAGCCTGTCCTCAGACTTGCCAGACCTCCAAGTAAGAACCATGGGGCCAAGGAAGGAAGGCCGGGAACACTGGCATTTCAGCGACTATCAAAAGAAGACGAAGTGATGGTCAAGAAGGAAAAGTTAAGTGGAGAACATTCTAGAAAAGTGAGAAGTCATGGAAGCCACAGGCTTCCAGGGATTCAGGATGGGGGAAAGGAGAACAGAAGGACTGAGTATTCATTAGAGTTTGGCAGGCTGTCAGTGGTGACCTAAGAGAAGGGTTTCAACAGGGAGAGGGGAAGGAGTCAAAATCTCAAGGCGTAAGCGGCAGGCAAGATGGTGGGGACGGTTCAGATGCCCTGTACAAAATCTTGGGCCAGAGCAGGAACAAGCGGCAACCAGCACCTTGGAAGCACAGAGGAGGGAACTATTGCTTTCTGGGCAGGGAGGACACAGGAAGACTTCACAGAGGAGAGGATTTTTGAGGTGGGTCATTGAAAAACAAATAAGACTTCAGCAGGTAGAAAAGGGCGGGGGACGGGGCTAGAGGGGTGCATTTCAGGCAGGAAGAAGAGCACTTCATGGAGACGGAGGTGTGGAAGAGGGAGGCATACGTGCTGATTTGCAGAGCACATGAGGAGAAAAGCGGGCAGGAGATATCACTGAAAACAGCAGAAGCCAGAGGGCACGGGGGCTGAAGGGTTTGTGTTTTATCCTGTCAGGCAGTGAACACTCACTGAGGAGATATTTTTAACATTACTTTTTTCCCCTTCTGATTCTAAAAGCAATATAAGCTCATTATAAAATTTCTTTAAAATATGGAAAAATACAAAGAAACATAATTACTGTTAACATTTTGGTGTATTACTTTTAGTTTCCTTTCCATACCCTGCATTTCGTTAAATCTGAGACACCATCATGTGGGAGCCCATCGTTACTTTCCGTGCCACTGAGAACATGCAATTATACGTGATACACGGCTTCCTTTCGGAGAGAGTGGGACACACCCCGTTTCAGATAGGTTCACGCGGGGGAAAAAATCCTGTGCCTTGGAATCGATAAGAGAAAGCTGTGGAGTTTTTCAAACGTCAGTTCTCCTTCTATTGCCAATTTTGCATCCTGATTTTTTACTCAGAATTACACCACAAGTATTCTCCAAGTTATAAAAATATTTGTACAGATCCCTTTTTTAACAGCCGCCTAATATTCCATTTTGTAGATCTTCCACAATTCATAATATGGATCAAGAGTTGTCGTGTGGCCATCAGCACTGTCCATCTCCGGAACTTTTTTCATCTTGCCAAACCAAAGCTCCATACCCATTAAACAATAACCCCCCTTTCCCCTCCACCCAACCCCTGCCCCCAGCATCCCCCTTTCCGTCTCTATGAATTTGACTATTCCAGGTACCTCCTATAGGAGGAAGCACAGAGTACTCGTCCCTTTGTGACTGATTTATTTCACTTTGCGTAGTGTTCTCAAGGTTCATCCATGCTGTAACCTGTGTCAGTTTCCTTCCTTGTTAAGGCCGATGCTGTTTCATTGTATGTATATGCCATCGTCTGCTTAGCCCTGCATCTGTAGGCGCGCATAGGCTCTTACCTGAAGTCTAGGCTCTCTACAATAGATTCCCAGTCATCGATCAAAAGATGTGGAAAAAAGGTTCAACTCTTGATTCATATTATGAAATTGCTTTCCTAAAACTTTGGACAAATTTCTCTTCTCACTAGCAGTGTACAAACATGCATGTCAGCATTGAATATTATTCTTTGGTTTATTTTTGTTACTCTGATACGAGAAAAACAACATGTCATTGTTTTAATATGCATTTCTTAGAGCATTCCTAATGAAGGTGAACTTTCTCTTATGTCTTCATTAGCCAGATGTGTTCACTCTTTGTAAGTTGTCTTCATGTCCTGTGATCATTTTCCTATAAATATGTAGTGTTTTATTTATTACTTTATATGTGCTGCTCGTAGATGAGCGAGTCCTTCAAACAATCACCAGTGTTCTCCTGGTGCCTCCCATCTTGCGTCAGGCACTGTCTAGGCATTGGAGACCCTGCTGGAAACCATCAGACCCAAACCCCTGCCCTCTTGTTCATGTCCTAGTGAGGGGAGAGAGAATGGAACAAGGTAAATGAGCAAACTGTGTCGTATGTTAGACGGAGAGAGCGCCAAGGAGATGAACTGGGGAAAGGAGGTAAATGCTGGGCCGGGTGTCAGGGGTATCACACTGAGGATTCTGAGGCCAGCCTTAGGGGAGGTGCGGCAGGGAACTGGAGGTCCAGGTCCATAGGCAGAGGGAACAGCCGCCACCAAGGCCCTGAGGCAGGAATACAGGGGGTGGGCTGGCACAAAGGGAGGGAGGGGAGAAGGGTGAGAAGTCAGGTGTGAGCCTGGCTGGAGCAGCAGACCCTACCTGCCCTGAGGGCTGCTTGCTCACATCGGCTTCGGCTTCTCGTGCTGAGTGAGAGGAAGGCTGGGAGCATACGGCTTTGGAGCAGAGCCCTGACACATGTGACCTGCCCTGTAAAGCAAAGCTGTTTCTGTGTTGAGGCGAGACTGTGGAAGGAGGGGGAGGCCAAGAGGACTGCTGAGAAGTTCTTGCAGGACTCCAGATGCAAGATGACAGGGCTTAGACCAGAGGTTAGCAGACACGGGAGAAATAACCAGATTCTGCACCTGGTTTGAGATCCAGGTGGTAGGATTCGCTAATGAATCAGATGCAGGGGTGCGAGGGGAGGAGGTCTTGTGGCTGGGCCTGAGGACCTAGTCAGGAGCTGAGAAAAGAAAGGCAGTAGGGATGAAGGAGGAAAGCATCGGAGCTCAGTTTCTTGACAAGTTACATTTGAAATGTCTATTAAACATTCAAGAGCAATATTGAGGAGGCAGCTGGATATACGAGTCTGGAGTTCAGGGAAGAGGTCCAGGGTGGAGACATAAATCCGGGACTTGTCAGCGTTCGGATGGTATTTAAAGCCCTGGTACTGTGCGAGGTCACTAAAGAATGGGGAGTGGCAGGAAGAGAGAGGCGAGAAGCCTGCTGTCTCTCGTGTCGGGTGCACCGTGCCCCTTTGTCATGGTCACCAGGCACGGTCGGCACACATCCCAAGGGTGACCAGGCTGGGGGTGCACCGGGGTGGGGTGGGGCGAAGACGTGATCAGACCTCTGTTCCAGATCTGTGGCCCTGTGGGGTCGACTGTGGCTTATCCCGTCTCTCCTGAATATGGAGAGTGCCTGAGAGCTTCCTATCACAGGTCCACAGCGCGCAATGGCTAATGTCTCAGATTTCCATGGTTACTTTTTTTTTTTTTTTAAGATTTTTATTTATTTGACAGAGAGAAACTGTAGTGAGAGAGGGAACATGAGCAGGGGAAATGGTAGCGGGAGAAGCAGGCTCCCCGCTGAGCAGAGAGCCCGATGCCTAACGACTGAGCCACCCAGGCGCCCCCAGAGGGACAATTCTTAATGTCTTACTACCCCAGCCCAGCATCGTGTCAGGGAAAATGGAGCAGCCCAGAGAGGAGACAAGGAATGGAGTATCCAGAACACACAGAAGGCTACGTTTCCCAGGAAGGGGACGGGAAAGACTCTTTCTTCCGGCTAGCACCTTCTCCAAAAGACCTCTTCAGGGAAGAAAAGCGATGAAGGGATAAAAGGTGGGTCCCATTCCCAAAGGTGTGGAGCCAGTACATATCATCATGGCTTGGAGATTTATTTTTCAAATAATCTCCCTCAGGTGACACCGATAATTGGAATTTCTTAATGACATTTGGAGTGACACTGGTGATCTGCATACCAGAGTTTGCCCAGTTTACGTTTGTTGTTCTGGGTGATTATCAGTAGGTCCCCCTTCCTCCCATGTCAGAAGGACCCTGGTTTGGGTGGGAAACTATAGGGTCACACTTCTTCATACTGGGAAGGAGTCATCTAATGACAAGGCATCCTTTTTGGCCGAGCGCTGCTAGTCCATCCCAGCTCCAATCTAAGGGACAGTGGGGGTTCTCTGTTGGGGATGGGGAGAGGTTCATGTTGGGGCAGGAGCGGGTTCTAGGGTCTCCTGGGGTCAGAGGCTTGGGGGCCAGTGATACGAAGATTGATCAGCTCGCCAGGTGTTTGGATGTGCCCCCTTTAGCCCCTTGAGAAACACTGCTTAAAGAAGGTGCTGCCGCTCAGCCCCAAGCCTCCCTTTGGGTCCCTGCCTTTCCCTTCTCTTTCTTCTCTCTTTCTCCCACGCCTGCCGTTTCCCCTGTCAGTATCAAAGGGCTGCCAATGTGCTTCGCCCTGTTGATGATGGCTCCCTAGATGAAAGAGTTAGCTGATCTTTGGTCAAAAGTAACCATGGGGGGCACCTGGGTGGCTCAGTCGTTAAGCGTCTGCCTTCGGCTCGGGTCATGATCCCGGGGTCCTGGGATCGAGCCCCACATCGGGCTCCTTGCGCGGCAGGAAGCCTGCTTCTCCCGCTACCATTCCCTCTGCTTGTGTTCCCTCTCTCTGTCAAATAAATAAAATCTTAAAAAAAAAAAAAAAGAATTGTCCCTCTGACTACGCACACCCAGGATTGCTCAAAGGACAGCAAGATTAACTCCTTCGATGTCAGTCCCCTGGCACGTGCCCCTCCCACAAGCCAGCATTGTTCCCCTCCCATAACCCATTCTGGCTCTGTCATATGTGAATTTAAAACCGTTTTGAGTTTCATTTATATTTTAAGCCTGTTTTCTCTTCTTTGGATTACAAATGCCATAAATTTCCCACCAGTTGAATAGTGCTTCCTTGGTTTGTCCTAAGAGCCAACTCCCTCTCCTTGCCCAGATCCTAGACTTCTGAAAGGTAGAAGACAATGACTCTTTCTGGAAAGCCATATATATACTCCTTCCTTACATGGTGCTTCTGTTTTAACAGTCATAGGGCACGAGGAGACCTCAAACATAGTCAGAGCAAACGTACTTTTCCAGTTTTACCCAGCAGATCTCTTTCCTGATAGCTGCCCAGTCTGCTTGAATACCCTCAGTGATGGAGAACTCACTACCTCCAGAAGCAACCAGCCCCAAATTTGCAGAATGTCTTTTTTTTTCAATATTGGGGTTTTCCCAGCTTTATTGAGATATAATTGACATGTAATATTGTGTAAGTTTCAAGTGTACATCACAATGATTTGAAACATATTTATTGTCATATTATCACATATTATCACAATAAGGCTAGTTAACACATCCTTCACCTCCCAGAGTGTTTTTTTATTATTGTTGCTTAAAAATCAGCTTCCCCTGGATAGAATGATTCATGTGTTAATAGAGTTGGAGACATCAGTGTGAACTCCTGTTTAGCTCAATATAGATACAGAAGGTTACATACAGAAATACTTATAAATATGTATACATACATGGGTTAGATATGCACATATTTCCTTGCTCTTTCATCTGAGAGGGCCTAGAGCTAATAATACCCCGATAGCAATAGGCACAGCCAGTCCCCAGATCTTGGTTTCTAAAACCATTCTCCAATAAAAGGAAGCAGGGCTTCCTGGAGAAATGGCTGATTCTAGGACTAGGGCAGGAAATATACAAGACAAACCTGGAGCACCTCTTAGTGGTAGAATGTAAGGAATTGGTCAAAAATCCACAGTGAAGAATATGTCTAAGACGCCAGGAGCCAACTGAAAGACCTCCCAGTGACCAAAGCTGGAACAATTCAAACAATAACAAAAAATATATAAGGTTAAAATCCAAAGTGTAAAATAATGTCAATGAATCTATACTGATATAAATAACTGATTAAACAATTACATAAATGAGCAAGAAGAGAAAGTCTCCCATGAAGAATTCCAAATAATGTATGTAGATACTTCATCCTCAAGGTAGATGAAGCGTAACTACGCTCCATAGCCTAAGTGTGGGCTCCACGCAGTGATTTCCTTCCGAAGAGTGCAATATGGAAAGGGAAGAGAAGAGTAACTTTACAGTGGAGAAATCTGCCAAATACTGCCTCAGCCAGGTGATCAAGGTTAATATCGACAGGAATTAGTCATGTTGATGGTATGTACCATTGATGTGATGAACATGGCATTTTACCCCTGTGGTCTTCCTTCCGAAAGCCTGTGACCTCAGTCTAACCATGAGAAAAATATCAAGCAGATCCCAAATGAGGGCCATTCCGCAAAACACCTGACCAGTACCCCTGAAACTGTCCAGGACCTCAAAACCAAAGAAAGTGGGAAATTGTCACAACAAAGACGAGCCTCTGGAGACCTGACCACTAAATGTGATGTCGTATCCTGGACTGGGTCTGGAAGAAAAAAGGGACTTTAGGTGAAAACTAAGGAAATCTGAATGAAGTGTAGACATTAGTTAATAATGTCTCAATACCGGTTTATTAACTGTGGCAAATGTAACATATTAATGTAGGAGATTAATGATAGAGGAAACTGGGTGTGTGGAATATAGCAGAACTCTATAAAAAAATTTGCAATTTTTCTATAAATCTAAAACTCTATCCCAAACTAAAATTTTTTTAAAAAGTGAAAATCAGGGCACCTGGGTGGCTCAGTCAGTTAAGTGTCTGCCTTTAGCTCTGGTCGAGATCCCAGGGTCCTGAGATAGAGTCCCACACAGGGCTCCCTGCTCAGCGGGGAGCCTGCTCCTCCTTCTCTTTCTGCTGCTCCCCCTCCTTGTGCTCTCCCTCTCTCTCTGTCAAATAAATAAAATTTTTAAAAAGAAAAATGAAAATCAGCCTTTCCTGCATGCCTCCTCCCTTTGCCTCTGTCCTTAGCCTAAGTGCATTCTCCATGATAGCCATCATGCTCACCCTGCCCATCTATCTGTCTTCTCATTTCCAAGTCTAATACCTCCATCTCCTTCATCAGATCCTGGGTCCTGGTTTCAATTTCTCGCACTGACCGAAACACCCTTCTCCAGACAGCTCAGTTTGCCAGCAGCCTCCCAAGTTCATGGACTTGTTCAGAACTGAACATAGCACTCCCAGCATGGCTGTTCAGCCCAGGGAAGAGCAGGGCCCTGTCACCTCCTTCTGCTCGTGTACTATATCTCTATTAGTATAGCCCTCAGTGACTTCAACGACTTGTACTTTTGGGGCATAGCCACCTTATGTCAATATCTCAGTATCTCCAACTACCCGGATTTTTTCTGAACAGATTCACGGCAGTCAATATAAGGAATAACTTTCTGCAAACTTGAAGCTTTCCCCAAAAAAAGGCAGGGTGGGCGGTTGCCTCTAGCAGTAGTGAATGTTCCATGAAAGGCAGTATTCGAATACACTCAACAGCTGCAAAGAAAGGGGGGATCCAGTGGGTGGATTTGCAGTCTCCTGGACAAGTTACTTAACTGTCCTTGCCTTAGTTCCCTCATCTTAACACTGAGGGTAACAACAAAACCTGCCTCATAGGGGGTTGAGAACGGAGCAAGTGAATGTGTGTAAAGGCGCTCAGACCACTTTCTGGCACCCAGTACTATATAAGTATTTGCTATTATTTTCAGCTACTATCTAATATTTGTTTCGAGAAAGATTTGCCAGCAGCCCTGGGAAATCACTTCTGACCCTCAGGTCCCTCTTGGATCCTGGCTCTGACACCAGCCCCGACCTGGGTTCCTCCCCAGCTCTCTGTCATCAGCCCAGATGACCAGCAGGCCCATCAGTGTCCCTCCCCATTCATTTGTGTGCAAGGTGAATAGAAGGAGACTGAGGGCAGAGCCCCGTGGGGAGTGTGATGGGTGGTAAGGCTGGGTCTCCTACTGGCCAGGCTGGTGTTACAGCAAATAGAATGAAACAGCCTCCATCCGGCTGCCAGATCGGTTTTACCACAAATCATGACAAGCGCCTTACACATGCTAATGACTCACTTCCTTTGGTTTTAAAGACCAGCCATTTCAGGAACATCAGGGTAAATGATGGGCTCAGTAGCTATTGAGAAAGAAGTTAGAGGTGCTGGCATCTGAACTTAATTAGACTCCTGTGCTCTTTATAAGGCCTGATAAGGTCAGGCAAATACATTCAGCGTTAATAACATTATCAGCCCTGCATGGTCGGCAAGCCCTGCTGAAGTCGATATGTCAAGTTTTTGTGGTTTGAAACATGTGTCTTCTATTCACACTCAGGCCTGTTTCTTGCGTGCCAGCAGCTGGTGCCACATCTGGAAAGCTTGTCACCGCTGTGGCTTCTTTTCTCCTATGAGTGTTTTATGGGACACGCCACCTCACCTCGATCCTTTTAAGAGAAAAGGGCTCCTTCATTCACTCTCTGATGGCCTGTCGAGCGGCAGCCCTGTACACTTGCTCCGGGGGACCTGTGTGGACCAGACACGCTCACACTCCAGGGCCGTGGACCTCAGACATCAGTGTGCAGAATACCCAAGGGGGTAGTGCGGAGCTTAGGAAAGAGGCATTTCGGGACCCCACACCAAGCCCGCTGCTCTGCATTTCTCTGCGTTTGTGGCTCTGCTCTCCAGGTGATCCAAGGACCACCCTTCAGGAAATACTCATCAAAGGGTATTTAGGCCCCCATAAGCCATCCACCGAAATGCACTGGGTCGTGAGTATAATTAGCTAGTCATTCTGGCCTGAAGGAGGATCAGGTAAGGCTTCACAGAGACCTAGAGCCCAAGCCGAAGGCAGAGAAAGCCTGTAGGTGGTGAAGAGCAATCACCGAGGTCTGATTTGGAAAGGAAATACATTCAGGGCATGAGCCTTGGAGACAGACAAGCCTGGATTGAACTCCAGGCCATCACTTGGGGCCTGTATGTCCTTCAGCAAGTTACAGAAACTCTCTGAGCCTCAGTGTCCTCATCCGTAAAGGGCACCTACCACCCTACCCCACAGGGTTGACAGGTTAAAAAAGAATAAATTTCATAATACAGGGTTTATTCACCCAATCGCATGGTGTGATGTAGGTCCTCCACAAATGGTAACTGCTAGTAAAAATAGTACTAAAAAGGGTCACCTGGGTGGCTCAGTGGGTTAAGCCTCTGCTTTAGGCTCGGGTTGTGGTCGAGGGTCCTGGGATTGAGCCCCGTGTCGGGGAGCCTGCTTCCCCCCCCTCTCTGCCTGCCTCTCTGCCTACATGTGATCTCTCTCTCTGTCAAATAAATAATTTTAAAAAAATAGTACTAAAAAGAAATAACCGTCAGATAAATATTATTCTGTCTTACGAGGAGCTTCTGGGTTATTTTGTGGAGGCCATGAATAGCCAGCCCATCAAATTTTTTTTAAAGCAGAGGTCGTAGTTCATTGGGTCAGCCAATAAATATTTATTGGGCACCTATCCCATGCCGGGCTGTGTGGGCTCCCAAGGCCGAGTAGGTCTGTGCTCTAGACGGTGGCTCTGATGGCAGGGTGGGGGGTGTGCTGGGGGGAGGAGACCTTTCCAGCTCTTGCTCTCAAGCGCCCCTGAGCCCCCTGGAGGGCTTTTTAAAAACACAGATGAGAGGCACCTGGGGTGGCTCAGTGGGTTAAAGCCTCTGCCTTCAGCTCAGGTCATGATCTCAGGGTCCTGGGATCGAGCCCTGTGTTGGGCTCTCTGCTCAGCGGTGACCCTGCTTGCGATTTCTTTCTCACTGTCAGATAAATAACTGAAATCTTTAAAACAAAGCAAAACAGATGACTTGACCTCATCTTCAGAGTTTCTTATGTCACGCGTCTGGGCTAGGGTCTGAGAAACTGGCATTTTAGGCCAGCTCCCAGGGGATGCCTATGCTGCTGATCAGGGGACCACAGGTCGAGAACCACTGATCCAGGCGAAAGAAGAGGCAGGTACTAACGAGGGCTGGTGGGGGGCTGGTTTTAGGCAACATTTTAGGGGCGGAGTGGACAGGAAATTGTGATGACAGGGCCCCAGGGACAGTGTCCCTGGATTTTCTGCTCACCCCTGGGGTCCTGCTGACCCACCAGCTTTGGGGGGGGAAGGACGAGGGGCTGCGGCAGCGTGGGCTGGCTGTACCCTTGGAAGCTACCGTACTGTCGTCTCAGTGGGGTTTCCCACTGTGGTCTTTATCTCTGTGTATGTTCAGAGGAGAGCTTTTTCTTCTATTTCTCTCTCTCTCTCTCTCTCTCTCTCTCTCTCTCTTTCTTTTTTTTTTTTTTTTCCTTTTCTATTCCTCCTGGGGATGTTGATGCCGCCGAGATGCGCGGGTACCGTTCCACAAGAGTGCCCGAGGTGTGTATTGAATTTCGGTCCCGGATCATTTAATGCGTGGTGACAGAGGGAGCGGATGTTGTTTGGATTCATGTGGAACTCTCCGCCTTTTCTATTTTCTGTACCAAAAACCGCAGAGCCTCGCTCAGCAGCCGGCCCCTGAGTTCCCTGCCTGCAAGAGCCTCGAGGCACCAGGAGCCCCTTGTCCCCGCAGCATTGCCAGAGCTCCCTGTGAAACCCAGTGGAAAATTGCCGCGTTCGCACCTGTCTTCAGAGCATCCGTTTCATTTAAAGCTCTCCACAACTCGAGCTGTTACTGAATTAAACATCGAAACCAACAACAATCAATAGCCTAATAACATTATGTTCTGAAATGTGTTCTTTAATAATGACTGTGAAGCTCTTTGAGGGTGGAACGGGTCTGCGTCGGCGCACACAGAACGGCGATCAGCATCCGTTCCTTTCCAGCTGTTAGTTTTGAGAAATGGCTCTGAGTGTTTCTTACCCAGGCAGAGTGTCCTGTTTTCTGTGGATCAGAAACTTCTCGTAGGTACTAGCTGTGATTCGCCCCTCCTGGGCTTGTTCGAGAAAGCTGCTGTGGCCTCTCAGCCTCTCCTCTCCTTTCTTCGACTGAAACGCTGGACAGAGAGCACCAGCCCTTGTGACCTGAGGCCCGACTACAGATGGGCACCGAGTGAAGATGACCTGCAGGGGTGGAGGCTGCGTGCCTGGGAGGAGGGATTTGCTAGCTTCCTGAGCACAGTGATGTTTTAAGGCTTTCTAAAGAAAGTTAAAGACATGGAAACCGTCTTCTGGGATCTTGTGTTCTAAAAAAGACACCAGCAAAGACGGCAGGCAGGCACAAAGAAGACACAATCACAAGTCCACGTGGAAATTAACCAGTTACTGTGAAAATTAGATGCAAGCTTGGGGGGCAGGTGCTTCGTGGAGGGGAAGACACATAAAGTTGGGGTGTTTCTGCTCATAGGGAGTCAACATTCTCTTTCTCAGCCCTCACCACCCAAAGGGAAGGAAGAACTAGGAGAGAGTTCTTTTTGGCTTTTTGGCTTTTAGATTTAGGATTGTATGGCCCTGGAGAGGTTCATAATTTCTCCAAGATTCTATATCTGCCTGGTCTTCTTCCTGAACCATGCTCAGTCCCTCCCCTCCTTTCTCTCTGACCCAAGATCCAGACTGGTAATTGACGTTTTCTAATATCATTGAAATGATTTTCATTGGCTTTTGGAGAAAAATTATATTGAAGAATTTTAAACATATACAGAAGTAGGCAGAATAGTATAATGAGCCTCCTATAATTTTGGTGAGTTTTTAATGACTGTTACCCCTAATCATTGATGTCCCGGGGTGCTGTGTTGTTATATTTCTTGTTTGGGGTAACAAAGGATGAGAAAAAGGAGAAACAGGTAGAATATAATGTTGCAAGTGATAGAAACAAGGTAGAACTTACAACTTCTGTTGACTTCTGTCTTCTCCCTTCAAAGAGATTCTCCCTCCCCCTTGAGGGGGGCCTTCAAACTTGAACAGGTAGAACCGATAATCTACTAAGGGACGCCCAGCCTAAAGCAAGTGAGGTCAATATCCGGTCTTCTGAAACGAAATCAAAAGACAAGGTGCATTTCAGGAGCTGGGGAACCCACAGCCATGCTCTTCATGACACATGGTGATCCTAGAAAATGGTGCAGAGAAGAGAAAAAGCAACTTATTTCAAGCGGGAGGAGAAAAGAGTGTTATCTGTCAATTAAAGAACAGTAATTTCAAACCAATGGCTTCTAAATTTTTTGGACACGGTGTGTGATCACAGTGAGCTAGCACTAGCTGCGTAAGAACAACCCATATACCACCCAACCTTGTTTTCCTTGCAAGGAGGCATTTGGCTGGTAGATTGGCAAAATGCTGTAGACATAGCTTATTTTTATTTTAGGGGAGAAGTCAAAGCCTCCCCACATATTATAATAACCAGTATGTTGACCCATGAGCCAGATGGTCATTCACTTAGCAGGATCCTGTCCTGAGGTTGAATCAAAAATCTGAGGGAGGCTTTAAACCGAGTGCCTGGGGCCCTGTCCTGGGTCCTCCCCTGATGGACCCGTTTTCTCCAATGACTGAGCTGAAGGTACAGAAGGCATGCTATTCAGAATTATAAATGGCAAACTAGGACCAGAAGTAAAAGAATAATGATTCTATTTGCAGAGGGAAGGGCTTACTATGTAGGCAGTTAACTTTATCTTGGTACACCCTCGTGTGTATAGATATGCGTGTGCACCTGTAGGCATCCGTGTTCTTCATTTTCCACGCGAACACCTGGTTTGACTCGGACAGCATGAGTGTCGGTAGGATGCGCTCTTCTTCCTCCAGAGAAAGACACAGAAATGTGCCACCGCTGGCAATGATAACTGCAATTTACTGAACATCTACTAGATGCCGAACAGTGAAGCAGGCCGTTCAGAGAGGAACGGAGTTGACTTCAGAGAGGAGTTGACATAGCAGGCCTAAAACCGTCCTCCACAGAGAGCCCTGCTTGCAAGGTTGGCCCTTGGCTGGCTTCTGGGAACTCGGATTTTGGGGAGAGTTCCCACTCTCGCAGAACAGATAAGAATGACTCACGGTGCCTCAGGTGTTTACACACACTATGGTTTGTACTGAGTGCCTGCTTTTCTTCCGGGAGTCTGGAATTTTGGTACACGTGGGAGAGTGCCTGTGTGACCAGCCCCTCAAACACCCTGGGCACTGAGCCTCGGGTGAACCTCCCAGGTGACGACATTTCCCACATGCCGCCATAGCCTGTTGCTGGGCCATTAGGGGTGTTCTCTGGGACTCTACTGGGGAAGGACTCTTGGAAACTTGTTTCTCCAGACTTTGCCTGGTACTCCTTTTCCCTTTGTTTATTTCGCGTTGTACCCCTTCTCTGTGGCGGGAGCACTATATGCTGAGTTCTGAGAGTCCTCTGGAGAATCACTGAACCTGGGGTGGTCATGGGGACCCCTGATCCGCAGACTTACTCCTTATCCCCTCAGATAATTCTTAGAGCAACCCTGCACTTCCTGCTGGGAACTCTCAGACCTGAGGCTTGAACTCCACAGGCTTACCTGCTCCGTGAATGCCCAGAGTAACCTGGGTCTCCTTTCCACTTACTGCTGATACAGGTCCTGAGGCTTGAATGGGGAGTCCTGTTGTTCTCAGATTTCCAGATGGTCTTCTAGTCTCTCCTCAGCGTTCATCCAAGGTCAACGGTGGGACATCCCTCCTTAAAGCAGCAGGAGCTACAAATGGTCCCATGGAATTTATTCCTGTTGGTTTCATGCCTATGGATTCTCTCTGCCTCTCTATCTTGCTCTTCCCCTGAAGGATCAGTTGGTCATATTCTCTGGCAAAGAAGGTGTGGGCGTGAGGGTTAAGCAGGGCTTGGGGCTAACGCTGGCTGCGACCTTATCCCGGTGACTGGCTAGGACCAGTCACCCCTTCCTGTTCCTATCAGATAAAAAAAAAAGGACAGTCTCCAAACCCATAGAATGTGCAGAAAGTGAACCCCGGTGTCAGTTATGGGCTTTGGGTGATAATGTGCCCTTGCAGGTTCATCGATGATAACATACACACTCCCACGGTGAGGGGTGTCGACAGTGGCGGGGGTGTGTGTGTGTGTGTGGGGACAGCAAGTCCACGGGAACGCTCTGTGCTTGCTGCTCAATTTTGCTGTGAATCTAAAACTGCTCCAAAAAGAATTAGGTTTATTATTTTTTTTTAAAGGGACATGCTGTAACTCTCCAAGTAGGTTTGAAGGAATGGATTTGGGCAGCAAGAGATCACTGCTTTTTCTTAAAAGGGTGACTAATTTCTAATGTCCCCCACTGCCATCTCCATTAAATGCACTGGAATGTCTTTGAAAGGGAAGAAATTGTCCCCTTTCTTTTGCCAGCTGGCGTGTGACGTGCCCATCCTCTCCTGCAGCCTGAGAAGGCAGGGAATGCCCAGTACATGGGCTTTCAGCTGTACCCTTCACCTGAGGCGCCCTGGGGCTGAGACAGCCAGACGGGTATCATGAAATTACCCTTTTTTGGAGTGTCCTGTTTCCAGTAGCCCCCACTTCCCTGTTGGGGCTGCAGCAGGACCCATGCAAGGGTACGAGGAGGCAAAGAAGGAAATGACGTCCCCCCATGCAGCCCTGGTGGGTGGTACAGGGATGGGAGAGAGGAGGGCCCCATAGGACCTGCGCCGGTCCCACTTGTTCCGAGTGATGCAGGAAGTGGCTATTGAGGAACCTCATCACCACATCCTGTGTCAAAGCCCCTCTCCCAGCTCTGCACCCCTCCACCCTCACCCCCATTCATACGGCTTTGACTTCTGTTGCACTTTGGACCCCACTTCCTGGGTGTGGAGAGTCCATCCCAGCCTCTTGCAGTAGATACAATCAATGCAAGGGACAGTCCCCACTGCCTCAAAACTACCACCTTCAGAAGGCTGAGTGTAGGGGGTCGGCCAGAGGGAAGGCAGGACGAAAGCTATGCCTGACAAAGCTCTGGGTCTGGGTTTGAATGGGCCCTTCTGCCTTCCCACTGTGCACCCTCAGGCTTAGTTTTTTCATCAGTAAAATGGGAGTAACAATGTTTCAACCATTCAGAGTTGTCACAAAGGTCAAATGAAGTTATTGGGCAGGGAAGGGGAAAGAATCTCAAGCAGACTCACACTGAGTGTGAAGTCTGAGGCAAGGCTCAATCCCATGACCCCGAGATCATGACCAGAGCTGAAACCAGGAGTCCGATGCCCAACCAACTGAGCCACCCAGGTGCCCCATCTCTGTCCTCTTTCTAAGAAATCTGCCCTGGTTCCTGCAGAGGGCCCACCAGTGCCAGGCATACCCTTGTCCCAACATCTATTTGGAGTATTTCCTTCTCTTCCCCAGAGTGAGGCCTCTTCTCTTACAATGAGTGCCCTGCTTCTCCAAGGGCACTTTCCAGAAAGTTCTCTCTGCCCCTGACACCTCCATTGAAGAGTGTGTCTGCACACCACTGTGCCTTGAGATAATTGGTCTGTGTCTGTGTTAGTGTTTGTACCTTCTGAGAGCCTAGAGTTGTAGGTTTCCGTGATTTAAAAGGGCATCTGGCCCAAAGCAAGTTTTTGTTTGTTCGTTTGGGTTTTGTGGATGGTGGTGGTGGTTTTTCTTCCCCTTGTTTTGCTTCACCACCAATCTTGCTAGGTAGAACATTCCTTTCCAATGATCAGGATAAGATCCTGTCCTAAAGGAAGTAGCACAGAGCAGGCAGTGTGAGTTCCTTCTGAAGAACACTGGTCCCAGGGTAGGGTCCCGGCCGGGTGGAGAGCCCGGGCTTCAGAGGCCCACATAGACCCTAGCCCGCATCGAGCATCACCACTCCACAACTACGTGACCTTCGAGGAGTCACTTGGCCTCATGCGCCTCATCTGTAAGAAGGGATAATTGGTTCATTCGGGGGAACATGAGAACGTGCAGATAAAGTCTTTAGCCCAGTGCCTGGCAGGCAGCAAGAAGTCAATAAATGCTAAGCTCTCATTATGACACATTCTAAAATTCAATCAGAACCTGTGCTTAAAGCAGCTGTCTTGGAACACATTGAAGAGGTTGGTGTCAGCCAGCTTGCCTCCTGGAAGTCACGTGTTTCACTCATCTGATGGCTAATGTCCTAGTAAGCGCCTAGTAGAGGCGGGCCTTATGGCCTTATGCCTCGGTCACCGAGGCAGCAGATCTTCTACTCCAGGATCACCTAGAACCCCACAGATGTCACTAAATAAACCTTAGTGCTCATCACAGATCCCCCCTCCGGGGACCACCTTCACAGGTTTTGTCATCCCGGCCCTTGGTGGACTCCTGTCCAAAGCGATGCCGCAGCTTAATATCTTCTTCATCACCTCGAAGGTGGCTCAGACCCTCTGGGCGTAGGGTGGGTGACAGCGCCCTCAGACGTTAGCCAGGAAGAGTGATGCCATCCCTCCCTTCTGGAAATGGCAGTGAGGGAAAGACAGCTGGACCCACCTGTAGAGAGGCACACTCTCATTTTCAAGGGGTTCCAGATTGAATATCGAGGGAACTGATCGGTAGAGATAAGCACAAGCCAATGAAGAGAACCATGAAAAAAACCCAGCTGTTCTCTGCGGAGCCCTTTGTAAGCATTGTAAGTGCCCCATCCCATTCAGTTCTCACGACAACCCTTTGAGGTAGATACTGTTGCTGTTTCCACTCCACAGATGAGAAGTGTGATGCTCAGAGAGGCCAGGTGACTTGCCCAAGGACGCGGAACAAGGGCAGGACAGCAAGGGTATTTGGACCCAGGTGTGTCTACCTCCAGACGTGGGGCTCCTAAACCCGGGGCCCTGCCTGGGCAACAACAGTGGGGTGCAGAGCTGTGGTTTGCCAAGTTTGTTTTCCCAGTGTAACCATTTGGAACAAAAAAAAATGTGTGGCCTCCTAGTATCTAAATCAGATCGGGATGGGCCTGCTGTGGGCGAAGAGGGCCAGTGGCTGAGGGTCGCTTACTCCTCTTCTCTTCCCCTCGGGGTCCTTGAGGACCGTTGAGCCCCACAGGACACAGACCAAAAACCTCTGCTGAGACTGGAGGAGGATGGATTTCAGCGCTTCTGTTGTTTCTTTGCAATGGGAAATGGCAGATATCGGCCTTTACGGAGCTGTCGGGAGGATCAGACGCACTGATGCCTAGGAAGCACCTACTATACGCCCAGCTACCATTATTATTATCCTAACTGATACGTCTTATGGAAAAATAAACATTAATTGAGGGGGCTGTCATGGGTTGGAGGGTGCCCCACTTCCTGGATCCTACGGTCTCTTAATGGCCAAAGATATGATCAAATTAAAGATCTTGAGAAGAGCTTATCCCGGATTATCTGGGAGAGCCCTAAATGCAGTCACATACCTCCTTAAAAGAGCGAGGCAGAGGGCATTTTGGGAGAGGCAGAGGCCATGGGACCGTGGAGGCAGAGGCTGGAGGGAGGTGGCCACAGGCCAAGGGGCACCTGGAACCACAGAAGCTGGAAGAGGCCAGGGAGAGACAGTCTCCTAGAACCTCTGGAAGGAATGCGGCCCTGCCTGTACCTGGATTTCAGACTTCACTGGCCTCCAGGTCTGTGAGAGCAGACAGTTCTCTTTCCAACCACCCGGTTTGTGGTAACTTGTTACGGCAGCCTGAGAAAGCTAACAGAGGGGTTTGCGGCCCCAGCACACCCTGGCCGGGCGCCAGTATCCACCTTGTACCGTGGGAATTGTTCCACACGAAGATGCAGGAGTAGGGCACGGGCTGGAATCCTCGGACTGATACAGCCGAGAGACACGCCTCCTTCTTGGAAGTGGCAAGCAGCCTTTGTCAGGAGCCCCCTCAGCTCTTGGAAGGCCCCAGAGGTTCCTGCTCAGATTTCCCTTTCCCTCCTGAGCCTCAGCTCCGGCGATTGCAACGTTGAGTCAGTTATTTGTACTACCCAGATTGTCATTTCTGACAACAGGTCTGCATTTATCTGTGGAGTCCAATGATGGCGCCGACAGGAGACATCATTTCTGCTGTCCCCATTGAGCGTCATCACCATCCACATCCAGGCCTGGAGGGGGTTCTCGAGGCGAGCAGGAATGCCTCCTGGATGCTGCTCCCACTACAGCAGCTACCCCTGATTTCCCTGCAGTGTTAACCTTCAACACGGAAGGTGGTGCTGAGCCACGTTAGATTCGCACCACCATGTGGGCCTTGTATGGTCCGTGGCCCAGCGTGGGCTTCCACATTCTCCTGCTGCAAAGACGTCCCTCCCAGGGTGATTGCACAGCGGCCAGCCTGTGGAGACTTCTCCACGAGCACCACCTGGCATTGATTTTTCACCAAAACCTCTGAGATTTGGCCAGAGCCCCCTGAGTAGAGAAGCAGCCACTCTTTTTTGGCCACCGCACCTGCCAAGGGCATATCACATGCTAGTTCTGCACTCACTGGTATAATTTGGGGAGAGCTGTGCCAAAAGGAATCCCTGGTCTAGTTAAAATAATATGTTAGTTCGTGACTAGAATACAGGATTATTTTTGGGTGAGAAGAAACTAGAATTTGAAGTCAGAGGAAGCACATCCAAGGCCCAGCCCAACCCTTTCCAGCTTTCCAGACACATGACTAACCTCTGGCCTTAGTTTTGCACTTAAAGGGGAAGAGGAGAGGAGTGATGTCCCCGACTAGATAGCTGAGAGGATTCAGTCATACCTGTGGGTAAACCGGAAAGCATTTCGCAACTGCCGGGCGTGTTCTGAGTCCTGAGATCAGGGCCGGGTTAGCCCAACCTGCACATTCTCCCACTACTGGACCGCTGTGGAGGCTGGCCTCCCTGCCATCTATTGAAGCCTCGAGTCCACAGAGACGTCCAGCCAGGCTCCTATCCCATGTTGCCCCATCTCCCTTGTCATACATTGAATTTCAAAAGATGCTGGCTGGTTTTCTCTTATCTCTAAAAAAGAGCATTACGGTTCGAATCTCTCTTTCTGAAAGAACCAAATGCAGACATCAAAATGAAAAGGAAAAAAGCTCATGCCGTCCCCAAGGACCGAGAGCTCACAGATGCCTAGGCTTGATCTGACCCTTTCCTGACCTGCGCGTTGGGAACAACTTGGGCAGAGCTGCCCAGGGCTGAGACCTCCTGGCCCCAGGAAGGGGTGGTGGGCATCAGGAGGAGAGGCGAGGGCTTTGAGGAAAAGGCTAATGAAATGAATCACCGGTTCCTTGTCTCTGCTCTGAGCAGGACACTCACGTGGCTGAGCTGAGGGCTGGGCCTGACTCAGTAGCTCAGAAGAATGAATGGCCCCTTGGAATAGAGGTCAGCTTGACAATAGGAGGAGAGCTGGGAAGGATGAGGACAATGTGTCCATTATTCTCCACCTTCGGAGAGGACGCATGTCCATAAGTGTGGGGGAGTCCAATGCGTTGTGAATATATACACTCAATATATAATCCTTCCAGGTGTTTTTACCATAGCTTGTTCTCTACCAACTCAGCTATAGCAATGTTGTTATAAACCCCTAAATGGCAGAGATGATGCCCATCCGGATCCTTTCATGCTAGACTCAGCATGCTGTGTGTCAGCAGGCCCTGAGTGGTCCTCGATGAGAGTGGAAAGACTGGATGGGTCTCACAGTCTGGGGAACATAAAACCTCCTGAGAGGTTGTTCATTTGAAATACTGATTCCTGGACTCCACTTCTGGACATCCTGATGCGGCAGCTTTGGTTTGGGCTCAGGAATTTGTATTTGGGTTTTTTTTTTTTTAATTTAAATTCAATTAACATATAGTGTATTATTAGTCTCAGGGGTTATGAATCACTAAATTCATCAGTTGCATATCACACTCATTGTTCATTATATCAAGTACCCTCCTTAATGCCCATCACCCAATTACTCCATCCCTTCCCCACTCCCCTCCAGCAGCCCTCAGTTTGTTTCCTATGATTAAGAGTCTCTTATGGTTTTCTCTCTCTCTGATTTCATCTTGTTTTATTTTTCCCAGGTTTCTTTCTCTTAGTAACCAGAATCATGCTATATGTATTGTTCTTTGATGTGCTTGTTGGAGATGTTCTCAGCCTAGCACGCTCCTTAAATTAATGTCACTATTTGATTTTGTCAAATTGTATCAAATTGTCACTATTTGGGTTGCTTCATTCTGCTGTTATAATCATGCCTACTTTTGTGCACAAACTTGAACACAGGGGCTGGAATTTGAGGGGAAGAGTGCCAGTTTAAGTCCTTGTTGATCTGAGGTGAAGGTGTGTAGACCTGGCATTGAGCAGGTGGCCGGCCGTGCATGCCAACTCAGGCAGGAGAGTGACTGGACTATGGATTTAGGAACCACAGGCCAATGGCATCGTGTATGAGAGGGATGTGGCTGGTTTTGCTTCTGGTCATGAATTCCTGCATCATTTGTGTTCTGGGAGACTCTCTCTCTCCTTCTATCCTGAATGAAAGCCTTGCTAGATAGAGTATTCTTGGCTACAGATTTTTTTCCTTTTAGGACTTTGAATATATCATGCCACTCACTTTGGGCCTGTAAAGTTTCTGCTGAAAAATCCACTCATAATCTCATGGTGTTTCCCTTGTGTGTAACTGCTTTCCTTTCTCTTACTCCTTTTAAAATTCTCTTTATCACTACTTTTGGCCATCTTATTTACTTTGTGTCTTGGTGCAGACCTTTTTGGTTTGGTTTTGTTGGGGGCTCTCTGTGCCTCCTGGATCTGGATTTCTCTTTCCTTCCCCAGATTCAGAAGTCTTTAGCTATTATTTCTTCAAATAAATCTTCTGCCCCCTTTTCTCTCTCATCTCCTTCTGGGATCCTATCATGTGACTGTTATGCTTGACCGTGTCACTGAATTCCCTGGGTCTATTTTCATTTCACATTTTTTTTTTGTTTATTTGTTTGGTTTTTGTTCTCCCTCTTATCTGCTCAGCTTGATTACTTTCCATTACTCTGTCCTCAGGTTGCTGATATGTTCTTGTACTTCCTGTTATTTGTTATTTATTCCAGGTGATCTAGTTTTAATTTCATTTAGTGAGTTCATTATCTGTAATTGGTTCTTTTTCAGGTCTCCTATCTCTTTATGGAGGGTCTCATGGAGGCCCTGCACTCCTTTCTCAATTCCAGTGAATATCTTTAAGAGCCTTACTTTAAATTAACTGTCAGACGTATTACTCATCTCCATTTTGTTTATGTCTCTTGCTATGATTTTGTTCCACTTTTTCATTTGGGACATATTCCTCTGTCTCCTCATTTTGTCTATTGCTGTGTCTGTTTCTGTGTGTTGGGACAGTCAGCTATGTATCCCACACTTGAAAGTAGTAGCTCTATGAAGAAGAGGTCGTATGGTGCCCCAAGGTGCAATGTCACCTTTTCACCATAAAATGGTGCTTCAGGGATGTCTCCTCTGTGTGTTGCTACAGGGGTGTCCTGCCGTTGTGGCAGAGCTATGTTTGCCTTCAGTCCATCCTGCAATGGCTCTCTGCCTATTGCAGGTGGGGTCTGGCACCTGTAGTGTTGGTGGCCCAGTCTGGGGCTGCCTTGGGCTTGAACTGAGTTAGACCAGGTGTTTTCCAGAGTTGAAGTAGCACCAAACTGCAGGGCACTTTCTCTGTGTTGTCCCCTGAGACGCTTTTATTGGTGGGTGAGGCCTGCAGTCAGACTGGCGTGAGGTTATGTTCCCCTCTCCCTGGAGCAGGACTCGCTTTGGTGGGGTATTGGTCCTGTCTGAGCTGCGTGCACTGCTTTGATGGGATCTTGCCAAGAGCATATCGTTGGGGGTGGATCCACTTTGCCGTGGCCTCTTGTCTCTGTCTGGCTGTGGAGAGTCTGTGCTGCCAGTCTTCTGGTCACTTGCTAGATTACTTATTCCAATATGGGTTCTCTAGGTGACCGCGCAAGGAGAGGCCAGGGTCCTCCTACTCCACCATCTTCCCTGCAGCCTTAGGAATCTGTATTTTTAACAAGCTCTCCAGGTGTTTCCAATCTAAATGGTCTCCAGGCTACTCTTCAAGAGACACTGATCCAAATCAGCCCTTCTCAGACTTGCACGTGCACATGAGCCACCTGAGCATCTTGTTTAAATGCAGGTCTGACTCAGATCCGGGGCCCAAGATTTTGCATTTTTTGCATGCTCCCAAATGTTGCTGGTACCACCTGTTCCCACCCACACTTTGAGTAGCAAGGCTTTTCCTTCTGCAATTACAGTGTGCCAGCTCTGGTGGGGCTTTACTCTAGATGGATAGTTCAAACATAAAGTGTCTATATTACCTAATATCTTAGATTACAGTCATGTACCTTTCTTTTTTAATTAAAATAACTATTTATTTTTAATTGCCATTCAGATAGGTAATTTTTATACTGCAAGCACTTTAAAGAATAACTATCTAGGTACCTTTGGTACTTTCTTGCTAATACTTAACACACAACATTTTCTATCACTAAACTTTAAATGCACATTTGCTCCAACAGCCAGATTCTGATTAGTGTTAATGCATGGCTAAGGGAATTCAAGCCAGCTTGGCAACAAAGACCCCTCTGAATGAATGTCTTTCATTGTTGGCAGCTTTATATTTTTTTTTTTAAAGCAAGAGTCTCTTCTAGGACTGTTTTCTTCAAATCAAAATGAAGAGTTTAATTCATCAGTTAACACTCCATAGCAACTAGAAGGCTTTTGCTGCCTCCTCCAACTATTATTTCTCAAGACACAGCAAGGCGAGCCTCCATTAACTGCAGCCTGAGAAACAACTAGAAGGATCTTGATTTTCCTGTTGGGATGATAGCAGGGTGAATAGGAAGTGAAGTCCAGCAAGCAGAGCTATACAGGGTCTGGAGAACGTGTGTGGCAATCCAGACAGGCAAAGGGGTAAAGGGCCAACAGAGCATGGCCCATGTATCCTGACAGGCATGGGGCGGGGGTAGGAGTGAGGAGACTCCCACAGCGACTTAAATTAGAAATTCCAAGCAGCTAGTCAAGGGGGATGCACCCAGCTAGAGTCTGGGCCAGGACTGCGGTTGGACAGAGCCCTAGGCTGGACTCTTCTAAGCTGACCATGACCATCTCCACCCCCGCAGGAGCTGGGGCCAAGAGGAGCCTGCCTGGTCCTTGTCTTCACACAAAGCCCTGCCCTTGGCCAGCCAAACCTCTCTGTTCTCTTTCCCTCATTAGGGCCTGTGACCTGTGCTTAGTCACCTGTGTCTCTCCTACCTTGTCCAACGCGAGCAGCAGGCCAGGTTGACTTAAAGCAGCTTCCTGCATACCCCATGTCCAATGATGTGCCCAGCCCCAGCTTCCTCCCTGCTAGAGAAAACCACATCCACAGTGACCAGGCCCCAACGAATTCCTCTCGCCTCCCCTTCACCAGGCATTCCTGCAGCTCGATGGGCCTATCATTCAGCTCCTGTCGAATAGGGTAGAAGAGCTAGAGCTCCCCGGGGGCTCAGGCAGCGACCTGTGCTGCAGACAGCAGCCACATACTGTGTGTGTGCACGCACGTAAGCACATGTGCACATGCACACCTGCGCAAAACCTATTGCTGGGTCACAGTTTACAGAGGTCATCTCATCTGACCTTGAGGTAGAGCCAGTGTCATGAGCCTGATTTCTAGATGAGGAAACTGAATCCTAGAGAATGTAAGCAGCTTCCTTTATCAGACATTGTGTTAGGAGCTAGGAGAATAAAATATAGTCCAGAACTCGGCAGACTTAAGTCTTCTGCGCTCAAGGCTACACAGGTAATAATCATAATAATTCATTCTTTCAAAAATATTTATTGAATTCCCATGGTACGTCAGGCATCGAGTGGATATGTGAGAAGACAGACATGCTAATGAGTGTTTTTGGAGCATGTGCTCTTGGCCCAGCACTGTGTTAACCACTTTACAGATATTGTCTTAATCTTCTGTGCAACCCTGCGGCAGGCATGGACAGGCTGAGTGACTTGTCCAAGGACACCCTGACCTCTGGGTCACCCTCCTCCCCACAGAGCTACACTGCCTCAGACGTTCTCACCCCAAGTCTGGTGCCCCTTCTGCGGCCCCCGTGTTGCAGCCACAGAGCCCGCCACTCACTCCCTGCAGATGTTCCCACCATCTTTACCCAGCCGCTCCCAAGGGCTGAGGGGCAGGTAGCCCCCGTGCCAGGTCTGAGACTCCGAATGCCTGCCCCCCCATCCTGAGCTCGGCTCCCTGAGACAGTGCTGCCTGCACTCCACCTCTGCCTGTGCCTTGCCCCCGGCAGGCTCCCTGACCCCTGTTCTGGCCTCCCTGCTGGGATGGCTCCACTCCAGGGGCAGAGTGTGTCTTCCCTGCCCCCTCAGCTAACCCTGTTCCTCCCCCGCCCTGAGTTGTCCTGACTCCACCCCTGAGGTGGCTCACCCTGCATGCACCTTTTACCACAGAAAATGGCCATGGATTAGCTACTCAGTTGTCACTTTGATTTCTTCCTCCTTCCTCAAGCTATGACTTCCACACCCTCCTCTCAGCTGAGAACGTCACTTCTTCTTCACCTAGGAGCAGACCAAGGTCTCTGGGCACCAACTGTCCAGTCGTTCTCTTCCACCTCATCCTGTCTTCTTCCCCATCCTGCCTTCCTCTCCTCTTTTCTTAATTCCAGGTGATCTGAGCTTAGATTGCTCATACTTCGGACTCTGTCCCCTCCATCCCCTACACATCTTGCCCAAGTCCTTCCAAATCCATTGCCCTTCTGGGTCTTTTCCTCCTACCCACAGACATGCCCAGGCCCCACAGTGTGGTGAAACTGTCACTTCACTCTGTGTCCCCTGGCCAGGATCCTAGGCCTTCCTGAGCCCTTCTGGCCCTACAGAACTGCCCATCCACTCTCTCCTGCCCTCAACCTAGCTCCTTTCTCCTGTCTAAGGAAACAGCTTCCTTGAAGGTCATCAGTGCCTTTCAAGTTACCAAATCTATTTTATTGCTCCAGTCCTTGGTCTTTTTAACTTAAAAAATATATATATTTATTTATTTGAGAGAGAGCACGAGAGGGGAGAGCTCAGAGGGAGAAGCAGACTCCCCGCTGAGCAGGGAGCTGATGTGGGACTCGATCCCAAGACTCCAGGATCATGACCTGAGCTGAAGGCAGTTGCTTAACCAACTGAGCCACCCAAGTGCCCCAAGTCTTTTGGGTTTCCTGAGAGCATTTAGCATTCTTGGATATGCCTTTCTAACACTTTCTTTCTTGATTTCTGTGCCTTGTTGGCTCTGCTCTTAGGAATCATTTGCTTGTAAGGAACAAATGTCTACTCAAAGTGGTTCAGGGGGTTTTGGAATAACTCAGGAGACTTCCCATTCTGCACTATCATTTCAAGTCCCTCCCCTGGCCTGTCCTTCATGCACACAGCCACCAGACAATGCTCTTCAAAACAGTGCTAGTATAATGGTACATTCAGCCAGAATCCTCCAGCACCTCTCCATTTCCCACCAGATAAAATCCAAAGTTTATGTGCCACATCTTCTGTGATCTTAGCTGCCGTGTACTTTCCAGTTTGCCTTCTACTCTTTTCCCCGATTGTCCAACACACATCTGTTTGTCATCTAGTTAGTCTACCCTATATTCCTTAAGCATATGTTTCTGCTTCCTAGCTCCCACTATTACTTTCGTAAATGCCTAATTCAGACATCTTCTATGAAAATCCTGTACTTCCTTCAGGTTCTGGGTCAAATGTACCTTCTCTATAAAGGCTTTACCCCAGGAGAAGTGACCTCCCCCTCCTCCTGAAAGCTTGGGATTGGGGCCGCTCCTTAACTGCCATATTAGGCTGGAGGCTCTCCGAGCTGTGAATTACATCGTGGGCCATGCAGAGTGCCCACCCTGGAAACAGCATCCCAGAAGGGTGTAATGCAGTCATTGGAAAATGACTGGCTTATCTTTTTCACTCTTAAAGAAGAGTGAGGCATCCGTGGGCTACTGGCCTTGGCTATTCTACCCCTAAATTGGCCCTCCTCTGTAACCAAAAGAGACAGAGACAGAGACTAACATCTTTTTATCTAAAAGCTTCTAGGTAGTTATAGCATGAGGGAAGAAAGTTGGACTAGGCATTTAAAGTATTTGGGGACCAAGCAGTTAAATGATTTGCCTGAACCCACGGAAAGTTGATCACAGAGTTGGGCCAGAGCTCACCTCGTGTCCCCCCACTCCCCACACTGGGCTCCTCACTGCCAACTCTCTCTGCCCTCTCGCCTCCTTGCAGCCAGCAATGGAGGGGTGGGCAGGAGGCCAAGAACCAGACCCATATTCTAGAACATAGTGAGCCAGACAGTCACTCCACTTTCTGTGTTTACCTCTTTCTGGGGCTTCTGTAGAGGAGTAGGGAGACCTTCAGATAGATCTAGAGGTCACAGGAACTCAACAGTGCCAGGGAATCATTGCCTTCCATCAGTAGGCCCTGGCGAGTCTGTCTCTGGAATGTACAGACCCAGATGAGTGACTGTCTGTCTGGAGACACATCCCTCATCCTTCCTGGCACTTCGCTCTCTGAAAATATGTAGCTCCTGAAACGCTGCTCTCACTAGCTCTGGTGCTATCTAAAGGCTGTCGACCACAGGCTCCTCTCTCCTGAAGATGGGCACCTGACTCCACCTGAGCTAATCGGGGCCCTGCCCCGGGGCCTCTCACATCGGAACTGAGGGAAGAAAGCTTCTGCCATCTGTGCATAAGCTGAGGGGCCAGACTGAGAGGTCAAGCCTTGTGGAGGAGGACAGTGAGACAGAAGGAGGCCAACAGAGGAAAGAGGAAGAGGAGAGGAGAGATGAAGTCTAGACAGACTTCCGGTCAGAACCTTGCTTCCGGCTACCCTGGGGCCTGGCTGCACCCTTTCGGTTCTGGCAGTTTGACATCTGAGCCAATAAATGCTTCAGTTAGTTCAGGTGGAGTGTTTGCCAGTTTCTTGTAACCAAAGAATCCTGATTAACACAGCCTCCATCTGTCACCTGGATCCCTCCTTTAATCGTTTATGGGATCCATGCCTCGCTGTCTTCCTCTTTTCTTGAGATAAACATTCAGGGTGGAATAGAGTCATGGCCTTCACGATCATCATCAATATCATCATCAACAACATCAACGACAGCAACAAAAATGGCTGAGCACCTGCCTTTTCCTGGCACTGTCCTAGGTATAGTGGGGGAGAGAGCTGCACATGGTAGCTCTGCCTTCTGGAGGCTTCCATGCTCATCAAAATATAAGAAATTTCAAGGGCATATAAAGCACATGCTGAGCGCAGATCTTTTTTAGAACAAAGCATAAATCAATCAGTTTGCGTGGAGTCTTTGCAGAACACAGACACTCATCACGACAGATTATCCTGAACTTTTGGTGCCAAACATCCCTTTCTTGAAAAACCATCCCTACCTTAGGACAAAAGGTTTTTGTCCTCTATCTTAGAGTTTTCTTCTTCTTCTTTGCACTTATTTATGGGGTCTTCTCTGCCCTGGTTAGCTCCAAAATCAGGATCAAATTTATTTGTTTTCTGGGATGCCCTTTCCAGATATACCCAACTTACTCCCTATAAAATCCTTAACCCCAGAGTTCTCATCATGCCTAGAACCCTCCCACTACCAAAGCCTCTATTCCTTTAAACTAATATCTGGCCTCTGAATATATCCTCTTCCAGGATACAATCTGTACATCCCCTGTTTAAATACTTTCCCATATGTTTTCTGGTCCTATTTAACCTCAGTGGCTTTCAAACAATTAAATATATAAAAAGGAAAAAGAGCATTACACACATTTCCAAAGAAATGATCTATATTTAAGGTCATGCATTCAAAATGGGAAACAGTTAGATTTGGCTAGAAATTAAAGAAGAATGAGAAGGAGAGGTAGAAAAACAGGGGTGTCTAGAATCCTTTTATTTCTTAGTACCTTTCCACCCTCAGCCTCTGCATAGATCATTAGCTATTCTGAGACCCAAGTATCAGCCCAAGGAAAGCCTGCGGAGACCTACCTACTGTAGACTGAAATGGCTGAACTAGAGAATCCCACTGATTTATAATACTCTTTCCTACTTGCCAGGGATAAGTTACTCTTCCCCCCTTAGATCTGAAATGATAGGTCATCGTTATCTGTTTCCTCTTCCAAAAATTTAGTAGTTGAAAACCAATTTCTTATTTCTCACCATTCTGTGGGTCAGGAATTTGGGGAGGCCTCAGCTGGGTCATTCTTCTGCTCCACAGGACATCAGCTGGTGTCACTCACTTGGCTGCATTTAGCCACAGGCTGGGCCGGGCTGGACAGCCCATGAGGTCCTCATGCATGTATCTGGTGCCCAGGTGATCTTCCACATGGTCTCTCCATGGGGCTAGACTGGGCTTTCTCAGACCATGGTTGTCTCAAGGTTGTCAAATTTCTTACATGGTGACTGGCTTTTCCCAGAGACAAAAGGGGAGCTGGGAGGCCTCTTAAAGGCTAGGCCCTGAACTGGCTCAACATCACTTGCATTCTGTCATATTCTACAGTTGAGGGAAGTCACAAAGCCAGCCCAGACTCAAGGGGAGGCAAAAGAGATTCCACCTCTTGATGGGTGCAAGTAACATGTGCATACAGAGAAGAAAGAAAATCATGGCAGCCATCTTTGGAGATCATCTACCACACCCCGTTTAATCCCTTCACTCACCTAAAGGGCACCTGTGTTTGCTCGTTTCTTAGCCTTAGATAAACCCCCATATAAGGGACCCTGTTCTGATCCTAGGCAACTCTTCTCAGTCTCTTTCTTTCCCTCCTGCACATTATTTTGCCTCACAGTCTCCATCCTAAGACCTACCATCTTCCTTATATTCTACTATGCTCGCCCTCAAGTACTTGTTTCAGAAAACTCTATATTCCCAAGTACGGACTCCAGATTAATTTTTACTACAGCTTATTCTAATTTTGTGTTCTAATAATGATCACTTAGGACATATAACATACCCATCATATAGAGGATTTGTTTATCTACTTTAGACAGAGAGCACCTGAGAGGGCGGGTGAGGGGCACCTATCCAGTAGATACCCAAGCAGACTCCATGCTGAACGCAGAGCCCGTTGCGGGGCTCAATCTCACAACCCAGAGGTCACAACCCCGAGATCACAACCTGAGCCAAAAACAAGACTCAGACGCTTAACCAACTGCCACCCAACTGCCCTGAGGCTGACAATCCTTTCAATCCTTAGAAATCTTTTTCTGCAAAGAGTCAAATGGTAAATATTATCAACTTTGGAGCCATACAGCCTGTTGTGTAGGAAAGGCAGCCATAGATAATACATAAATGAATAAACACATCTGTGTCTCAATAAAACTTTATTTACAAAAATAGGTAGCAGGCCATATTTGGCCCAAAGTCCCTAGTTTTGCCGATCCCTGCTTTAGACTAAATAACAAGTATGTCTTTCAGTTTATTTTGTCTAATGATTAGCTATTTGACTTTCAGAAGTCACTTTCCTCTGAAAGTCACTTTTTTCACCTATAAAATAAGGACATTGTGAAAAATAAGGATATTGAATAAGAATAAAGTAGTCCCTTATGCCCATAGTTGTGGAAATGCCACACATCTTTAAAACTCTTTAGAGGTAATGCCCAAGATGGCCACAAGATGGGTGGTTTCTCTCTGATGATATCTCAGAGTCCTACTGATGCTTCCATGACTTTGTGTCCTTCCAAGAGTCCCTCTATTGCTCTTGGTATGTGTGCATGTCCCCTTTCCACATGTATCTGTTTCCCTCTGGCCATTGTCTTTACTTATGTTTATGTGTATGGTTTTCTCTCTGTGCTCAGGGGTTCACTGACCCTCAGTTTTCACTGGTGTGCATTCCTGTGTGTCTCTATCTTGTTTCTTTGTGTCTGCATCTGTCTCTTCTTTCTACCCTGCTGAATAGCCATCTATTTTTCATTCTTTTCCTTTTTTGGGTGAAAAAAAAAAGTGTCCTAGTCTTAATTTTTAAAATAGATATAGCATATTGTATATATTCAAATTTTTTTAATTTCCATTTACATATAATGAGCTATCATATGTGAGTTACTTAGCACAATATCTAATATTCATAAGTACTCAATAATTATTATGTCCTTTGATCTGGCTTCCCTTTGTGTAACTGCCTAAGCGACCTTTTTTTCACATGGGTCAATGATTCTCAGCAGGAAAAAAGGTAGAGCTTCTGTATCTATCTGTAACACTTTGTTGTTCTCTCTGATCCGGGGCACCAGCCTGCAGCCTCCTCTTTGTCACGACTATGTCTGTACCTGTCTTTTGAGAACTAACGAAGGTAGAGGATCAAAGTAGATTTTTTGCTCAGCTACCCTGTGATGATCCTGTACCTTTCGCAGGCTCCTTCTCTTTGGTTCACCCTGTAAGTATTCAGTGAGTGCTCACTATGCACTCGGTCACAGGCAGACAGACACGAACAATGCAGACATAGTCTGTACCCTCATGGAGTTTATGATCTACTGGGAGAAGTGAGCAGTGAGTGAATAGGTACCTGAACAAGAGAGGGACAGTGGAGGTAGTGCTTGGATACTGATCTCTCTGAGATACCTTTCAAGGCAGGACCTAGAGTATAAGTAGGAGCCAGCTCGGGGCAAAGCAGGAGGGAGGCGGAGGGAGAGTGTCCTCATCAGATGGAGCAGCCCTGCAAGAGGGCACGGGGTTGGGCCGCGCCTGCAGGAATGCTGGGAACTAGCAGGGGACCAGTGTGGTTGGAGAGGGTCAGTGAGCCGGCTGCAAACTGAGCCAGGCTCCCAGGCCAGGCGCAGTAAGGGCTCATTCCGACGTGAGGGGAAGCTACCTGTGGGTTTTAGGCAGGGGAAGGGCTGGTTTATGTGTTTAAAAGATGACTCTGGCTACTTAGATTTCAGGAGCCAGTGAGGAAGCCGGCAAAAGACTCTCCAAAGATGGCGACAGTAGGGAAGGAAAGAAGGGAAAGCCTTTGAAATATTTTAGGAGGTAGAAATGACAGGATTGGCAGACGAATGAGATGTGAAGGCAAGGGGGAGCGAGAACCAAGGCAGGTGCCGGGTTTCGGGCTTTGGTATGCGGGTGCCCATTGTAGGGAGGAGGGGGGCTGAGTAATCCTCGTTCATTTTGGACACATTCCATCAGAGATGAGTGTAGAGTGTGCAAGGGGAGACGTCAGGAAGGCAGGCAGATAGAGGAGTCTGTACTCGGACTGGGGACTTGGGTTGGGGTTAGAAATTTGGGAGTTGTCGGTCACGGGAATGGATATTATCCCCCAGTGCAAGGGGACAGAGAGAGGAGAAGCGGGCCCAGGAACAGTCCTGGGGACTCCACCATGAAGAGGGCAGAGCAAGGAGGAAGAGCTTACTGAAAGGAAAAGGAGAGAGAATCAGAGCGAAGGGCCCCAGAGGGCAGGATGCATCCTCAAAGCCAAGAGGACAGAGTGTTTTAAGGGGGACCAGTGTGGTGGAAGGGCAGAGAGCGGGCCAGTGGGCCAGAAGCAGCTGGAGACCTGGGGGGAGGAGGGCAGCAAGCCTGTCCCTGGGTGTGACCACCTGAAAGCCCCTATGACAGTAATGAGGGTGGCTTTGCTAGAGTTGGGGGGAATGTGGATCGGGGTGGGATGAGTAGACGATGAGAGACCGGAGACAGCCTGGGAAGACAGGTCTTCTAGAAGTCTGATCATGAAGGGGTTTAAATAAAGAAACATACCTGTAGAGGATGAGACATCAAGGGTGGGATCTTTGGGATAAGAAATACTAGAGTGTGTTTGGAAACTCTCAAAATGATCACTGGAGAGTGAGAGATTGGGCCGCAGCTGTTGTGTTCCTTTTCACGATGATGGGAACTTATCACCGTGTAACTCTTCACAGTTTACCAAGTGTCATCACACCCACTGTCTCAGCCTCACGGCCAGGCTCTGAGGTATGTGGCAGCCCTGAGTTAGAGGCGGGGCACTCAGTGACAAGCTCAAGGTCACAGCCAGGAAGGGGCGGGGCCGGACCCCTGTGCCCACACTCTGCTCCTGGGCCCCTCCCTGTCCACAGCCATCCTGTCCCAGGGGACTGGCGCCAGACTGGGACGGTGCTCACACAGCACGGGGTGTACCCTCCCAGTGCCTCAGGGAGGCACAATTGCCAATTGTTTCCAACTACCACCCAGCCAGTCCCTTCTGCCTGCGGGCCCAGCTTTTGATATTAGGAAGTCTCGGCTACTTTTCAAGAGCATGGGACACTGTCCCACTCCCTAAGCCCATCCAACTGAGCCTCAGCGCCTCTTGAAATTCTGGAAGAAACCAGCCATCTCTGGCAGGTATCAGAGAGGGGAAACATGACCTTTCACGTCCCTCACATCCAGCCCCCTGGGCCTGTCCAGCCCCCCAGGCTTGTCAGCATGGGGACTGCCACACAGAGGGAGTGTGGGTGGGTTAGTGACTGTGGCTAACCTCAGTCTCCGCATCTGCAGAACCCTGGGCTGTCATGAGGATGCAGTGGGACAGTGGGGACACAGTGCTTGGAAGGAGGTTGGCCTGTGTACCGCTCTGTTCACAGTGCCCTTGATTACTCCTATTTATCCATCCACTCGCTCCCTCATTCGTACCTCGGACAGAAACCCGTTGAGCACCTTCTCTACCCCGAGCATTGCTCTAGGCACAGTGATGGCAGAGACGTACCCTCATGCTTCCTGGGCTCCAGAAGCCTATGTCTGAATGAAGGGAAGTGGTGTTGGAACACAGATGGCCCTGCTCGCACAGGAATAAGCGAGGTGCCGAACAGTGGGTATCCAGAGGAGAGAACCCATCCAGCCGAAGGGTAGTCAGTGGGGCCAGGCTCCATGGGAGGGCGGGACAGCGGGGAGACCGTTCCCCACAGAAGGAGGTGGCCATAGCTGACAAGCTGCTGGAAAAGGCAGAGCCTCTTCGGGGCTAAGAGGGGAAGTGGTGAGGAGCCCGACAGGAGCCACAGGAGCGTCTGCTCCCTGGAGAAGAGGGGAGGGGCTGAGCCTGGTTGTCCTGGGGGAGGATTGTAAGAGGCTCAGATGTCAGGCCAGCAGACCCAAAAGAGGGCAGCCTGGGGAGATGGGGGTAGTGACAAGTCTGGCCTTGTATCAAGGCTTGTTTGAAGCCTATGCAGGAGCTGTAGGCTTGACTTTGCGTCCCTCCGGGTGGCGGTGAAAGACAAGGGGCCCGAGTGCCGAGATTCATACCAGGCCGCCAGGTAATTTTAGGCAGGACTCTGGCGCGTGCTCACTCTGTAGCCGATGGAGGAATCTGAGCCAGCCTCGCAGGCCCACCCCACAAACCCCTAGGGAGTGCCCTGGAACCAGCACCTCCAAGTTCTTCAAAGAAGAGATGACCCAGGGCCAACGGTCCCCCCAGCACCACGACCGTGGGGACGAGAACCTTGTGTGGACATCTGCCGCCGCACATTCCAGGCAAAAGCCCAGCTTCCGCTCCGTGCAGAGCCACGCCCCTACCTCCCCGTGGCCATGTTTGTCGACACAGTCCGGGACCCTCTGAGTTAGTCCAACTCTCATTTGGCAGAAGAGAAACCCAGAACCTAAAGAC
>CM053617.1:45050107-45095406 GCA_028646535.1 Procyon lotor | reverse complement strand
TCCTCTCGTCTGGCTGAGGCAAGAACTCCATGGCATGAGAAATTGCTCCCGCTGAACACGGAGGTGCGCATCGAGCTCCACAGAGCCCCCGCTGCTGGCAGCTGCTTTTGCACATTGGCCCACGTGGGGCTAGACGTTAACCCCAGCATTGCAGGGGGGCTAGACTAGCGGGAGGTACCATCTGAAGGGGCCCTGGTGCAACCGAGGAGGGCAAGGGTTGCTTGCTGTTGGTGGAGGCTGGAGACCCAGAAGCCTGCAGGGCCACCGTCAGAGGCCCCCCAAGCATTAGGAAGTGATGACAAGGCTGCCACTGCCTCCGGAACAGCCACGAGCATGACGGTCCAGGCCCACAGTCCCTGCTCCGCAGTCCTCAAATCCAAAACCCTCTGAAAGCCTCAGGTGCTTTTTTTTTTTTTTTAAGTTTGTGGGAAAATGAATTGCTGGCAAAACTTGTCCTGAGCTGACGCGAGCTATTTATAGGCTTTATTTATCCCACTTAGTGTGAATATTCATCTATTTTACTGCAGAAATATTAATGTGTTTAATTACAGGGTGCTGCCCCATCCCTCCCGGGGGTGTTATGTAATAAACGGTGTGTGCACTGTGTTACCTTTCTACAATGTGAAAGAAGAAAATCTAAATTTCTAAATGCGTCCGGCCCTCAGGGATGGTGCTGCGGTCCGTGGACTAGGGTGGCGTGCGCCCACCCGGGCAACTCTGACCCTGGGCCAGGGCTTCGGGAAATTTTATCCTGTTATCCCCACAGCTACCTGTGAGGGAGGAGGCGCGGCTCGTACCCTGACGCCCAGATGAGGAAACTGAGGCTGGAGAGGATAAAGAGCCAGCAAGGTCCCCAGCTAAGGGGAGTCAGCACGCGTGTTGACGTCCAGCGCATGTTCCGTCTAGACCCTGTTCCTCACTTGCCCCAGTGGGCTTCCCTCACCGGCCACAGCAGCTCCAGGCGCACCCCAGCGGCTCGCCCCAGCCCAAGCCTTGACGCACAAACACCGGCAGGCCTCCCGGCTCTGCTTCCGGCGCTGCTCACGAAGGGCCTTCCCTCCCCCAGAACGGGCCTCTGCGCCTCTGGGAGGGTCAGGCTGGGCAGGAGGGCTCTGCTCCAGGGCCGGCTCCCTGGTGTCTTGGGAGCATCTCGGAGGCCAACTCCAGACCCCATGGACCACACAGCAGCCCCCACGCGTCCCTGTGGTCTTAGGAGTTTTCCACGGGAGACCACTGAGAGAGCAAAGTCATTTGTCCTCTCTTGGGTAGAGCCCCCTGAGGGATCCTTCATAAATGCCCTCTCTCCTAACACGCTCCTGCTTCCACAGTTCTTCTTAGCCACTCATTTCACACACAGACTCTCACCAGATGCCTGCCGTGTGGAACGGAGGTCCTAAAGACCTTCAAGAGGACACATCAGTAACTTGGGAATGACCACTTCTGGCTAATACCCACCACCTCCAGGGGGCACTGGGCTATGCCTTTCGTGTACATCAACTCATGTATTTCTCACAGTAAACTGAATGGAGCTATTACTCTCCTCCCATCTGCAAATGGGAAAACTGAAGCTCAGAGATACTAAGCAACTTGCCTAAAGCCAACAACTAGCCCCTAGAAGTGGAATCTGGGTAGAACAGAGACTGGGACTCGTTTACTCTAAACCCCAAGGTCTTAACCACTGTGCCATCCAGCTCCCTTCAGCCTTAGCCGTGACCTCTGCCCTGAGCCAGCCAGAGAGTCAAGGGCAGGGGTCTGTCCCCAGGGCCACTCGTCCCCCAGCTCACCTTCCCAGCTTCCTACAGCTGCTCCTCTGCTCTCTCCTGTGTTTCCTATGCCCTCCTGTGTTTCCTCTGCTCTCTCCTATGTTTCCTACGTGTTCGTGTGGAACACGATCCCTCCTAAATACGAATGCTCTGGGGCTCACATGAACAAAAAATCAACTAGGGGTGATGGTGGAGTGGAGAACTCTCAGTGGTCTTACAAGGATTTGAGCCTTTGGTCACCAGAAGCTCTTTGTACTTCTCCAAAATAAACCTTGGCCGTGAACATGCTCCAGGAGGCCACAGAGCCCCCACAGTTACATGTGGTATGTTGCGTGGTGCCCATGCGTGCAACTCCCTGAGCTGGTAGTCCTCAGCCTCCATCCAATTCTGAAAGGGGTGGAGACCCCTGCCCCCAAGGGCCTCCCAGGGCTGCTCATCCCCTTCACCCCACCTGGGTGCTGACCCTACTGCCATCGGGTTCCCCTGAGGGTGGGGGACACGTCTGTCAGAGGTCCACTTCCAGCCCCTTCCTAGATCTGGACTTAGAGCCCCAGCCACCAACCAGGATCGCTTCTTCTCAGACCCAAATGAGGCCCTGCGATCCAGCTGAGAGTGCAGGAGGAGGTCCTGGAGAAAGAGACGTCCTGGGCGTGGTCTGGGTGCTGCAGTATTAGCAAGTTCAGATCTCCTGTACAAGGCAAGAGCATGGTTCCAGATGTGAGACCCAGCTGTGGAAGGTCATCTCAGACACACAGTAGCGGTAACATTTCTTCTGTGGTTCCTGAGGCCTAGCTTGGCCATTTTCATAAGCCAGTCTCTTCTCTCAACTGAAAACACCTGAGCGCTCCCCAACAGAGCCTCACCTGCTTGTGGTGGGGAGCGCTCACCTTGCCGCAGATGACCGTCCACCTGTGGCGCCGACCACCTGTGGCCGGTGCCCTGAAACCTACCTGCACACCGGCCCACCATCCACCAGCCTCCCTTCCTCTTCTCTGCAGGGGTGGCCACGTACACGGACAAGTTGTTCAAGTTCCGCAACAACCGCTGGGAAGACATCCTCAGTGATGAGGTCAATGTGGCCCGTGGTGTGGCCAGCCTCTTTGCCGGGCGCTCCGTGGCCTGCGTGGACAGGACGGTGAGTTCAGGGGTGCACGGGAGTGGTCTGGGGAGAAGAGGGGGGCACACAGCAATGTGAGAGCCCGGAGGGGTGTCCACAGGTAGACATGTCCCGACAGAGCGAGGCCGTCCAGGGCAGAGCCCAAAGCTGCACCGTCACGGCAGCCCCCACAGTGCCTTGCCGGTAGCAGGTGCTAAATACTAACAAGCCTAGTGAGGTGAGTTACCATCTGCTTTCACATCCTTTCTCCCTGGAGGCTCTCCCAGCAACCAGAGAGGAAACTGGTCAGGGGCTGTCATCGCCACGTCCATTGGGCACAGGAGGGCACCAAGGCCCAGCTTGGGCAGTGACTGGCCCGAGGACCCCACTAGATTGGCGGTGTGACTAGGACATGGGTCAGACTCTTCTAGCTCTAAACCTTGTGCTCATGCAGCTAATATTTATTAAGTGCTTACTATGTGCCAGGCATTGAGCCATAGGGCTCTTGCTAAAAATATTTGTGGAACGATGATGACAGAGAGGTTCATGAGTGGGTGAGTGGAGGGTAGCCCAAATATCCAAGTACTCTGGCTAATCAGCAGCTCTGTCACTGCTAGGTCCCCCCACCGCAGGTGCCAATCCAAAGCAGGTAGGGAGGAAAGGCCAAAGGGGAGGGGCAGGAGCAGCCAGCCACTGTCCCGTGGGGTGGTCCCAGCCGGGCTTGCATCCCAGCTGCCCCAGCCGCCCCAGCCAGAGCCAGAGGCTTGCCGTGGAGGTGATTTATCCCTCCTGTCACCTGCTCCCCTGCCGCCCCCTCCTTGGCTTTAGAGACCATCATCTGTAAATCAGGGACCCAGCTGCTACCTAGCTTCCATTCTGGGGCAGGGGTAAGGGGCCTGGCTCTTTCAGGATGGAGATGGCAGTGAGGGGGTTAGGGATGCAGCGTGAATCTTCACAGCAGGGGCCTCCAGGCCCTGGGAGAAGGCAGGTGCCAGGTATAAATATTTATTTCTTAACAAGCCGGTGCTGGGAAGAGAAGCCAAGCTGGGCTGTGAAGCCACATTTAGCCCTGACCTGAATCTTTGCCACCTGGACTCCTGCCTGGTGGGAGGGAAGGAGGAGGCCGTGGCTCTGTGAGCAGCCCCAAAAGCTTGAGAAAGGTCTGGAGGGTGCCAGGCCTGGCCACCACCACGGGCCTCTTCCCAGGCTCCTGCTTCCTGCCTCGCTCCTGCGGGACCAAGGCTTCCCACACTTGGCCAAGGTGGGAATCATCTCTGAGCTGGGGGCAGGGCCTGAAGGTTAATCACAGAGAGATGCACTCTTTGTCCTAACAAGGTCATGTTAAACGCCCATGCGTTTAACCACAAGACAAAGGCACCATGTGAAATGCAAAAAAAAAAAAAAAAAACTTGGGCACGCAGCTCTGTAGGCAGGCACTCAGAGAACTAGAAAAAAATCCCTACAGTCAGTCTGCCACCAGGAGAGGGTCTCCTTTCTGGGTCCAGCCACCACTGGCCCCTGGCAATCCCTGGGGCCTGAGAACTGGAGGGGAGGAGTAGGGCCAGGTGACAGCCACTCTGGAATGCCGTGGGGTGTAGGAAACACAGAAGCAATCTTAACAATAATGACAGGAAGCCGTAATGAGCAAGCAGCAGGGCAAGCCCTGGGCTCGGGGCTTTATTCGCATTGTTTACTGAATCTTCACAATAGGTTTACGAGGTACCTACAGTCATTATCCCCATTTTACAGATCTGGAAACTAAGGCTTTCAGCAATTAAGCAACTTGACCTTGGTCTCGTAGCTAAATGGCAGGCAAAGCCAGGAATGGAGCCCTGCCTGCCTGAGAACGTATCAGACACCTTTCTGTCCCAGGGCTACCCTGCCCCTGGGTGAACCAGTCACCGATTTCTAACCACAGGCGCTGTCACAGTGTTCACCCTGCTCCTTCCTCAGCCCCACAGCCCGCCCCACCCCTGACCCCCGTACCTTTTACTCCACCTGTTCCCAGTGTGTGGGCTCTGGACCAGCAGCCCCAGCAACATTATCGGAAATGCAGATTCTCCCGCCTGACCTACACTCCCCCTTCCAGACCTACTGGGTCTGAACCCACGGGGCAGGGGAAGGGGGCAGAAGTCTGGGTTTGAGCGAGCCCTGCGGGTGACTCTGGCACAGGCTCAGAGTAAAGCTGTCAATCCTACCACGCGCCTTTCCCGTCCTCTCCCCAGCCGCCTCCGTCCCCTCTCGGCCCCAGACCTGGCACTGCCCTCCCCTGCCCTTTGTCTGCAGCCGCCTCATCACTCACCCACCTTTCTGGATCCAGCTCAAAGCCGATCTCTTACAAGAAGCGTTTGCCCGATCGATAATGATTATGCCTCATGTTTATATAGCATTTTTATCTTTTGGAGACCTTTCATATGTGTTGTCTCATTTCATCTTCTCAACAACTCTGCCAGGAAGCAGGGGGAATACGATTCCCCTTTAACACATGAGGAGATGCAGCCGAAGGGGGTGAGGAAACTGCCCAAGGACAAAGCCATGGAGGGGCAGAGCCTGGCCTGGGACCAGGCTAATATCCCTAGACCGTGGCTCTCCAGGTGTGGTTCCTGACTCAACAGCATCGGCTTCACCTGGGAACTTGCTCGAAATGCAAACTCTCGAACCCCGCCCCACGGCTCCCAAATGGGGAACTCGGGGGATGAGACCCAGCCTCTCTGTGCGTCTGAACAAGAGCTCCAGGTGATTCTGATGGAGGCTGAAGGGGGAGCCCACTGTCCTGGGGAGCCTCTCCCCGGGCTCATCTCTGCAGCCCCCTCACCGTCGCAGAGTGACCGTAGTCAAGGCCACACGGCAGATTCCGGCGGTCCCCTGCCACCGTAACACATCTGTGTTTGTCAACTTTTATCACCCCCATACAGTGCAGAAAGGAACTAGGTATAATGGAATTTTATAAACACCCTAATTTCCAACCGAGTGCCTTTCAGTTCATTTGGGCTTAATTGCCCATTTGTGGCGGGGATTGCTAACAGCTGGTAGGGTCAGGCGTGGGCCGGGGGATGACTCACGTTCCCCTTTGGCCCCATTCGTTCGGTCTCCATCCGATCATCCCACACACAGATGCCGAGCTCCCGGCCGGGCAGGCGCCTCTCAGAGTTCTCCCCTAGTGGCCGGGCCGTGACTGCATCTCGAACTTCGGTTTTGCGCGGGGATCACGTGGGTGGGGGTCTGTGGAGATGCAGAGTCTACTTCAGCGGGTCTGGTGGAGGGGACAGGTCACCGAGAGTCTGTGGTTCTAACCTGCTCCCCGATGACACCAAGTGCTGCTAACTGGGTGGCAAGGCTCAGAAAGCGCAGTCTCCCAGCGGCAGGAGGGAGCCTCAGATAACCCAAGCCCAGGGGGCTTCGGCACCTCTAGGGAATATCCTTGCCCTCTGCTCCAGCTCCAGCCCCTGACACGCCCTTTTTGCATTTCCTATTCCGGCAACACTGAACGAACCGCTTGTGGTTTCCCCCCATCCATCATTCTCTGTATCATCTCTGCCTGGAAGGTTCTTTCCTCTACACTTCACCTGGCTGAGCCTCCTCTTAGAAAACCTCTTCTGAGCTCCGCTGGTTCAGTGTTCCTTCCTCTGGGAGCCCCTCTTCTGTACACCAGCCAATGCTGGACGTGGGCTCTCTTGAATTCCAGTCTAGTTCACATTTTTAAAAATTTTATTTCCAGGATAGTTAACTTACGTATTCTCTGAATCCCATATTTCCTTGTACTATTGTTGCCGCGTCTGCGTCCCCTCAGGAGACCACGACCCCTTCGCTGGCCTCACCCACCCGTCAGTCAGACCCAAGTGGCTCTTTGTCAGCTCCCCCAAAGGAAACGGTCCCTTTGGAGGAAGGAAGGGACCCGGGGATCGGTTAGGTGGTTAGGTGGGATGGGGGTTCGGCTTACGAGATGAAAGAAGGCAGCCACGCAGACCAATGGCCGAGGAGAGTGGCCTGGAACTCAGCTGTTTCCCTCGGCTTGTTGGGCGTTTCTAGCTTGCCTTTAAACGAGGCACCAAGCAACTGGAGAATGAAGACGTTGTCTTAGGGACATTTAGAGCAGAGTGCGTTGCGGGTAGTTGGAGCTCAAGAAATATCTACTACCTGATGAATTGGAGGGAAATGATGAGAAGGATGAGAGGAAAGCTGGAAAACTGTTTGGATACAGGAAACAGGTGGCTCTCTGAGGGGGAGGAAGCATCCATTGAAGAAATGACACGTTCTAGTAACTGGCAGAAAAGCACCGTTCGTCAGCGGGGTTTCGGACCAGAGCAGACAAGGACGATAGCAACGAGGAGCTGCTGCCCAAGGCTTCTCCTGGATGCAAAGGAAAAAAAATATTTGAGACAGTGTTACAAAGGCAGAAGCAATACACTATTTCTTTCTGCTAATGTGGGAAAACAGAGAGACTGGAAGGGGACCCCCTGCATATCTGAGCCTCCTAGGCCACCAAAATAGCGGAATGAGGAAATCCAGAGTGGGGGTGGGGAGGGACGGAGAGGACTCCGGAATTTGCTTGTCATCTTGGCTGGAGTGAGCTTGAATGGGAGAGAGAGAGAGACTGAGAATAATGGGAATTGGTAGATCAATCAATCAGCAAATATTTATTGAGCAGCTACCCTGGCTGGCAGCTGGAGAGAGCTCAGCTGGAGAGAGGCACATTAGAAAATTGTCTATAAAAAGGTGGTTGTGGGGGAGAGGGAGGGATGTGTTCTTCTGGAACAGGATAGAAGGAGAAGCAGGGCTGCTTTGTTGTAGACTCTGGGGGTGGGGGTGTGCAGCCTGCGGCCTCGGGGAAGAGCGATTCTGGAGGTGGGCCCCACGCAGCCCGCAAGGTCCTGCACACCACACCCAGGGAGAGGGGGCTGACCCACGAAAGACCCGTGGTCTTGCGCGGGGAGGGGAGAGCCGCTTTCTGGGGAAGAGACCATGATGAGCCCAGACGGTCCTGCTCACCCACCCTCTTCCCCTTCCTCCCCAGGGCTCCGGACGCTACTCTATCTACATCGCCAATTATGCCTACGGTAACGTGGGCCCTGACGCCCTCATTGAAATGGACCCCGAGGCTAGTGATCTCTCCCAGGGCATTCTGGCGCTCAGAGACGTGGCTGCTGAGGCGGGGGTCAGCAAATACACAGGTAGGCAGAGTGACGCCGGGTGGTGGGCCAGGGTGCTGTGAGTTGGAAGGGCAGGAGGCCTGGGACTGGGGACTGGGCCCTGCAAGTCTGAGTCTAGTTCATGGGCAACCACGGGAAAGGGTGGGCTTGTGTCCCTGGGACAGGAGGATGAAGGCTTTTTTCCATCCCACCTCCCATAGGCGGCTCCTCCAACACTGCCTCTCCGAGGGTGGTGAGCTCTCTGGCAGGTGTGGGCTTTGGGGGACCCCGTGGGGGCCGTGAGACAGAGGATGAGAACACCGTGACATCCTCCCCTGGAACCTCTCGCCCCATCCCCTGCTGTAGCCCAAATGATGGGCGAACAGGTTCTGTAGGAGAAAACTGACAAATCACAAAGACCAAGGTTTAAAGCATTCTTTATTGCCGAAGAGCAGATGAAATTATTTACTTATACATAAGCGGCCAGGAATTGAGTGCTAAATCCCTAAGCTTCAGCTGGGTCCCGTCTTGGATAACTGAGCTCAAAGAATTGTGTTCCTGTTCCAACACCTCTCCAGCGCCCTCCCCGCTTTTTTTTTTGAAGCCATGCCCTCTCCTCCCCAACACCTCTCTGGAAGGGGGACCTATTGTCAGAGTCTCGGACGAGATCTTTCTAGGGAAGGCTGTTTTTCTAATTCGAGCCCGGCTGCTGACTAAACTCTGATAAACTGCCAATAGACTGCTGATTGCAGAGCAATCCGGTTCCTGCTCCAGGTGCCAAAAATCAGGAAGCCAGAGCTGTGCTCAGCCACGTCTCACGTCAACTCCGGCCTCCCTCTCCCTGGTCTTGTCTTTTGGACATAGGGATCCTCTTGCCGGTTGACCTTCCTGATCTATCCATCCCAACTTGCCCTACAGACTTCCAAAGGGAAAACCCACCCCAATCCAAAACCCGGGGTCGGGAGGATGCTTGGCTGGGGGCCCATTTGGGCCATCCCCCCTGCCTCTGTACCCCTGGGCGGATAGTGCATGCAAAGCCCTACCTAGAAAGGGTTGTCACAGCCTCTCCTGAGTTTATGATGCCTTCCTCTGGCCAACTTTCCACCTCGCCAAGACGGGGAGATTGATGTTGACCTGTCTGACGAAGTTTGTGGGAACAAATGGCTAGACAGTAAAATAGTTTGCACGGCTCCAGCCCCATCCCGGCACGTGAGAGCCCTGCCCGTGAATGCGCGGCCTTTCTGGCCGAGCGTCAGTAATAAACCCTGCTTTCCTGGGAAAAGGAATAAACATGCAGGAGCTTCAGCCTAGATTTGTACAGTCAATTTTTCTGAATAGTTCCCAGTTCTGTGCATTGGGCTGGCTTGGCAATTAAGTGCCTTGGTCTGCAGGAGAAGGAGAGTGGGCTGGGGAGATGAAGCACTTGAAAATGATGAGCTGGAGGGAGGCGAGGTCGGAGAGAGAGGCTTCTATACGGAATAAAAGAATTCAGGAGGTGGCGGCTGGGTTTGAGCATGAAGGGGACATTGTTCACGCTGGCTGGGCTGGCGGAGGGGCTGGCAGGAACCGAGGAAGGGGCAGGAGGGGACCGAGAGGAGACAGCTGAGGAGGACGGATGGGGATGGGAGCCATAGCCAAGCGTGCCAGGCTGCGCTGGAAGGATCAGGCAGCTCAAGGAAGGGACAGCAGTTTCTGTGGAGCACGCAGGCAGGCCGGGGCAGCTGGCATGCCCAGAGGACACGTTAGAGCGGCTCTGCAGACTTCCAAAAGCCATTTGGCTAAAAAGAACCTATTTGGCCCACCAAGTTACTATTGTGTCTGCCCGCCTTCCCCAGCCCACCCTTTCCTTGCCCGCCAAGCCCCTCAGCTCTACCCCACAGCCCCTGTTGTCACTTTGTTAATGACACATGGACATCTGGCTGGAAAACTAGCCCAAAGCCCCCTCCCCGCCCCCCGAGCCCCAGGGACGGACCCCAAATGTAAGGGCCGCCACTGGAGCCCGGCCTGCTTGCTGAGTCTCTGGCACGCGGCCAGCACTTAGCTCCAGGCTAGGGCCCTGGGGCCTGGAGAAGGGGAGGGACGCAGGTGGTGATGAGCAGGCCCCGGGGGACGCCAGCCTTGGCCAGATGTGCAGTCCGGGAACCGCAGGTCCCCAGAGCCCAGCCTCACAACACCCAGCTGCTGGACAGACCTCGGAGAACCTCTTGTTTTACAAAACAGCAAACTGAGGTTCAGAGAGGAGAAGGGACTTGCCCAAGGTCACACAGAAGGTTTATAGAGAAACGAATGTCCAGAGCCCCAACCCCCGAAGCTTAACTAGCCACAACCTGCTGACCTTCCTGCTGACCTCCAGCTGGAGCCTCCCAGCTCCAGCCCGCAATACAGGAGGGGCTGGTGAAGGAGGAAGGCCCTGCACCCACCGGGATGCAGCCCCAGGGATTGGCACTCAGGGGCTTGATTTGGACCCCCAGTTTTTGTGGCTCGAGCAGCTGCTTGGCCTAGGGTGCGCCGGGCAGCAGGGGGAGGCCTGGGCTAGCGGTGGGCAGGCCGGCCAGTGGCGCTGCCCGCACCACGCTGGCCGCTCTCCCGAGGGGGAGGGGAGGCCTTCTCTCCAGACTCCAGCGAGTCCACTGGCAGCCGCCGCTCTGCTAGGTCACAGTGCCATCTAGCGGCCAGCGTGCCTGCTCTCGGGGGACAGGAGGGCCTGGCATGGAACCCAAGGAGCGGGAAGGTAAGGACCAAGAGGTGTGCACTAGCCTCTGCAGCCCTCAGTGACCTTGGGCGCCTCCTCCAACCCCTCTGAGCACCTTGAACTCTCGGTCTGAATTATCTTCTTGCAGAGCCACTGAGAGGACAGGATCTGGTGCCACGGTCTAGTACAGGTCCCACTTCAGCCGCCCGTCCTGCCCAGGCAGGGACTGGCCATTTACTAACCTCATGGGCCTCAGTTTTCTCACCTGCAGTGGGGGCATGGGAATGAAAGGAGGCATAGACATGCCTGGCTCGGGCCTGGCTCAGGGGCAGGACCCTCGAAGTGCTCATCCGAGGTGCTCAGGGGGTTGCCAGGGCTGTCTGCCGGGCACCTGCTGGGTGCAGAGAGCGCCATGCCAGGCACACGGGGTAGCCCAGAGCAAGCCCGCCCACCCCTGCCCTGGAGGTGGTCTCCGTGGGGGCCCCCTGCCTGCCTTCCAGCCCTGGGTACAGTCACCGGCTTCTTCATGCCCCTCTCCACTGGAATCCATTGGTCTCCCTCTTCACTCTGCCTCCCCAGCCCCACCGGGCTCCACCCCCTCCCCAGGAGCTCTGCATTTCGGCCTCACCTTTTGAGGGAGCATCTGTCTGGGCTGCAAGATGGCAATTAAAGAATCCTTATAAGAAATTTGGAAAGAAAATGAAGGTGGATTTAGGATACAGGGTGGGGATTTCTGCTATTGGCTGGGAGCAGTGCAGAACAAAGCGGAGGGCAGATCTGATTTATAGGAAGTCATTATTGGAGGAGAAGGAGATGCCTAAAGCCCAGCTGAGGCCTTCTGGCGGCTTCCCATCTGCCCACTCCAGAGAGGTGACTGTGGGCAGCAGAGGGGGACCATGGAGCCTCCCAGGCTGGCAGGCAGGCGCTGCCTTGCAGCGGGAGCCCAGCGATCGTGACAAGCAGGGCTGGAGGGACAGGCTCCTTGACCAGGGCCCGGGACCCTCTCGGAGTGCAGCCACAGGCCTGCCAGGGCCCCAGTGCCCGGGGTATATGCGGTATCAATGCATTGGGTGGTCAACAAGAAGGGACATCACTTTTCTTTCAAAACAAATACAAATACTCTTATAATAGAAATGCGATCTTGGTGCACCGTTTCTTCTGCTAAAATAAGAGATTTTAAGGAAAGGTCAAGCCTACGGCTGGCCACTCCGGGCCTTACCAGGAGTCAGGCTCCCTCTTCTGCCGGGAAGGAGCTTGTGAAGCTAGGAGCTAGGAAGGTTCGGGAGTGTGCTCCGGGGCCAGCACAGGCTCTGGGGTCACTCCGATGTGCATCTGGATTGCAGTAGGTGTCCTCTTGGCTGCACTCGCACCTCTTTGAGCCTTGGTTTCCTCACCTGGAAAAGGGTGCGGTGGGATGAGACGCAGGTGATGCCTAGGACGGGGGACTGGAGAACAGGTGGCCAGATGAGCTGGGCCTGCCACCCCTTTCCCTGCCCTCTCCTGAAGGAGCTTCTTCAGACCCCTGCCCGTTCTGCCACCCTCTGCCCCCTCGGTGGCCTGCACGGAGGGGCTGCCAGGATGGAGGGAGGAGTGGAATTTCCATGTCTAACACTCTCTACCCTGGGCACTCAGAACCCCACCGGGTCCTGGGACGGCCCGCGGGGACTCGTGGGGGGTGGCACCAGCACTGACACAGTATTATTCTACGTTCGAATGTTTGGGGGATTTAGGATGAAAGACCTTGTTACCATCCTGCCCTGACCCTCACTTCCCTTTCTCCTATGCGCGCCCGCACACACACACACACACACACACACACACACACACACACACACACTCTGCCCGTTCCTGCACCCCTGTGTTTCCCGGCATCTTTGCTACTCTTTTACAATTTCTTGGATGCTCCTGGCAGCCTGCAGGCCTTGGCATCCACAAAAATTATATTTCTGTTGAGGTTTCAATAGATTAATCCCACGGGTCCAGATTCTTGGGCCAGCGGGCTTCACACAGCCTCCACTGGTGTGGGCTCCACATGGGCCTGGAATCTCCTCCCAGCCACACTGGTCCCAAGTATCAGCCTGGAGGAGTGGGAAGGAGCCTTGGAGATCTCAGTCCCTTCCCCGGTTCATGGGGAGGGAGCCCAGGGCCTGGAGAGCACACAGCTCAAGTTCCTGGAGCCCGAGCTGGTGCAGAGGCCAAGCCAACGAAATGGACCGCCTGTGCCCAAATGACTTGAGTCTGCGTCCTCAGAGTGCGGGGGCTCGGGGGTTTAGTGGTACAGTTCTTGGTAAATGATGCTGCCCCGTGGGGCTCAGGACCACTGGGCAGATAATCAGAGGGGCTGCCGGAATGTGAGGAGGGGGGAGAAGGGGAGTGGGAAAGGCTTTTCCCCAGTAACTCTACCTCTCCCACCCAGCCTGAAAGTGCTGGGGGAAACAAGGGGATTTTATTCACCTAGCAGGTGGGAAATCGTCCCAGCTAACGACTATGTGACACCTGACATTTTCCAAAGTACCTTCCGAAAACCAGCTTGCTTAATATTTATGACAGCTTATGAGAAGAAGCAGTTGTTACTCTCAGCCCCACACTAGCGATGAGCAAACAGAGGCGCAGAAGGGTCTGGTGATGTGCCCAAGGTCACACGCGCACTTTTTTTTTTTTTTAAGATTATTTATTTACTTATTTATTTATTTGACAGAGAGAGATCTCAAGTAGGCAGAGAGGCAGGCAGAGAGAGAGGGGGAAGCAGGCCCCCTGCTGAGCAGAGAGCCTGATGCCGGGCTCAATCCCAGGACCCTGAGATCATGACCCGAGCCCAAGGCAGAGGCTTTAACCCACTGAGCCACCCCGCACCCCGCGCACTTTCTGATCCCATCTTCTTTCCCATCCCCAAGGCTGCCTCTCCAGCCCCAGCTGGGGAGCTGCTTGTTCCCAAGGGAATGGGCCCACCGCAGACGCAGTAGAATCTAACTCCCTACTGGGATATCATCGTCCTCTCATCCTCGGAGGCAAAAATCAAGTTGTTTCTCACTGCCCCTCAGGTGGCCCTGGGAGGCATGGGCTCAATCTCAGGAGGGAGAGAGTTGGGGGAAGGGAGAGCGTCGGGGAGAAGAGACTGAATTGGGGGCCTCTGTCACGGACCCCGCAGGGTGGATGGATGTTACTGGTTTGGAGATTTACATGTTCCACCTGGGAGCGGAGTTTCCTCGCAGCACAGTGAGGGGCACAGACAGCTGGCAGCCCCTGCCTCAGCCCCGAACTGGGCTCTCCATTCTGAGGCTGCCGGGGCCGCTGCCCAAGAGGCCAGCTCCCTGACTGCGGATCACCTGCTCCCCAACTGCGAGGCGAACTTGCCAAGAAGGAGTTGTGGGTAACGTCTCTGTTATGGTCCGGTTGCCATGGCAATAAATTGTTACTAATTAGTAGTGTGGTTACCATGGCAATTTTCTAATAATTACAGGTTACAAATGGTACAAGGCTTCAACCCAACCCAATTAGTTAATTAGAAAGATTTAGAAATTTGTCCAAGAGGGAAATAACCTGCTTGGTAGAAAATGAAGAGAATGTGTCACAGCTTGAGAGGCAGAGGCAGAGAGGAAACTGGAGGACACGGGAGTGGGGAGGAAGGATGGAGCTGCACGGTGGCAAGTCCCAGAGCCCCACCCGGAATTTCCGGGGGCCGGGCGAGGCCCGGGGTTTAGTCCCTGGGCTGGAATCTGGAGGGACGGGGTCAGGGAGCAGCTGTCAGCAGCCACTCTGGGGCTCCTCTCTGAATGGGGGACGTGGGGCCCAGGTTACAGCCCGGCAGCCCTCCCTGCTGGCCTTAGGAAAGGCAGTGAAGGCCTCCCCACCCCACACTCTGGCTCTCCTAATGAAAACTGCACACCACATCTTAGATGTTGCTCCCCAGGATTACTGTGGGTTTAGTGACTCTGTTTTCAGGAGGCTTGGGCTCTGGCGGAGAGCTAATTAGACTACCTGGGAGGAATATGGGGGGCATAGGGCCCAGAGAGCGCTCTCCGGTGGACCCATCCCCTCCTCCTAGCCCCCAACTCCCCACCTGGTGGGCAGGCTGCATTGCCCAGGTGAGAAAGGCCCCATGATTTCCTCCAGGGACTTTTCTCAGGGGGCAGGAGGAGTCTGGGGACCAAGAGAACCTCCATCCCACACCAGCCCACTTTATGGAACCCTCTTCCCCAGCCAGAGCCGGGCAGGTGGAGGGGGCAGGGGACATCACTCGGATCTGCCTAAGCTCCCGCTTATCTAACAAATAACAACAGTGAGTTCTTCTGAGTTCTCTGATAACTATTCTTATTGTACCGAATAGCCTTTCAAACTTTACTGTGCACATAGCCACCCAGGGGCCCTGCTAGAGTGGAGGTCCTGACTGGCGGGGCGGGGGGGGCGGGGGAGGGCAGCTGGGATTCTGCCTTTCTAACAAGGCTGCACCCCTGTGGTGGGCCCACGGACCTGACGCTGAGTACCAAGGCAGTAGGGTTCACAAAGCCCTTCCATGTGTCTCACCTCACGTGATCCTCGAAAAAATCTTAAAATAGAAAAGGCAGGTCACGCTACCTCTGTTTTACAGTTGAGGGAACCGAGGCTCAAAGGGTACCGTAAATTGCCCGAGGTCACACAGCGTGTAAACAGCCCTGGTGGGACTCGAATCCATGTCCTGTCCTGGGCAGACTGTCTTCTGCCCAGTGTCCCCAGGGACTGGGGCTGTGGCTTCCGGGCCTTGATTCGAAACCCAGTCGTTGGGGCTGTTTAAGATGTCTTCATATCGGACTTGTTGACACAGGTAGCTCAAATTTGACCCTGGAGATATCAAACCCCAATGTAGAGCTGGCTTGACTTCCTCCTTTTTTAAAAACTATACAGTTACTGGATTTTTTCCTTTCCACCTGCAGAAGCGATTCTGTTGCAACAAGCCAAACGACACAAAGACGTGCCCAGAAAAGGCGAACTCCTGTCTCTCCTCCTCTCCCCGAATCCCACCCCATCCGGCCCTGGGGTTAACGACGCAGGGTGCGGCCTTCCCCGCGTCCCCCCAAACTCGAGAACGAGCTTGCACAAACACACCCAGAAATGTCATGTATTTTCCTTTCTTTTTTTTTTTTTTTTTAGGGGGGGAGGCAGGCTCCCTGCTGAGCAGAGAGCCTGATGCGGGGCTCGATCTCAGGACGCTGAGATCATGACCTGAGCTGAAGGCAGAGGCTTTAACCCACTGAGCCACCCCCAGGTGCCCCTTCTTTTTTTTTTTTTTTTTAAATAAAAGTAAGATGACACGGTACCATCACTTGGTGGATTGCTTTTCCACTTAACAGTATGTTGAGGGCCCTCCTCCAAGTCAACACACATGAATCTGTGCAGTCTTTGCAGCGGTTGCAGAACGGTCCGTCCTAGGGGCGCAGCTCAGTCCATTCAACCCATCGCTGCTGGTGGCGTTAGGGGTTGTTCCCGGTTGCTTACTGTATCAAGCAAAGTCACAAAAGCATCCTGTAGCCTGAGCCGGAACCTTTTCCCCAGCGTTCTTAGGCCAGGAGCACACCCGGGGTCTTGACCAGTGTATGGACGACTCGGGGTGGGAGTGGGGGTTGTCAGGAAAATCTGTGACTTGATCAAAATGTGTCGAGTAGATCTGGGCTGGGGGATCGATGTGAGTCAGCTTCCGAAGGGAAGGGCGGGATCTGTGGGGTGGCCTCTGAGCCGCAGGTCATGGGATCATGGCTTGGACACAAAGTGACTCTGTCTTGCCCCTTCCTTGCCTCATCCTTCCTTGCATCCTTCTCCACACAAGTTGACAGGACTGCGAGCCCAGATCTGGGCTCAGAGAAGCATCCAGAAGGTCGGACTCTCCCCCGTCCCCAAAGCTCTTCAGAGGCTGCGCCATAGCGGCTTCTCAAAGGCTTCCGAGGCCTGCGCATCCTCCTCGCAGGCCTGAGGCTTTGCTTCTGCCACTCACTGTGGGTCGCTGTCCTCTCCTAGGGGGCCGGGGTGTCAGCGTGGGTCCCATCCTCAGCAGCAGTGCCTCAGACATCTTCTGTGACAACGAGAATGGGCCTAACTTCCTCTTCCACAACCAGGGTGATGGCACCTTCGTGGACGCTGCTGCCAGCGCTGGTGAGTGCAGCCCCTGCCCTGGGCCCTCGCCGCCCCAGACCCTCGAAGACGCTGGGTGCCCTGCCCCCTCCCGCCCGGGCCTCAGGGAGACCCGGACCAGTAAGCACGCGCCCCACGCAGGGGGGGGTGACAACATTGCTTGTCACCTTCGACTGTACATCCCTCAAGGCTTCGGCCACAGGGGTCGTGTGCTGCTGGGGAGAAGGGGAGAGGGTCAGGAACTCCTGACCATTATCCATTTCCCAGCAACTAGATTTGGCCCACATTCCTCTGAGTCCCGCTTGAGTCCTCACCATTAATTTCCCCTCCAAACCACCTCTTTCCAGTCCCCCTCCCCACATTCACCTTAATTGCTGAATTCAATCCAATAACCATTTATGGAGCCCCTGCTAAGTGCCAGGTGGTACTTAGAGCTGGGGATGCTGACCCCAATAAGGTTGTATCACCCTACCCTACCTGCCACACATACACACACGGGCATGGACGTTCTAGGGGGGGAAACAGATGAATAAACAAATAGTTAAGGAGACTAAAATCCACACAAAATAGTACTCTGCTCCCCTTCCTCCTTTTGTGTTCATCCCTCATCTGCCTCAGGGCCTTTGCACCTGCCATTCTCTCTGCCGGAAAGTGCCTTCTCCCTTTTCTCTCTCTGCAGAAATTCTATTTATCATTCAGCACTCAGCTCTGTGAAGCTTTCTCTGCCTCCCTCTGGGCTGCCTGGCAGAGACTCACACTTCATCTGCATTCACACTGCCCTCGCATGCACATCTCGATCAGGCTTCTACGTCGCTAGAATAATCTAGGTCTACAAGGACGGGGCGCCGTACTGTTCATTCTTGACACACCGTGGTCGCCAAGTAAACCTTGCCGAATGGCAGAAGGGACACTTAATGAAAGTTTGTGGGTGTTAATCTGTCTGCCCTTCGACCACTTCTCTCCACCCACTTCCTCCCCACCTTGCCAGTGAAAGGGTTGAACTCGCCCCTCTCAGGGTGGCACAGAGGTGAGCTCTAGCTTCCAGAAGAAGAGGTGAGCGGAGATTAGACACATAGATCAAAGGTCCTACAAGCTCCGGCTAGTGCTGACAGCTCACCTCAGATCCCCGAGCACCTGCCAGTCCATCCTCCGTGACTCACAAGACCCAGTTCCCCCAGCTCTCTGCTCGGGGGTGCCCACTTCGCGCACCACCCCTCCACTCAGAGCCTGTCCATGCCCCTCGTGCCTTTCCCTCTCCCGGCCAGAGCTAGAGCTGGAGGCGGCTCCCCTGGCCTGCCCTCCCACCTGGCATGCACGCGCACACACACACACACACACACACACACATGCACACACGCACGCGCACACACACCACAGGGTTATATACTCTGGCAGCAAATTTTCTCATTGCTGAAAAATCAAAAAATGAAGGGGAGGTGGTGGAGAAAACCTAGAGGATTTGATAAGGTGTTAGTTGGGAGCAGAGGTGAGCGAACAAGTCGGGGTGGGAGAAGGTATCTGGCGGGAGGAGAGAGGAGAGGTGCTGGGCCCGTAATTGAAAGTCAGAATGATTGCAGGGGTTTAACAAGACATGTCAAGAGGGCATTCATCACCCAAACAGATGCTGCTGTGAAAGGCGGCCTGGCACCGATTATTCCCGTGAAAGGGAACCAGCTCCTTGTCAAGGTGCCTCGTAGATAGGAGAGAAATGGGCCAACACAGAAAGCCACCGACATTCGGGCCGGGGAGTTTTGTAGGGAATTAATGGGGTATTAATCCTAAGGGTTAGAGGCTGCCCCTGCTCCTTGGCAAAGCCTCTTCCTCAAGCCTAGGGCGCGCTGCCTCTTCTCCCTGCGCCTCCCACCCAGCGTCTAGATCCTCCCCTCCCCCGAGAGGGCGCTCAGCCTCCAAGGTCCTCCGGGCACCCCACCCGCACCTTCCACTGGTTCCCATCCCAGGAGCTCTGTGGTCGCTGCTGGCCCGAGCTCCCTGGGTCCCGGGCTCTGTGATTCCCCCTCCATTATACGGTCCTGTCGCCCCCATCTCTGAGGACCTGATGACCACCGGCAGTCTGTCCTCTGAAAGGGTCAGCATGGCTATCGAGACCCAGCATCCAGCCCCTCTCAGCAACGTGTTTGGCCTGACAGAATGTATCTGCCTCGGGCAGCCGGAGGGTCAGGCCATCCCTCCGGGCAAAGCCAGCCTCTGTCTTCTCCTGGGGTCAGCTCCGTGGACACTGGCAGATGCGGGGACAGCAGAAGCCAGCGACACCAGACACACAGGCTTCTCTTCCCCGAGCTCCCAAGGCACGCTGTGGGTTTCTGTGTTGTGATATGGCATTTCCTCTGCTGTCACCAACGTCCCCAGAAGCCTCTGTCAAATTATTTATGTCTCTTCGTTCATTCGGCAAGTATTTACTGAAAACTACTGGGTCAGATGCTGTGTGAACACAGGTGAACAAGAAGATGGCCCCTGGTCTAGTATGAGGTCAAGTGGGGAAACCGGACGCTAAGCAAATAAACCACAAAGGAACACAACGGCCCCTGTGATTAGCACAGTGGAGGGAAAGAATGAGAGGCTGTCAGGCCAAATAACAAAGTAGCTGAAAGGAACCCTTTTCATGGGAGTGGTCAGGGAAGGCTTCCCTGAGGAGGTGACATAGTAGCTGAGAACAGAAGAGAAACAAGGAGCCAGGTAACCAAGAGCCAGGGGAAGAAAATTCCAGAGCAGCAACACGCTTGGGCAAAGGCCCTTCTGCCGGAAAGAGGAGGGCTCATTTGGGGGATGACAGGAACACAGGTCGCCAGAGCTTGTGTGTAAGGGGAGAGGGGAAGGGGTACCAGATCAAGACCAGATAGGGTGGGCGGGGGCCTTGTGCTCCCCAGGCAGGATTTGACCTGACCCAACAGTCCTGGGGAGCCACCGAGAAATTTAAGCCAAAGGGCGATGACCAACTTACTATACCCCAGTGGCAGTGTTGGGGTGGCTGGAGAGGCCTTGGGCCTCCAGAGTTTCCATGTGTCCTCCCCCTACCCACGCTACCCCAAAACTGAGGGGAAAATAGTGTGCTTGCTGGGCGGATGCTGCTGAAGGCAAGTCTGGTTCCCTCTGCAACCACACGGCTGCCCTGCCTCCTGCCCCCAGGGAGAAATTCTGAGCTGGCGACCTCGATTCACCGTCTGCCCCCAGGAGGGCAGGGTCGGCACAAGGGTCACCCTTCCTGTGCCTCTCCAAGGAGCTCCAGCAAGGGGAGCATTCATAGGGCCTGCAGGTGGCATGGCCCTGAGGGTCCCGGTCGTTCCTCCCCAGGTGTGGACGACCCCCACCAGCACGGGCGAGGTGTTGCCCTCGCCGACTTCAACCGTGATGGCAAAGTGGACATCGTCTATGGCAACTGGAATGGCCCCCACCGGCTCTACCTGCAGATGAGCGCCCATGGGAAGGTCCGCTTCCGGGTAAGAAGGGACCTCTCCCTCCCACCCCCCAGCACTGTCCGTGGCCCCGGCACGTCCTGGGGATGCCGCCTGGCCTGTGCCTCCCCCCAGGCTGAGAAGGGGCTTGTGCAGGGCCTGGAGGCAGGACAGCCACCGTGAAGGTGACATCTGGGGGAAGACGACGGAGTCCAGCCTGCGCTTCTATACCGTCTCTAGTGCCCGAGGCAGAGAGAGCCACTGGCAGAGGAGGGAGAGCAGCTTCCCACGGTGGGCAGAACAGGACAGTGAAGACTCTGGGCTTTGTTCCTGGATTGGCAGCAGTTTTCCAGGTGGCTTCTAGAACACCTGATCTTTTCAAGTTTAAGTTCTGGCTAAGGGTGCAGTGGGCAAGAGAGGGACAGATGGGGGAGGTTGAGGCTCCGGAGCTCCCAACAGCTGCCCCCTAAGGACAAATGGCAGGTGGTGGAACCCCCAGTCCTTCCCTGGGCCCCCTCCCTGAGCTGTCAATAGATTGCGATGCCAAGAGTTCTTCAAAGGGTCAGTTGGGTGCCACCCCCCTGATGAGCTGGGGTTTGGAGCTTTCTCAGGGAGCTCTCACAGGATGGTTGAGACTGATCTCAGCAAATCCGGATGGTTCTGGAGGCACCTGGGTCTCGCTAACATCCCCTGCGGAAGTGAGAACTTTTCTGATGTTTCATGGTCCCAGGGGAGTCTCTGGGAACCTTCTGTCTGGGTCACCACAGCAAGCTCCTTCCCTTGTAGGCAGCCACCTGGGGACGCTCAGGAGACCTGGGCTCTCTGGGTGAGAAGGAGGCATGCCCTGAACTCAAGCAGTTGATCCTGGGATCCTGAGTGATTTTCATCCTTATTTAGCTTTTTGTTATTTTTTAAGATTTATTTATTTTAGAGAGAGAGAGCGTGCGTGTGCACACGAGTTGGGGGAAGGCAGAGGGACAGAATCCTCGAGTGACTCCCCACTGAGCACGGAACCAGAGGTAGAGCTCCGCGTGGGGCTCGAGCCTGTGACCCTCGAGATCACGACCTGAGCCAAAACCAAGAGTCAGACGCTCAACCGACTGAGCCATCCAGGCGCCCCCAACCCCGCTTTTGTCCTAACTCAGGTTCTCCACCAGGGGTGATTTTCTCCCCAGGACATTTGACAGCGTCTGGGGACATTCTTGGTTGTCACAAATGGGAAGGGGTGCGACTGGCATCCAGCAGGTGGAGGCCAGGATACTGCTGAATGTCCTGTAACGCGCAGGACAGCCCCCCAGCCAGGAATGATCCAGGCCCAAACATCAGTGTGCTGTGGCTGAGGAACACAGCCAGACCTTCCGGCGGCCCCTCCCCAGAGCTCACAGGAGCAATAACAATGATAATAGACGCCCCATTTATCAGATGCCTTCCATGTGCCAGGAACTGTGCTAAGCGCTTTCCATACATTATCTCCAAAGCCCCGGCATCCAGGGGAGCAACCCCAAGGGAACTATGTAGGTTTCCATTTTTATAGGATCAATAGAATAATAATGAGTTAGAGATCCTGAGGTCTCTTTCTCTCCAGCTCTTAAGGCCCTGCTCAGCCCACCCTGGCCAACTGGCCAGGCTCTTAATCAGCCTCATTACCGCGGTGATGGGGACGACCTCCCTCCTGGGCTCCCCAGAACAGGCAACTCACCAGCTGTCCCAGGCTGGCTCATTCCTGCAGCCAGTGGAGGGGGGGCAGCAGTGAGAGGCCAAGGAGCAGGGCCAGGCCAGTGGGCACAGGGGCACTCCCAGAAACACTAAGTGTCCCTTCCCAACCCTTTCCAGGTGGGCCCTGAGAGTCAGAGAGGCTGCTAGAATCTTTAGGGGACAAAACCATCTGTGATGAATATTCTTAGAAGGTTGCTCTCCATGCCTCTTCTTCTATTTCAAAAGGAAGTCCCACCCCTGGAACCCTTTGCCAGATCCCCTAAGGCCGTATCAGCACTCTGAGGTCCAAGCTGGGCTCTCCTGGGCCTGGGGTCTCCCCGGGAGCCCCAGACAGGTGTATCTGATACTGCAAACCCCCAAAGCAAGCGTCTCAAAAAAATTGAAAGACTTCCAAGAAGAAACGTAAGATAACAGCAAAAATACAGCTAGAAGCCACCTCTGCTGCCTTCCACAGGACTGATGGCCTGAGCAAGGCCAGGACCGGTGCTGGGGATCTAGCTCATGCCCAGTGCTCACCAGTCATTTTACACGCAGCTCTCACAGCCTGAGCTGATACTCCTAGCCCCACGTTACTGACGGAGAGAGCGAGGCCTCAGAGGTTAATGACTTGCCTAAGATCACACAGCTAGTCAGCAGAGAAGCCTGGATTCAAGCGCACAGCACTTTCCAGCATCCCTCACCCCCCACCCCCTGCTTCTGACTCTCCTACAGAGAAGGAAGGACATAGCATCTTGAGTCAGAAGCCCCGGCTACCGCCCCATGGTTAGCCATGACCACGGTGATTCCCCTCCCTCCCCAGGATGCAATCACCTCACCTGTAAAATGGAAATGCTCATGTCTGCCCCACCTCGAGGGCCTGATGGGGGGGCTGCAGGTGACCCTGACCAGGGAACATCCAGGTGCTCCGCTGGTGGGAATCGGGACTGTCCCTCTCACCTCCTTGTCCTCCTACAAGCAGCCGGAGGTCTGTGTGGTCCTGGGTGCAGCCACCACAGGTCCCTTCCGGGGGAGCTGAGACAGGAGGTGTTAAGTCGGCTGTCTCTTCTCTTGGATTGCACCCCCACCATGCAGGGTCACCCCCCACACACACGCACCTCTGCTGACCTGAACCCTCTCCCTCGTCAGGACATCGCTTCACCCAAGTTCTCCATGCCGTCCCCGGTCCGCACCGTCATCGCCGCCGACTTTGACAATGACCAGGAGCTGGAGATCTTCTTCAACAACTTTGCCCACCGCAGCTCCTCAGCCAACCGCCTCTTCCGGTAGGCACTTCAGCCTGGCCAGAGACCTCTTGCTCTTGCAGGTGGGGAGTCAGGAGGAAGCTGTAGGACTCAGGGGAGTTCCCCGGGGCTGACTCCTGAGGGTCGCCTGATGAAGGAACAGAGAGGCGGGAAGGAGGGACTGAGCGAGAGGCTGTGGAGTGGAGGACAGATGGGGGGGGCAGCCTTCTGCTGTTATGGGGAAAATGGGCAGAGGGGCATGGCCTGAAGTGTGCTCTGAAGCCAAGCTGCACGGAGAGAAATCCACACTACCACGAAAAGGAGTTACAAAGTCAAATTTGTTTGGGCACGCCTGGGGTTAGAAAGACAGGCAGGTTTACTGGCTGCAGGACTTCTCAGAGCCTTTAGCATGAGCGTGAGTGTTTTTACTTTCTGAAAGGTAGATGGACTATTCCAAATAGATTTGACCACAGGACACTTCTTCCAAAGATTTTCCTCTTGGGACTGGTACTCTGCAAAACATCCCGTGGGAATGCTGGATGAGACGATTAATGGTAGACAAGGGAAAGAGAGTGACAGAATGGAAGGAATCTGCAAGCACCTGCATCTGGGGAGGAAAGGTTGGATGTTCAGAGGCAATACTTCTCTAAGAGGTGTCTGGGGACCACTGCATCAGAATCATGCAAAGTGCTTATTTAAGGTAGAGTGTTTCAGGGCCCACCCAGATCTCCTAGATCAGAATCTCTAGGGTGAGGCCCAGGAATCTCTATTTTAACAAGTATGATTCTTATCACACTGAAGTTTGAGAACTGCTGTTGGGGAACCTCAGGCCCCATGTGACCTGAGACAACCCTGTTCCTGGCCTGAAACATGCTACGGGGGTTCAGGGGCCGGTGGGGAGAGGACACAGGTGGAGCAAGGGCCCTTGGATTCAGGAAATGGGCCCCGTCACCTGCTCAGCTCCCCGGGACCCCCATCCCCTATCCCAGAGTGGGGGAGGCCCAACTATTAATAAAAGGCAAGAGCTATGACTAAGCATGTTTTAAAATATAATTATTAACAAAGCATCAATCCTGACTAGATGTAATCACCCCCCAAAGGCTCTAGGTTTACTAATTAGGTGCCTTGGAAAAGGCTTATTCACAACTTCCAGATTAATTGCGGAAGATCAATTGCTCGTTAACAGAGACACTGCTTTCCTTCTCTGCCTAATAAAGTGTCACTCGCCAGGGCCCCTGAGCACGAGGGAGTCTAGTGCTCTCATTGCTGCGGCCCAGGGACCCGGGCTTCTCCCCCATCCGCCTTCCCACCTGGCTCTGTCACTCCCCCCAGCCTCCCTCCAGCCACCCCAAGGGCGGGCTGGCCCGGGGCTGCCGTGGATGAGGACGGGGTCACCCCGTAGTGGCCCCACAGGTTAGTGTCTTGGCCCCCACGCAGCAGCGCGAGCCACTTCCCAGGCACACGGCTGTGCTCCAAGTGCCAGCGGCAGATGGCTGGGTCCCAAGCCCTAGGCCCGGAGTGTGAAGGGCCAGAGCCGGGGCTGCTGCTCCGCCGGCCGCTCTGCAAGCTTGGCCCGCACCGGTCTCTTGCTGAATGGGGCATGGCAGGCTCCTCATCAATGCTGGAGACTCGGAGCCTCCTTGTGCTTGAGCTGCGATCTCTCAGTGAGGAGTGAGGTAACCAAGGAATTCATCACCCGAGCCAGATGCTTAGTGAGCGGAAGGGGTCCTATTGATAACGGCGAGCCGGCGGGCCAGCACGGACTCTCCCAGGCCAGCCGGGCTGCGGACGGGGATGGTCACGCCGCTGACACTGACACCTGCCTCTGGTCTGGTCTCGGCTCCACCCTGTGCGGCTCCCGATCTCCGATCTCCGGCTCTGAAGGGGATTCCTGCACCTGCCATCCGCAGGCGTCCACAGCTAGTCTCCCAGAGCCAGGTGTTTGAAAATGCAAATCTGGCCACACCGCTCTTCCAGTTGAAACCTTTGCAAGTCCCTCCCTGCCTTCTCTTGGACTCATCCCACACCCCCTGCTTGGTCCCTTGCCTGGTCCCTCTCCACTTCCCCACTTACCCCTGAGCTCCCAACACGACCGGCTCTGTTCGGATCTGGGCTGTACGAGGCCTGGACCCTCAGGCGGCCGACCCCCTCCACCCGCCTCGCTCCTCCCTCTTCCTCCGAGGGACCATACTCATCGTTCCGGTCTCAGCTTAGTCGGCCCTTCCTCCAGGAAGCCCGAAGCTCGAAGGCTTGCCCAGCTCCGCCGTCCCCTCAGCCCCTCTCCCTGTTGGCTCTGAGCTCCGTCCTCCCTGATGCACACCAGCCCCGCACACACTGGATGGCATCACTGCCGAGGAATTTGTTGGGCAAATACATCAATGCGGTAGAACTGCTGGGCTTTATCCTTAGGAACCCTTAACTACTGTGTCACTTGACCCCAGGGACGTGTCTGCTCAGCTGCGGCAGAGCCTGCGGGACACGGCGCGTCAGAGGACTGTGGTTGTTGGCAGGCCGAGGCACACATGCCTCCCACACACGTGTGCGTGCGCCCAGGCACGTCACCCAGAGCACAAGTGGGCGAGCTCTGCACTGCTGCCCCAGGTGGGACGGCTCTCCCAGGGCCGCTGCTCAGCTCGGCAGATCCCCTGCTCTTCTGCCCACACCGTGCCCTCTGGCCACCCCAGGCTCCAGCTCAGGGGACCCCTTCCCCCTCCTGAGGTCACTGGCCACAGCTCAGCCCACTGGTGACTCTCTGTGACTTGGGCAGACACCGGCAGTGTCGCAGGGAGAAAAATCAGCCTCCTCCCAGCCCCTCGGCTCCCCCAGCATTGCTCTGCACATCCAGGCCAGAGCAGCCAAGGCTTCGAGAAGCGAATGAGTGAGAAAAATCCGAGGAAAGCTCACCACCACCATCAGCACTGAGTTGGGTACGGAGAAAGAGCAGGATGCTCACAGTGGGTTTTTCTGAAGCAAGTATTACTGTGATTCAGAGCTTAAAATAGACAGAGCCCCTGCAGCCCAAAGGGACCCGTATCTGCCGCCTTCGCCGCAGGACTTCACCTCGCCTCCCGAGGACATCCGCACGGAGCTTCCCTCGAGCCACGTGCTGTGCCAGGTGCCGGGGGAAGTTTGAGAACGAGTAACACGTGGTCCCGGCCTGCCACAAGCTCCCAGTCTAACTGGGGAGAGAAGAGGCCTTCATTCAGAGCTGTGACACGAGGCGGGAAGTGATAAAGGCCGAGCAGGAAGGCCCTGCTTCCCGCAGGACGAGCAGGGAGGGCTTGGAGGAGGCGGCGTCTGAGCAGTTTGAATCCCAGCTACACCCAGAATCGGGGCCACTTGAAGGAAGGGGAAGGTCAGTTGAAGGTAGCTGCGTCCCTGCCCCTTCTCCATCCATCGACTGCCCTTCCCCAGGCTTTCTGTATAACTCATCCATTAGAGAAAGAAAAATCAATATTTACTAACGTAAATTAAAACCCAGGAAGGGAACAGGCAGGGTGTAGGCAGGCTCTGTGGGTGGAGGGTGGCTCTGTAGGCGTCCAGGTAGGGCCCGGGGCTGCTCAGGGGACAGAGACAGGGCAAGCAGGCCTCTGGGTTCAGGGGGCCCGTGGGTGCTGCGCCGGCACTTTACTCATCCGGGAATGATCCATCTCCTCTCCTGCAGAGTCATCCGCAGGGAACACGGCGACCCCCTCATCGAGGAGCTCAATCCCGGTGATGCCCTAGAGCCTGAGGGCCGGGGCACAGGTGAGGGCACCTGGGGGCTCCAGCCCACACTCGCCGGTCTAAGCTGTGCCTGCGCACAGGATGAGGGCAGAGGGCTAGGGCCACCAGCTCCCTAGGGCACGGGACCCCTCCTTCCCTGCCACGCTGAAGGCTGACACCTGAGGGCTGGGTGAGCCCCTGGGAGCCCCAGGCTGGAAACAGGGGAGCCAACGATCCGTGGGAGGCTCTGGAAATCCATGGGCGGTAGCTTCTCTGGTGCCGGGAGGGGATGGAAGGGAGAGGCTGCGGGTCCTGCAGTCTGACCCTTTCCCTCTTGGCATTCAGCCTGGCGTCAGAGAAAGAACACTGAATGGGAGTCCCAAGCCTCGGTCCTGCCATTGCCTCCCTTGTGGTCTTGGAAGAGGGGCTTCACCGTGTGGGTCTTACCCTGCACGTGCACAGAAGGGATAATGCCATCTGCCCCCCTCACCTTTCTGTGTGCGGTCATGAGGACCCACAGGAGCCCACGAATGTGCAAACATGACACATGGACAGAAACTGCAGACAGAGGGCACGTGCAATAGATCAGGAAGAAGTCCTCATGGTCTGAGCGGTTGGCACCCACTCTCTCCATGCAAAGTTCAGGGAAAGGAAAGGGAGCCCCCCTTCATGATTTCCTGTCATGAGCGGGCTATGAGAAATCCGAGGGAGGCTTCCCCGCTGGCTTCCTGCCCCAGTGCTGTGCTCTCGGCCTCCCCCTTCTCCCCGCCCAGGGGATACGTGCACCACAACTGGGCAATGGTCGGGAGCCCCTTTCCCTCTTGGGTCTCCTGGCTGATGGCCAGAGTGAAATCTGCCTTGTTGCAGGGGGTGTGGTGACAGACTTCGATGGAGATGGGATGCTGGACCTCATCTTGTCCCACGGGGAGTCCATGGCTCAGCCGCTGTCTGTCTTCCGGGGAAACCAGGTGTGCCCGGCCCCGTGTGCTCCGCTGGGTCTAAGGTGGACGAGGGCAGAGGTGCTGGGACTGCTTGCTTGCCCAGCATGGTGGGAGATGGAAACCCAGGGAATAAATTGCAGCCGCACATAGTCACCCTCCAAGTAGGGCTGCCTCATGGGAGAAGCCCTTGGCCCCTCCACTGGCACTTCTGTTACAAAAACTGCTTTTCCTGAGTCTTTTGGCTCTTCCCTCGTTTTTCCGATGACTGTCTTTCCAAACTTCAGCCTTCGTGCCTGCCTCTTTCACCTCCCTCCTCTCTTCACTCTGCCTCTCCCCTCTTCCTTCCTTGCCCTTCCTCCCTCGCTACCCTTCCTGCCGCCCACACCTGATCCTCACCTGCCTTCCTCCCTCCCTGCAGGGTTTCAGCAACAACTGGCTGCGAGTGGTGCCTCGGACCCAGTTCGGGGCCTTCGCCCGGGGAGCTAAGGTCGTGCTCTACACCAAGAAGAGTGGGGCGCACCTGAGGATTATCGACGGCGGTTCGGGCTACCTGTGTGAGATGGAGCCCGTGGCACACTTCGGCTTGGGTGAGTCAGGGCCGGGGGCAGGGTGGTCAGTGGGCTCTTGCGCCCCGAAGCATGCTCCGCAGCAGTAACGGTAACAGAGGGCTCGCAGCCCCAGCGGCTGCAGTGCTCGGAACTTCCAGACCCGGGGACGGCCGTGGCAGGTGCCAGCCCGGCAGGCAACCCTGCTCCGAAATGAACCTGAGCTCCCCAGTGGGGGTTCCCGTGCCCTGCCCTTCGCTGGGACCTCCACTGCAGTCCTCCACTGAATTCATTTACCTTGGGGTCAGAGTATTTAATCCTCCCTGCGTCCAGGACTGGAGGCCTTCCAACATTGGCCTGTACCAGGCTTGCCCACACCAGCTGTTTTCTCGGCCTCTTGGAGCCAGCATGGTGATTAAAGCCTCACCAAACCGCTGGTGCCTTCCCTTAGCTGCAAGGCTTAGAGAAGCCCTGCGTTCTCAGCAGTGGAGCCATCACCCTCAAGGGGCTGAAAATTGGTTCCTGCCTTGAGGAGGGGAATCAAGCAAAGCGTGCTATTACCCGTTTTAAGGCACAGATCATAGACAGCCCGTAAACAGCCACCCAGTGCCCTGGTAAGCGGGAGCCGTCACCACACACCTATCAGAATGGCTACAAAAAACAGTGAGAACACCACATGCCAGCGAGGGTGCAAAGAAGCTCGCTTGCCCATGCGTTTTTGCTGGGAATGCAAGAGGGTACGGCCCTTCTGCAAAACGCTTCGGCGGTTTCTTTAAAAAGAAGAAACCAAACACACAACTACTATGAGACTCAGCCATTGCACTCTGAGGTATTTATCCCAGATGAATGAAAACTTCTGTCCACATAAAATCTATACAAGATTGTTCCCAATAGCTTTATCGGCAGCCGCCCAGATGGGCAGCACCCGGGAGGCGCCCCATAATAGGTTACCGGCTCAACAAAGCGTTGTCCATCCACCCCACAGAATAGTCCTCAGCAGTAGGAAGGAGTGAACTATGGGTACACGTAGCAACTTGAATAGCTCTCCAGGGCATCACAAGGAGTGGGGGGAGAGGCCCATCTCATAAAGTAGTCACATACTGTTGATTCCATTTATGTAATATTCTCAAAATGATAAAATTACAGACAGAGGGCTGTTTCACCCTGGATGGGTTGGCTGACTGTTGGTAGCTATTTGCCACTCAAGATGACTTGAATACATCGCCCTCTCTCACCAAACACAGTCGCTGACTGTCATCAAGCGCTTAGCGTGTGCCAGGCATTGGGCTCTGCACAAGATACCTTACGAGGTTCTTACCACAATGCGAGAAATCATAACCCCATTACACAGGTCAGAAAACTGAGGCTTAGGCTAAGTAACCTGCCCCCAATTCCACCTCCAGAAAGTAGAGAGGGTTGGATTTGGATCCCAACTTCCTGGTCCACTGACCACCATAACTTGAGGGCTTGACCTCCCAGAGTTGCTCTGTGCAGAGCCAGCCGGGGTCCTCCTGCCCTGCCTCTTTCTTCCTGGACATCCATGTCCCCTCAGTTACCAAGCGACCCACGCGAGCCCATCCAATCACCAGGGAACTGCCGTGGTATCCTAGGTGGGATATTTACCCAGGTATCTGGCTGGACAACAGCTCCCACCCCATTGCATAGATAAGGAGACTGAGGTTCCACCTAGCAGTGTAGGGATGGGTTATAGATGCTGCCCCTGGTTGGGAGCCCCTCCGGACCTCCAATCCTCGATAGTTTGCAAGGTCAGGGGATTTGTCCTGGCTCTGAACTCCAGCTCAAACTGCTCCACAGGCCCCCCTGTAGGAGCCTCTCTGTTGCCAGGATCCTCTCCCAGAGAGCCACGGAAGGAAGGCTGCTCTTGGGAACAGGTCCCTGGGGGTCAGCCCCGGGCGTGGCAGGGAGGCTCCCAGAGGCAGCTGAGCTGACAGAACCAGGAGGAGGGAAACAGCCAGGAGCAGATGGGCTCCACCCCCACAGCTCCAAGGCCCCTGATACAGGAGGGTGTCCTGGATCCAGCATAGTGCAGCCTTTCTGATGGACAGAGGGGCCTACCTGGGGTAGGAAGAGAGGGAGCCAAGAGGGAAGGCCAGACAGAATGAAGGGTTGAGGAGAGAGAGGCTGGGGCACACAGGCAGACAGAGAGTGGGCTAGGAAAGCCAAGAGATGCAGAGAGACATGGGAAAGAGATGAGACAAAGAAGAGATACACTCCCTACCTCCAGGCTCACAGTCTGAAAAAGGCAGACACACACAGGGATTCTGGGGCGAGGCAGATCTGGACGCACCATCATGCTGGCCCAGGGGCTGTGCGAGGACAAACACAGGAGAAATAGTTCTGCTTTCCCAAGGACATGGGCCTATTACGGGGTCTAGCTGGATGGTAGGAATGTAGGGGGCACGGAGGGCACCCCAGGGGCTAGTCTGGCTTGAGCAAAGGCCAAAGATGGGAGTGTTCCATGTGCCCACACAACCGAATGGTCTGGTTGGAGCGGAGCCTAGAGAGGGAAGCCAAAGCCAAACTGCGGGTGCTGGGTGGGGGGGGAGCCAAGAGGGACAGGCAGACCGGACGGGGGTCTGCAGCCCCACAGGGCAAGCGGAAGCCAGGCTATGCTGGGCTTGCAAATGCTCTTAGAAGGATTTAATGGTTTTCCTGATTGCAAGAATAATGCATATTGATTATAAGACAATTAGAAATTATAACATCATTACAAAAAAAGGAAAAAGAACCCCTGATCTCACCGTTATCTTCTGAATATTAAGTGAAAAGTAAATGTCTCTCCCTTCACCCTCTCCCAGTACCATTTGATTCATTTAATCAAAACGGATTTACTGAGCAGGTACTATGTGCTGAACACTGACGAGACACAGATCCTTGCCATGAGTGATCTCACATTCTAGTCAAACTAGCAGAAACATACTATATAATAAACACAACAACTAGGTAAATATATAAAAGGTTAGAAGATGTTAAGCGCTATGAAAAAGGCAATGCAGAACAGGGTAAGGGGGTCAGGAGTGTGGAGGGCAGGGGATGGGGAGTGGTTTTCAATGGGGGAGGGGCTGCTCCCACGTCCGTACTCATGATATGCCTTTATTACGTGCAGTATGCATGGAGCGCAGTTATGGATAAATACTCCTCAGGGGATTTTTTTCCAACAAAAATGATTATACTCTTCCTATGATTTCCAAAGTTGCCCCTCCCACCCCCAACAATAGAACCGGGACATGGTTCCGCGCATGCGCATCCCTCCTTTGTTTCCCTCCAGTGCTGCCGGGTGTTTCTCTGCGTGGCGTGCTCATCACTTATTTAGCAAGTCTCCTCCTGACGGACGGTCCGATAGTTTCTGGTCCTGAGCAGTTTGTTTCGTGGCGCTCGGGGTGGCATGCTCGGGGCACGCCCAGCACCCGAACACAAGAAAGGCCTGCCTTGTCCGAATGACCGAGCCACAGCTGTGGGGCCCGCAGCGGTGCGGGGAGCCCGGGGCTCGGGAGGGAAGACGGCCCCCCTCCCGGCCCTCACGACGCTCCCGCTCACCCCAGCTGACCCCTCTCCCTTCCTCCCTTTGAGACTCATCCCCGGGCTCGCTCTGGCTTCGCGGCGAGGGTGGCGAGAGCGCTGGACACGGACACGTAGGCGGGTGTGCACGTGTGCCCCTCGGCAGCCTGCGTCCTGGGCGCGCGGGTCTGCTCATCTCTGCACTAAGCCTGGGTCAGAGGACTGGCTTCTCCGCCCCCGTGTGTTCTCCTCACTCCTGAGGGCAGGGCCGCCTCGCACCACGCAGTAAAAACTCAGGGACCTCGCTGGGCGGATGCTTCATTTTCTGGGGTTCCCAGAGGGCCCACTCGGCTACGCAGAGTGCCCTCGGCTTCACCGGTACAAGGGGCGTCAGCCACCACCCTCCCCACCCCTGCTGCAGGGTGCCCCCCGCCTTGTCCCACCCTCCCTCTGGCCCCTGCCCTGGCCTTTCCCAGCTCCTTCTGGTCCAGATGGCCAGCTGGGCTCATAATGAAGCATTTCTGTTCCCAGCCCCTCTGGGGGGCCCCACTGCAGGCTGGTTGCTTGGAACCTGCCTCCTAGTGCCCACCCCCCCCACCCCCGTGCCCCTACCCTACATATCCCACACCCTGACTCTCCATTTCCCGCTTTGCGGAGAGCTGGGGCCACTCAACCAAACCCACAGAATGAAAACAAGTACCCACCTCTACTTGCCCCTGCCAGCCCCAGGGGGGCTCCTCACTGGCCAGCCCCCCCAGGCAGTGATGGTACCCCACCCACCCACCCCCACACACAGCACCTTCCTTTAAGTTAATTGTTTGCAAGTGACTCAGAGCAGCCTCCGAGCCTGCTGGTGCTCATTTAGGGAAGGAAAATTCAGTGGCCCACATAAACATTGCTTTATTAAAGTGCAAAAATATTCCACCAACTGTATTCCCACCATCTGTTTTGAGGGTACTTCTGAAAAGCGCAATTCTCTGTGCTTCTTTGGCCTTTGTCCTTTAAAAGCTGCCGGAGGTGACTCCCTCCTGCTCTTGACCTCCCAGCCGCGCTGGTGGGTGGGGCCTCCTCCGCTGGCAGCCCCACTCCCTGGCTCACAGCCCCAGCAGACAGGCGGCCTCCACACTGCCCTTGTGCGGTGCCCGGACAGACCTGAGACGCCTGGGGACAGGAGCCTGGGCTCCAGTCCTTTCTCAGACACCTGCAAGGCACTTCACCTTGCCAACGTCTATACCTGGAGAGGGGGCTAGAAGGCCCGCCTCGCAGGGCAGATCCGCGTCACACACGAAGGCACCGAAATCTGTCCGTCTCCTCCTCCCCCCGCCCCCCACCCCTGCCTAATCCATACTCTCATGCTCTGCTTCCCCCACTTTGAACTTCTCCCTGATCTTGAAACACATGACCTCTTCATACCTCTGTACCGTGCCAGACCCTCTGCCTGGATGGCTCCTTCTTTCCCTTCCCTGCCTCACAAACTCCTACTCCTCCTGCAACACCCGAATAAAGTGACTTTTAACACCCGCCTCTCTCACCAAGTGGCACCAACGCTATGGCTTCGAGTTCCCGGTTTAACATAATCACTACGTTCCTTGCCCCTGTGGGATGCGGCTCCTACAAGGCTAGGGCCTGGGTTCATCTCCTTCCTGCTAAATCCCAGCTCCCTGCGTGATGCTTGGTCGTGGGGCGTGGGGTCGAAGTGAGCAGAATAAGGGCAAAGCGGATACAGGCCTTGGGGTCGGATGCCCCCAGCTGGGAGACTATGGGCCATTTACCTCACCTCCCCAGGTCTGAGCCCCTTTGTCGCTGAAATGGAAATTAGAAATCTAGTACCTTCTGCATGGCACTGCCAAGAGGATCCAGTGCTAACACTGGATTGCACACAGCTTGGGATACACATTCTCCAGTGTTATGGCCAGTGAGGGGCTCTGGGAACAAGGTGCTCCCCATGTCTACGAGATGATGGAGGTGGGGGTGCTGAGGGGACAGTCGGCCAGGGCAGGGCTTACATTGCGAAGGAGGAGGACCTTCCTCCCTAGGAGCACTAGAGCTCTCGGCCACACGCCCATCCTACTGATAGAGAAACTAAGGCCCCAGAGACCGTGCCCGAGTCAGCAGAACACGCAGCAGCAGAGGAGGGAGTCCTACTGAGATGCCTTCTCCTGGGCTTACTTATCTCATAGCCCAGCCCCTCCCTGGGTTTGGAGGAAGGGGGGAAGCAGGACTCCGAACGACATGCTGCAAACGCAGAATGTACATTTGTGATTGTCTATGAATATTCGGTGACTCTTCTGAGTTTTTTTGGCACTTCAGTCAGACTGGAAAATGTGTTCGTGTAGCTGTTCTCTTGGCTTAGGTGAGAAACATTTGCTATTCTTTGTCTCCTTTTTTTAATGGAAACATGTTTACTTTTTATATATGTCACTTAATTTGGGCACTGTTCAACCTGGAAATTCCAGGCATCTTTAACTTCAAGCGACTATTTCAAAACAGGGAAAAAAACCTACAGGTGATACCCCCTACTCCTATGTCCACCCTCCTCCTCCAAAAGGAATTCTAGAAGGAGGGAGTAGTGGGGGAAGAGAGGGTCAGGAGAAATGGTCTCTTGCTTCTGGGTCTGCCCCGCGTGCTCACGGAGGCACGGGCTGCCCACCTTTGACACCTGCGAGTGTGGGAGTGGGTCCCCAGCCTCGTTAACACACAGCACAGCAGCAACGGCGAGGCAAAGGGAAGGACGGTGCAGGGAGGACCCAGATGCTGGGTGATGTGGCCCACAAGGGGCAGCTTCCTCCGGAAGCCCCAGAGTGGGGTACTAGGACTCCGGGAGGAAGGGGCCGCTGGGACCCTCCGCACCAGGCCTTCTCGGCCTCCCATCCCCGGCGGTCACCTCTGCACAGAGGAGTCTACACGTGCATCCCCCTTAAAGTCTGGCTGTGGCTGCCAACCCTTTTCTAAAATGCAGGAATTCCTTTTATACATGAAAATGTGTCACAGACTCCCCTCTGCCCCCACAGTAGCTCTTCCGGTAAAATCCATCGGTGGACAGTAAGGGCCCAAAGCTGCTAGAAATTCAGCAGCCCTTTTTGGTTCCCCTTGTTTTTCTAAGAGTATCTGCATACATTAAGGGAAAAGTAGCACATATGTGCGGGTGACGTATTGCTGATTCAGCCCACGTCTGATTGGATTTGGGGACCCCTGAGCACCAGGCCCACATCTGGTCATCCCTGGTGGGTGATAACGAGGGGGCCGCACCCTCTCTCCTACCTGGGCTGAGCACTGCCCTCTTGCCCTGCTGATGGATTAGGAGAAGAGCCTCCCCCTGCAGGTGAGGCCCAGCCCCTCATCCCGCCCACCCCAGTTCATCACCATCAGCCTGACCTTGCCACGGTGACAGCCCCGACGCCTTAAGCAGGGGCCTGGGGCCAGCTCTGACACCGCCTAAACACCGGACAGAGGTGCCCAAGCTGCTTTCCCCATAAGGTACCACGTTGCATTAAGGGTGTGCGGACAGATTCTCCGTGAATGTTCTCTGAGCTTCGCCATCAGCTTCTGCAACCATCTCAGCTTTGCGGAAGGGGGCTTCTCCTGGGCCTTCCGCCATCCCGTTCCTTATCACCTCAGCTTTTCTTTGGTGCTCAGCTCCAGGGCCTTCTCCCCGGGAGCCTGTCCCTGATCACCCTTGAGTAGAAGAGGCCCCCAGCCAACCCCCGGTTCCTCTTTATCCTCTTGCCCTACTCTTGTTTTCATCACAGAGCTCAATATCTGACATTATTTATCTGTTCCTCTTTTTGCCTCTCTATACCCACCGGAGTGGACGCTCTCTGCAAGCAGGCACATTCCCAATAGCAGAAGAAAGCGTGGCCCCTCGCAGGCTATAATGATAAATAATATAAATATATAAATATGGCGACTTGCCCAGGATTACATAGCAGGTCAGCGGCGGAGCTGGAATCTGGCCTCATGTCCCCCAGACGCCCGGCCCTCACCGTGTTCTTTCCAACAGAGCAGGCAAGTGGTGCAGCCAAGATTTGAACCCAGGACTGCAAAGCCAACCTGCTTACCACCAGGCTTTACCCCCCTCCCCCCAAAACAGCTTCATGTTGATTGGCCTACCCACCGGCATGTAAGTTCTGGAGCCGCAGCGTCCGGTATGGTAGCCACTAGCCATGCGTGGCTATGGAATGCAAATGACTTAACGTGAAAGAGAATGTAAAATTCAGTTCTGTCTTCTGTCCCGCAGGGAAGGACGAAGCCAGCAGCGTGGAGGTGACGTGGCCGGACGGCAAGATGTCCAGCCGGAGCGTGGCCCGTGAGGAGATGAACTCCGTGCTGGAGATCCCCTACCCCCGGGACGAGGACAGACTTCGGGACCCGGTCCCCCTGGAGGTGAGTGAGGGCGAACAGGCCTCAGAGCCAGAAAAGCAGCCACAGCCCAGCCCACCCGCAGCTCCACGGGCGGCAGCTGGACTCCGGGAATTTGCAGACTTTGCCCCCAGGACGGTGGAAATCTCAGCAAAGGGCAGGCTTCATGGTGATCCCTCTGTATGCAGTTTAGTAGGGACTGGTCGTTAAGAGGGACAGGTTCTACGGGGCATCCCAGCTCAGGCACATGGACCACACGGGAGCCGAATGAGCAGGAGTCCAAACAGAATGTGCTCTCAGCCGTCCCCCAGTCTCTTACTCTCACTGCAGGGGAAGGATCCTGGCGGGGAGGGGCTGCCCCCAGGCCCAGAGCTACGAGCATCCCTCGGGGTCTGGGTGATGGCCTCTCTGTGGCTGTGAAGAGGAGGGAAACGGAGGTGGGATCTTCTTCACTCACTCATGTTTCTGCTTCCACCCACACTGCAGTGCGGCCAAGGATTCTCCCAGCAGGAAAACGGCCACTGCATGGGTGAGTTGCCTGCGGGCACCAGGGGATGGGGCAGAGGCCGGAATCTCCCCGGGAATGTCAGCCTGACCCCTGGCAGAGCTCAGACTTCAGGCCAGAGGAGAAAGGTGTGGAAGGAAAGGTGTTTGTCCCCGGGGCTCCTGCCACGTGACTCACCGAGGGGGAGCGATGTTAGCGGCCGGCAGTTACAGCAATTACACAGCCGTTCTGGGAACTGCGAGTGCTTCCTGCTGTGAGCACAGAGAGAGCGGCCCGGGGAGGGGACACAGAAGCACCTACTGTGCACGTGCTCCTGAGTCCCAGCCCAGCAGGTCGGCTACTGAGACACGGTCCCTGCCTTCCTGGAGCTTAGAGTGGTGGGCACTCGGCACTCGGGTAAAGAGCGATGACCACGCAGTGTGAGCAGGGCTGGTGTTGGGCGGGGACAGGGACGTGGGAGCCCCAGAGCTGGGGCCCTACACCAGCTAGGGAGGGTCGGAGAAGGTGCCCCAGAGGAAACAAGGTCTAAGCTGAGAACTGGGGGCGGGTGTGGGGGGAGTTTACCAGGCAGGGAGAGGGGAGAAAGTGTTCGGGTGGAAGATGCCACGTGGGCAAAGGACCACAGGTGAGAAAGTGGAGGAGGACAGCTCTAAGGGTGGCCTGGGAGAAAATGAGTCCCCTCCACTCTCTGTGTCCCCGCCCCGACGGCTCTGAACAGATGGTGCATGGACACAGAGGTTCCAGCATCTGGCCTGAGCACCGGCAGGACCCTCTGAGGTCACCCTTTGGGCCACCTCTTCCTTCTTGTCACCCAGCAGACGTTTACATGCCTGTGCATGGTGCTGGGGACACAGGCCCCAAGCTCCTTCCCTGAGGAGACATTTACTCTAGTGACAGGAACCACACACCTGTGACTGGGCAGCCGGAGGAGATGGGCTAAGAATCCTTTAAGCAAGGGGTCTCTGGATGCTGTTCTAGATGGAATGGTTGGGGAGAATACTTTTGAGTTGAGACCCGAAGGACAAGAAGTCCCAGCCCCAGAAAGAGCTAAGCTTGAGCAGGACCAAAGAACACGAAGCAGGAACAGGGCTTGGCATGTGAAAGGGATGGGAAGGTGGCCGGTGTGCGTGGAGATGGTGGACGGGCCAGGCACCAAGTCCGGGAGGGTCTCGAGGTGTGCAGATTTTGTTCCTCGGGCCCTAATTACATGGGAGAGTGATGTGGAGTGGGTCACATTTTGAGAAGGTGGATTGCAGATTAGACCGGAGGGAAATGTGGCAGGCGGGGCGCCTGTCCGAGGATGGCTGCGGACCTCCAGGCAGCAGGTGGTACAGGCTGGGGATAGACTGCGGCGAGCAGAGGGAGCTGGACCGACAGACGGGTATTAAGGGGTCATAATGGCGGGCTTTGTTGTGAAATTGAGCACAGAGGTAAGGGAAGAGGAGGACTAAGGATCGTTCCTATCCGTGCTCGAGCAGCAGAGTGGGTGACAGCGGTGTGACTGACTTAGGCGAGATGGGGTTGGGGGCGGAAGAGGTTTGAGGGCTGGGGGATCTAGAGTTCCAGTTTGACCTACTGAGTGTGAGATGCGTGTAAGATTCACAAGTCCGGAGCCCCAGGGATGGGTTGGGGGCTGGAGACAGGAATTTGGAACCATCCGTGTATGAAGGGACCACCTACAGAAAGTGTGGTAGCTACAAGATCCAGGATTAAGCCTGATACCCCCAACATGTAGAGATCTAGTAGAGAACGAGTCAGCCAAAAGGACTAACATGAGAAAGTTGAGGCCTAGAGAGAAGGGCATGCCCAAGATCACAGAGTAGGCGGGGCAACGGGCTATGCGAGGACCCACTGCCCCACACCTCCCCAGCGAGTGACTCCCCTCACCTCCTAGACACCAACGAATGCATCCAGTTCCCATTCGTGTGCCCTCGAGACAAGCCCGTGTGTGTCAACACGTATGGAAGTTACAGGTGCCGGACCAACAAGAGGTGCAGTCGGGGCTACGAGCCCAATGAGGACGGCACGGCCTGTGTGGGTGAGTGAGGCCCCTCCACAGCCCAGTAGGACACAAGCAAGTGGTCTTCCACTGGGGAGCTCTGGGGAGGCCCCCGATCAAGGTCCCCAGCCCCTGACTTCTGGCTGGCTGGCGTCTCCTTAGACCCCCACTGGGTCTCCAGGGAAGACCATGACACAGGTTTGGAGAAGGCCCACCACCACCATTCCCACCATCTCAAGGGTCCCTGCTGGGGCGCTGCGCCCTGGCCAGAGGCAACTGTTCTTGTTTCTCCCCGTCTCACATTTCCTAAAACAAATGTTCCTACCTTAAGGTCAGCCCATCTTCTCCTACCAGGCATAGACGCTAGCTCCTACTGCTCATCTTTATTTGAATTTCTGAACTGGTATTTGTCTTCTTCCTCCCAATTGCTTCCCCCCACCCCCATCCCACCCCAACCCCCTTTCTCTTTTTCCCATTTTCTCTGTCTCTTTCTGTCTCCCATCCTTTTTGCAGCTCAAGTGGCCTTTTTAGGTGGGTATCCTTCTGCTGCCTTTAGAATCTCTGAACCTCTCTCTCGGGCCTCATATCTTTCTCTAGGCCTTGGACTTTGCCTTCAGTTATATGCACTTTAAATCCCATCAATAAAGGAAAAAAAAAAAAAGAAAAAGAAAAAAACTAACAACCTTTGTGGAAAACTGAATCTCTCCCGCTGCCTGTCTCTCTCTCTCCATGCCCAGTAGAGTCTATCGCGCACTCCCTCTGAATGGACCGCGGGGGTGGCCATCTTTGAGAAGGGAAGTTGGGGAGCTATGGATATTTATGCAATCCTAGTTATTTGTGAAGCCTTTCTTTGCATGTTTTCTGAGGAAAACAAAAGGAAAGTCTCCCCCCTACCCCACCTACCCTCCCTCACTTCTCCAGAAGAATCCTGTCTTTTCTATATTCTCCAGTGTCGCAAGGACCCTATTTTGCCCTTAACAAAGATGGCTCCCAGGCGGTTGCTTGCTCGCTTGATTCACTCACATGTCGTGTGCCTGCTGGTTTGGCCTGTGCTGTTTCTGCTCTGTGCGCCCTGGCTCCCTGTGGTAGAGAAAGCCATATTGGAGTTGGTGGTGATGATGGGAGGGGAAAGGGTGGCCCTTTGGGCCTCTTGATAAAAACGTTAAAGTTTGAACTTGCTAAGTCTTCCAGCCTCTTTCTGGAGAAATTATGCCAATAAACTCTGCTGGATATGTAGTGCCTAGCTGGTGAAAACAGAAATGTGTCTGGGGCAAGTAGGTGCTGGTTGGAATGTTAGCGGTAGCCCTTCCATCCCAGGCACTTGGACAGAAAGTCACGAGACAGGGAAAGTATCTGCTCTGAGTGGGAGCAGTGGTTTGAGGATGTGCACCGCTGTTCACATTTGGGGGCTGGAGTCTAGACCAGGCAGGGGACGTAGGAGGAGCAAGGGGCGGCTTGTGGAGGGAATATTCTGGGCCTTTGACCTGGAGGAAGTCGCTTTTCTACAGTGGGCCTCAGTTTTCTTCATCGAAATAGCAAGAGATTTGTTTGGTCTGGCGTGTCCCGAAAGCCCCCTCCTTTCTCAGACCTTTCAGTGTGTGGTTGCACAGAGACATGGCTAGTCTCAAGTTACCCTGATTTCTAGAAAGAATCTGGCAACCTGGTCTCCTCTGCAGTATGCTTAGAAACCTGGAAGCTTCTGTAGCCAGGGCACCCTGCGGGAATGATGTAACACCATAGAATATTTTCACAAGCAGCCTCGGTAGTGAAGGCTTGTTATAAATCACAGATCTATTCTTCATGGGGGAAAAAAGTTGCCCCAAGATGTAATAAAATCACACTTAAGAACACAGCAAGCATTTTAAAAACATATTTAACAAAAAACCTACCATTTTCTAATATAATAACAATACTCCCAATAAATCACGAAATATGAATTCCTTGCAGCTAGTACTGTCTTTACACTCAGAACAGGAGCTTAGATGAAAAGTCTCAAAATAAAAGCAGCTACATTTTCACAAGAAAGCATAGAGCAACTTAAAAACTGCTCCACCTCTGGGCAGCCCAGCTCCTGTGTGCTCACGTAGAAGAGAGGCATGGATGGGCCCGGAGATGAAGCGATCTGCCCAAGGTCACAGAGCCGGCCGGTCCCCAGGCAAGGCGACAGCCCTTTCCTAGCACACCGTCTTGTCCGGGGGTAACAGACAGGGCTGTCACTGTTCAGACTATTCCCTAGTCATTCTGGAAGCTGCCGCCTTTCTCAAAATGAACAAGTAGATCTAAGATAGTAAGATAAGTAAAAGCCAAACCCCACAGGGGCAGTGGTTCCAAATGTAATGCTAAATGACAAGATAACAGTGTGCATTGACAGGCTGCACACAACAGCACAAGAAATAAGGGACAGGACCGCCAGTGAGACAGCCTGCCAAGGACATCAGAAAATTCAAGATGGCAGCAAACTTCAGAGGATACCTTCTAAGTAATAACCATGAATCCTCGCACAGCGAGTTTCTTGTAACAGGGTATATTTGTGTCCTTTTACCCTGCTTGGTGGTGGGGCCAGATGAGCTACCGAGAGGGGTTCCAAATTCCCCCAGCTGTCAAGAGCACAACTACAGGGGCGCCGGGGTGGCTCAGTGGGTTAAAGCGTCTGCCTTCGGCTCATGATCCCAGGGTCCTGGGTTTGAGCCCCACATCAGGCTCTCTGCTCAGCGGGGAACCTGCTTCCATCCACCCCCCACCCCCGCCTGCTTCTCTGCCTACTTGTGATCTCGCTCCCTCTGTCAAATAAATAAATAAAATCTTAAAAAAAAAAAAAAAAGAGTACAACTACAGTATCCCAACTCCAGGGTGAGAAGGCTTACTCTGGATGTGACTCATTCATTCAACAAGTATTAGTTGAGCCACTACTATGTGCCAGGTACTAAGCTAGGCTCTGGGCATGCAATGGTAAGTAGAGATCACGTGGTTACTGTCCTCACACTGTCTTCCTCCAGCCAGATGGAGGAGCCTGGTGCGTGGGATGAGAGCAGTACTTACAGGGGCCTTCTGAAAAATCTAGCTAAATTCTTGGGTGGCAGCTACACCAGAAAGCAAGCTCCTTGCATTTGTTCACTCAGTCAGATATTCATTCAACAAGCATTCATTGAGAACCTCCTGTGTGACAAGCATTGGGTCTCTTCCACGAGGCAAGTGACAAGGTCCAATGAGGGGTCACGTCTCCTGCTCCCAGGATGCTTGTGTTGAAAGAAATATGAGGCCAAAACATACAGAGGTCAGGCAGGTGCTGACCCAACTCAGCATTACCTGCCCCCAAATAATAGAGCCTCCCCCACGGGCCAGGAACCAGGCTTTCTGAGCCGAGTGCCCCCAGTCCAGTACGGTCGCTGCTCTGTGCTGAAGTGGCCACAGAGCCACCCCACACTAGCAAGGCACAGGCTCACCACCCCTCTTTCTTCCAACTCCCCTTCCCCTGATGCCCGCAGGGGCCTACACCCTCACCTCCCCCTTCTGAGCACAGACAAGTCAGCCCTTTCTTCGTCCCTTAGCTCCACTCAGGCTCCGCACATCATCCTGGCCTCCGACTGGACTTGAGTTTGTACCAAAAATTGCAAATGGCTCCAGGGCTGACAAGTGGCACGGGCCTGCAGGGGATCGTGCTAGCAGAGAAGCTGGGCCCCGCCTGGGACAGCCCTGGCTCACTCTAGTAAGAATAATATTAATGCCATTTTTATTCTGCCCAAGAACACTCCTCTCCCCAGGAACGTACCCCTTCACATCATAAGAGTAGTTTGGTGAGCCTGGTGTGCCTGGGCCAGATCCGAGCTCTTAAGGAGAATCCGCGTGCGTAACCCTCACAATAGTCCCAAGTGAGAAGTGCGGTAAGGGCCCCACTTTTACAGAGAAGCTAAGTGGCTTATCTCACACAGAGCTGGGACAAACAGAGGAAGGACCCCATCCGAGTGGTCTGGCCCCCAGCCTGAGCTCTTAACACAGATGCTTCCTTCCCATTCGGGGGCGAGGGGGGCTGCTAGCCGGTGACACAAATCCGCCATCCCTCTGTGCTGCCCAGGGGCAGGGGATGGGTTGGGAAGGGCCCAGGATCTGTGACAGTCACCACAGAGTCCCACTCCGGCGGCAAGAAAGGCGGCAATGTCCAGGCCGAGTCCCCTCACCAGCCGGCGTGGCCGGCCTCAGCAAACGCAGAGCCATGAGTCACCCCCACAGCCTCTTCAAGCTTCTACTCCGTCGCCAGCCCTGCTCTGGGGAGGTGCCATTCTGAGGGCCAAGAGTCTGATTATGCGTCACTCTGGCTGCTATGGCCCCCTCCCAGGGTCTGGGCATCACACCCCGCCCGGCACCCCTGCACCGTGACCCGACAGGAACTCCACTCCAGCCTCGCAGACAGGGCTGCTGGGCATCTCTCCCGAGCCCCCGCGGAGGCAAGAAGATGAACACTTCATTTTCTCAGGAAGCCAGCTGGGTTTTTCCAGCAGATTCCAGCGTGATACCCCGCCCAGACTGGCAGCCCCGCAGGCAAGCCAAGTCCCTCCCTGTCTCTCCCTCCCCCGGGTCAGCCGCGTCTCTCTCGCCTGCGGTGTGGGCCAGAACCCCGGCCACATCCTGTCAGGCCTGAGGTGGTGTCTCCTTAGCAACAGAACCTCCCAGAAGAGGAAGGAGGCGGCGAGAGCGCACGGGCTGGTTGACGCCAGGGATCGCGCCAGCCCCTCCTTCGGCAGCCGTCCTCCTAGGGACCTGGGCTCGAACAGCCAAGTGGTCGAAGGGTAGACGGCAAGGGAAAAACAAGAAACAAGAAGAGGAAAGAAGCCCTTCTCGGGGGAGGGAGCTGACATGTACGGAACGCCTATGACGTGGCCAGAATTTTACACGATGGCCCGGGACTCCCCACACCCGTGCATGGACGTTACCTGTCTGTCTTCCCACCAAAGCAGCAAGGCTCAGAAAGAACAAGTTCCCCGAGGTCCCAGAGCTGGTTAAGTGGCAAAAGCGGTGATTCAGACCGGCAACCGTCTGGCTCCCGAGACTGTGTTCTGGAGCCTTCTGGGGAAAGCATCCACCGGCTGGACTCGTATTGTGTGCTGGGCATCGCTCTCGTGGCCTGGCCCATATGTCTGTGTACAACACTGCCAAAGATTCCAGAATGGCCTGGTGATGTGTGGCAGGTGCCAAACTACATAAGGAGTAAAGGATATAGTGTGTCGGAGGTGATAGGCCCGTTGGAGTGCGGGCGGCAGCATGAAGGCAGGTGGAGAGGAGAGGGCTGGGCTAGAGGCAGAAGGGCCCTTCAAATCAGGTGGGGTGGGGGTTGGGGGTGCTGCTCTGGGAAAGAGGCATTTGAGCAGAAACGTAAAGTTGGTGTGCTGTCCTCCAGGCTCAGCTTTCTCACCTGTAAAATGGGGATAACACCTACCTCACAGAGTCATTATATTAAACAAGTTGATCTAAAACACTTGACAGGGTGCCTGGCACATAGTGAAGCCCCAAATACGTTTCCAATGTTAATAATACTCATAAGTAGCAAAGGTCAGGATGGAGCCTCAGTCCAGTGCCGAAGCTTCCGAGGCTCCCGGCGCGCCCTGCCATGACCCGCTGTCCCGGGAGTCAGCCGTGTGGGGGATGTGGAGGACCCTGGCCAGCCCGGGCAGCGACAGCTTTGCAGGGAGGAGACCTCAAGACCGAAAATAGCCCTAAGGGGGCAGAGCACACCTTCCTGGGGCCTGGACTGTGGTGTGTTCAGCTTAGCTCTCATGCAGCACCATTCCCAGAAAGAATTAGCATAAAATTAGGTAAACTGAGCAAGGAGATGGTGCCGCTGACCAGACTGAGCAGAGCACAGGTCCAGCAGCAGCTAGTGACCTGGCCTGGGGATTGGACCTGAGAACTCATTTAGTCCTGCCCCCTCCTATTCAGCTGTGAAAACTGGGGCCCAAAAGGAGCAGTGACTTCCGGGGGACCACAGCCCAGCGGGGAATCGGACTCCCGCCTGGGGCTCCTCCTTGCTCACCCTGCCTCCTTCTCTAGAAAGCTCAAAGTATGTCATAGGGCAGTTGTAGCAATGGCTTCTGAAATGGGTGGGGGAACGGGGGCAGAGCTTGTCCTTTGGTGCTGACCCAGAATCAAAGTCAGCGTAAGCATCCGCCCAGCGAACCAAAGAGCCATGCTTGGCCCGTGGAGCCCAGCTAAGAGCTGAGAGGAAGTGCCAGGTGCACAGAGGGTGCCACTCAGCTGAGAAGGGAGGCTGCAGCCAAGGTCAGGAGCAGGCCATGAGGGTAGGTACTCAGCCCCAGGAAGATTTACCCACCTTAAAATCCTGGCATCAGGGAGCACCCGGCAGGAGCTGAGTGGGGTCAGGATGCGTGCTTCGTCCTCCCTCCTTCCCCTCCCAGGACAGGTGGAGATCCTGAGCAGAGCCACAAGATCACAGAGATCACGGCCAGGGCAACTCAAAGCAGCTGTGCAGTGCAGGGGGCGGGCTGGGCCCGCTGCCTCTACCCTTTGAGTTAGTCTATGGCCACGTGCAGTTGAAATGATCATTCGGGGCCACTTACAGGTCTGCCTCTGCCTAAGCTGATCTCAG
>CM053617.1:45000635-45049607 GCA_028646535.1 Procyon lotor | reverse complement strand
GTTGCCCCAGGGCCATTTCACATCTGGACCTTCCTGTCCTAGCTGCCAGCCCTCCTGGTGGGCGGCATTTCCCACTCCCCTGACAGGCACGTGGGGCCGGGGGAGGGAGGTGGTGGAGAGGAGTAAGATGAGATCCCCCACCCTCCAAGAGCTTACCAAGGAACAGGGAAAAGAGGGAAGAAGGCCATTGCTGTCCACAAGTGTCCAGTAAGCCATGTATAACATTTCCCCCTTCCGGGGCTTTGCTCCGACTGCTCTCAGGTGGTAGCTGGTCCCCAATCACTTTTCCATTACAGAAATCGATAACTTGAATTACTCCAAAATAACGAGCCCCATCATGCCTCTGCAAAGCTAAGTTTTCTGGGTCTGCATTTGCCCACGTGCTTCTCCCTGGGTCTGGAGGCACTCTAGGTAGAACGGAGTCGCCCACCCGCCTGTGACACAGTGGCAGAATGAGAGCAGGGTCTGGGCTCTGATGCTTAGCTTCAGCTCTTTACTCTGACACTTCCTAGCTGGGGGCACTTGTCAAACTACCTAACCTCCTGGAACACCAGTTTTCTCATCTATAAAATGAGAATTCAAATATAACCGCTCACCAGAGTATTAGAGAACTAAATGGAATAATAACATACATGACTGTCCCTGGCATATATTAGGGAATCAGTGAACCCTTGGATAAATATGTTTGTTTTGTGCAAGAACCTGGAACCTGGCTGTAAGTCGGAATCATGAGGCCAGTGTATAATGAGGTCCCAGTGTAACTTCAGCAATAACAGTAATATTTTACCTTGGAGAAATAGATTATCATTTACAAAGATGCGTTCTCCTCATTCTCCCATTTTGCAGATGACAGAGCTGGGACTCAGGGTAGCTAAAAGTTCATGATTCGGGGTCGGCAGACTGAGGCAGCCCTCTGACTCCCTTCCCACTCCCCCACCTCCTCCACTGTCCCTGATTCAAAACCACAAGCCCCCGTGCAGCTCCAGGAGGCTGCCAGCTAAGTCCTGCTATCCGGCAGACGCTGACCCCACAAGCCCGTTAAATGGCCCCTTAGAGGAAGAGCCGGGAGCCCAGCACTGTCTGCCCTGGGCACTGCCAGGAGAATGAACACTCCCAAAGCTGCCTGAGGAGGGGCGGGTGGAAACCTCAGAAGGCATTAGGGGACACCTAGTTCCTGCTGGGTTTCTGACTCAAAACCAGTTGTTTTCAGCCTTTGCTTAGGGGATGACCACATACCCCTTTGCGAATCTGCCGAAAGCCTTCCCTCGATAAAAGCACATGGTTTTGTACATAATGGGGTCAAGGCTCAGAGCTCCTGGGGTAAACCTGGGCTCTTTTAGGATTTTCTTAGGTACCAGGGACCTTCTTCTCTTTTGAACGCCTCACCCCTCATCATATCAAACATTGCCCCAGACACCCGCAGTGCACCCCTAAATCACACACACACAGAGTTGAGTTGAATCACAGTTGGCTTTTGGACAGTGCTACATTTTGTAGGTATGCAATGAAACATTAATTTGTTTTGTGTTTTCTTTTCCTATTTTGGAGCCAATAAACTTTTTGGGTAAATTTTATTGAAATGTACCGTATGTATAGAAAAATATACAAATCTGTGTACGGCTCCACGAGTTCTCACAAAGCGAGCCCATCTGTGCAGTCAGCACTCTGCTAGAGAGACAGAGAGTGAGCACCCGGAAGTCCCTCCAGGCCCCCTTCCGTTCACTACACCCCACCCCAGGGCAGCTGCTGTCCTGACTTCACCATAGATATGTTTTGTCTGTATCAGAATTTGTTATAAGCGGAGTCACCGCTTGCACTCATTTTGCATCTTGTTGCTTTTCTGGAACGATAACTTTTACTTGGGTCTCAGACATTTTCAGAGGCCCATGAAAAGATTCCTAGGCTCTAGGTACTGTCAAAATCAGGGGTTCTCGACCTCAGTTTCATATTAGAATCTCCAGGGAGACTTAAAAAAATCCTGATGTCTAGGCTGCACCCCCAGAACAATGGAATCAGCATCTCTGGGATAAGACCAGACATCAGTGGTTTTGCTTGCTCCCCGCGTGACAGCGATTGCAGCCAAGGATGAGTGGTACTGGTCTGAGCAACTTTGTCAAGTATTAGGATCCCTATTTTACAGCTGGGGAAGGAAACTGAGGCTCAAAGAGTCTCCACCCTGTGTTACTCTCATGAAGCCTGAACTCCAAGATAGGTCTCACTAGGAGTGCTATTTGCATTGCCTTCATCCTTGGTCAAGATAAAGCCAAAAGCAGGTGCAGGTGTCTCCTGCCAGAAACCTTCCTGAAAGATAAGTCTTTCCGGAACTGTGGAGAAGGGAGCCAGGGGTTCCCAGGAAAAAGGCAGCACCCCAGGGGCTGGCCGGAAGAAGAGCCATGACTGACTGGACTCCATCTTTGCCCCACACCTCCTCTGAAAGCAGGTGGAAGTGGCTTCGGGTTTGGGGCATTCTAGAAATGTTTCCCAGGCTGCTTTGATTCTGGGGTGCAGTGCACAATCCTGCCACTCGGTGGCGCAATGAGCTGCTGTAAACCCTGTGGTTTTCACACACCCAAAAGGAAGCTAGAGAGCGCAGTCTGGCCGCAGTAATGAAGGGAATGACAGCCCAGAGCTGCCTGGGGCTTCCTGTGCTCCCAGGGGCCTGACAGGGCCTGTTCCTGGCTGGCAAGGGGGAGGCAGAGGCATGGCTGCGGTCAGACCTGCAGGCGAGGCCACTCCCCCCTGTAACTGAGCCCGCAGAGGAAAGCCAAGGAGAGAGAAGCCCCACCTCCCCTGCTTCTCCCCAGTCTGCGCTTCCCCAGGCTGCCCCTGGGGGCCCCGCAGGTCTGTGAGGGGCACAGCCCACCCCCACTCCCGTGATGCCCAGAGCTACCGGGCACAGCTCCACGTCCTTACCTGGGAATCTGGCAAATCCTTACCTAGGACGGCTGAGGGCCTCGAGCTCTGACAGGGTCCTGAAGCTGGATTACTCATCTTCCCCACAGTTTGGAGTCAGACTGCCTAGATTCAATGCTAACCCCTGTCCCTTCCTAGTTGTGTAACTTTGGGCAAGTTATTTAACTTCTGTGGCCTCAATCTCCTCATCTGTAAAATGGGAATAAGGGTCCACACCATAGGTTGTTGTGAGGATTGAATGATTCTGTAGGGTCTTAGCCTAGTGCCTGGCACATAGTAAGTGATAAATGTTAGCTACTCTTGTTTAATATTACGACTAATAAGCGTGCATACAGGACAGATAGAATGAACCTACCCTCGCATTAAAGACCCACCTCCATTGTGGCCACCTGCACATGCACCCCAGGTTTGAGCACAGGCAGTGGGCCCAGGCCTCCCCTGGTTCAGGCGAAGGCCCAGCCGCCCCTCCAGAGCAGCAAGTACAGGTGTAGAAGCCACCCAGAATCCCACTCAGCACCCCCCAGAGGGGATCTCCCCAAAACCCCCACCCCGTAAGGCTGGAGCCATTGTCCCCACAGTCCGGTGAGACCCTCTCTTCGTCCACAGACCTGAGTGTGTGACCCTGGCCACCCCGCAGCGTAAGGCAACTTCCATCGGGATGCCGTCCCCATGGTGTCAGAGTAAACACTGGGTCAGGAGGTCTTGGTTCTAAATATGGCACGATCGTCATCCAGCTGTGTGACCTGGGGCAAGTCATGTGGCCGCTCTGGGCCTCCATTCTGCCTCATTTAGATGATCTTTAAATCCCTTCCCAGCTCTAGCATATGGTTTTACCAAAGTATCTGGCACATAATAGGTGCTCAATAAATGTTATTCCGTGTTATAGAATGTAAGACGCAACGCTGCTAGGTTCCAACACTCACATGCCTTTCTAGTCTTTGAGTGACTTCTATGATCCAGCCCCTAACAGGGCCCAACCCAAGTTAAGAGCTCAAAAAATGGGTATTTAAAAAAATAAACAAACAAACGGGTATTTAATCAATTCATTACTTACTTTTGCCCTGGCTTTCAGTCAGGCGGTTCCCTCCCGCCAAGGCTGCAAACGCCCCATAAAGGCTCCAGATTTGAGGATCCGGAATGTAGCCTCCCCATTAGACTACAGGCTCCGAGAAGACAGGGTGGGTCCTGCCCGGGTCAGGCTCACGCTCCTTCGGGAACACACTCAGCCCCACGTCCTTGGCATGAGGCGGGTGGGTGGCTAAGCCTCCCCTCGATGCAGGCCTGGGGCATGGAACTGGCAGCCCACCACCAGAGGGGAGAGAAGCAGCACAGAGCCTCAAGCTGGGCAAGTCCTTTTATTGGAAAAAGAAATAATAAAACCAAAGGCCACGGCATCACCTGTGCCCAGCCATCCCACAGGAGAGGCACCGACTGGTCAGACTTAAGGCCCGGCCCCACAGTGGGCCCGGGAGGGCATGGGCCAGGCTAGGGGTCAGGGGCTGCTGTGGGCTCACTGGGTCGCCGCCCTCTGTGAGGGATCCTTGGACGTGGACCCGCCCACTCGGGCTCAGGGACCAGGTTGCCCTCTGCAGCTCCCCGGGTAGGCGCCCCCCTCCCACAGGTTGCTCTCTCATCCAAAAGAAAACCAGGCCCCTCTTTGGTTCTAGAAAGCTCCCTGCAGTGACTGGTCTTCCAGATGCCCTTTTAGCACCTCCTGCCGGCTGAGGCAGGCAGTAGCTTTCTGTCCCTCATGGGGCAAGGGGGCTGCTCCCTTCCCACTGGCTGCCCGGGGCCTTGGCAGGCAGGACCTCATTGGCTGGCTGCTTCTTTTCCCCTACAGATTGCCAGCTCCTTTGAACGTCCAAGGAAGCCTTGCTTATGCAGCCTTAGAGAGCTTGAGAGCCTGGGTGGGCTGAATACGCAGCGTGTGTGGCCCTGCTGCCTTGGGGTGGGGAGGGGGGGTTGGAAGAGGGACACGGAAGACCCCAGAAGGTTGGCTCTGCTCTCCCAGACCCCCAACTTCTCTTTTGCTAGAATGTACGCATGTAGTATCAGAAGGTGGGGAGAATTTTGCAGGTGGGAAGAGACCAGGAAGAGCCAAGCTGGCAGCCCCAAGCAAGGGGCCAGGAGCTTTAGGACATTTATTTACAAAGGGACAGGCTGGACTCTTGCAGGGAAGCAGCCACAGACCATCACATACAAAGATAAGACAGGAGGCAGAGGGCTGTCACTGGCCTGGCAACCAAGGGGAACGGACAAGTGCACTGCCACACATACACTCGCACACGCGCACTCACGCACGCGCACTCACATGTGTGCTCATGCACACGCCTGCACAGCCACACATGCATGCGTGCGCACAGTGCTGTCCCGGGTATGCACTCACACGCGCCTGCACACACACGCACTCATTCTCTCATACACACAGGTCCCGATCTCGAGAAGTTGACTCCAGTCCCGGAGTTTCAAACCCCCCAAAGCTACAAGTCTCCATGAAGTATTTCTCTAGCCCCCCATATAACCTCCCAGAGCCCCAGGTTGTGTGCCCCACAGCCAGCGCCCGGCGTCCTGCAAAATCTCAGGGGTTGGATGTTTCCCCGGCAAGGCCAACGTGGCTTCCAGGCTTTGAATGGGGGAAGGGGAAGCCATGAGTCTAGAAGGGGTCCAGAGGGGACTGAGCAGCTCCCATCTCCCCACACCTCGAATCTGGTGGAGGCAGGTTCACAGACAGGCAGAGCCCCTGCAGTGGCACCAGCAAGAGCAGACATTGCGAGACAGCCACCAGGAGCAGGACCCCGCGGGGAGAGAGTCCTGGTGGATGTGGGATTTGGACCGAGGAATCATGCAGGAGGGGCATTCTCTCTGGGACCTGAGCCCCCCACCTCCGGGGTGCTGGGAGTGGAGCAGCAGAAGAAAAGGGCTGTCCACATCGCGTTGCCCGCCCAGCCTCAGCCTTCCCCTGCAAGATGTGGCTGTGCGTGACCAGACCTGCCCACTGGGGAAAGTGCCAGGTCAGGAAGTGGGCCATCCTGCCAGGGGCGAGGGGCAGGAGTGGGGGGGGCGCGGGGAGACGGGCCCCGCAAGCACACTGGGCCAGTCACCCTCCCTCCCACCCCGGGGAGTAGCGGGGGGCCCAGAGAATGACTCAGAAGCGGGTGCTCTGGTAGCGCAGCCGCCGCAGGTCTGACAGGCCCTCAGTCCGGCCGTACACCTCCCTGCAGGGACTCTCGGCCAGTCACCGGGCCCCCGCCCCACCACCCCCGCCGCTGCTGCCGCTGCCCGAGCTGCTGCCGCTGCTGGAGCTGCCACTGCTGCACCGGTCCTCGTAGATGGAGATCTCGATCTGCCTCGGCGTTAAGGACAGACGCCCTGCCAGCTGCTGAGAAGGGGCAGACGGACCTGCAGATGGAGGCCAGCAGGGGAGCGGGAAGCCCGCTGGGGCCCGCTTCCCCGATGAGGACTAGACCCCCGCCGGTGTCCCTGCACGGGAAGGGGGAGGACTTCCGCATCCTGCTTTCAAATCCTCATTCGCCTAGTCTAGAGCGATGTGGCCTTAGACGGGTCATTTATCGTGTTACCCATTAACAACTGCGTATGTAAAATGGTGGCAATCCTAGCATCTCAGGGCTCTCTGGGGACGGACTGAAATCACGCATGGAAAGCAGTAAGCACAATGCCCCTTCTTAGGAAAGGCTCAATAAAAAGCAGCCCCTCTCACAGGGCTAGGTAAACAGAGGATTCCAGTGTTTGTGTTTTCTTGACTCTTTTTCCTCTCAAGTTTCTAGCAAAATTTATTTTTTAACAATTTTAGTCTCATTGCTAATGACTGAGGGCGGGATGTTTGCACACACTTTTCCAGGTGAGCAGACTTATAACCCAGCCCTGGGCCGGCCGCCCATCGAGACTTCATTTTCCTGATCTGTGAAAGGGGGACGTCGGGAGGCACACACAGGGGTCCATGAGACTGTGGACGTGTAAACGGGTGGGAGATCTGCCCATTCCCTGAGGGGCAAACAGCCTCACAGAGATGTGTGGGCCTGGGCTCCAGTCCTGGCTTTGATGTGGACCAGCCCGGTGACCCTGAGCAAGTGCTTGACCTTCTGTGTGCTCATGGACGAGAATAGTAAGAGTCACCCACCTTTAGGGAGAATTACATAGTTTCAAAGTAGCTAGTATGAGAGTTGGTGTGTGTTGTGCAGTAAATACATGCAAAGCCTACAATTCACAAACGGCACTGATAACTTGTGGCGAGGGGAGCAGATGACCCACGAGGTGGGGAATCCTAGGAAATCCCTGAGCAGAGGCCCCTAGGGTGGTCCCTATTTCTTAGTAGCCTCACCAGGGACCCCATTGGTCAGTAGCTCTGTGCCCTTACACAGAACAGCCAGGAAGGATACAACCCTCATCCCGCGCTCCACGGGGTCCGTGAGCAGGAGGCCTCGAGGGGCAAAGATCTTCTCATTCTGCTCCTGGATGTAGCGGGAGATCTTCTTGAGAACCTGCAACGAGAGGGGCCAGTTGAGGATGAGCGCGCGGCGGGGGAGCCCTGGAGGCGGGGATGCAGGGCAGTCGGGAAGGGAGCTACCTTCTCGTAGTGGGTCTCCATGCAGAGGAAGATGAAGTAGGCCGTGGCACAGGCCAGGCAGCCCTCGAGGTAGGAGCTGCCCCCAATCTTCTCGGCCTCCGCGTAGAAGCCGTTGAGGGTCTTCACAGTCTCCTCAAAGAGCTGCCGCTCGATCTGGAGGGGGAGAGGGCCAGGGAACCAGTTGAGGTCGGCCTCCCTGGACTGTGGACAGTCAAGGGTGGGAGGGACAATGGCAGTGGTAGGGCCACGCTGGTGGGGGCACATGCCCATAGGCAAGACCTGAGAAGGGGCAGGTGCCTGTGGAGCACTGGACAGGGAGTCAGGAGACCGGGGGTCCAGTCCAGACTTGACCATCCACTAGCCGTGTGGCCTTTGGCTAATGACTTCACTACTCAAGCCTCAGTTTCCACATCTACAAAATGGGAATAAGAACGGCTACTTGGCCTCCCTTGGAGGCAGGAAACTCCCACTATATCGTAGATGTGGACATTTTCTGTGGGGGATCAGGCAGGGATTCTAGTGACTTTGACACCCTCCCCATTTTGATAGCTGTGAAAGCGCCCAGGTCCTAATTGGTAGGGGCTCCCATGTTTGAATGGGACTCCAACTGCCTAAGATGTATAAGACCTCAGGGGTGTCTCTCCAGGAGAGGGCCCTTCCCTCAAGCTGAGAGGTCATGAAGGACACAACAGCCTCGTGTGTTTGCACAGCTGTCCCTCCCTGCATCCATAATCATAATAGCTAATATTTATTAAGCACTTTCTATGCCTTCTATTTTTTAAAAGCACTTTCAGATGCCAACGTAACATTGTATGTCCACTATACTTCAATTAAAAAATAATAAGATTTTTATAAATTCACCTGGCAACTGCAGATCAAATTAAGCAATTGCTGGGGCACCTGGGTGGCTCAGTCAGTTAAGCATCTGACTTCAGCTCAGGTCATAATCTCAGGGTCCTGGGATGGAGCCCCTTGTGAGGCTTAGCACTCAGCAGGGAATCTGCTTCTCCGGGTCCCTCTGCCCCTCCCTCTCCTTCTCTCCCTCCCTCTCCTTCTAGCCATCCCCTTCCCTCTCCCTGCTCAGGCACCCTCTCTCTCTTCCTCTCTATCTCTCAAATAAATAAATAAATAAATAAATAAATAAATAAATAAATAAAATCTTTAAAAATAAACTAATCAAATGCTTCATCTGAGAAAAACTTTGCAAAGTCTAATCTTTTTTAAAAATTTTAATAAAAGTAAATAAATAACATGCGTTCACGCATTTTTTCTCTTTCAGCAGATTAAAGCTCTGCTCTGCGGTCCAGGCCGACATCATCTCCGGCCTCTTAACTAGTCTCTCTGCCCCCAGCCCTGCCAAGGCAGCCTGCTAAAGCCGGAGCATGTCACAGCTCTGAAGAAGAGCTCCCAGAGCCTTCTCATCTCTCTCCAAGTAAAATCCAAGAGGTCCTTACAATGCCTGCTAGGCCCTACAGGGTCTGGTCCTGCGTCCCCTGAGCCTGCCTCTTGCTCTCCTGCCCCGCCCCCGTCCCCACTCTGGCCACGTGGACTGCCCGGCTGCTTCCTGCAAGTGCGCAAGTCTTTTGAGCCTGTGTCCTTGGATGCAACACACCTCCCCGAGACTCCCCCACCCCAGGCTCAGGTCTCACCTCATCCCACAGACCTCCCCGGCCACTGGCCTCTCCCCAGCTCTCCCAGCCCCATGACCTCCCCCCTATTTTTCCAGTATTGGTCACCCCCGGAGCTACTCCATATTTACTTGCTATTTTATTCTTCATAGCCTCTAAAAGAAAACAAACTCCAAGACTTTGCTTCTAGATCCCCGTGCCTCACACAGAGCAGTTGCTCAGTAAATACCTGCTGAGTGAACTTGTCCAAGGTTACACGGCTCGGACCTGAGCCCGAGCTCTTCGATACATAACCCTACACTAGATCGGAGGGCCATGCTCCAAATTCAACAAGTGTCCAAGTGTCTATAGCCCCATTTTTTACATTCCTCAGAACACCCCCTCCCCCACTCGCCACTATAGGATCCGAACCGTCCATCACACAGGTTAGGGACTTTCCACCCCCAACTAGGACAACAGGTCTCCCCAAGAATAGTCAGAAGTTTTGGGGTCCCCAGTCACTGTCCCTACACAGACCTGGAGTAAACGCATAAGAGTACATTATGCTGTGCCCCAAGAGTCCCCATGCCTCCAAGGACAGGCATGTCCTCTGATGAGATGAGGAGCGCCATAGATTCCCTAAAAGCTGGTTAGGGATTGGGTTAGCAAAAGGCAGCCAGGCCCCACCTTCCCAAACCCATTCAGACGCGCCTGGGCTGCTAAATGGAAGGGTCAGGAACTGCCGCCGGCCTCCAGAGCACAGGCCATGACCCCAGGCCAGTTCTACGGAGGCCAGGACGAGGGCCACACGCGCCCGGAGCCAGAAGCGAATGCCGGCAGCAGGAGCTGACGCTTGCCGGGGGCTGGCACCCCGGTAGCCGCGTCTGGAGGGAGAGGCTGTGGGCAGAGCCCTTGGCTGATGACTTGGGCATCGGGATTTTTTTAAGCTCCGCAGCTAGGCCTGAGAACTGCTGTGGAGTGCAGACGGCCGAAGCCGATGCCATCTCAGGACTAAGGAGCGTGCTTTTGTTAAATAAGCTCTCCGGGTGAGTCTTGTGCTGCTGACGTTTGGGGGCCGCTGAACTAGGACACCTGAGGCCTTTCCAGCTCTAACTTTCTATGCGGGGACGGCAAGACAGTGTCAGGGACATGGTTTAACTCTTGAGTGTCAAGTGACTGAACAAGTGATGTGACGCATATTAGTTTTATCCTGGAAAAGAAACATTTGATTAAGTCCTTGATTCCGTCATGGCCTGCAAGCTGAGGGGAAAAAAGCCATCCTCACCCGGCTGTCCAGCTCTGGGGGGAATTTGGTCTGGAACTGACAGATGGTCCCATCACTGTAGTCTCTCTGGATAAAGACCTTGGTGGCCAGCGAGGCGCTTCGCCGCAGCTCCTGCAGATTGTGGACCTGAGGGGGCACACGGGAGACACACACTCAGGGTGACCATCCATCTAGGTTTGTCCAAGACCAGGGGGGGTGTCAGGACGTGGTACTTATAGCACTAAAACCGAGAAAGTTCCCAGCAAAGCAAGACGTTGGCCACCCTACCAGCGCTCCAGGAAGGCCATGGGGAAGCACAACTGTGGAGCTTATCAGACAAGACACCTCAAGCTACTCTAGAAATATCTAGAAAAAGCCTGAAGCAGAGCCAAAACTGAGCCAAAATGGGGAGGTTCTGGAACCACTGACAGAACCAGAAGCAAATTTTAACAAGAGGAAGAGACTTCCTGGTGGCTGGCCCAGATCCTTCTCTCTCTCTCTCTCTCTCTCTCTCTCTCTCTCTCTTTCTCTCTCTCTCTCTCTCCCCCCCTCTCTCCCCTCCCCCTCCCTCCTTTTTCCTCTGTCTCTCTCACACACACACAGAACCTTTCATACCTTTGTTCACTTAGCAAGTATCAAACATTCAGAATTCATTAGGCCTCATGCTTGGGGAACCCAGCACTGAACAAGACTGAGGTCTCAGACCCCAGAAGTGGGGCTTACAGCAGAGTTGAGGAGGGAAGCATGTAGACCAGAGGAGGAAGGACTTGATGTGCCCACCACCTCAGGGAGGTGGGAGGGAGGGAGACTCAGATTCCAGCCAAGATAAAGCCCAGGTCAGAGAGCACCAGGGAATAGCTTTCCCGTCCAGGACTTCTCACCGCAGGAAAGGAGGGGCCCCCGAATGCCCGAACTTCCCCAGAGAAAAATGTGGATAAAGTGGGCTGAAGCCAGAAATTAAAGAAACACCTTGCCCTGGTAGGAAGGAGTGGGGCAACTTTGTCCCTTGCCTGCACCTGCAGACTTGACCTTGACATAGACTTTAGCATTTGAGGGGAGTGGGCTCAATTCCACAGGAGGACAGGGCCTCTTTCTTCCACTTCCAGCCTTGGAATACTGAAACTAGCCTTCCACCGGGTAAAATATGCCAAACATTGGAACCACGTGGAGACCAAGCCCCAAGGGCAGAGTGAGCACCCAGCCAGTTCATCCTGCGTAATTAAGGTGAATCCGTTCAGTCATTCCCTTCATTTATTGAGTCCCTACTACTGTCAGGCTCTGGGGATGCTGGGCAAAAGACAGTCCGTGAGCTCCAGGGAAGACGAGTAAATATATAATAAATTAGCCTGTGATAAATGCTTCAGAGAAGTAACATCTTACCCAGAAATGCTTACTCAGAAAAGACTTCCTGAGGTCTGTGGGGAGTCATAAAGGAAGGCCAGGACTTGCCAGTGGTAGGGGGCAGGCAGTGGGTGGGGACAGGACATAAAAGCAAGCCAGATGATGGGAGAAGCTTCTGCAAAGGGGCAAAGATGGCAGAGAACTTGGTCTACTCCAGCGACTGCAGGCAGATTTCAGCAAGACTTTGTGGATTAGGTAAGAGCAGGGAGGGTGACAGTGCGATCACAGAGAGCTGGGAGGGGGGCGCTCCTAGAGGAGAAGGTGTAGGACAGAAGACACTTAAACTTGCTTAAAAGCTGGGGAAAAGGGGCGACTGGGTGGCTCCGTCAGTTAAGCATCCGACTCTTCATTTGGGCTCAGGTCATGATCTCAGTGTGGTGAGATCGAGCCCCATGCTGGGCTCCACACTCAGCAGGGAGTCTGCTTGAGATTCTTTCTCCCTCTGCCCCTCCCTACACCATGCTCACGTGTGCTCTCGCTCTCTCACTCGCTCTCTCTCTTGCTTGCTCTAAAATAAATAAACCTAAAAAAAAAAAAAAAAGCTAGAGGAATGAATCAGTAGTGAGAGAAAGGTAGGAGCAGATAATCGGTAGCTCAAGGTTCTGAAAAGGGGAGAATCAGAGACTTTCCTAAACCCTCACAACCCTTGTTCTCCATAAGAGAAGTGGTCCCGAGTATTGGGACTGAACTGAAGAACATATGGTGCCCCTCTCATCTTCTTGTCCTTGATGCCTCCAATCAAGGTTTTAATTGAGAAAGACCCCTTGACGTCCACTAGGACCCTATGATAACTCTGAAAACCAAATTGAGCTTTGGTGATATAAGTACATTATTCATCAATGTGTCTGCTCTGTCTGGTTAAGATTTCTTTTTTTTTTTTTTTATTTTCCAAGGAAAAGGCCTGTGGCCTTCCTCCGCCCTTCTAAATCCAACTGCCATGAGCCAGTGGATCTCGAAGATGGGCTCCCCAGCCCCAGAAGGACCACTGAGGCAGCTCTATGTGGGATGTGTGGGAATTGGCCAAGATGGGGGTAAGAGGCCAGGTGAGGGGATGCATGATCTTTGTAGTGGTCCAGGGACACCAAAGTAGGTCTAAACCAAGGAAAGTGCTGGTGAGAATGGAAAGAAAGGGAGAAGGAAGGAAGGAAGGAAGGAAGGAAGGAAGGAAGGAAGGAAGGAAGGAAGGAGGGAGGGAGGGAGGAAGGGAGGGAGGGAGGGAAGGAGGGAGAAAAAGAGTGCTTCAGCCATTCCGATACGGACTCATGTCCTTTCCCGACAGCCTCCTTTTTCTGTGCCTGAGTGCACATGCGCTGTGTGTGCCCATGAAGGGCTGTGTGTCTAGCCACTAGCTGGCTGTTGTCAAAACCCCTTCTCCCCACACCCATGCATACAGTTAGATTAATCCCCGGACTGCCTTGCAATTAGGTGTGGCCATATGACTGAATGGAATGTGAGCGGAATGTATATGTTTGACTCACAGGACCAGCTGCTCCTCCATAATCTTTGCCCTTCCACAGAAACCAAAGAAGCCATATGTTGAAGATGATGGAACCACAAGTTGGAAAGAGCCTGGGTCCCTGAATCCGCCTGGAGGAGGTCCAGTTGCTGGTCAGAGTCACTTGTCTGGGACTTTACTGAGCAGTAAATAAACTTCTAGTTTATTATTCCACTAAGATTTTAGGATGCATCTCTCTGATATGAAGAATTTGAGAGGCAGGGCGGGAGATCGTGGGGAGGTGGGGAAGGGAAGTGAAACAAGATGGGATCAGGAAGTTCCTAAACTCATGAAACAAACTGAGGGTTGCTGGGGGATGGGGGGTAGGGATAGGGTAGCTGGGTTATGGACATTGGGGAGGGTATGTGCCATGGTGAGTGCTGTGAAATGTGTAAGCCTGACGATTCACAGACTTGTACCCTGGGGCAAATAATACAGTATATGTTAATTTTAAAAAAGATTTTAGGGTGCTACTTTTCATAGTATAGTCCCATCTCCTCTTGGTTTTGACCCATGGGTTCTCACATAGCCAGAGGAGGAGGGGTCAATACCCTTTCCATCCCCCAAATTCCTGAGCCTTAGAATACTGCCTCTGAGTGACAGGGCTCTGCTTCCCTCCATTAGAGTATTTGTGGAGTCTTGAGGAGTTGCTAGAAGACGGTATCAGACACATTGTATACTCAAAGCTTGTGATCTCTCTCTCTCTCTCTCTCAAATAAATAAATAAAATCTTTGAAAGGAAGGAAGGAAGGAAGGAAGGAAGGAAGGAAGGAAGGAAGGAAGGAAGGAAGGAAGGAAGGAAGGAAGGAAGGGAGGAAGAAAAGAAACTGAGAAGCTGGAACAACATAAATGCTTAAAAGCCCCTTCCAGCCCTGACACTCAAGAAGCTTTCTCAGGGATTACAAATGTCAATGTTTATACAGACTAAGCATGTAAGTGGGCCGGGCGAGGGCTGTGGCTAATCAGAGAGCTCCCTGTCTCAGGGAAGCCATGTGAGAATGTGGGCCCAGGATGCTGCACTTTTGACATCTTTTTTCCTGCTTAGGATGTCTTAAGAGAATCCATAAATCCAGATTTCTTTAATACCAAGTATCTTGATTTTTTTAAATGTTTCCAATACATTTTTACATTTGTCAGCACAGAAGTGAACCAAATAAGGCACAGCTGTGAACAAGACTCACATCTAGAAGGGCCAGTTGAGGACCTCTGAATGAAGAATCCCATCACTGAGGCCCTTGGGCCAGAGCTAGAGCCAGGAAACAAGTGGGAGTTCTTAGGAGAGATCCATGATGCTCTGAAATTCTGTAAGAGGACCCCAGCATATGCACACATCTCGCTGCAAGACCACAGCTTCTGTGTCTGCTTAAAAGCTGGGGAAAAGGGGCGACTGGGTGGCTCCGTCAGTTAAGCATCCGACTCTTCATTTGGGCTCAGGTCATGATCTCAGTGTGGTGATCTCACTACATCACTCACTGTAATGCCATCCTTGCCCACTCCCCCAGGGTCTTTCTCCCCCAGGGTCTTTCTTTCTTTCTTTCTTTCTTCCTGTCTGTCTTTCTTTCTTTCTTTCTTTCTTTCTTTCTTTCTTTCTTTCTTTCTTTCTTTCTTTCTTTCTTTCTTTCTTTTTAAGATTTTATTTATTTATTTGACAGAGAGAGAGAGAGCACAAGTAGGCAGAGAAGCAGGCAGAGACAGAAGGGGAAACAGGCTCCCTGCTGAGCAGAGAGCATGATGAGAGGCTCGATCCCAAGACCCAGGCAGAAGCTTTAACCCACTGAGCCACCCAGGCACCCCTCCCCCGGAGTTTCTTAACTGACCCTGACACCTGGGCTTCTCGTCTACTTCTTACCTTCCTCAACTCTGCCCTCTCTCCCACCACCATCCCCAGGCCTGCCGGCAGCTGAGTAAAGACAAGACCAAGAGGCATCTCATGGGGAAGAAAGAGAACATCAGTGGTGATACCTGCTGGCACCAATTTTTGAACTTCCGTAGGACAGGGATAGAGAGGCTGCCTGAAGAGTGGGTCACACACCTGGTAGAGCCAACCCAGTAGAGGTGGGGAGGAGCAAGCACCAGAGTTTGGAAGAGCACTCCCGATCCCAGTCTGCCCAAGACAAACAGGAGGCCCCATCTGGCCCACATATCCATCCTCATCAAAAACTAGCTAATTCCAGAGGATGTATTTGAGGCTCAACTCAAGAATCAGGAGATTCAGCTAATGAACCAACGCCATGCTTGCTCCCTGGCTGGGGTGTGGAGGAGGAGTGAGGATCATGAGTCACAAGCAGCCAAGTCAGGCCTCAGGATGGAAACCCAGGCAGAGGACCTTCCTTCTTCTAAGCCTACACCAGGGCCAAGCCCAACCCACTGTCTGCTGGTTAATTCCAGGCTCAGAGATCAAACCTCCAAGTGCTTTGCTTGGATAATGCTACTTGGGTACATTTAAAAACCTCTTAAGAGACCAAACTCCACCTTTCGAGGAAGCCCCTCCCAGCCAGGCATTTCCCAGTTGTCCTTGGCCATCTGGACTCTTTCCCAGGGTGGACCCTGCTCCCGGTGACACACACTCAAAGAGGTTTGCCGCTCAGGAAATGGGCTTATTACAGTTGTCCAAATGAGGTCAGTGTATCACTCAGGAGGCTTCACCCCTCCTCTGAGTTCCTCACATGTACTCCTCCCCTAATGGTAACTCCTCAACCGAAATTAGGAAGCAGAAAAGACCCAGTTTCCATGTCTTCCACATAGGGATCCAGAGACATCCAATCTTTCTCAGTATCTCTCCCTCTCTCTCCCTCCCCCTCTGTCTTCCTGTCCCTCCCTCTCCTTCTCTCCCTCCTCTTCCTCCCTCTTCCTCTCTCTCCCTCTGTTCCTCTCCTCTTCACCTCCCAAAACATCTTCTGCTGGAACTGAGGACTTCCCATTCAGAATCCTAAGGGAATGGCCAGGAAGTTTGGCATGAGGTATTCCTTCTCCCAACAGGTTTTTCCTGGTAATCTTAACTCAGTCCTAACAGTAAAAACAGCCTGGGGAGAATGACTCACTCCACAGCCCAGATAATGTGTACATTCTGTGCCTTGGCAGAACTAAGCCTTCCTCCCTCAGTACTGCCAGCAGGGTCCACCCAAGGCCAAACTGGGAAATGGGTAATGTGTGTCCTCTGCTCCTCATCCCTTCTGGCCATTCCTCTGTTCCTCTGCCCTCAAGCTGACCCAGCAGGCTGAACAGGGAGGCTGAGCCCTTCCGCATCCTTTCCATCACAGCCTCATGTCACCAACCCTAGCGCCCACCTCTCTGTTGAATGACACCATTGGCTAATGGGTACACCTGGATACAGCAGGAAAAAACACTGACCAGGGAGGCAGAAGACTCAAGCTCTAGTCCTTTGCTCTGCCCTTTCTGAGCCATATTTTCTTGAATAACTCTCACATTCCAGTTGCATCATCTGTAAAATGGGATAATGATCTTTGCGTGGCTTCTTCACAGGGAGCAGGCAAGCCCTTGAGCCTCAGTTAGCTCATATATTAATTGGGGATAATAATGCCATCCTTGCCCACTTCACAGGGTAGCGCTAAAGCTCAAAGGAGATCATACATGTGATAGTGTTTTGTACACAGGAAAGTGCTACATGCACAGAGGCATTGTGAGCAGAACCTCTCCCCGGGGAGAGTCATGCATGTCTAACAGCAGCCTCCTAGAAACACTGCCTCAACCTAGAGATGTGAGCCTGCTGGTTGGCATTTCTGTACCACAACAGACCAACACTGGAGAGATGATGAGACAGATGGGCCTCCTGGAATCTGACAGAACACATCACAGATGTGGCTGCCTTCTCTGCCCACACTGCTATGCCCAGGTGCCTGATGCTGTCTCTTCCTGCCCAGCACCAGCAGCCTTTGCTGTAGCCTGGCGGCCCTCTCTGGAAGGTGACCAGATCCTTGGTTGTTTCTCCTTTGTTCTTCCTGCTCCTCTCAGTAACTTCGGCACTTTCCAAGCTTTCTAATTATTTTTTTATTTTGCATCTCTCCACCCTAAAAACCAAGCTCATGGGCCTGCTTAGGGCTTGCCCCCTCACAAGGTCCAGGGTGGGGGGTGGTGAGCTCTCCTAGCTAATCCTGTGCCTTGTCACAAAGCCAAATGGCACCAAGCAACTGCACCTTGTTCTGTGGAGGCCACGACAGCAGAATTACAACAATAACACTTGGTATTGATGTCATGCCGCTCACCAAGATGCCCAGAGGCAATGCACAGAATCATTCAAAAGCCTGTGCTGTCCCCCTGGCTTGTGTTCCAGCTGCGGTAGAAATGGGGAAACACCACAGGAGTCAACATCAGACCTGGAGAGACCCTGATGTCCTGGGTTCCACTCCAAAAATCCAAAGGAAGAAACTTTCAGCTCTGCTGTTAACATGCTATGTATTGAATGGGTCCTCCCCTTCTCCATGTGTTAGCTGTCCTGCTTATACGGTGGGAACATAAAGAACTACATTTCCCACAGGAAATGAGGGACTACAGGAGGAAACTGATCTCTTAAGCACTGCACCAAGATTCTGCCCTCAGCCAACAGGTCCCTTGGTTCAGCTTTCAAGTTCCCTGAAGGTGACACACCTATCAGCACACCCTGAAGAAGACAGCTCCTCCCATCAGACACGGGAACTGTAGACACTAGACACCCTGGTAAAAGAAACTTGAATGGGATGAAAAAGCAAGAAAGCATGATATGCAAAACTGGAGTCTGGTGCAGGTAGCTCATTAAAACCGACTGGGGTTTTGGCCTGAGGATTCCTTGTCCCCTCCCTCCCCATGAAGGAAATGTAGATGTGGAGGTAGGTCTGTCATCTCTTAACCAGGCTTTTGGGTTCAAAAGCTCATGGCTACACTGCATAGCAACAGCAATCAGCTGCCTTCCGTCCCCTAAAACAGAGACAAGCTCACCTCCAACCATCTAGGGAAGTAGTTTTAGGACTAGCAGTCCAGAGTAAGGGGAAATCCCAGCTGGGTCCCTAGAGCAAACCTGGTGCCAGTGCCAACAAGTGGTGTGGGCAGCTTCGGCACTCAGGGAAGATCCCCAGGGGTGAGATGAGTTCTTAGGAGAAGCCCCTCTCTTCCACCATGCCACTCTGCTCCCCACCCCTTCCCGCAGTACGAGATCTGGGAAACCACCCCATCCTACCCCTGTAACCCACCCCCTCACCCTACCCCACCCCACCCCCCTTCTTCCTTTCCCGCCCAGTCCGCCCCTAGCGGGGATGTGTTCCCGCACCAGTCGGGCACTATCTGCAGGCCAGGGGCTCCCCCCTACCTCAGTGGCCATGTTCCAGGGACACTGATCGCTCAGAGCCTGCGGCGAGGCCGGTGACGGGGGGCTGTCCGCGGTGCTGACTCCGGGAGCAGGTGGGCTGGCAGCGGCTAGAAGGGGCCCGGGGCACTGTCCGCGGTGCTGATTCGGACGTCGCGGGCCCGGGCGCCGGTGGGTTGGTGGGCCAGCGGACGCCTAGGTACGGGCGACGGCCGCTGTGCTGTCCGCGGTGCTGATGCGGGCGCCCGGGCCGGGGAGGCGAGGCCGCGCCCCAGGCTCTTCACCGCGGGATCGCCGGCTGCCGCTGCTCCTGCAAGCAACGGCCCGGTTTATCTTTGACAGCGGCAGCGGGGGTGGGGGCGGCCGGGGGAGGAGGGGCCAGGCGCCTCCACCGACCAGGAGGGGGAAACGCGGCCCCCAGACTCCGGCGCCCGCCCGCCGGAGAGGAGCCCCGCCTGCGGCCAGAGGCTTCGCTCCCGCCCGGCCCGGAGGCCCCGCCTCTCCTACCCGCCCTTCCCCCTAGTAAGAGCGCTAGAAGCTCTGCGCTCGCTACCGCGGCCTCCGGAGACTTCCAGACCTGGTGAAGAGAGAGGCAGGACGGTTCTGGGGCAAGACACTCTAGCTGGCGGAGGCTGACAGTCCTCCACGCGTTTGCAGGCCCCCAGGTGCGGCCTCTTTACCTTTCCAGTACCCCTCCCCCAACCCTTCCCGCACCTTAGCCCAGGCTTCCTCTACGGTATTTTTTTCTGTTCTTTCTCCCCCATTCCTTTTCTGTTCCCTCCCTCCCCAGATTTGCATGGGCATTCCCTCCTCTCCACCTCTCTTCTTTTCACTGCTTTGAACCCTGTTAGCTAGAGGAGAATGCTGCAGACCGCAGGGAATCATTTCCTTTCTTTAAATACGTGCCTGCATTTCATCCCCAGTGAAATCCTGGGGGTCCCTTTTTTTCAGGGAGCTCCAGAATTTAAGCCAGTCTCTCCACTGTTCTTCCTGACCCTGGCCCTACCCCTAATCTTCCCTCTCCCCCCTGAAATCCCAGCGTCTCACCACCACTACTCAAAAAACACAAGCAGATGGTGCCAAACTGGTTTACCCAGAATGTCAGGTCTGGCCCTGGCGCTGCTTTCAGAATTTTGACATCATACCTTCCAACCAAATGACCTACCTACTTGCTTAATAAACAAAAAGGAAACACCAACATAAGTGCCTTTTTACACATCCATAACACCCTTTGGTCTTTGGGGGGAAGCTGAGTCTGTTCCTCTGCAGCTCACTGCTGCCTGAGGGGTAAGAGCAGCCACCCACACAAAGGGAGAGATGGTCAGCCAGGAGACCTGGAGTCTGGCTCAAGGTCCTCCGGCTCATGACCATGGTCAAGAGCTTCTCCTCTGAGCTTCTTTCCATAAAATGATGGTTGGACTTCACTAGACTATTTCTAGGGTCCTTTCTTTCTTTCTTTTTTTCTTCAACATTTTATTTTGAATTTTCAAACACACAGAAAGGTTGAAAGAATAGTACAATAACCATACTGTCCACCTAGCTTCAATATTTGTTAACATTTTGCCAAATTTTCTTGATATAGAAACAGACATATGTTTGGCTAGATTATCAGAAAATAAGTGACAGATACTGAGAAACTTTACCCTTCAGTTCTTCACCATGCCTCTCCTAAGAATAAGGGCATTCTACCTAACCACATTATCAGACCCTTATAGATTTCACATCATCTAATATTCTAGGATAGTTTACTGCTCATAAAACACATGAATTGCAATGGCCTCTCAGAACCTTTCATTTTTAATAGCTAACATTTACTGAGCACTTACTATGTGCCAAACCATATGCTACATACTTTACATGTATTGTCTTATGTAATTCTCACAATTACTCTTTGAATCAAATGCTGTCATTATCCTTTTATTATTCCCACTTTACAAATAAGAAAACTGAGAAAGTTGCCCAAGGTCACGTGGCTTGTGAAGAATGGAGGCAGAATTCAAACACAGGCAGTCAAGTTCCAGAGCTTGTGTGGTTGATCCTCCTAACTGTAGTGCCTCCCTTCGGCATCCTATAGGCCTTAAACCAGCATAGCAGGAACCGCATCTTCAACTGCTTATTTCATAGATGAACATACTGGTCCCAGAGAATAAATGACATGCCAAATAAGTTAAAGGCAGATATTTCATCTCACCTTAGAGTTTGGCCAATGATTTGGCATCAAGGGGCAAACTGAAAATATCTGTGAATCCCATGGTGGTCACTAGTATTAAATAGCTGCATAATCTGATGATCTCCATGGAAACCTCCCCAGTTTCTCACACACAATTTTGATCATATTAATCAAATGACTGTCTGGAAACCACTCTATCTGATAACAAGAGACCTAGATGAGTCCATCCAACAAATCTATTCATTCAATGTATATCTGTTGAACATTTACTATGGAGCAGACACTTCTCAGAGCTTGGGCTACAGCAATGACCACATGCACAAAGACTTTGTTCTTATTGAATTTACATATTAATGGAGATAACAATCAATGGCAGATAAACAAATCAGTATAAAATATGTTGAGTTGTGATCATTGCTAACAAGAAAAATAAAGCATGGTCAGGAGAGGTGACAGAGGAGGGTTATTTTAGAAAGGATAGTCGGCAAAAGTGTTGTTTTTCTTTTTAATGATAATTCATTGTCTCTTTTTTTTAAAGATTTTTATTTATTTATTTGACAGAGAGAGAGAGATCACAAATAGGCAGAGAAGCAGGCAGAGAGAGGGGAGAAGCAGGCTCCCTGCTGAGCAGAGAACCCAATGCAGGGCGCGATCCCAGGGCCCTGAGATCATGACCTGAGCCAAAGGCAGTGGCTTTAACCCACTGAGCCACCCAGGTACACAAAAGTGTTTTTGATAAAGTGAAATTTGGGCAGAGGCCTGAGAGAAGTGAAGGAACTCAACATGTAGGTACCTAAAGGAAGAGTGACTAGCTTAGAGGACAGTACAAGGGCAGGCGGGGGGAGTGGGCTTGGCATGTTCAAAGAATAGCAGGGGGCCCAGTGTAGCTAGACTGGAGTGGACAAGGGGAAGAGAGCTGGGAGCTGAGATCAGAGAGGTAAGAAGAGCCAGGTCACATAGGACTTGTAGGCCCTAATAAGGATCTTGGATTCTGTTCAGAGAGTGGGATCAAAAGCCTTACAACGTTTAGAGTAGAGGCATGGCATTACCTAATTGCAGTTTTTTAAAGACTACTCTGGATGCTAGGGCTAGGATGGGAGGGGGAAGGGAAGGGGAGGAAAGCAAGGATAGAAGCAGTGATACCAGTTACGAGGCTGTTAAAGTAGTCTGGGCAAGATACGGTAGTGGCTTAGGCAAGGAGAGTAGCAGTGGAGGTGGTAAGAAGTGACCAGAGCCTAGCTATAATTTGAAGGTAGTGCTGGCAGGAACTATGGATAGACTAGGGGTGTGATATGAAAGTGAGTCAAAGGTGATTCCAAGTTTTGAAGTCTGAGCCACTGGCAGAAAGGAGTTGCCATTTATTGAGAAGGGAAGCCTAAGGCCTGAGTAGGCCTGAAAGGACAGAGAATACAGAGTTTTATTCAGTTGATTTAGGTTTGAATTTTGATGTGCATAGTATACATCTAAGAGGAATAGGCCTTTGAGTTTCAGGAGACAAGTAGGGGGTTGGGGATACAACATCAAGAGCCACCAGTATGTGAGCAGGATTTAAAACCATGGGACCAGATGAGAACATGTAGGCTGTGGGTACAGCTAGAAAAATGGTCCAAGAACTGATGGGCACTTTGTTACTTCCAGGTTGGGAAGATGAAAGGCTAGTGAGAAGAGTGACCTGTGAGGTAAGAGGAGACCCAAGGGAGAGTGCTGCCCTGGAGCTAAACAAGAAACCTGGTAACAGAGCCTTACCAGCTGCGTGGGAGCTGCTCCTTGTGCAGAATAAGATGAGGACTGAGAAATGACCATGGGACTTGTCAGCTAGGTGATCACGGATGAGCTTGATAAAAGCTGTCTTGGAGGAGAACAGCAATGAGATCCTGAATTAAAGTGGGCTTCAGAGTTTGAATGGAGAAGAGGAAGGAGAGATACTAAGAGTGTAGAGAAGTCTTGTGAGGCATTTTGCTGTCAAAGGGAGTAAAGAGTAGTAGAGTGGCCTGAAGGAGAAGTGGGAGCAAGGGAGGCTCTTTTCAGATGAGAAACATTAGAGCTTGCTTATTTGCTGATAGAAATAATCTAGTAAAGAGGGAAATATCGAAGCCTCAGGAAGGAGAGGGTTAATTGCAGAAACAAGCCCTTAAGAGGTCAGCAAAGGATGGGATCCAGGGCCAACACGAAGGGGATGGCTTTAGAGAGGAGTACAGACGATTTTCCACCATAAATAAAGTGGAAGAAGCAAAGTAAACGGCCATTGATGTAAGTAGGTTAGGAGGTGGTGGTGTATAAGTGAAGACCTGAGCTCTACTTCTTACTCCTCTTCAACTAGCCAGAGACTTCATGCACCCTGACCTTTCTCAAAAAGTCCAGTCAACCATTCCATAAGGAAAGCATGCTATGTGCTGAGCATGGTGTGTGTGGCCCAGAGAGAGTTCTCCTTCCCATGAAATTACAGGACTAGGACTCCATAGAGAACCGTGAGCTAGTCCATGCAAGGATGAGTGATTCCTTTTAGTCAGCTCCCCTGACTGGAAAGAGACTTGAACAGCCTCAGGCTTTTATCCCCACACAGCCTCCACAGTTGCTACACCAATCGTGACAGACCTCAAGGCTTAGAGGCATCAAAGTGGAGACCATGGAGAGAGAGCCACATTTGGAGTGGGGAGTTTCATTCTGTGCTGACTCAAAGCCAATGGGATGCTACAGGATGGGATATTCCCACACCCCAGTCATTTAGACTTTAGCTCTTGAAGCAGAAGATGTTGAGATTTAATCTGACTAATCATTACCCAGTTGCCGTGGGACAAGCCAGTCTGATACAGGAGCCGAGCTCTTTGATGTTTTTGTCATAAATTAATGAGTTCACTCACAAAATAACATCAAAGAAGATCTACTAATTCATTGTTATCATCCTCCAATCTGCAGCTATATCAGAAAGTCTCCCCAAAAAAAGACCACAGCCAGAAAAAGAAACCAACCAAAAGATTTGGAAATTATGATATCTGGAAAGAGATGAGAGAGAAATGAACTCCTGTAGACTGCAGAGGAGACAGAGAAAGAGCTAGCAAATCTCAGAGAAATGAAAAAGCAGGGGAGACAGAAAGATTCTCAACCCTTGGGTCTGGAAGGAAACTGATTGCACGAATGCTTGAGGGGGAAACTGTGGTCTGGAAAGTCTTTAATGGTGTGATCTCAGAGCACATTGTGGGGACTCAGAGGAAGTGTGCGGTGGGAAACAGTGTCCCTGGAGTCAGATGACATGGATTTCAGCTCTGGCTCTGTTTACTATGTGACCATCAGCAAGTTGCAATATTTCTGAACCTTGCTTCTCTGATCAGTAAAATAATTCTCCCTCCCCTGAAAGCCTCCAAGTATAGGTTTTCTCTAGATGTTACCTGACTCTTCCAAATCTTGTCTTTTAAGACAAAACCCGGAAAAGATTAATGGAGATGCCTTGCTGGAAATCTTCCCACAGCAACATTTCTTCTAGGCCAAGCAAGATTTCCTAAAGCACCAAGATCGGCCATTGTGCTTCCCTTAGCTCACTCAGCAGCTTCCGAGCACTCCACTGCAGGCTGAAAGAACACCACGGGGTGTTTCCAACCCCTCCAGGGAGCCAAGATGTAAGCAAGAGATGACGAGGCTCTGTGGCAAGTGCTAAGGTGTAGAGAGCTTCCTCAGAATTGGGAGCCAGGAAAGGTTTTACAAACTGCGTGACATTTGAGCTCAGACTTCAAGGATTAGTATCCTGTTCCCCAGACAGGGGATGAAAGAACACGGCGTGCAAAGGCAGGAAGGCATGAAAGGTGCCCGGGAACACAGAACCTCTGGAACCTGAAAGCGGGTATTCTATATTGGAAAGCAGCTGCCAGACAGCAACAGGGATGACTGCAAAGGCCCCAGAAACATGAATGGAGGGGACCCGCCCTAAAAATAGTGCCAGAATAGGCAAACGGTGACACGTGTCTAGAAGTGCAGTCACTAGGAGGTGACTAAGCTAATGGGGAGTTGCCTCCCTTTCTTGACTTCATTCATAGTCTCCCTCTACCTCTCTCTCTCTCTCCCTCCCTCCCTCTCTCCTCTCTCTCCTCTCTCTCCCCTCTCTCCTCTCCCTCTTTCTTTCCCTCTCCCTCTCCCACCCCTTTCTTTCTCTCCTCCCCTCTCTGTCTCTCTCTCTTCCTCCCTCCCCTGGAGGAGGTAGAGTGGGAGGCAAGAGTCTATGAGAACTCACAGCTACCGCAGGAGAAACTGCAGAGTCTGGGACTATTAGCCGGAACACTCACCTGCTGTTCCCAAAGCCAGCGTGCTAGGGACCTGGCAGAGCACTCAGAGGACCCCTGCTCTACCAGGGCCTCCAGGGGCCCCCTAGAATAGGAATCGCCCAAGGACTGATTGCAGGGGTCACTTCCACGCAAGCGAACTGGCCACAGACTCACCAATCACCGCAAGCCATAGCCAGCTGGGGGAAGTTGCAAGGCTTCTAAGGGATGGCAACTCCCTGGAGAAGTAAAGAGGCGTGAGCACAGGCGCTTGTAAAGCATCATTAATTATGAGGCAAAAGAGATCATGAAGTTCAAACTAATTTCAACCGCAGAACCTTTTGTTCAAACAAAATCTTGCATGAAAGCCAGAGATACAAAACAAATGAAAGAAAGGGAGCCACAGCTTACCTCCTCCAGCACCCCCTCCCTCTCTACAGCAGCCCCCAAGACACCCCGTGGGCCGCCGCCACCCCCAGCACTGAGTAGAATAAGGTTTTTTAATCATCAAAGCAACACATGCCTATGGTTTTAAAAATCCAACCATACTGAAAGGTTTCTAATAAAGGGCAAGCGTCCCCCGCCTACTCTCTCTTACGCCTTCCCACATTCCATTGTTTTTCCCCTAGAAGAAATGACTTTTCACTCTTTTAGCTGTTTCTCCTTTAAATTCTTCCAATAGTTTCCTTTACATTGCTAAGCGAGACACCTGTACTTCAAACATCTTGATTTATTAACATTAGAAACCTTGTCCTGTCCCCACACTGACAGAAGAGGACTTAGCTCACACTGCCACCACCACCTCCCAACAGAGTCACAGCACTATTTGAACTTAATTTTCATTTTTATCAAAGTAACACGTGCAATTACTTTAAAATTCCAACCAGGGGCAAGGACTTAGAGCAAAACAAACAAACAGGGCGCCTGGGGGGCTCAGTCGGTTAAGTGTCTGCCTTCGGCTCAGGTCATGATCTCAGGGTCATGGGATCAAGTCCTGCATCAGGCCCCCTGCTCAGCGAGGAGTCTGCTTCTCCCTCTGCCTCTGCCCTTCCTCTCCCTCCTTCTCCCCCTAATATCTCTCAAACTTAAAACAAAAAAACAGAAGCCCTGTCTTTCTTCCTTCCTTCTTATTGCCCCAATCCTCCTTCCCACTAAGGTAGGTCAGCTCATGGAAATAGAGAATTTCTCTGTTTGGTTCCCTTTTTTTTTCTTTTTATAGCATTCACCACCTTTTCTAGCAAACAATGTAACTTATTATGTCTGTTTGTCTTGCCTGCAAAATCATAAGCTTTATTGTGTTGTTATGTCCACTAACGTATCCCAAATGCCTAGAATAAGGTCTGACTCAATAAATATTTATTGAATTAATTAAAGCAAAATTCCCTGGAAAAGAGAAAGAAGCAGAGCTTCTTTGAGATAGTGTTCTAACCAGTCATTTTACAACTTTTTACAAGATTTATCTGTGGGAAGGAATGAATATAAATGAAAATTTTATTTTAGGGGCGCCTGGGTGGCTCAGTTGGTTAAGCATCTGCCTTCGGCTCAGGTTATGAGCCCAGGGTCCTGGGATTGAGCCCTGTTCAGCGGGGGCCTGCTTCTCCCTCTCCCTCTGCCGCTCCCCCTGCTTGTGCTCTTTTGCTCGCTCTCTCTGTGTCAAAAAAATAAAATCTTAAAAATAAATTTTATTTTATAGATGATACAGAATACTTCTGGACAGTATGGGGGGGTGTATCTTTAATAGATAAAGACCACAGTTTAGACCCACTTATTGGTTTTGCATGTTTGGACAAGTCCATCCAATTGCCTTGGAATGAAAGTAGCCATTTGCTTAGGTTGGTAGAGGCTAACTAGGAAATGAGTGCCAGGAGGTGGCCTCCGCCAAGCCCACTATCCCAAGGACAGCTCCTGCTGTGCAAGGAACAGAGATGCTTTCTTCAAGGGTGACAGCCACCATAGGCCCCCAAACAGAGGCCATGAGCTGAGGGCTGGGCCCTGGACACCACCAGGAAGAAGAGAATGCAGGCCTGAGCCCAAACACCCCACACTATGAGTCCCACCCCCTTGACACATCTCAAAGCCCATCTGTCCCAGGAAGGGTCTCCTGAACCAGCCCACTCCTAACACAGGGCTTTACAGATACCTCTCCGTGGCTTTCAGCTTACCGTGCTTTGCCGGGTAAACTCCTACAGGGCTTTTGGAATTCCTGACCACTGGCCAGGTCACAGGGCAGGTTCCTTTGATTGGAATGTTTCCATAGTCCAGAGTTCTGCCGGCCTCTTCACCATTCCCTGCCTCTGTGTCATCTAGTCCTCCTCCTTCTGGGCCCCCCCGATGTTTCCCTGCATCTATAGCTTCCTTAGCTAAAGAAGCATCACTGTCTCTTCACCAAGGTCACAACGGCCGAAGCTCCTGCTCCTCCCAGCCCAGACCATGTGTCCCCTGCCCACCCCTCCCAGCCCCTCCTCAGCACTCCTCTGCCTCACGCCCCCCAGGCCAGCTGCAGCTGTCTCGGACTTTTAGTTTTCAGTCCCTCAACTATGTTACGCTCTGTGTCACTTCTGAGCCTTCATATAGGCTCTGCCTGGAACATTCTTTCCCTCCTCTTCACCTGGATAAATCGTTTCAGGTCCCAATTTAAAATCCATTACCTTGGGTAGTATAGTTTTTATTTTCTTTTTCCATACATTTTGTTTGTTCTGAATACACTTGTCAAAATGTTACTCTTTATTGAACCTAGTAATAAAAAACCAAGAACCGTAAAAAATAAAATAAAAAACAAAATTTACTTCCTTGGGGAAGCCTTCCCTGGCACTTTAGCCATGGTTAGGTTCCCCTATTATGAGCACCCTGTATTTGCCCTACGAAACAATCATACTTTCTAAAATTCATTTGTCTATCGTCCCTATTAGACCATAAGCCGCTTGAGGGCAGGAACTTTGTCTCCTCAGCTGCATTCTCGGCACTCAGCATAGTACCTGGGACATAACAGATGCTCAAGCAATACTTGTACAGGAAGGTAGGTTGGACATAGGACAGAGAATGTCTCCATCCAGTTCTCCAACACTGAGCCTTGGGCAGGGAGAGGCATGGTTCCAATTGTAAGGGACTTTACAGTCTATTTGGAAAACACAGCACACACAGCATGACACAATGGGCAGATGACATGTGTCCCAGTGACAATGCATTCGTCCCCACAGAGACAATGCATGTCATGGGAAAGCTGAGGTGGGAGAGATCCCAGGGGTCTGGTGACTTGAACTGCTCCTGGCCCAACAGACCAGAGGTGGACTCTGAAAGATGAAGTGTTTCTTGCTTAGAGGCCAAGAACAGGCAGGCTTGGACACGTGTGTGGGGGAGGTGTGTGCACAACCGCAGACCATGCCAGTGGACGGGAACTCTAGGGAAATAAGGCTGGAGCAAGACAACACAGAGCCGCCAGAGTGAGGCAATGGGGAGCCTACGAGGGAGTCCAAAGAGTGAGGAGCATAAGGAAAGGAATGTACTGGAGCGGGTCATCTGAGAGCATCTCAGGGAGGAAATGGAGGGGAGAGACTGAAGGGCAGGAAGGGCAGGAAGGAAGCTATTGTGCTAGACAGAGGGCAGAAGATGGGTCACTGCCTAGGAAGGAGGGCAAAGGGACAGATTCAAGAAACGTTTTAAATGGAGTCGCCACAAGCCACTGCTTCTGACTGAGTGGTTAGACAAAAAGAACACAGGACTATCCATCCATCGCCACAGCTAGGAGATGCCATGGTCAGAAGTCTCGAAGGCAGATTGGGTAACTCTACACAGGCCACGTGTAAAAGATAGAAGGGCTTCCACGATTTTTTATGACTAAGTGCAAGACTATGGGTTAAGACTTGGGGGGGGGGGGTCTTTCTATAGAAGTCATAGTTGACGCCATAAGAATTGAGTCACCTGACCTTGGAAGAGGGATAAAGAGAGCCATGAGAAAGAGACCAACTGTCCTGGGCAAGATGATGCAATTGAAGTCAAAGACACCTCAGTTCAAATTCCAGATGTGTCCTTACTAACTGGATGGCCTCGGGCAAGCTTAGTAACCTCGCAGAGCCTAGGTTCCCCGTCTGTAAAGTGGGGATAAAAATGCTGTCACGAGATTTTTGTAAGCAGTAAATAAAATGACCTCTGGAAATAGACCAGTTCAGCTCCTAGTCTGAAAGGGTGTCCAGCAAAGGTAGACCGTGGTGAGAAGGAATTAGTGCAAGAAGAAAAGAGTGTCAGATTGAGACCCAGCACCTTGGAACGTCACAGAAGCCCAAGGAGGCAGAGTCCTCTGGGAGCCTGAATGAACAGGGTCAGGTATTCTAGAAAGTTCAAGAGGGATTGACAGGAATTACATTACTGACTCTTCCGAGAAGGCAAATTTGAGGAGTGCAAAAAGAGCAGAACAGAATAACAGGAAAAAAGCAAGAGAAAGAAATCCACACAAAGTCACCCCCATCACATGGGATGTTTGGGCTGCAAAAGGTTATCCTACAAACCTGATTTGGGCAATAAAGACATTAAATTAAACAAGAAGTCTAGAGGGCAGCAGCTTCAGTGCCACCTGCTCGGGGCCTTCCTGCATCTCCCACCCCAGGTAGCCCCTCTCCCTCCTTGTCCCTGGACTCTGCCCTTGGTCTCCCCGCACCTCACGTGCTCACCTTTGTCTATTGCTCTGCATGTTGGTCACCTCCCTCAAGCACCAGAATGTAAGCTCCCTGGGGGCCGGGATCATATGCCTCTTGTCTACATAGTAGTACACTTCCTACCTCTAGCTCGCACAAGTAGCAAGTGCTTGATAAACGTGTGCTGAAGGAATAAAAAGGCGGACCAGGGTGGTGAAAGGAGGCCTAGAGGGGAGACATGGAGGCAGATTCAAACTCACATCCCTGCCCGGAGAGGGCCCCACCTGCCCCTCTGCGCCCAGAAGTTGTTTTCTAAGCCCCCTCTGCCTTCAGACTGGGATGCAGTCAGCCCTGGGTGTCCGGGAAGGGAAGAGGGTAGGCCTTCCAAGTGCCCCTGTGACAGGCAGCTTGGACACCCTCTGCCCAGTGAGGACCCTCCCTTCCTCTCTCTGCTCCCAAGGGGATCTTTCCTGACTGCCACACTTGGTTCTTGGCAACCACCAGTCCAGAAAAATACCCTGAAATTGGAGGATGTTCCGAGATGAAATGTCTGAAACAATGCAGGGACAGGGGAAATGGAATGATTATAACAGATGAAAAGACCCACCTCTGGGCTTTGCCAGGTTGAGCAGAATAGGATAATTGCAGGCAAGACTCTAAGGGTGTGGAGCCCTACGGGAGAGGGAGGAGCAGCACTGAGGGGGACACGAGAGGGTGTAATTATGTGAAATGGAATCCGATGGGAATTTTAGGCTTAGTGGCAGGAACCATTCCCTCCCAGTGAAAGCTCTGAGCTTGGGCAGTGGTTTCCTAACGGAAGGAGTGCGGTGCCACCCCAGAGACATTTCAGCCCATCTTAAGCCAAGCCTGGGAGACTCTACAAGCATGGTGGCCTCACTCTAAAAGGCCAGAATCGGCTGCTGGAGGGGAAGAGGCGATCTGACGGCAGCGTGGTGTACGGGTGCCTGCGTGGGCTCCGTGGTCACAGGGATCTGGGTTCCAGTCTCGGAGTCTGGCTTGTGGGGTGCAGCACAGACAGCATGGGATGAACAGTTAGGAAACATGTGTTTGAATCGCAGCTCAGCGTCTTACTAGCATGTGACGCTCGACAGGTCACAGTCCCTCTCTGGACGTCACGTTCTCCATCATCTAAAAGGGGAGGTTGGGCCTCATTAGCCTAAGGGCTTTCCCAGGCTGGACACCCTGCTATTTGCAAATTTTCCAGGCTTACAGCTGCTCAGATATGTCTGGATTTCTTTCCCTCATTAGAGTCATTTTATACAGAAGACAGCAGGAAATTGGAATCTTCCCAAAACCTCTGAAGTTGAAGCCACTGAGTGGCAAGGGGTCTGGCCAACACAATGGGCAGGGATTCCCTCACAGGCCCACCCCAGGGTGGCCCACCTACCTCATCAGGGGCCCTGAGGGGGGGCAGAAAGAGCCAAAGGTCCCCTCTGCCCCTGTGGTCCCAGTACCACATAGAGATCCGCAGTCAGATAGAAGCTGGGCCCTGGGGAGGAACCCTCACCTCCTGGCCAAGACAGGTACCAGGGGACAGGCTGACCCCCACTTGCTTTGAGCAGGCCAGGGATGGCTAGGTCCCGCCTGGGGCTCAGCACTCAGCAGGAAGAGGACAGAACCGGCATCTTGCAGCTGCACTAGCATCCCATTCGTTGGCCCTCACTCTGCGCATGACCCCGAGCTAAGGGCCTCATCTATATTCTTTTGCTTAATCCTCATAGCCCCCCAAGGAGAAAGGTGGTATCTTCGCTACACCCATTTTTCGGATGGGCAACCAACTTGCCCAAGGTGACACAACCAAGTAGGAAAGTCTGTCCAATCCTCATCTGTCTTAAACCAGATCATGTCCTCTTTCCAGCAAGTCTCCACTCCCCTGGTAGGAAAGGCCAATGTATTCCAAAATCCCACCTGTGACAGCCTGCAATTCCATTAGCCACATTTCAGAATTAAAGCATCATATCTCTAAAGGTCCCAGAGGGGACAGGGTAAACGGGAAATGCATCAGACCGTCAGCCACTCCAACTGGCCTCAAGCAAGTGGGACACGGAGTCAGCAAGTTTCAGTGGGGGCTGGTACCAGGGCTATAGGGAGGGGAGGGGACCTCAGAGATCCCTAGGGATGAACAGTGGAGGAGGAGGAGAAGGAGAGAGCCTGGCCCAGTGGGGCGATGGAGTCACCGGAGTGACCGGAGTGACTGTGGCACTTCTCTCCCGTGCTTGGACTCAGCCCAGTGATCTAAAAAGAGTGGGGATACATAAGGCCAGGGAAGCTTCGGAGAGACCTCGGAGCGGGGTTCCAGCTGCACAGGGAGGGCTGCAGCTGGGACCCTGCCCCCAGGAGCTAAATCAGGCCACGCAGACTCTGGAGCTCCCAGGCACTGGGTTGCTTTGGGACCTAGGGAGCTGCCTCTGGAAGAAGATGGGACACAGGCTGCCAACCATCCACCCCCGCTGAGTGCACTGAGTTTTCTGGCGGGGGGGTGGCGGGGGGGCTGAGCAAGGGGAGGGGGCTGTGTTTTGAAATAAGCAGGCAGGCCTGCAGAGAGGGATGAGGCTGCTGGCTGGAAGCCTGCAGCTCCTGGGTTTCTGCTGGAGAGAGAGGAGGGGCTGAAGAAATGCCCTTCCAAAGAAGCAAGCTCAGAGGCCCTGGTCGTGGGCTGCCACTCCCGGCAGGGGAGGCCTGCCTCTCCTTCCTACCCTCCGTGCTCCAGAGACAATAATATAAAAAACAACAACCTATATTCTTGAACAACAATTCTGAGCTTGATGCTAGGGATACAGCAGGGCACGAAACAGACAAAGAGCCCTGCCCTCGTGGGGCTTCTGTTCCAGCAGGATTGACGAGCAACACACAATACAAATATATGGTAGGTTAAAAGGTGATAGATGTGGAGAAGGGATATAAAGGAGGGAAGGAAGATAGGGGGTGCCGGTGTGGGGGAGGGGAGGCAGGTGGCGATCTTAGACAGCTTAGCCAAAGACCTCACTGAGAAGAGGTCATTTGAGTAAAGATCTGAAGGAACTAGGAAGTGAGTCCTATGGATTTCTGAGGAGGAACAGTTCAGTAAACAGAAATAGCAAGTGCAAAGGCCCTGAGGCAGGAGTGGCCTGGCATGTTCAAGGCACAGCAAAGAGGCCAGTGTGGCTAGAGAGGGGTGATAGAAGGGAAGCCGCATCAGACGTGCAGGAAGAGGTTAGAGGAAGGCCAGGCCATGTAGGGGCTGGAAGATTCTCACAAAACCTGGGCTTCCGGAAGCCCCGAAGGCTTGCAAGCAAAGGAGGGATGTGATCTACCCCGTGTTTTCACTGAATCACTCTTGCTGCTATGTTAAAAATAGAGCGAAGTGGTACTGGAAAGCCTGGTTATTACCATCATTAACATCGCCATCATCACCACCAACAACTGCAATAACAATACCAATTATTCACCCTGAGTCAGGCCCCGTGCCACCCATTTTATTTCATTAGTAAGTTTAAATCTCACAGCAACGCTGCACAGAGAGAGGGCCTTAGTTTTCCCCTCTTACAGTTAGGGAAAGAGACTCAGCCAGAGTCGGAAAGTCACACAGACATTCCCCGTCCCCAATCTGGCCCCGGTCACCTGTCCAACCCTCTCTCTCACTCCCCTCATCCAGCTACCCCAATTTCCCCAACTCCACAGCCTCTGGCCTCTGAGCTTTCTTCATGTGCTGTTCCACCACCGTAAGAACTGGAAGTAGTGCACGTGCAAGGCCTGGCCCTGGGCCTGGCCTCCGGAGATGGCCTGAATGGCTCCTGCCCACCCCATCCCTACCCCAGGCCAGGTTTCAGAAGCATCTTGTACATTGACACTTGGCCACCGTGCTCCTGGCCTCACACCTGGTGGGGACTCTTACAATCATGAACCCGGATTCCTCCGCTTCTGGCCGGAGGCCTGGCTCTGAGGCAGCGCCTGTAGCTTCCGGGCAGCTCACCTGGTCCCGGCCGCCCACCCCAGAGCCCCCACGACGCGTGGCCCCCGGCCTGGCCCCACTGCCTGCCTGCGTCTACAAGGCTCACTCCTTCCCTCTCCACCCAGGGTTCTGGCTCTTCTGCCTCAAGGCCTTCCCACCTGACGGGCCAAGCCAGCCACTTCCATGCTCCCAGCAGACACTGGGAAATTAAAAAGGGCAGGGCTCGTCTGGGAAGTAAGGAGAAGGAAAGACTCCGCCATTACAAAGCGGGTCAGAACAACATTCGATGCCAGAATGTCCCCCCTGCCGATCTTTCAAGGTATTGTCACATGGCAGGTCAGGGAGGACTGAGAAGTCCAACCCCCTCACTCTGCCCGAGAGAGGCCCAGACAGGGTAAGGGGTCAGCTTGAAGTCACACAGCGAGACCGGAGGAGCAGAGGTCCATCAGGGCTGCGGGCTTGCCAGTGACCCGGTCTTCCTCCTGCCCCGGCCTTCCACTCAGCTGCAGCGGACTCTGACCCGGACTAGCTGAAGGCCCCGTGGTTCTGTCTCCCTCCAAACCTCTCCAGCGTGTAATCCCCACAAGCATGGCGCCTGCTAGCTGTGTCCTCAGTGGTCTCCAGGGAAGCCATCTGTCTGGGTTCTGGGCAGCTACCAAGCCGACTGATTCGGCTTCCCATTCATGGTCTCCTGGGGTGGCTAATCTTCATCCACGGTCCCTACATCCGTGGTGGCAAAGCACCAGAAAGCTGAATGGCATGCAGCATTTAAGGGAGGGAAGCCGGGCTCTAGGCAGCCCCGGGCTTCTGAGGTCAGCGGCACAGCTGACAGGAAGCCAGGTAGCTCCGAGTCACCTAGCCCCCACCCCTGGGAGGCTCACTCCACGAGTATTACGAGCAAACTCCAGGATCCTGAGGCCCTGCCACATCAGGAATTACTGAACGATACGGCTCTTCACTCAGTGAGAAGTCCCTTCCTCCACATTCTTACATTCATTCAGGGACAGGGAGCTCACTACCTGACAAGTTAGAAATGTTAGTGAGAGCACAGTACATGCCAAGCTGATATCAGCTCCCCAGGTCCTAGTCGGCTTTCTGTGGTGAAATCAGTCAATGTCCCTTCTTCCTCAGGGACAATAATCAGGCCCTCTCTAAGCACACCTTTCAGATGCCTGGCCTCCCGGTTGCTATCCTTGGCCTGAGAGCTCCAAGTGTCTACCTGGAACAGTGAGAGAGATCCTCCTTGACCAGCACACAGCCTCCAGACAGGGGTCACTGCTCCTCCTCCTGTCCCCCACTCCCATTGGCCACTCATCCACACTTACAATGAGCCAGACATGGAGTAAAAAATGTGACCACTGGACAGGACCTTCGTAGTCGCTTAGTTCGACCCTCTCACTTTACTAGTGAGGGCTCCAAGACTGAGAGGAGGACAATGACTTGTCCCAGGTCACCCAGCAAGTTTGGCCTAGATGGCTCAGTTGGCTCAGCCAGCAATCCCCAGTACCCTACAGAAAGTGGAGGTGCTGACCACATCACCACAAATGGAAGACTCCTCGGGGCCCCAGAATCACTGCAGTGCTGGTCACCAGGTGACAGTCTTCCCAGAGCACCCCTGGCCCTGGCTCCTGACCGGAGTTGGGGCTCTGCCCTGACATCTAGGAAGCTCTGGGGCCCTCACTACCTGCAACCTGCCTTGCGGAGCACTGCGTGGGGGGGCGGGGGGTGGCACGAGTCCGGACAGCCCACGTCCCTCCTCCGGGTTATTTATAAAGTGTTTTCAGATGAGTCAGGCACAGAGCTGCCCAGCACCAGCAGAGATGGTTCCCTTGGAAATGCTAAAAATGATCCTGGGCTCTGGAATCCCACCCTGACCCTTACTAGCTTCTTGGAGAAAGTTCCAGGCAGGAAGCGCGACCACCACAGGTCTATTTGACTTTCCCCGGTGCTCCCACTAGGGGTCTGAGACCCAAGCAGGAAAGTGAACTTTGGCAGGCTAGTCTCACAGGGACAGATGGGGGAACCCAGGCAAGGGAAGGAGGACCTCAGCCAAGTACCCTCTTGGCACAGAAGTCATGCACCTGCCCCGCCAAGGCCACTCCCCCTGCACCTTACCAAACCAGACTGACAGACAGGCAGGAGAAAACAGCTCCCACCCCCGCCCCCAGGCACTGGCGGCCCCCACCTCCATTCCTGATCGTACTGCTCTCCACCTCCACCACCAGACCGGCTATTTATATCTCTCTGGAAAGGGAGCCGGAGCCTCCAAGCGAGCGTCTCTCCGCTTCCTGCTCCTGGCAGCACTCTAATTACTTCCTCAGCTGGGCGCCGCCTGCCACAGGCACCCTGGCTGGAGCCACCAGAAATAACTGTCCCTGAACTCCCACCCAGCTTCCCACGAAGGGCAGGCCAGATGCCCCTGCAGAGCGCACCACTACCCTGGGCCGGCTCCCAAAGAAGACGCACGCCCTTCTGCGAGCCTGAAGGCCCATGAGGGTCTTGGGAACCCACTCTCCTCCGCAGCCTCAGCCGCAGCCCTGGAAGGGCTGCTGGTCTGCTGGGCTGAGCTCCACTACGCTTGGCCCACTCCGCAGGGGTAGGGAGGGCAGCTGATCCATAAGCCGCATCTGCCCTCAAGGGAGGCAAGGAGTAAACAGCTTATTATACAACCAAGAGTGAAGCAAGTGCTAAATTAAGGTATGAGCTGTGTGCGGGCCTCTAGGCCTCCAATTCTTCCCAACTTTTCTTATTATAAAAGATATTCATGTTCCTTTTTTTAAATTTGTAAATGCAGATAACAAAAAAAAAATTACAATACATTCACTATCCAGCCACCCAAGGACGGCTTTTTTTTTTTTTTAAAGACTTTATTATTTAACAAAAAATCACAAGCAGCAGGCAGAGAGGCAGGCAGGGAGGAGGAAGCAGGCTCCCTACTGAGCAGAGACCCCGATGCAGGGCTCAATCCCAGGACCCGGAGATCATGACCTGAGCCGAAGGCAGAGGCTTTAACACACTGAGCCACCAGGCGCCCCATCCAGGGCTGCTCTATGATGGCCACTAAAACAATCAATTTTCACAAGAAAAGAATAGAAAGATTTCAAATCAAGATAATATGGATAGTATAACATGTTTGAGTAATAATAAAATTTTTTTTTCAAAAAGTATTCAAATGCCTGGAAAATGTTTGGAAAGATACAGACCAAAGGGTTGACACTAGTCAGGCAAAGGGATAGGACAGAGGTGGAGGAACAGATAAAGGGGACTTTTTCTTCTAGAAATGTCTTGATCTGATTGTTACAATAAGCATGCATTTATATACGATTTTATAATTCTTAATTACTTTAAAACTTCTAAAAATTGCTCCATAATTTCCAAAATTTCATAGCGTATTATTTTATGTAAAATAATATGGTATTAAATTTTACAGGTCTATTATCTTTGCACTTAGAATGACATGATCTTAAAAACTAAAAGGAGGTACAGCTGCTGTGAAATACAGTCTGGGAGCTTCTCAAAAGTTAAGCAAGGAATTGCCATCTGACCCAGCAATGCCCCTCGTAGGTATACGCTCAAAAGAATTGAAAGTTAAGTCCTCAAGCAGAAACTTGCTTACAACTGTTCATAACAGCACTTTCCACAACAGCCAAAAGATGGAGACAACCCGAATGTCCACCAACGAATGACTGGATAAACAGACAGTGGTGTACGCATGCAATGGAATATTATTCAGCCACAAAAAGGAATTAGGTACTGATTCATGCTCCAAGTTGGATAAACCTCAAAAACACTGCGTTAAGGGAAACCAGCCAGATACAAAAGGTCACATATTGTATGATTCCTTCTCTATGAAAAGACTGGAATAGGCAAATCCGCAGAGAAGGAAAGCAGATCAGCGGTTGCCCGGGGAATGGGGGGAGGGAGGGATTGGGGAGGGAGCACTTAGCAGGCATGGAGTCCTCCTTGGGCGATGAGAAGGTTTTGAAACTAGAGCAAGGTGGTGTTTGCACAATACTGTGAAGGCACTAAAGGCCACTGAAGTGTACACTTTTAAATGTTTAATAGTGTCTTGTGAACTTCACCTCAATTTTTTTTTTAAAGAAACATTAGGGATGCCTGGGTGGCTCAGTCATTAAGCGTCTGCCTTTGGCTCGGGTCATGATCCCAGGGTCCTGGGATCGAGCCCCACGTCAGGCTCCCTGCTCAGCGGGAAGCCTGCTTCTCCCTCTCCCACTCCCCCTGCTTGTGTTCCCTCTCTCACTCTGTCTCTCTCTGTCAAATAAATAAAATGAAAGAAAGAAAGAAAGAAAGAAAGAAAGAAAGAAAGAAAGAAAGAAAGAAAGAAAGAAAGAAAGAAAGAAAGAAAAGAAAGAGAGAGAGAGAGAGGAAGGAAGGAAGGAAGGAAGGAAGGAAGGAAGGAAGGAAGGAAGGAAGAGAAAGAAAGGAAGGAAAAGAAAGAAAGGAAGGAAGGAAGAAAGAAAGGAAGAAAAAGAAAGAAGGACTAAATAAAACTTGGTCTCACTTGGCCCCCACGCCTTCCCCACCCCAGTCCCCTACACCTCACCACCAATACCTCCTTCCAGGGCTAGGAAGGAGAATCCTTCTACCTGTCCCAGCAGAACAGAGGCACAGGCCCCAAGAAGGCTAGGAAAGACAGAGGAGGGTCTGAGGAAAGAGCACATATCCCTGAGCGAGAGAGGGGAGAGCAGGGCCCGAGGGGAGCAGGAGGACAGAGAGAAGAGGCATGGCCGAACCTGATTAAGAACCGCCTGGCTCTCACAGAGCCTCCGGATAACTACATCAGTATTATCACCCCATTCCTTTTCTTAAAGATCTCATTTATTTATTTGTCAGAATGAGAGAGAGAGCACAAACAAGCAGGGGGAGCTGTGGGCAGAGGGAGAAACAGGCTCCCCACTAAGCAAGGAAGGAGCCCGATGCGGGGCTCAGTCCCAGGGCCCTGGGATCATGACCTGAGCCGAAGGCAGAGGCTTAACCCACTGAGCCCCCCAGGCGCCCCTATCACCCTGTTCCTTAGACCAAGGTTCTGTGTTACTCCGGGCAGGGCCCAGACCTCCCGCACTGTGGAGGGCAGTCGGGGTCACCTGACTTGGAGCAGCCCCCACAGCTCCCTCTTCTACTCACCACCACTTCCCAGAGCCAGCTCCCTCCGGCTGTCTGGTCCGCCCTCCTCACTGGGGACTCCTGCCGAAGGCTGGTAAGGAGCGTGGGGATGGGGAAGAGGGAGGATGAGGAGACTCAGGGCCGTCCTGCCCAGAGAGGGGTTCATCCTACCTCTGCCCCCTCCTTCTCTTCCTCAGAGTCTAGATGCAACCCTCTGCGGGCTGAGCCCTTCCCCGTGCCTTACCCCGAGGTCAGGGCTGTGTCTAAGGCTTAGGCTCTCATCTACTCTGTATGGGTCCAAACTCTGACTCGGTGGTTTAAAGGATCTGTGACATCGGGTTCCATTTCCTTAAATGTTAAATGGAGATAATATGGGCCCCACCAAACGAGACTGATAAATGAGAAAAGGCTCAAAAAGGTTGTAGCACAGTCACTGTCTGACTTTTCTTTTCAGCCAAGCATCTGCTGAGATTACCCAAGCTTCTGGGGTGCATGGCCCTAGGGCTCTCTGCAGCTAAGGAAAGTGCCTTGTTTTGGTAGATTCTGGTAAACTTGCCAGGTGTCAGGGGTGCCGGTGGGGGCAGAATTGCACAGACGTTGCGGGCCCATGGTCCAGCAGCCCTACCCTGGCCTCGTCGCCACTGCCTGGTATTTCCCTTTTTCCCTTCAGAGCCGAATAGTTGAAGCCAGCTGGCCGGCTTCTCGGATGGCTCCGGATAATCCAATCCCTAATCATTAAGGTCAACGACACCTGTATCAGGTTTCACAATCTGTGAAGCATTTTCCCAGATTCTACCTCACTTGGTTCTTATGAAAATCCAGCGAGGCAAAGATCACTGTTTCCTACATTCTAGATAGAGATTAGCTATAGATACTTAGATCTAAATCATTCAGGTAATATTCTTCATTCTGAACCCTACTTTGTCTGATGTTACTACAGCCATTCCTGCTCCCTTTTGACTAGCGTTGGCATGCTATACCTTCCTCTCTAGCCTTTTGTGCCGAACATATTCGTGTCCTTAAAGCGTGTTTCTTGAAAACAACCAACAAAATGAAAAGGCAACCTATGGAACGGGAGGAAATATTTGCAAGTACATATCCGATTAGGGGTTAATATCCAAAATATATGACCATCTCTAAATGATGCTTAGACCATTTACGTTTAATGTGATTACTGATGTGCTCAGGCTTGAGTCTATTATCTTGCTATTTGTTTTCTGTCTGTTCCATCTGTTGTTTACTCCCTTTTCTCCCTTCTTTTGGATTGAGTATTGTTTTTATGGTTCTGTTTTATTTCCTTCATTGGTTTAGTAGCTCTAACACTTTGCTATCGGAATGGCTGCTTTAGTGCTTATCATATACGTCTTGCCCCTATTACAGTCTACCTTCAAGTGCTACTGTACCAGTTCACGTCAAGTGTAAGGGCCTTACAATAGTATACTCCCATTTCTCCCTTCTCGCCTCTGGCCCCTCTCCCTGCATCACAACCTAGGAACTCTCACAAGGCAGTAAACTGAGATAATCACTGAGTCATTGGGGTCGCTGAATTTTGCAGCCTAATGTCCAGGGTCTTAAAAAAGAAAAAAAACGGGGCACCTGGGTGGCTCAGTCATTAAGCATCTGCCTTCGGCTCAGGTCATGATCCCAGGGTCCTGGGATCGAGCCCTACATCGGGCTCCCTACTCGGCGGGAAGCCTGCTTCTCCCGCTACCATTCCCTCTGCTTGTGTTCCCTCTCTCGCTGTGTTCCTCTCTGTCAAATAAATAAAATCTAAAAAAAAAAAAGACAAGAAAGAAAGAAAAAAACCTCTGTTTCAGTTATTTGGTCTGTTTGTTGTTTTTTCCTTGTTTCAGGTGGAAGGGGAAATCCAGTCCCTCTTACTCCATCTTGGGTAGAAGCAGAGGTCCCCACTGCACACATGAGGACATGAGGACACACCAGGGCTCTGGGCTAAGCTCCTTGCCCAAGGTGAGGTAGCCATCGAGTGGCCGAGTGGGACTCCCACCAGATCTCTCGACCCGGGACCCAGCGCTCCCTTCCCTGCCCCACTGCTCCCACGAGAGCCCTCCTGAGACAGCAAAATGTGTTGGCGGCAGAATACAACAGACTTTTGCCACCACAGCAAAAAGCTGCTCACAGAGTTGTCACTGGTTTTGGAAGCCACCGTGATGATTATTTTGCATAAATTTATCCATTAGATAGCAACTTCCAGCATCTCCCAAGCCTCACCTCAAATGCTCCCTCCACATCTTCAGATGCTTCTGGGGGAAGCTGCTGTGGTGTGTGCTGTCTGTCCGGCCGGGACCCAGGGCTCTGCCAAGGATGCTGGGGCCCGCTCCCCACAAGGGTCCTCAGTAATCAATGACATGATGCAACTGACAGAACCGGCCCCCCCATTTATGCTCCCATGAGTATTTTCTGGTTGAATCCAATGACATAATTGGTGGAACTGCAGCAATATGGGGTGGGGGGGGGCAGTGCTCAGTTGCAGGTAAGGAGGGAGGTCCCCTCTTCTATTCATACTATTCGACTCACTTTAGGTCTAAGGACCTATTTAGCTTCCAGGAGAGGGAAAGAGAGAGTGGCCCAGGCCGACAGTGTCCAGAGTCAGAAGGGAGAAGCCACCCCCAGCCTGTGGGTGGAGAGGAGCTGGGCTCCGTTCTCCCCAAGCCCTCTCCTGCACCTGCTGACGCCTCAATGTTTTGTTTGAGAAATCAGTCTGAAAGCAACCGCACTGACTTCCGTTCCTACCCACCGCTTGTCGTATGTGTATCCCACGTAAGGCTCTGCCGTTCCACAGCTGGGGGACGCGGAGGACGGGGTCAACGTGGCCAAGACTCAGGCTTCTCATTTGTAAACTGAGCCTGGGAAGAGTCACCTCCCAAAACTGGTTTTTAAATAGCAAACATGACGCATCTGGCACAGACCTGGAACTTGAAGCTCAGGCTTTCTTTCCACCCTCCTCAAACCCCTCCGCTTCCGTGCAGCTTCCGTGCGTGTTTTCTGGTATTACCCATAGAAGTCTGTGTCGTGCTTGGAGATTTTTGCTCACAACAAAAGTGAATGAAAAGAAAACCAGTAAACACCACCCGCCCTGTACCACCCAGATAAGAGGCTCTCAAACTTTGCTGCACACCGGAATCCCCTGAGGGGCCTTAAAAAACCCTGATAGCGGGCTGTACCCCCAAATCCATTAAACCAGAAGCTCCGGACCTCATCATCAGGATTTTGGAAAGCTCCCTGGGGGCTTCCAACGTTCAGTCAAGGCTAAGAACCAGTGGGCTGGTCTGAGAGACAGGAACGCCCTCAGTGTCCTTCTCTCCTTTGCCTGCTGGCCCAGAGCGTGTCCCGAGCACGCCACAGGCTCCCTGCAGCGCAGTGACCAAGACCAGCGTGGGCCAGCAAGACCATATCTAAGGAGGCGCTCATTCGAAGGTCCTTGCAAGTGTGGGGTGGGACCTCATGGAACTGAGGAGGGCCCCCTCACCTGCTTCCTGGACACCCCACTCTTAAGGAGGCACTCACTCTCGGGGTCATGCACCGTTCCCTGACAAGGCCGTGAGACGGAGTGCCTCCCGACTCATTGCCTGGCCAAGTCCCTGCCCCGGCCACCCCCAGAGACACCTCCCCACCCCTGTCATCGAAAGCTCCAAAGGTAGAAGTGGCCAAGGGCCCCGTCCTATCCTGCTCCCCACTTAGGAAAGCATGTTCACTTTGAACAAATCACCAAATCCTCCTCCACCCTGCACAGCACCACAGGGCCAGCCCCCCGGCCGGAACCCAGCAACGGCCAGGCCACCTGGCTGAGAAGGCGAAGGGGAGACAAGGCGGCCCTCACCTGCCAGCCAGCCACTGCCCCACTCCCTGGAGTTGGCCCCCTGCTCGCAGGACAGTTCAAAGATTCCGGGAAATGACAAGGCTTGGCAGAGGCAAGAGTGACCTTTCCTCCAGGTGCAGGGTGGGGATAGGAAGGCTGGAGAAAATGTTAGCCTTGGCCTGCTGGGGGCCTCAGCTGTGCCCAGAAGGGGGGGTGTTCAGAACAAGGATCCAACAGGGGAGCTGAAAGACTGAGTAGGATCCCCAGACTTGCCCTAGAAAACACGATGTGTCTGACCCCACTGTCCTCTAAGCCCCAGCCCCCTCTTCTTGGAGGTTCTCAAATACGAGTGGCCTCAACTAGTCCCTGGGGAACTTTCCTCCAGATTCTGCTGCACTCTGACCCACGGGGAGCAGGGGGACTGCCGCACGCCCAGTGGGCAAGCCCCTCTGGGAGGCCAGGGCAGGGGGGTGGGGGCAGCCGCTTCTCCGCCCGCCACGTAGCTGCCGCTACACAGCAGTGCAAACCAGGGCTGCCAGACCCTCCAATTTGTCAGGGAGGCCAGAAATCAGACCTGTATGGGCAGTTCCAAGTTATAAACCATGGGGGCTGAAGCAGACACATCCGAGGGCCAACTCTGGAGGCAAGTGGGCCACCTGTGTGCAGTGAGCCCCCTGGGCTGAGAGCCCCTGTGTGTATCCTTATGCCCTTGGTGGCAGCACCCTGCCCAGCCCCCAGGGACTCCCAGTAAATGTTGCCACAGGAGCAAGTAAGCGAAGACACAGCACGGTAGTCAGGCAAAAGGGGACCTCCTGGTCAGGCGGCAGGGTGGGGCCCCGTCTGAGAGCCCTGTCCCCCTCCCTCTCAGAGGAGGCCTAGGCTAGTGCCTAACTCATCCACACCTGGGTACGGCCCCTTCCAGCATCTCTGGATGTTCTGTGAGCATCCCCTGCTCACAGACCTCTCCTGGGTCTCCAGCTTTATCTACTCCTGCTCCAAAGCCTCCCAATATCTCTTGCCTCCAGCCAGGACAAGGACCCAGCCCTCTAGGCCCTGCTTCATAGCGCCCCCCCCCACTCACCCTTACTTCAGGCCACTGCTCAGAAACCCAGCCCGGCCCAGGCCCCGAGCCTCAGAGCCCCGCAATGGGGAGAGCCAGCAAAGCCTCCCAACCGCCCCTAGGAGAAATGTGGGCGGAGGCAAGGCCCTGTGTCCTGGGACACGGCTTGCTCGAAGAAGCATATCTGAGGGTTCTGCCCATCTCTGGAGACCAGGCAGACCGGTGTGGGTGAGGTGCCAGAAGGGAGGAGCTCGGCGCATCAGGAAGATTGGCTGATAGGCTGCCTAACGTTCCCCATGGATCAGGAAAAAAAAAAAACCAGAGGTAAAGGTATTGAGGGTATAATGTGAGGTACAGGGTGTGTAATGCCACCTCATATGAAGTTCAAGAGTGAGGTGAGGACAAGCTGGGTTAACAGGGGAGGGAGTTGGGGGAGGGTGGGGGGCTGATGGCCTGGGGAACAAGGAAGACCCGGAGGGTTGGAGATGCCCCATATCCTGACCTGCATCATACTTACATACAGAAAAATAGGTCAACTGTACGTACACTTAAAGATCGGTGGACTTTACTGTATGTACATTTAATCTCTACAATAAAAGAATGAAATAGCAATGGAGGGACACCTGGGTGGCTCAGTCAGTTAAGCATCTGTCTTTGGCTCAGGTCATGATCCCAGGGCCCTGGGACTGAGCCCTACATGGGGCTCCCTGCTCAGCCAGGACCCTGCTTCTCCCTCGTCCTCTCCCCCTCCCCCCACCACTTGTGTGCTCTCTCTTGCTCTCTCTTGCTCTCTCTCTCTAATAAATAAAATCTTAAAAAAAAAATAAAAATAGCAGTGGAAAAGAGGGCAAAGTCCTCTCACAGATCCCCACAAGTCAAGAAGCTGGAGACCTGGGACCATCTTTCTGGGAAAGCTTAAAAGGAGGCAAAAAGGCCATTGAGGTATAAGAACAGTGCTCCCAAATGAGGAATGGAACAGATTTCTCAGTGGGGAGCCTGCCTCTCCCTCTGCCTGCCACTCCCCCTGCTGTGTTCTCTCGCTCTCTCTCCCCCTCTCTCTCTCCCTCAAATAAATAAGTTTAAGAAATCTTAAAAACAAACAAAAAAGCCACGCCCATCCCAGGGAAAGCCATACAGGCATGTGGAATTCTTTGTCTATAACAAAAACCAATTACAAGGATAGTCATTTGATCCAAATTTTGATTTGGGGGAATAATTTTATGTGGGGGCTAATGGTCAGCCTTTTCTTCAGAAAAATCTCGGTTCTCAAGAGTCAATGGTCTGAGAAGCGTCAGGCTGAGAGCTGTCTCTTTCTCTCTCCTTCATATCCTACAGACCTGGCAGGAGGGCAAAACCCTGAGATTTGCTAAAAGAGAACATATCCTCCCTTTGAAGATTTTAGAATGAACCCCAAGGAGAGCACCAATAACTACGGAGAAGGGTGTGACCATGCAGGAGGTGGGCTACCCTTCACCAGAACCTGAGGTCCCCCCAGACAGGCACAGGGCAGCCCCGACAACTGAGCCAGTGGGCAGACAGAGACACAGGAAATTAGAAACATGGTGGACACGATTAATGCCTACCCTAAAGCCATCTCCCCTGCTCCTCACTACAGACCCTGGTTGTTCTAGCCCCAGAAGGTGAATAGGGATGGGGTGAAGGCCAACACAGTAACCTCATGTGCTTTTCCCAGATTCTCTTTCCCAGTTTCCCCTGTAGTCAGGATACAGTTCTAGCCAAAGAGACATCATAAAGATAAATCCACTGAAAATCTTCTTGCTTCCTGATAAAAGAGACAGACACTTAATGGAAGTATCTTTCCTGCCTTGAATGTGTTTGTGTGCAGTGTGATGGCTGGAGCTGTGGCAGCTATCTTGCTATCAAAAGGTACTAAACTGAAGTAAAGGGATGGCTGAGCAGAGAGATCAAAAAAGTCTGGTTCCCTGTTGACATTTTGTTCATCAACTCTGAATCAAACTTCATACTGAGATAATTCAATGTCATCATGATATAGGCCATTGCCCAGTTGGGTCTTTCATTACACGAATCCTCTCTGACACAAAGGGCAGAGGCAAATAGCCTACAGGATTCAAGTCACACGAACAAGACCAGATATGAAGCAGGGGCAGGCCAGTCAAAGACCCAGAGGGCAGCAGGAAACAAACCTCAGGGGCATGATCAGGCCAAGGAATGATTCCTCAGCATTTCCTGCATGTCTGGCCTACTGACAGAAGCCTGATGTGCTCCACCGGCCCCACCTTTGATGTTACTCCAAGTGTCTTTCATCAGTAATTACCCAAAGCTAAGGCAAAAGGAAGGATGGCCCTTCACAGCCACAGAGTTACAGGGATCTGGGGGCTTGATATACTGTCACCTTGGACAGAGAGATGCTAACGTGCTGGGCAACGAGATCTCTCTTTGAGATCTCTCTCAAGTCAGCCCGATACTAAAAAACAGCTGGAGTCCTTGCACTGTGGCCCCTGCCTTAATCAGTAGGGCAGCTATGGAAGATCTCCGAATTCTTTCCTCGTGGTAAATTATTGTAAACTTTTTATATTATAATGACCTGTTAAAATCAGGAAGTAAGCTGCATAATGCACATGAATTAAAGATCAGACATGAGGCTTCAGATACATTTCTCACTGTGGCAGACTCGAACGCTATTCACACTCCTCTGTTGCCAGGGGTGCTTTTGGGGGGGTGGGCATGAGACACTCACCGCAGCCTGTGAGCCAGCTTATCAGCAGGGAGACTGTAGGCTCAGAGCATCCAGCTGGGGCAGGTCAGAAAGGGTACCTCATGATCTGCAAGACAAGGGAGTTCAAATTCATGGCCAGAAAAAAAAAAAAAAAAAAACCCATGAGTCTGGGAACTCGTTCAGGATCTGTCTGAAGGGGGAAATCTGGGTTTAGTGGTAAAGCTGAGCTCTGAGATCCAGAATCACGTGGAACAAGGCAACAGCAGAAGCAAAAAGAAGCAGAAGCAACCCTAAAGAAAGACCTGCCTTGCTGGCGAGTTTCCTCATACCACCTGCAGCCCGCAAGGTGACTGGGGACGAAAGCATGTCGTTAAGGACTAGTGGCAGGAGTGACCCACTGGTTAAGGACAGGTGGCAGGAGCACGGCTGAAACCAGGGCTCTCTCGGTGACTCAGGCCTCGGTCGGGAGTGATCATCACAATGGCTTTCATGCCACAGCCTCCCCGATGCCACGCACCATGCTAAATGTCTTTTCCAATCCTCACAAAGCCCCATGATTTCAAACCTATTATCATCGCCACTTAACAGATGAGAAACTGAGGCCAAGAAAGGTTAAGTCAGTTTCCCAAAATCTCACTGCTGGGAAGTGGCAAAGGCAGGTTTCCAAGCTCAGACTCGGAATCCCTTCTGTAATCTCAAGTCTACGGGGCCTCCCCCTCCAAGAGCTCTTCCCACAGCGCCGGGCGGCCGCTGCAGCCCATCCCGCCCTCTGTCCCCGCAGCAGTTCCTGTGATAGTGTGGTTGCCGCCGAGTTGTTGATTGCTGCCAGGCCGTGGTGACCTGGTGACACCTGGTGTGTGCGTCTTGTCTCCCCAGCAGCACTGCAAGCTCCGTGGGGACCGCGACACTAGGAACGCGGTCAACCACAAGTGACAGGAGGCCCAAGGAAAGCTCCTGTAATAAGACACTATCTCGTGCAACAGGAAGCCTGGAGGCAGAGATCTTCCAGATTATGCTAATTTAGTGGCTGGCACCCTTTGGGCGAGGTCGTCAAAGGGCCGCAACACGGACAGAAGGGAGCCGTGTGCCAGAACATAGGAAGACGGGGAGGAGCCTTGTACCCCCGTCTTCAGAGCCAACCGCTCCCCTGAGATACTGTAATGTACGGGCTTTTCCCAGTCTCCCGCACAGAGCTCCAAAGCCTTTGGAATTTCCTAAAGGAGGGGAGCCTTCAAGGTGAAAGGAACATCTTTTGTTATTCATAAAGAGGCCCTTTCAGCCGCACCTGACTTTACATTAATGAGGTAATCTTTGGAAAGCCCCTAGAACACCAAGCACAGGGACGCGGGTGGAGGCTGGTTGTCAGGGGAGCAGTCATGTGATGAGCGGGTGGGGATTTCAGTCCCATCCCTCAACCTCCTGGGGTGGGGGGCAGCCAGACAGTGGGTTCAATCACCAACCCTATATGATAAAGCCAATATGATAAGCCCTATATGGTAAAAATAAAATAAACAAAACAAAAAACAAAATAGCCCTAAGTGAAGAGGGCTTCAGTGAAGCCCTAAGTGAAGAGCTTGCAGGCTCACCAGCACGTGGAGGCCCGGGAGGGCGGCACTCCCAGACGGGGCCCCTTTCCCCACACCTCGCCCTGTGCATCTCTTCTATCTGCTTGTGTCTGAGTCATATCCTTTTATCATAAACTGGTATTCCAGGAAGTAAACTTGTTCCGAGCTGTGTAACCCATCCTAGCAAAGAAACTGAACCCAAGGAGGGGACTGTGGGACCCTCCAATTTATAGCCGGTGGTGGAGAAGTATGGTAACCAGCGAGACTTGGGGCTGCTGTCCAAAGCAGGTGGGCGGCAGGGGCAGTCTCCCAGGCCTGAGCCCTTGGCCCGTGGCGGCTGAGGCTAACTCCATCCGGGGGGGCCCCTCTGGTGACTGGGAGTACCAGAGCAGAGAGCAGACTGTTGAGGGGAGAAGCAGAGACGTCGCTCCCTTCTGTCCCCCTGCACACAGCTGTCCTCATGTCTCACCGGCCAGCACTGCATCGCACACCCAGACCTAAGACAGCCGCGAGCAAGAGGGTGGGATTACTGTGGTTGCCACCCTCGCGTGCACATCACAACACCGGCCCCACACGCACGGTGAGAGTGTCCGATTCATCACAACATGGAAGACACACACACACACACACCCCTTGAGAGTGACTTCCTTGGCCTGGAGTGCCTCACCTCATCAAATCCAACTTCCCTGGGGGAGGCTAAAGTGCAATTTGGGCTCAGAATCACTGGTTTGGGTTCATGAACACCTGACCTTTGTCGCTGGGAAAGGGTCATGAAGCTCCGGCACAAACTAGTCATGTAACCTTAGGAAGCTCTCTTTACCTCTCTGGGCCCATATTTGCCCATCTGTAAAATGGGGCTAATAAAGGGGACTTTCTCAGGATGTTGGGAGGAGTGAGTGAAGATGCCTAGAAAGTTCAGAGCACAGAGTCAGCATTCAAAAGAGCACTGAGGAGAACAAAGTGTCTAGAAATCATACTAGATAGAGGCCGATCAAGAAATTCCAGATCTTGGGGCGCCTGGGTGGCTCAGTGGGTTAAAGCCTCTGTCTTCGGCTCAGGTCATGATCTCAGGGTCCTGGGATGGAGCCCGGCATGGGGCTCTCTGCTCAGCAGGGAGCCTGCTTCCCCCCTCCCCACCTGCCTCTCT
>CM053617.1:44936234-45000535 GCA_028646535.1 Procyon lotor | reverse complement strand
TAAAAAAAAAAAAAAAAATTCCAGATCTTGCTATGACAGCAGCTTTCAGTTATCTGAAGAGCTGCCCCCTGGAAGGAGCATTAGGCTTGCCTAGTGTAAGTCTGGAGGGCAGACCCAGAGCTGCAGGGGGGACTCGCAGGGAAGGAGATGTAGCTGTAAGCAAGAAAGATTCACCCTCTCCACCAGGAGCAAGAGCCTCGTGGGTGGTGACTCTGATGACCTAGACACCATCAGGCAGGCGCCAGAGCCAAGATCCCACTATCTCTGCGTGGTAAACGCAGGAAATCAAATCAAGGGAACCTAGCCCTAGCTCCCCAAAATGCTAAAGGGCTTCTCCCTTACACAGTAGTCCTCAAACTTTTACCTGCACAAGAACCATCTGGGGGGCACATCCAAACGCCCAACTCCAGTCCCCACTCCTAGAGATTCAAATTCAGCAAACCAAAGCTGGGGTCTTATTTTCATCAGGGAGATGCAGCCTGGCATGGCCCAAGCAGCAAACTTGAGGACACCAGGCCTAAACTCCCACCTACTACTGTTTCAGAGCCCCAGGATTTGCGGCTGAGCCCATAGTTAGAAACACTGTACGCAGAGAACCACATGGGCCCAGAGAATCACCCCCACCCTTGAAGGTGCCCAGAGAGAGAACAAAGCAGGTGCTAATGAATTCCGGTCCTAAATCAGGAGGTGTGGTGTGCAGGCGCCTAGGAAGAAGTTATTCAATGTGATTGCTCGGAAGGTCAGAGATGATACCGCACACCAGGGTGCTTGCAACCGGCACCCAGACAGCCAGCCCTGGGGCACAGAGCTGGGAAAGACATGGAAGGGAAGAGTGATGGCACCCAGCTATAGGGCACCACTCACCTTAGAGTCTTTGTAAACAACACTGTAAGAGTTGGCTCGCTGCTGGGGTCCCTGAAGAGTGTGGCTACCAAATCACAGTCTAAACCCTTCTACATTCAAAGTCTCCCAGAGTCAGGCCCCAACCCATCCTACAGGTGGCTTTTTCCCCTGAGCGGCCCCTCCTGGAGCTGAATTATTTGAAAAACAAACAAACAAAAACCCTGGAAATTCTGTGGGCAAACTTACTCCCAAAGCATCTCGGGCTCCAGCCACCTGGCCCTTGCCAATCTGACCCCGCCCAGCTCTCGCTCACTCTCACGGGCACTCCGCTCCCCAGCCTTGTGTGCCTCCGCCAATCCCACTCAGTAAATGTCTCGTCTCCTGGGAAGACTTTCCCAGCACCCTGGACACATATGCAGCAATCTGGCCTCCCGCCTCTGGGTACCCCCAGCACCTGCCGCTTTCCAGAGCAGAACTGAACACACTCCCATGCAGCCTCACAAGGGGTGGGGTCTTTGTTTGGTCCACTGGTGTATCCCAGGCACCCAGGATAGTGCCCGGCACATAGGAGGGGCTGTGTAAGCATTTGTTGAATGAATTAATAAACTTTCAAGACAGAAGCTGCCAGTCACTTCAACAAGGTGAACCAGCAAATCACCTTGGGTTCAATGTCCTCAGTTTAGGAATAGATTCCTAGGAAGCCCTCTTCATGATGCAGTAGGAGACATCCATCCCCAGGACCACTTATGGCCCAACAAAGACCACTGCTCTCAATGTCCTGTGGGCTGGGAGAGGATTACCGAGGAGCAGGGGTAAATTCGCAAGGGGTCCAAAAAGTCTGCTGAAGGAAGTCCCGCCCGAGCCCTACACCCTCAAAGAGCGATGTGATGAGAGGTTCTCCAGTGAAGGGGTTTGATGCTGGCTGAGTTGAGCCCTACTCTTGGGCCCCGACGTCTCAAGGAAGGGGAACAGCTTGGGACCAAAGCCGACTCCCTCCTAGGACCCAGCCCCTTGGGTGCTGAGTGAGCACGAACTGAAAGAATTAGAACTTCAGGAGCTTAAGGACAGGGCAACCCCACAGCCAGCGGGAGATCCAGGCCACCGCATCCCTGCGGCAGCAGGTGGGGAAGTACAGAGGCATCCGGGACTAGGGCCAACAGCTGAACCCTGAGAGTTGGGGCCAGTGCTCGGACAGGTGGGCCCCTCCAGCCCCCTTCCCGCACGGTACTTGGCAGCACCACCCAGCCCATGGGACTGAATAAGCGCCATGGATTCTGGGATAATTCAGAAATGGAGAGGAAGCTTCACTAGGGAGAGACCAGCCAACAGATTTTTTTCACATGATTAATTGGAAAAATAAGAGCCGTGATTGCATTTTGGCAAGCTGGTAATTTAGAGCCCATTCAAACCATTGTTTTTTAATTATTTACGCAGCATGTATTTAGTAAGGATGAGGAGAAACTGATTTTCTCTTATAAAACTTGAATACCTTTCTTTAGGTTTAAAATAATGGATTTATTGCATGCATTTATTATAGGCAATTTTCTAAACCAGACAGCTTCCTGGGACGCAAAGACACCATTTAAAATTTAGATGCTAAAATAAATCACTTGTTCCTGGTAAACAGCTCTGCGCAGGCATTCATCAGCTCCCTGGTCTCCAACGGCGGGAGCTGGTAGCCGCAGTGACCTACAGAAGGGGCCCCGGGTCGGGGGCTGGCCGGCTGCCGCACGAACTCAGGGAAGAGGAGGAACACCACCGGCGCAGAAGTAGGTCGGCACCAGTGACGAGGAATTTTGTCCCGTTTCGTCACTTTCATCTACAGGCCAAGCCAACCAATTAATTTAGGCCGGGGGTCGGCAATCTTTTTGTGCAAAGGGTCAGATAGTAAATATTTTAGGTCTGGAAAGCCAAGAGGCAAAACTGAACAACAGTTCTAGCTAAAGGGCTACGTGGTCTTTTTTTTCACATTTACATTTAAAGCTGTGAAAACCACGCTTAGCTCGTGGGCTGCAGGAGGCCAGGTGGTGGGCTGGATTTGGGCCGTGGGCCCTCGAGTGCCAACTCCTGATTTAAATCAGGCAGTTATCAAAGAAATATGGAACCTGATGGCCCGAGCTCCAGATGCATGACCTACTAAAGTATTGTTTTGTTGTCTTTATTAGGGCAATTTGGTTGATGACTGCTTAAAACAATCCTGAATAAAATCATGATACTGCCCGATGTTTCCAGAGCACTTTATAGCTTCTTCCCCGTATTAGTAAATGCCACCACCATCTCCCAACCAAACACCAGCCTGTCATCCCTAATTCTATTCGTGCCCTTCCTTTCTACTCCCAGCAAGTTCGGAGGGCCCTCGTCCAAAACGGATCTCAGAACTGACCGCGGGATCCAGCAGATACTTGGACACCAAGTTCACAGCCCATGCCTCACCACAGCCAAAAGGTGGAAACAACCCAAATGTCCATCCACAGGTGAATGAATGATGTGCTCTGGCCACACCATGGAATATTATTCAGCCTCAAAAAGGAATGAAGTTCTAATCCATCCTGAACCTTCAGGAAATGATGCTACGGGAAAAAAGCAGTCACAAAATGACAAATATTGTAGGAGTCCTAGAGTACCTAGAGCAGTCACACTCATAGGGGCAGCAATGGGAGAGAGGCTGCGAGGGACTCGGATGGGAAGGAGGGACGGGGAGTTAGTACTTAAAGGGGACAGGTGATTAAAAAAAAAGTTGGGACGATACAAAAGTTCTGGAAATGGACAGTGGTAATGGCTGCATAACATTGTGAATGTCCTTAATGCCTGAATTGTATGCTTAAAAATGGCTTAAATGATAAAGTTTATATATACCTTATCACAATTCTAAAAATTAAAAATAAAAAACCATTTTTTTAACCCACCCAATGGTGCCATCTCCCTCGCCACCATGCTAACGCAAGTGACGGTGATTTCTGGCCTCTTACCTAGTCTCTCAGTGTCCCCTCTGATCCCCTGCACTGCACTGCCCACAGAACCACAGAAATGAGGTAACCACTTTCTTATTTGAGACTCTTCAGCGGTGTCTCCCCGTGCTCCTCCAACTGTGGGCAGCAGGCCAGCCGCATCGGCATCTCTGGAGAGCTTGTCTAGGACACAGCACCTCAGCCCCAGCCCAGAACATTCTATGCCTGTGAGGGACAGCAGACACGGGCTGGCTGACCCACAGCCAGCCGCCCGCCCTAGCTGTCCTGCCTGCCTACACACCTGGGCCAGAAAACCTCCTTCCTACACCGGACTCCCTTTCTGGCCTCCTCTGCCGCCAAGAGTGTTGTGCTTAATGAGAAGTAAGCAGAATCCGCTTTCTATGTAGATACGGTGCCTCGAGCTGTGCGACCCCCGACAACCAGCCACGACAGGCCCAACGGTGGCAAGGTGTCAGCCCAAACATCATTGAGCCTTAAACTTGCTGCAGGCTTCTTTCCAAGTAGGAAAAATAAAAATAAACTTCTATTTGTTTAAGCCAGTGGGGGGTCTCGTTTTCCTGACTGTCCCTCCCTCACCCATAACTCCCCACGGCTGGCTCTGTACGTCAGCAGGTTCCCTCCAAGTGTCACCAGCTCGGAGGGCCCGTCTCTACCAACCCACCCGAAGTGGAGTGAGACCCATCCCCTGTCTTACTATACTTAGAGAGTTGAGCACTACAAGGAATCACCGCGCTTGTTCATTCATCGACTCGGTCTCCCTACCCACCCCACATGGGCGCTGGACACGACCAACACAGGGCGCTTGCCTGTTCTGTTCACTGCGGCGCCTCTGGTCCCAGGAAGAGTGACCAGCACGAAATCAGGGCTCGATAAATCACTCTCGATTGAATAATGGATGAATTTACAAATACTTGTTACATCTCTTACTCAGTCCGTGCTAACCACGACCTTGTGAGGTCATCAGTATGAAAGCATTTAAAGCCTTTTCGCCAATGACCAAAAGGAAGATCGGGGAGGTAAAGTAGTTCACAGCTGCTACATGGCGCGGAGGTCCACGCAGGGTCACCACGGGATCCGGTCCCAGACTCCACGTGCACTTTGCCGCACGACCGTGAACAAGTCACTTCGCCCTCATTGCGCAGCTTCCTCTTTGAGAACAGGACTGATGTCTCCTTCCTCGTGAGATGAAGGGAGATGTTTCACATAGAGTGCTTGGCTTGAAGCCTGGCCCACGGTAACCGCCGAAAACGAATTGTTCTCCTCATTGTTAATTCATCATCATTAATCACTGACACCTATAACGAGCGTGCCATCATTATTATATGAGCTTAAATGCTGGTCTCAGTGATGACACATGTCCCAACCAGGACCGCTGCCGGGCTCTGCCGCCAGCCCCTGCGGCCCCGCGGCCCCCCTGCCGCAGTCCCCGCTCTCCCTCCCCCACCCCAGCAGCAGGGAGCCAAGGGCAGCAGGAATAGGGCTGTGGCAGGGGTCAGAGGTACCCCGAACAAGGGTTCTGTTGGCTTCGCTCTGTGCCTCCCAGGCTCAGCCCTGCCTGCCCGGCCACGGAGGCTCACTCCGTTCACACCGGGTACGACCTTTCCTCAGCAACAGCGAGTCAGGCCCGGAGCTGCTGGCTCACCCGGGGGAGCCTGCTCACGAGCCCCTCACAACCTCCCTGCCTACGGCCTAGTGGCTCCAAGAACGTTTCGCCTCACACTGGGTCCACTCCTCCCTCGGGCTCCAAGATGCAACCGAAGGCAACACTCACAACAGCGCACACGAGCCCACACCTGCCTCTCTGTTTGCACGGGGGAGGGGGCGGGGAGGCAGCTCTCTGAGCTCCAGACCTATGTGGGGCACAGCTGAAGGCAACTAGGGGCTCGGTGCCCATTCTGAGTGGAGCCCAGCTCGGCTCCGCTTGCTATGTGGCCACTCCCCACTGCCTCTGGGGACTGCCTCTCTTCACCGTGGGGTGGCAGAGAGCACAAGCTTGGGCCAACTGTGGAAGCTGGGGCAAGTTGCTTAAGCCCCGGAAACCACAGAGTCCACAACAGAATCTCCCGGCCGGGAACAGAGCGGGGGCTCTAGTGGTAGTGCGACTGCCACTTACTGAGTGCCAACTACATGCCAGGCCCACTCTCCACGCTCTCCTCATACCGGGCAACACTGAGGGTATCGTTACCTGTATTGCGCAGGTGAGCAAACAAGACAAAAAGGTCTTGTTCAACGTCACATAATTACATTAGTGTGGGAATCACACTTGAACCCAGGCCACAGGACGCTCGAGCCTCACACTTCCTCCCTCCAGCTCCATCAGAATCCACTGGGGTGAGCACAGCATGCCCTAGCTAACCGCGGCCCCCTGGCAGTGAGGGGCTGGGCCCAGGTTCTTTGATCAGCCCTGCCAGACATAGCATCTGCTACCCCAAAGGTCAGATGGGCTCCACTTATGAGGTCCCGCCAATGGACATGGGAGCCGCTAATGAGGGCATCCTGACAGACAGAGGCCAGTGTGCCAGCTTCTCAGGAGAGGGCTCTCAGGTCAGAGGCGCGGTGAAGCGCCTTGGGGAGGGGCAGTGGGCCCCTGCCGGGACCAGGTGTTCCAGGTTTCTGCCTCCCCGACCTCTCATTCCTTGGAAAGTTCTGTCCTGGACCCTTCTTCCTTCTGTCCTTTCTCCTTCTCTGACCACCTAGGGGCCAGTGACCTTGAGTCTAACTGCATAATGATTCCCTTCTTCCTCCAACGCTGGAGGACTGAAGACACAGACGTTTGCATTCCCATCGTCTCCTCTCTGTTTGCCCATTTGACAAATGAAGTGACTGAGACCCAAGCATCATGGAATCACAGGCTCTCACAGAATGCCACTCTTAGAAGGACTTCACAATCTTCCTGTCCAGGGGTCCCAACAGGGAGCAGTACTGGCCCCGAGGGGTAGTTAGAAAAGAGTGGGGTTGTTTTGATGGTCACAATGCCTAGGGATGCTATCGGCGTGGAACGGGAGATGCCCTGCACTGCATTAGAAGAGTTCTACAAGGTGAAGATTTGGGGTACCATCCAAAATGCCAACAGTGCCCCGTGCCCACGCCATCAGTTTCTATAGAAGAGGAAACTGAAATTCAATGAAGAAAAGTGATTCAGTCAAGGTCACCGTGGCAGAAGCTGCCAGTTGCCTACTGGTGTCCCTCTCCCTTATCTTCCTTAGAAAAAGAACCTTTCAGGGGCACCTGGGTGGCTCAGTGGGTTAAAGCCTCTGCCTTCGGCTCAGGTCATGATCTCAGGGTCCTGGGATCGAGCCCCACATCGGGCTCTCTGCTCAGCGGGGAGCTTGCTTCCCCCTCTCTCTCTGCCTGCCTCTCTGCCTACTTGTGATTTCTCCCTCTGTCAAATAAATAAATAAAATCTTAAAAGAAAAAGGAAAAGAACCTTCCAAATAGCCAAGTGCCAAGTGGCACCCAGCTCAGAGATTCCGTCTCCCCATTTCCCGAGCAGCCCCGTGTGAGCGACATGCAAAGTCAGGCCCATGAGATTAAGCAGGTGTAGGGGGCGGAACTGCCAAGAAGTCTCCCTGAATGGGAGGGGTGCCCTTTTCCTGACTTCTTCCTCCTCCTGCCTAAACTTCAGAGGGAGCCTGAACGAAACTCTGGCCGTGAGACAACACACGAGGGATAGAGAAGCAGCAAGATGGAAGGGTCCGAGGCTCCGAAGAGTGTGGAGTCCGCATCGCAGCCCCAGGCTACCTGCCTTCAGATGTCAGCTGCATGAAACAGAAATAAACTCTTTTTAAAGCTACTGTTATTTGGGAGATTTTCCTAAATTGATGTAATCCTATAACTCGTCCAGATTAATATCCCTCAAACACGGTTTGAGCATCTAAATGTGTCAAGCAGCACATTGGGAATTTCAGTCATTATCTTGGGGGATAATCTTAGGAGATCTGATTCTTAATCCCATGATCCGTACAAACGATTAAGAACCCAAAGGCCTAAAAGAGGAAAGAACTTCCTTATCCATGGCAAGGAAGAAGCAAAGCCAGGACTGAAGCCAAATCTCTTGCTACCTCTGTTGGGAGCAAGAGAAAAACTGGGGCCGGATATGAGGACAACACAGCTCATCCCAGATGACTCACACAGATGCGTTCCCGGGCAATCAGAACGGACTCTTGGTGATGAAAACAAGCCCAGGGAGGTAGCAAGATCTCCTTTAGTGAATAAGGCCAGGGTTGCTGTTTCTCAAGTGGTAAGGTCATGGTCGCTCATTCTTCATGTGAACCCCTAGATGGGGTGCAGAACAGGTGGGGAGTGAACTTGACATAGACCGGCCCTCACACAGACTGGCACCCTGATTTCTCACTTGGCAGCATCAAGCCTTGAAGTTGAACTGTAGTGGTCCCAGAACAGTAGCACCGCCAAGCTCTCGGCTGAAGCAAATAAAAATACTTTCCGGATTTTGAATCTAAGACTTCAAAAGACTATTCCAAGCTCCCTAGGAAGAACCAAGGAAACAGCAGACCCTAGAAATAGACCCAAAAGTACATTAAGTATTGGTATTATTGGACACAAACTAAAAACAACTGTGAGTACTGTGTTCAAACAAAGAAAAACAGAAACAAACTTGGAAAATCTGGCAGGGAACTAAAAACTGTAAAAAGTGACCTAGCAGATTTGAAAAGGAACCAAATAGAGATTCCGGCTCTGAAAATAAATGAAATTGGGATCTCAAGAGACCGGGTAGACAGCAGATTAGACATAACTCAAAAGAGAAATAGTGAGTTGGAAGTTAGGTGGAAAGAAACTACCCAAAATACAGCCCACAGAGATTAAAGATGGAAAATATAAAAGTGTAGAGTAGGAAATCTAGAATATAGAGCAAGAAGGAATATCATACTTTTAATAGGAGTCCCAGAAGGAGAGAACAAAAGGCATATGACCAGGCATTCCTCACATGAATCTATTCCGTGGGAGTTTGCTATGGGAATGAAATGTTTTTGCCCTTAGTAAGTAGAACGCTGGTCACAAGCCCTGAGGGGAGGAAAAAAGCCTAAAGTTACCCTCTGCCAAAGCTCTCTGCTAATTGTCAACCAGCCAAATCCTGAGGAGGGAGTCCCCACTGGCATCTGACCGAAGCCTGAATGGCAGAGTTTTGCCAGACACGGTAAGGGGCCTGGAGTTGGGAGGTGGGGAAGAGTACCTCCAGAAAGCAGGGTGGGGACACCAGATGGGAAGGGTGTTGAGAGACACCAGAGGGAGGGGCCTGAGGAAGTCTGGGGAAACCGAGCAAAGACCTCAGAGGGGTCCCCAGGAACACCCCTGAAGGGTTAAACTGCACTTTACTTCTCTCCCCTACGCATCTGGTCTCCAAGGGCCTCGTCATACAGATCCTCAGGTGGGGTCCTGTCACCAGGGTGGGCCTCTCAAGCCAAATCTAAAGCAGCTCCAGGCCACCTCTCCCTCACGCACAGCCCTCAGCCGTCCACAGGGAATACGCACGCCTCCTCTGCCTCACCGTCCACAGAAGCGGGGTCGGCTCCCAAAGCAGATCTTTGTTTCCTCACTCCTCACTCTGCCTTCTCAAGTTGAAAGCCACAGATTCACCTTTGGACTCCCTAGACTGATGTCTGACATGGCCTCCTGGGCGCCCCACCCCCGGCCCCAGGAGACATATCATGTTCCCCTAGTGGTCTCCATGAAGCTCACCGTACCAGGTCTGAGGTAAGGGCAACCCCTCCCTTTGGGTTCGAGGACCCAACTGCCCAAGGGGTTGGGACTCAACACAGCTTTCTACAAAGAAATTCTTTCAAAAGAATCTCCAATTCCTAATCCTTGGTTGTCCTCAGTAGAGATGAGCCGTCTCCCTGGTTCTCAACCACGGTGTGTGCCCTACAAGTCCTTCTGTACGGGGAGTCACTGTCTTCATGCCTCAGCCAAACCTGCAGGAGGAAGAGTCCTGATTTCACGTCTCATTATGTGTGTCACTATTAACTACATAGAAAATTCTAGAAGGAGACACGATACAATGCTAATAATAGTAATCACCAGAATTTGGAGTTGTGGGTGAGTTTTGTTTTATCTCACTTTTATGCATATTTCAGATTTTCTAAGACACATTGTTTTACAGACCAAAAGTAAAAAGAAAAAAAAAAGAAATCTAATAGAAGAATATGAAGCAGGGGGTGGCGGAAGAAGAGGAAGAAAACGCAGTTCCTGAAGCAAACATTGTCGGGTTCCCACGCAACCACTATTTCCCCATTCCACCCTCATTAAATAGCCCTTCAGAAATTGTTTTCATGTGTCAGGGAGCTTGAGCTTCCGAGGAGCTGGACTGTCTTCTGCTCCAAAACTGACACTTGTCAGTCACTTGAGGCAATTTCCCCTTGGCGGGACTGACTGCCTGAGCAACACACACGCGACACAGAGAATAAACTGTGACACAGCCAGGCAACGGGGCAGTACTCAACAAGAGAGAGAAATAAGGCTTCGAGCCACAAAAAGACATGGAAAAAGTTTAAATACGTTTTCTCGAAGTGAAAGAAGCCAATCCGATTCCGGTTCTGTGACATTCTGGAAAAGCAAAGCTATCGGAGGCGGTAATGGACCAGGGGTTGCCGGGCATGATGGAGGAAGGAGGTGACTAGCTGTGAAGAGCTGGCACACGGGGGATTTTAGGGCGCTGAAACTATTCTGCATGAAACTACAGGGGCGGATACATGTCATGAAACGTCTGCCCAAACCCAGAGAACTACCACAGCAGGAGTGAGCCCTCACGTAAACGACTCCGGACTGAGTGACAATGGACATAGGTCCCTCACCTGTCCGGATGGACCATGGACCGCTGTGGCGGGGGAGAGACTGCGGGGCGCGGGGTGGGGAAGGGGGGCATCTGGGAACCCTCTGTATTTTCCCCTCAGTTTGGCTGTGGGCCTGAAACTGCTTTAAAAAAAAAAAAAAGAATCTATTAAAAATTAAAAGTTTTGAAAGGACACGAGAAGAGAAATAGTTCCTTTCCTGCCCGTCAACAACAGGGCCTCCTGAGGTGCGACGCAGCCCCTAGGGACCCACGACGGAAAGACGGAGAATACGGAGAATTGAATCCGGAGCCCCTGGACCGCACAGCACAAGCAGGCAGTAGGGGTGCCATGGCAGAGGGTGTTAAGACATCCGTAAAACAAATCAAAAGTCAGTCTCCACTGTATCATCACCAAGCAGCAATTTTAAGCTATATGAGCGATAAAATTACTCTTCCCTAAAAACGCCTCTTGTTGGTCTAAGTTCTAAACCAAGGGCTAATGTTACAGTTGGGCTTTAATACATGTGAACTTCCACTTGGCACGTCTTCAGTACTAGCCTTTCATAAGCACACATTCCACCTGACAGCTCAGAAAGCTCCTGGTTATTTGGGCAGCCTTTGATACAGGCAGACTTAGCTACATGTGTGGGTTTTGTGTTTTGTTGTTTTGTTTTGTTTTTTTTTAATTAATAGACTTCATTTTTTAGAGCAGTTTTAGTTTTACAGAAAAACTGAGTGCCCATGGTCTCCCGTATTATTAACACCTTGCATTAATGTGGTACATTTGTTGAACTGATGAACCAATATTGATAAGCTATTATTAACTAAAATCCATAGTTTACACTAGGGTTCACTTTTTACAATGTAAGTTCTATGCATTTTAACAAATGTACAGTGTCTTCACCATTCCAAAATCATATAGAAGAGTTTCACTGCCCTAAAAAATCCCCTGTGCTCCATCTACTCAGCCCCCCCTGATCCCCCCACAACCACTGATCTTTACTATCTCCCTAGCTTGGCCTTTTCCAGAAAGTCACAGAGTTGGAATCACACAGCACGCAGCCTTTCCAGACTGGCTTCTTTCCTTTAGCAATATGCATTTAACGTTCCTCCGGGTCTTTTCATGGCTCGAGAGATCATTTCTTTCTCTCGCTGAATAACATTCCATTGTCTGGATATCTCACAGTTCAACCATTCATCCGCTGAAGGGACCTCTTGCTTGCTTCCCACCTGTGTGCTTCTCGAATGAGTTCCTAAATGGTCAGAATCATTCAGATGGAGTTTGTGTCCCCAAACCCTAGGCTATTGGACATTCCTGCCTTTCAACAGTAAATCCAGAATAAAGAATGACAGCCAACTGAGTGTGAAAACAAAACAAAACAGAACTTCAGTTTCTTCAATTCTGTTTTTCTCCAGGACCACTCGGAGGTTTGCGTTGTGTTTAAAATCCAAAACTGTGAAGCAGAATGAGAACAGACAAATAGAATGCTTTTGTTTGGTAAGCACAGTATTTGTTGATACGTGAAATATCCTACAGAATTTGAACAGTAGCTTGAAAATTAAAATTTCTCCCTTTTGCTTATTTCAAGACTGTAGAACAAGTTAAGAAAATAATTATTACTGGGGCGCCTGGGGGGCTCAGTCAGTTAAGCGTCCAACTCCTGGTTTCAGCTCAGGTCATGATCTCCGGGTCATGACACTGAGCCCCATGTTAGGCTCTATACTACAATCTGCTTGACATTCCCTCCCCCCCCACCCCTACTGCTCATGCTCGCTCTTTCTCTCGCTCTAAAATAAATACATAAATAAATATTTTTAAAATATTTTTTATTTATCAGAGAGAGTGTGCGTGTAAGCACAAGCAGGGGAGAGGGTCAGAGGGAAAGGGAGGAGCAGACTCCCTGCTGAGCAGAGAAGACTGACATGGGGCTCGATCTTAGGACCCTGGGATCACAACCCGAGCTGAAGGCAGTCGCCCAACCAACTGAGCCACTCAAGTGCCCCAATAAATAAAATCTTTTTAAAAAAAGAATTACTACTGATTATTACACAATTATTAGTTAAAATAATTTCATTATGTTCATAATTCTCAGATGGCCTCAAAGATTCCAGCCACCTGGTGTACATGGCCTGAATAACTCCCTCACCTTAAGTGTGGGTGGGACCAGTGAATATAATGGCTATTACAATCCCTTGACTTTGAGTTCATCAAAAGGGAGATTATCCTGGGTGGGCCTAACCTAATCAGTTGAGTCCTCTTAAAGAAGATGACAGGTCCTTTTAAAGAAAGGTTTCTCCTGCTGTCCTTGAAGACGCAGCCTCCACGAATTCCACAGCTATGAGGAAACTAATTCTGCCAAAAGTTACACGTACTTGAAAGAGGATCCCAAGCCTCAGATGATCCCACTCCCCACTGATACCTTGACTGCAACTTGATGAGACCCTCACATGAGCAGAGGACCCAGCTAACCCATGCCGGGCAACCCCGCCCCAACTGACAGAAACTCAGGTCATAAATGCGTGTTGTTTCAAGCTGCTAAAACTGTAGAGATTTGTTACAGCAGCGACAGAAAACAAATACATGTGCCCGAGGCCTCACAGCCGGCTAGAGATCCACCCCCCGTGCAGGAGTCCTCACCACAGCCTGCACAGGCCAGAACGGAGGAGTTAGGTGTCCTGGCCAGGATCCTACCGCTAGTAAGTGGCCGCGCCAGGCATCAGGCCAGGCCTGTCTGACTCCGGGCCCCAGCGGGCTGGCTCCATGGCCTATCCTGCAGGTGGCTGGTGGTCGCCATGCACTCCCTGCTGTCACTGTCCGGTTGTTATGGTGACTTGCAGTGATTTCTGGTGATGACAGGAGCCTGCAGCTAAGAAGGGCATGGGGGGGGGGGGGCAGTTCCCCTCAGAGACTCATCAACGCTCACCCTTGAGCCCAGCTGCGCACTGGGCGGGCACAGGGAGACTCGGGCCCTGAGCCATGACCCCCCAGCCATTGCCTGACTCAGTCCCCGGCTTACTCCCTCTGCAGCACATTTGCCTTGACCCCTTCTGTACCTCTCGCCTTGGCCCGGCCTCCCCACCGGCATGTCAGCCCTGTGAGCGTCCACATCTGATGCGGGCTCCGAGGGCCTGCTGGGGTTCTGGGCTCCAGGACACTGGCTGAGCAGATTACAGAGTGAAAAATGGTAACTTCTCTTCCTCCTCTGATCCCAGGGGCAGCAGACGCTGAGATATGTTGTCCGAGGCCCAAGAAACGCCATCCTTTCTCCTCCTCTCCCACAGCCTCATCTCCTGAACTCTAGAGCTCCAGACACTGCTCCCTTGCAGGGGATATGGGGGCATGAAGGGCCCCCCAACCAGCTCTGCTCCAAATCACCCCACTCCACCCCACTGAGGACCTCCGTGGACAGGAGCAGCCTCTGCCCCGCCGCCTGGAGCCTCCCAGGTTTCCAGACATAGCACCTGCTCCCTCTGCTGGCAGAAGTGGGCAAGTGCATGGAGAACCCCACACAGGGTAGATGCTGGCAAGGCAGGGAAGGCAGAAGGAGCCCCTGAGCGTAGAAAGACTCAGGGAATGAAGGCAGTAGGGGAAGTCAGTAGCCTGGCCTGAGTCAGGCCCATGAGGAGCCTTCTGCCCCGCAGCTTGGGAGCCTGGAGCACAACCTTACCTCTGGTGCACCTGCAGGGCTGGCGAAGCAGCATCATGCCTCGGGTGCTCTTTGCCGAGCCTGGGCTGGATAGGGAGCTCCAGACCAGAAAGGGGACATTGCTTCCACCAGGAGAACACATTACTCACAGGGGAGGCAGCCCTTGAGCTGCCTGTCCCTGAGAGCTACATGGTTTCATCCCACAAGCATAACAGCGAGTGCTGCATACACACCTACTACCCATGCCCCTCGTTTATGCCCGCCGCAGTCAAGCCGGGTAGATGCTGTTACTTCTACCACAGAGATGGGGAAACTGAGGCATAAAGTAAGTGGCAGAGTCAGAATTCGAACCCCAGTCAGGGAGGCTCTACAAGTCCTTGTTCTTCCCATGACCTGTGCATGTGTGCCTCATATACTACTTCTAGTCCTGATCCAAGAGGGCCTCACTACCCTCAACAGTCACGTGGGACTTCAAGGCCAAGGCTGGCTGGGGTGCAGCTGAAGCTGAGGGCGGTACCTGGGGTGGGGAATGGAGGGCTCCCAGGACGAGGCAGCACTCTGGGCACCTCCTAGCTGGGTGACCTTGGGCAAATCACTAAACCTCTCTGAAGCACTATATTTTCATCAGCAAAGGAAACCTCATTCCTGACTTAGAAAGCGGTTGTGGGGATTAGAGATTCCGTGTGTCCAGGTCCCAGCACGGCAGCACAGAGCACCTGGGCACAGAACAGCTGCTACTGTTCATGGTTACAGTGGCGTCACGGCAGTGTCTGATATTCCTCTCTGCCCTTGAACGCAGGCCAGCCTTGCGGCTGATGAATGGAATCAAGTGGAAATAGGGTGGGCACTTCAGAGAGCAGGCAGTAAAAGGTACATTCCCTCCATGTTTGCTTCTAGATCAGTCGCTCCAGGGAAGCCAGCTGCCATGTTGTGGGGTCACTCGGGCTGTCCACATGGCTTCTGGCCAGCAGCCACACGCGTGAACTTGGAAGCCGTCCTCCAGCCCCAGCCAACAGCTTGACTGTAACCTCATCGGGGATCCCGGGTCAGAACTACCCATCCCCCCACTCCTGAGCTCCGAATCCACAGACGCTGCAGAGATCATAAATGTTTGCCCTTCTGTTTGTTGTTGATTAGTTATAAAAATCAAAACAACATCCTTTAGAATCAGCATCCTTGACAGCAGCGGCCTCAGGCTCCTTCACAGCTGCGGTCACAGGGAAACCTGCATGGAAGAGGTTCCCGGCCATGAGAGAAAGAAGGATAACTAATATTTACTGAGCATTTGCCATCAGCCAGCCATGAAGCCAAGCACTTTCCATTTATCCTCCTAACACCACCCCCAAGAGGGGAAGACTATCACCCTCATTGTACAGATGGGGAAACTGAGGTGCCAAAGGTTGAATAACCTACTGAAGAGCACACAGGGCAGGATCTGCATCAGACTCCAAGTGCTTAACTGGTACACCACATGGCCCCCTGAAGGGCACAGAGGCTCAAAGGCCATTCCGCGCTCTTGTCCCACAAAGCAACCCCCCCCCCGCCCCCCGCCACCACATGCTTGCTCTCTCCTGTGAGCGTGACTAAACCAGGCTCAGGAACACCAGCCTGCGTCCCTTAGCCAAGGCAGTGCTTCTGTCCTCTCCCTCCCATCAGGGGAGCCCCCCGCCCCCAAGGCCTCTAGTCCAGAGCCCCTTCCCATCCGTCCAGACATAGAAACGCGTCCCAGAGAGGAGCAGTGGCTCATCTAAGGACACAGAGGCAACCAAGGGAGCCCTGAGTGGGAGCCCAGGTCTCCCGGCTTCTCTCAATCCAGCTTGCACATAGGGGCTGCCTTTCCCAGGATCACCTGCCCCGGTGTCTGCTGCAGGCCCCATCCACTCACCTAGACACCCAGGGTTGGAACCAGAGGCCAAACTGACCAGCATCCTCCGCTGCCCCAGCCCCTGAGGGGGCTTATCTCCACCTGTGAGGTGCTGTTGTCTCACCCCTCCCCCACCCTCCCTGCCGGGCGGCCTTGATTAATGGGCTGGTGCTATCTTATCTCCCAGCTGCTACAGTTAGGGATTACTGGGTAGTGGCAGGGCCCCAGGAGGACGCGTTCTGCCCCCCAGATCAACCTGAGAGGTCCGCAGGAGGGCGGGGAGTCGGAGGAGAGGGCACCAAGGGGTCTGTTCTCCAGCTGCCATCTTGCTCTCCTACTTGAACTGAGTCACTGCAGAATGTGTAAAGCACACAAGACTGTGCCTAATGCTTAACAGGAGCTCAGGAAATGGTAACCACGACTAGTTTGGGCTCGTGTCAGTTCTGGGAGTCCTTGGGCCTGTGCCTGCCCTGGGGCTGACGTGCCCCACTTGGCTAGCCAAAGTCTAGACCACCGGCTAGCCCGTGTGCTAACTAGGACACGGTTAGGCTAACCACTCCAGCCTCAGGTGCCCCCTCTATAAAATGGGCCTAAAGTTGGGGTTTGGAAACAGGGTTGCAGGTCCAATAGTATTTTATTGAGTGAGAACTGACAGCGGGGTTAGGGATTTATTTATCTAGCTATAAAGCTTTAGAAAACCCCTTCCCACTCAGCCTCAATTTCTTCGTGAACATGCTATCATGATCTCCGGCCTCCCCACACCATGGCTGGGGTGAAGCTTCTGGAAAGCTACTGAAACGGTTCCATGTCCTACTGGAGTGTGGGCTTTGGGTCCCCAGAGAGGGTGAGCCACCATACTCTGACCATGGGGTTCCAGTTGATGCACATGGCTGCTCACAGAACCAATCCCCACATCTGGGCTGTGCTCTGGGAGACGAAGGCCGCCTGAGTCACAGACCCTCCCTGGCTACAGCTGATGTTCTGCTGTGCCCAGCTTCTGCCACTGCCTCGGAGTGACTGTTAGCGCTCCCCAAGTGTCGCCCTTGGATAATCAGTCACGTGGCCCCGAGGCTGAAAGAACAAGGTTCTATTCTCCCTGAGGGATGGAGAGACTCCAATCCAACCTTGAGCCAGTGGCCTACACATCTCAAGTTAGGCAGTTAACTCCACTAGGCCCATGCAGGGCCTGGACCCAGAACCCCATGACTCAAGGACTCCCACCAACCTCTTCCCTAGCTTTCTCCATTAGCACATGGTCGCTGTGTAGGAAGGAGGGATACGAAGAGGAGTGAGGGCTGGGAGGATAGGGGTGAAGGAGGGAGGGCTTCAGATGAGTCCATAGCCTAAGGGGAAAATGGCTGAATGGAAGGGGAGGAGGAAAGAAACACAGCTGGATAAAAGGGAAGAGCGGACAAATGTAAGAAACGAAGGATGGAAGGATGCTGTGAGAGAGCCATGAAGAGATGATGGATGGATGGATGGATGGATGGATGGACGGACGGACGGACGAGGGGTGATGGAGAGAGATGGATGTCAGAGTCTCACTGGCCCCCATCCCCCATTGTTTTACTGGGTACAGCAAACAAGGAGCCTGGCAGAGGACTTTATTTCCAGAAGGACATACAGGACAACTCTCTGGGGCCCCACGAAGCCAGTCTCCCCTCCCCCACTCCAAAGACATTCCTAGGACCACTCCTTGCCCCAGACTCTCTGCCTCTTCCCACTGCCCCTTCCCGAAGGGCAAAGGGCAACCCAGCCAAGGAAAGCTATCTGCTATCAGCCCCATTTATCCCAGCGCTGTTTACTCTGGGTCTGCAATTAACAGAGGCTCTTTCCCAGATCAATTAATAGTGGGGGGCCCAAAGAGGGCACTGGGAGCCCCGACAGGCCAGGTTACCCATGGGTGAACAATGGGGAATTGATGGAGCCAATTTTCTCATCCCGTTCTGAGGTCATCCCCCCTGAGGAAGCCACCCCTTCCTGACTCTCGATGAGGCAGTTCTTAGCTCAGAAAGGCTGACAGGGGATGGTGCTAGAAAGCCCTGCCTCAAGCTATGTGGGTGCACCTGGAGTCCCAGATCTGCCTTCATCCAGGCACCTCCAGGACTGGGACAGAACAGCCTCATGGTGAAGATCTGGGCCTAGGAAGGGGCCAGATCTGAGTTCATAGACCCATCTCTTCCCACTTAGCAGCTGTGTGACCTTGAGCAAGTGACTTAATCACCCTGAACCTCTGTCTTCCCCTCTGTGAAATAGGAATGATGGAAAGACAGAGATACGTCAAGGTCAAGGGTGCTGCAAGGATGGAACGAGTTCACGGAACAGGTTGGTCATTGGCCACAGCTTTGAGCTCCTCTGGGGAACCTGGAGCACATGTCCCCACCTTTTCACCCTCCTAGCTCCTTCTACTCCCCCATGGGGTCCCCTCAGGGACCAGCAACCACCTGCAGGTTCTGTCTCCTCATTTGCCCAGAAGGACTCGAGAACTTCCTGGTTGTCTGGTACAGTAGCCACCAGCCCCACGAGGCTATTTAAATTTAAACTAACTAAAATTAATGATCCGGCCATTAGAAAGGATTGCAGCGCTGACACACCCTACAACACGGATGCACCATGAAAACATTCTGTTTGAGCAAGAGAAGCCGGCGCGAAAGGTCACATGCCATATGATTGCATTTACATGCAATGCCCAGAATCAGCAAATCCACAGAGAAAGAGAGCACCTGGTTGGCTTCCAGGGGCTGCGGGCAGGGGGAATGGGTGCTTCATGTGTACGGCGTCTCCTTCTGGAGTGACGAAAATATTTTAGAACTAGAAGCGATGGCTGTCGTACGCTGTGAACGTGCTATCCACCGCCGAACTCATCACGTCAATAAAATGGCTGATTGCATCTTATGTGAATTTCATCTCGCTAAAATGTTCAATTAACTTAAAAATTCAGTTCCTCAGTAGCACGAGACACATCTCCAGTGCCCAGGAGTGACACACAGCCAGAGGCTATGGGACTGGAAAGCACAGAAAGAACACATTTCCACCACTGCAGGTTTTTAAACAAATTTGATCTTAAGGGTGCCTGGGTGGCTCAGTCGGCTAAGCATCTGCCTTCGGCTCAGGTCATGATCCCAGGGTCCTAGGATCGAGCCCTGCATCAGGCTCCCTGATCATGCTCTTTCTTGTTCTCTCTCTTTCTCTCTCAAATAAATAAATAATATATTAAAAAAAAAAAACTTGATCTTCAGGTAATCAAATAATAATAGTGATAAGACTTCTTCATGTACACTACCCTCTCTGACTCTCTCACCAGGATGGCGTCATTATTTTCCTTTAAGAGATGGGGAAACCCAGAGAGGTGATGTGCAAGCCCAAGTCTGCATAGGAAGTAATGGGATAGGGATTTGCTCTAGGGTCTTCAGGCATCAGATCTGGGGGCCTCTCTGCCTTCCTCACAGCTGGGCCCAGGAAGTGACGACTCAAGTCCCCGGCCATCTGGCCATCCTCTTCGGTTTCTTCTCTGATCTCCTTTTTCCTGAAGGGGCCCTGGCACCAGGTTCAAACGGGAAAGGGTGTGAAATTGTGCAGTCTGGAAGGCGAAGGGTGTTTGGTTCCTGTTTGCAAAAACTGTGGGGAAGAGGACTGACTTATTGCCAAGTGATTTGGAATTTTCACAAAAATTCCAGGAAGCCAGAGGCTGGGTAATGTGAGTGGAGGGAAAGAATGCACCTTTCCCTGACCCCAAGCTGCCTAGCCACAGAACTCGGTCAAGAGAGCACAGACCCCTGTCTCTAGTGGACCCTGAGCTGTCTTCAGAGTCCCTGGGGTGCGTGGGAGGGGAGGAGGGGCACACCTCCGGCTAAAAAAGCCTAGAAATGTTCCCGACCTTGGCACAATCCAGGCCCGTGGGGCAGCAGAAAACATGGAATGGAGGGGAGAGTCAGAGCTCTGCTTGGTTCTACTTGTCACTGTACTGCGCGGGTGACCCGGACTACGTTACTCAGCTCTCCGAGCCTCAGTTTCCTCATCGGTAAAATGGGGACTGATCACACATGCCTCCTTCAGTTGCTGTAAGGATGAAGCAAGATCTCAGATGCAACTCCCAAACCTGGGAAAGGAGAATTGTCCCCGCTGGGACCTCCGCAGCTCTCAATCACTGTCCTCATGAGGACCTCCCAGTAAGCACGTAAGCGCAAGCCTCCGGAAAGTCTTCAGACCAAGTCCCTGCAGATAGGACTACTAACGACAGCACTAAGCAGACTCAGTGAAGGGGGGGGGACTATGAAATCCCAGACGGAGGGACAGGCTCACTGCCGCGTCCCTGTGTGAATGCGGGCGGTGCAGTCCTGTCCCTCTGGAAGATTCCCGGCTGTGTGACCTCAGGCAAGTTCCTCAGTCACCTTTGATTTCTCATCTGTAAACAGGGGTGATAAGAACATCTGCCTGCTGGCATTGCTGAGAGGTTTAAATGAGATGATAAAGCCCTCGGGCCCAGCCTGGGATGTTAATCAGAGCCTGGTGCTGGAAAGCGAGATGGACAAGGACCCACCCAAGCTGTGACCCCCAGGCACAGGAGGCAGGTTGTATGGGGGCCTCTAGAAGGGAGAGGTTTTTTTCATTTCAGCCTCAAGGAGGCCCAGGAGCCTTGGAGAGCGGCTGCGAGCAGCAGGGGAGGGGTGGAGGAGGGGAGCAGGCCCGCTTTCTCGTCCTCGTCCCCAGGCCACTGCCTCAGAACCACCTGAGGTGACAGGCATGTTGAACTAGAATCTGCAGGTGACCCAGCAGCAATCCGAATATGGGAAGCTCTCTCCTCGCCCATCTGTGTGGTGGGCCCGGTGACGACCCACGCTGGCCAGCCCAGCGCAGGGAGGACAAGGCCAGGACAATTCACAGGTAACCCCAAACCTCATCGGCCCGTCGCACCTCTAACAACCAAGCCAAAGCAGAGCCACCCTGGAGCATACGTAGCGGTGAGGCCCAACCCTGGGCACAGCGCACAGATGAGAACAGACACCCACCGGTCAGAGCACAGAGAGCAGCCGAATCAGGCCCAGCCAGAGGCACGAAGCCCAGAGACTGTTCACGCTGGACGGACGGGGCCACTGCAGGGTCTGAGAATGCCCCCTGGGTAGGGCTCCGGGCTCAGCCCCAGCACTAAGCACACTTGCCCTCTCTCATCTGTTTTATCTGCCGAGTTCCCACAAGCCACATCATTTGAAAACAGGATCGCCTTACTTTAAAAACACCAGTGGTGAAAAGCACTGATTTGTGTGCTTCTCCAAGGGGTCTCTCCCAGCCTTTGGGACAGGATGAATCTTGGTCGTGCAGGGCTGGGCTGGACACTGCAGGAGTTAGGCATCCCTAGCCCCTGCCAACAAATGCCAGCATTGGCCCCAGTCTCCATGATGACCCAACACAGGTGGGGCGGGGCGGGCTCTCCGTGCAGCTGAGGAGTACCTCTAGCTCAGGGCTCCCCAGCTTTATAGGTGAAACGATTGGGCCCTGAGAAGTCAAGCAACCAGCCCAAGGCCACAGCGCAGCAGGTGAGTGGAGAACAGGAAAACCACAAATAGTGGCTTGAGACCAACCTCACCAGGGCCTCAGCTTCCCAGAGGTGGGCAGGAGGCAAGTAGGGGCCCCTTTTCAGAGAGCCTTGTACGAGCACTGACACCCTAACCCACCAGCTGGAAGAACGAGGACCAGGTAGCCCCTACCGTGGCCTGAACCCTTAGCACTGAGCACAGAAGAGCCAGTCTGAACCCAGGCGAAGAGGCTGGGACCAAGGGCAAGCCCCCAGCAGTTCCCAGGCCCAGGCCACAGCTCCCTTCCAGCAGAAGACAATTGCTCCATTGGCTAGGGTAGGGGATTGGAGATTCCCGGGCCCTGCTGGGCTCCTCCCCACCAGCACCCTGTCCTTAATGAGCCCATTGTTTGCCCAGGGTTCTCCCAACAGCTGGCCCCCACCCCTACCACTCCTGCCCTGGATTTCCCCTCTGCAGTCCTGCCCTCCAGCACCTCCTGGGGGCTTCCTGACTTCCTCCCCTAGACCCTGACCACGAAGGCCCCTGGGGCCTCTCTGACCTACAGATCCCCTGGCTAGGCCACTCACTTCCCTCACCCAGCCTCTGTTTTTCAAATTAATCAAAGATGCATGGACTGCCAATCTACTCCTGTTCAGCAGGAGAGAAAGAGTTCCATCCTGAGAGCGTGTAATTCCAGCCAAAAGCAAAGAAATCTGTTGTTTTATTTACAGGCAAATGAACCATTCTGTGTTGATTTGGGGAAACATCTCCATGTTTATGAACCTTTATTAGTGCCTTCACACACCCGGGTGGTCAGGAACCACCAGAATAGGAATAGCGGGTAGTTTTCCATGGAAACATCTTAAAATCTGATGACCTGAGGGCTCGTCTAGCCGTAGCTGGGGCTGGGAGAGTGGGGGCCGTGCCCACATCCCCCCCCACCCCGTGATGGCACAAAATTCTGAACATTAGGCCACAGCACTTTTAAGCATCTTCAGGTGCTTCTCACTTAATCTTACGCACAAGTCTGCAGGAGAAAGTGCCTGTTTTGCTGATAGGGAAACCAAAGCACAAGGAAGCGGGTCTGAGCTGAGTTCCCCCAGCCCACAAGTTGGGGGCAAATCATAATATGAGGTACCTCTGACTCTGTGTCCAGTGCTCATTCTCCTTTCCACGAAGACGAGGCTTCGGGGGCACCTCTCTGCCTCCCCACCAGGATGTCGCCCTAGCGTTTGTGTACTTGTGCGTTGCGTAGCTGCCCTTCCACATCTTGAGCTCCCCAGGGGCAGTGGCCTGGCCAACCAGGGTCAGACCTGCTGGCAGCCTCAGTCACTTGAGCCCCATGGAAGTCTCTGGCCCTAGGGCCCTGCTCTTCTGCAAGACAGCTGGGGTCAGGGCTCAATAGGACGGAACCCCTAGCCACTCCTAACATGCTGGCAGGAATCCACAAGCCACAGAGGGAACTCCTAGCTCCAAGTTCTGGCTCTGGTTTGTAGCTGTGTGATTATAGGTAAGTTATGGAACCTCTCTGGGTCTCGGTTTTCTCCTACTAAATGGGATAATAATACCTACCTCACAGTGCTATTGGGATCCTTAAAGGAAAGCACAGAGCATAATGCCGGGCACCTAGGATGCCCTAAGCACATGTTGGAGAGAGGGGAGGGAAAGAGGGAGGGAAGTCAACATGCGCATGGTAGGGTTGTCCATCACCCCCAATCCCTGAGCAAGCATGAAATACTACTCCTCAACTGGACTCTCCTTGGTCCCCATCTCTCCTCACAGTCACCCTATAACCCTCCTGATCGTCCCTGGGTCTCCCAAGAATTCCAACAGAGACCAAAAAAGGTCAGAGGAAGCTAGCTCCAGCCTGAACCTGGCTGGCTCCAAAGACTCCTTTCTTCTGATACCTCCTCCCACCAAGTAGTCCTCCATCCCTTCGGTCATAGAACATTTATTGAGCACCAAAAATGCGCCTGGCAGTGTGCTAGGAGCAAGAGAAACGGAGTTCTTGCCCTTGTGGAGCTCTCTGTCTACAGGGATGCCAGAAATGAAGACAATAGACCCAACGCTATGACGACCAGTATGAGGAGGCCGCAAAGGGGAGTTCAGGTTCCACAAGCAAGCCCAGTGAGGCTGCCTGGCCTTCCAGAGTCTTGGGAAGAACTTGAGGCTACAAGCAATCAGAGCAACTGAGGGTCCCAAGCTGAAGGGAGAGGCCAGCGGGTCAGCAGTGTGAAGTGACCAGGGCCCCCTTGCAGAGTGGAAGACAGTGAGCCCCCAGAGCAGCCCTGAGCACTAAGGAAGGACAAGTGGGAGGAGGGAGAGCACAGGAGGGTGTAAGAGAAATTTAGGAGCAAGGAGCCACAGAATTTGGTGACAGTCTCTAAAGACCATTGTCAGCCGGTGCTCAATAGTATTAACGAGCAACTATGTACATAGCTCTTCCCTTGTGCGCTGCCGTAAGCAGTTGTTAAATGAACTCTAATCCTCTAAATAATCCAAAAAGGAATTACTGTTATTATCCTCATTTTACAGATGAGAAAGCTGAAGCACAGAGAGGTTTAATAACCTGCCCAAGGTCAAGTAGCATTGCTGACATTAGAATTTAGTCCCACTTCAGAGTTCTTGGACTTAGCCAAAACATTTGGCTGCCTCTCCGGTGTGCTTCTAGCTGGGCTCACCTAAGAGCCAGACCCTGGAGGTCCCAGGGGTGCTGGGGACCCAGGGCAAAAGCCTCCTCTCCACCCGCAGCCCTGGCCAGAGAATACCAGCAGTGCCCACCCGCACCCTTCCCCTTGCACTTCAGACAGGCCCCCGTAAGCTAGACACGCCCCGGTCCAAGACAAGCGTGGCCTCTGCTTTGGTTCCCATGAGATCCAGGACAATCAGTGTGCCTACCAGTGTCAGGGTCATAGAAGGGAGGACCGCGACTTGCCTCCCTGGCCACTTGAGTCAATGACAGTGAGCCCAGCTCCAGCCCCTCTACGAGCAGGACCCCACGGCTACCAGGGCACCCAGAGATCCTTGAAGTAGGCCCCCCCGAAATTGCTTCCCGGAGCACAGGCTGAGCAGCAGGTAGGCTCTGCGGAGCTGGGGGCCTCTGGGACAGATGCTGACTTTACAATCAACAAAGCTAAATGATGGAAAGCGCAACAGTGCTGTGGGTATGGTAGTAAGAGGACTGGACTGAGAGTCGGGAAGGCCAAGTTCTACTTTCCTCTTACAGAAAATGGTCGGGGATGGGAGACGCTGAAGGACAATAGCAATGGGGCCCTGCTAGCTCTATGGGTTCTCTTAATTACACAGGCCACTCGGGCTGGGCTTTTTGCTGACGGGAGCCACTGCTATGAGGACAGGTGTCCCAGCGGGGAACACCAAGATCGTAAAAGGCAGATAATTCCCGAAGACTCTGAAATAAGGACAAGGTTCTGTCTCATCGCCCTGGGCATCCTAGCCCTCCTGGGAGGCAGGTGAGCCTGGGCTGGCGGACCTTGCTCACGGGCTGGGACGGAAAAGGCCCCACCTTGGGCCGGTAACAAAGTCGGCCTCACCTCCGTCATCATCCCAACCTCCTTCTTCTTCCTTATTTCATTTGATCCTCAAGATGGCCCCATGGAGAATGTGAGGCAGGGGTGGTCCTCCTATCTCACAGATGAGGAAACTGACACTCAGGGTGTGCGTGCAGGGGTGCCTGCTATTAAGTTGAAAACACACAGCTGAGATCTTCCGAGTCCAGACTTGGTACACTCCCCACTGCCACGCACCGCGCCTGTCCCAGGGGGGCCTTGGGAAGCCTGAATGGGGCGGGTCTCCCACTCCAGGCCCCACTACAGTCCTGATCACAGCACTCTCCTGTGCCAGGCACTCTGCCGGGTGCTCCTCTCTTCCCTTGCCTCCGTAAGTCTTAACTAACACTCAGTAAATAAATGTTCCTCACCTCAGTCTCCACATGAAGAAAATAAGGTTTGAAGTTCAACAGACATACATCCAAGGACGCACAGCTAGCAAGTGGCCAGGATTCACCACCAGTCAGTCTGACGCGAAGCCCACACCCCTCCGACCACACTACGTTGTCTGTGTGTCCATGTTCACCACAGGGATGGGAATAGAGACTGTTTCCTGCGTATGCCTGGCCCACAGCAGGCTCTAGTTAAATCTTCAGGCATGGAATGATTATTCCTGAGAACAAAGCATTCAAAGGAACACAGAAGGCTGTTTCATACGGCTAGAAATTAGAATCTAGCCAGAACAGATAATGGTCATGAACCTTTGTGCTCGTAACAACATAGCTTCAGAGTATATAGAGCAAAACTGATTCAAAAAAAAAAAAAAAGGAAAAAATGGTAAACCCACAATCAAAGTAGATTTTAGACACCTCTATCGAAAATGAATAGAATAGGGGCACCTGGCTGGCTCAGTCAGTGGAGTATGTAACTCTTGATCTCGCGGTGGTGAGTTCCAGCTCCACGTTTGATATAGGGATTACTTTAAAAAAGAAAAGAAAAGAATAAGTAAACCAGCAGTTCTTAAACTTTCTGGTCTCAGGAACCCTTTACACTCTTAAAAATGATTGAGGTTTTGGGGCTCCTGGGTGATTCAGTCGTTAAGCCTCTGCCTTCGGCTCAGGTCATGATCCCAGGGTCCTGGGATTGAGTCCCCTCTCTGGCTCCCTGCTCAGTGGGGAGTCTGCTTCTCCCTCTGTCTGCTGCTCCCCCTGCTTGTGCTCGCTCGCTCACTGACAAATAAATAAATAAAATCTTAGGGCGCCTGGGTAGCTCAATGGGTTAAAGCCTCTGCCTTCGGCTCAGTTCATGATCTCAGGGTCCTGGGATTCCTGGGATCCCTGGGATCGGGCCCCACATTGGCTCCCTGTGGGCTCACTGGGCTTCCTGCTCGGTGGGAAGCCTGCTTCTCCCTCTCCCAGTACCCCTATTTGTACTAACTCTCTCACTGTGTCTCTCTCTCTGTGTCAAATAAATAAAATCTTAAAAAAAAAAAAAAAAGACCGAGGTTTTAGATTAAATTACAGACCTTTCATTTATGTGCTTTTACACCTACCATGTTTAAAATTAAACTGAGTGAAATTTTATTAATTCAGGTTTAATTAATTTAATTAATTAATTAATTAATTTAAAGTAACAAAAATAAACCCGTTATATGTGAAGATAAATAACAAATTCATGGGGAAATGATTATATTTCACAAAACAAGACAAACACTGAAAAGAGTGGCATTGTCTTGATTTTTGCAAATCTCTTTCACATCTGGCTGAAGAGACTCAGAATTTCATACCTCCTTCTGCACTCGATCTGTTGTTACACGTTGTTTCGGTCACGGCATATGAAGAAAATTTGGCCTCACACAGAAATGTAGCTGCAGAAGAGAATATTTTAATAGCCTTTCAGACACTGGAGACGTTCTTCTTTGATACTACTAAAAAATTGCCATGTGGCTATTCCTTAAATTTCGGTATTAATGTAGAACCCAAATCTATACCCATAAACGTTTCTTACTCTGTTAACCTTAAAAATCCATCAATCTACCTTGTACTTAGAGTGAATCTTTGAATTGCATATGATTGTGACCTTCTAGGCCCCCTGAAAAGAACCTGGGGACCCTCCGGAGAACCCTGACCGCACTTGGAGAATCACTAAAGCAGGCAATAAAAAGGCAGGAAAATGTAGGACTGGATTACATAATCCGCAAGGTTGATCTAAGAGGTATCTATGTAGAACTTTGCTCACAACAAACCACAAATACACATTTTTTTTTAACAGACGATCCCTTCCATCAGCTGGGGGCAATGTGCATCTGGACAGACCGCAGAAGCTCCAGGATGGAGAGATGCCCAGCTCACCAGGTGCTCCACGCTGCTGCCTAGGCCCTGGAACAGCCTCATCAGGAAGAGGCAGCACATCAGGGTTCAGAGCCAAGGTCACCCACTGACCCTGCCGCAGCGGGAGATTGGTCTGATTGACTGCCCCATGGCACAGCTCCCACCCAGGCTGCATTCCCGTGAAGGCCTTCCCCCTTAATCTCATCATGTCAGGGAGCCTTAGGGGTCCCCAAGGCAGAGCTGTCGGGCAAAGACGGCCCCACCTCCTCTTCACCATGGCTTCCAGCCTGGCGCCTCTGCCCTTAGGAGCCCCATGGAGCTGCTAGGTACGACTCACCTGGCTCTTCCCAAGTGTGGTCCTTACATAACCAGCAGTAAGAACAACACCTCCTGCTGTCCGCGCCAGGCACTGCACCGCCAAGACCAGTTGAGGCTGACCAGCTGCCTAGGGAGCCAACACCTTGCGTGTCACCTGGGGAGCGACAACACCCTTTGCCAGTGCCCAAGACCCACACGTCCCCCCAGGGGTGCAGAAACCTTGCCAAGCCTGCAGCGGGTCAGCTAGAGCACAGGGAACAGAATTACTGCTCAGGGTCCCAAACCAGAGCCAGGACCAATATATCCCAGGGAACCTGCAGAACACACATCACATTTTCACTCTAAAGGCATACATCCCTTAGAGATCTTCCATTCCTAGGTGCCTACTATGTGCTGGCATTGTGAGGGGGGCTTTCTATCCATGCATCATTTTGTTTGCTCCTCACAATAACTGTTGGGGGCACCTGGTGGCTCAGTGGGTTAAAGCCTCTGCTTTCGGCTCAGGTCATGATCTCAGGGTCCTGGGATCAAGCCCCACATCAGGCTCTCTGCTCAGCAGGGAGCCTGCTTCCCCCTCTCTCTCTGCCTGCCTCTCTGCCTACTTGTGATCTCTCTCTCTTTCTGTCAAATAAATAATCTTAAAAAAAAAAAAAGCAATAACTGAGAGTGTTCCACTTTACAAATAAGAAAATGGATGGTCAGAATGGCTAAGTACTTGCCCAAGGTCACTCAGGGAATATGCACTTGGACGTCAACCTGGTCTGCAAAGTCCAGGCTCTTGCACCATTACTACACTCTGCTGCCTGGGCCAAAAGGGAGGGGTCCTTTACCTCCTGGCAGGTCATCCACAGAGCCTCTTCATGCTCTTTTGCCTGAACCCACCCTGGGCTCTGTCTGCTGGATGTCCTTCTGTGTCCTCTGCCCTGTCTTTTGTCTTTTTCTCACACTAGAGCAGACGAAGCAGAGACTTCCGCATTTCTGGATCCCTACCTGGGGTGTATAGACCACGCCTCCAACCCCGCCCACAGTAGGTGCTTCATGTGTGTCTGCTGAATATTAAGGAAAGTGGCCCGTCACCTCGCCCCATTACCACTGCAAGGACAGATCCATGGAAGGCAGGAGCCTTGGAAACATTCGGGAGGATAGGGGTAGGAGGTGTAAGAGCAGAAGTGGAGTGGGGACAAGTGCAGACCCAGCCCCCAGAGTGCCCCAAGCCCTCCTGCAAGATGCCTTCCCAGAGGACCTCCCCACCAAAGACTGGGGAGGTCAGGTCTCAGGTCAGTCTCTCAAGAAGAAACTCCCCCACCCTCAAGCATCTCTCCAAAGCTCCTCCGACAGGAAAGCCAAGGAAACGCAGGCCCCAGACAGGAGGAAAAACATGGGGTTCCTGAATACCTCCCTGGATATCCTCAATTCCTTCCTCCTCCCACAGCCTTTCCTGGCCTGGGCTGGAATTTATCTTCAGGCAAAGTAGTTAAGCCCTGACCTTTGGAACCCAAACCTGGATTCAAATCCTGGCTCCCTCACCCCTTAGCTGTGTGACTGAGGGCCAGTTACATCACCTGAAGGCCCCCAAAGCCAGCCAGACCGCAGGCTCAGAATCCAGACTGCCCGGGGTTAGCCGGGTTCTGACTCTGGAACCACAACACCAGGGGTCACGTCCTGGCCCCAATCCTCACTTCACTTCTCTTTGCCTGGGCACCTTTATCTGCAAAGTGAAGATAAGAACAGTACCCACTCGCCTCATTAGAGGACTACTGTGAGAATTAAATGGGGTAACTTATGCAATGTGCTTCGACCAGACACTGTAAGTACCCAAAAAGTATTAGCTATCAATAGAAATAGTCGGCGATAAGGCTGTGAAGTGCTGGGCAGTGTCCACGCCGCCTAGAGCTCACTGAACGGCAGTTACGATTACCTCCGCCTGCACTAGGCTACGGTGCTCCTGGAGGCAGGGGGTCCTGGTTCAGATCCATCTCTGATTCCCCGGTAGCCAGCAGCACAGTGCCCAGCACCAGGCAGGAGCTCAAACACAGGCTTGAGGGCGGAAGGGTGAAGAACCGCCTCCTGAAACAGGAGGGTGTGGGCAGTCAGGAGCCTCCTGCCAGGAGAAGGGAGAACAGAGGTGTCAGGGAAGAGAAAGCAGAGCGGAGAGGGAAAGGCCGAGCCGGGCAGATAAGCTAGGGAAGTGAGTGAGAAAAGGAACAGGAGAGGCTGTGGCGGAGGGAGATAAGGAGGAAGGATGAAGAGAGCGACCGGCTAGGAAATGCCCAGGGAGGTGAGGGAGCCCCCGGGAGCGGCGCAAGGCGAGCCCGGCGCGGGCAGGGGAGCCGGTGTGCAGGAGAGGGGCGCACGAGCCCGAGCGGGGCGGGACTCACAGGAGCCGGCGGGAGGGGCCGTGGGGGCTCCACCTCGCCTCCCCGCCTGGGCCCGGGGGCCGGGCGGCCAGAGATTGGCTGGGGCGCGCGGCGAGGCCCGGGCCGGAGCCCCGAGGTGGGAGGTGCCGGGATCACTCGGGGCGCGCCCGGGAGCGGAGAGAAGGCTGCCACCACTCGGGCCACCTCGGCGGTGGCGGCGGCTGCAAGGGCGCACTCCGGGGCAGCTGGGGACGCCTCGCACCATGCGGGCAGCGGCGGCAGGCGCGCGGGCGGTCGCGCTGGCGCTGCTGCTAGGGGCGCTGCACAGGGCGCCGGCGCGCGCCCAGGAGTATGACTACTACGGCTGGCAGGCGGATACGCTGCATGGGCGCTCGTACTCCAAGCCGCCGCAGTGCCTCGACATCCCCGCCGACCTGCCGCTCTGCCACACCGTGGGCTACAAGCGCATGCGGCTGCCCAATCTGCTGGAGCACGAGAGCCTGGCCGAGGTGAAGCAGCAGGCGAGCAGCTGGCTGCCGCTGCTGGCCAAGCGCTGCCACTCGGACACGCAGGTCTTCCTCTGCTCTCTCTTCGCGCCCGTCTGCCTCGACCGGCCCATCTACCCGTGCCGCTCGCTGTGCGAGGCCGTGCGCGCCGGCTGCGCGCCGCTCATGGAGGCCTACGGCTTCCCCTGGCCCGAGATGCTGCACTGCCACAAGTTCCCCCTGGACAACGACCTCTGCATCGCTATGCAGTTCGGACACCTGCCTGCCACCGCGCCTCCAGGTAGCGCCGCCGCCGCCGCCCCCGCGCGCTCCGACCGTCCCGGGTGCCCGGGAGTCCCCCGGAGGGGCCACCCCCTTACACACACACACACTTCGCTCAGCCGCCCCCTTACACATACACACACACACACACACACACCCGACTTTGCTCAGCTCCGCATGCCCAGGAATCGCACCCCCGGCCCCCGCCAGCCTTCCAGCCTTCTCAGACTCCCAGAGTAGTGCCTCCCTGCAGCTCTGGCCATGTTCACCGGTCCTCCCTATTCCGACTTCCGTTCCTGAACACGCCCCTGGCATCCCACGCAGCGTTCACCTTCCGAAGACGCTGGAATCCCTAGGTAGCCCCAATACTGTCCCCCTACCAGAGGCGTCCCCATAAATGTCTTTCGGCCTTTCTAAGTCCAAGAATTAGAATCGCTAAACAATGCCCAGGCCCGCTGACCTCCTCCACAGGTCTGGACCCCAAGGCACCAAAACAAGCCTCACCACCCCTTCCCTATGTTGAGGCCGGGAGAGGGGAGGAGGGCTAAGGGAAGGGATATAGGGAAAAACTGTGGGCTAAGCGCATTTCCTATTGTGCCCCCCAACACACACACCATTTTCTGTGCCTGGGAACCCTAAATTCTCCCACTCTCTTCCCTAATCCCCCAGGTTAGGAGACCTTGGGGTAAAGCTTAGTACGGAAGAAAGAGCAGATTGCCAGACTCTGCTACTAACAAAGAGCCCTTAGGGGTTGTTTAATTCTGAACCTCAGTTTTTCCGTAATATAGGAAGTGAGCTCAGGTTCCAAAAATTGTGAGCTCCTAAGTGCCACTTCCCACTCATCCCAAGTCCCATTACCCCTAACTCCTCCCTGGTCTCAGCTTCCCTTCACTGTGCGCCCCCGGTGCCCAAACTCCTTGCAAGCGGAGTAAGCCTGGGCTGGGCCCCGGACAGGAGAACCAGCAGTGGCACTGAGCAGAAGAGCATTATCTGGGCAGTTGACTCGAGAGTCTAAGGAGCCGGATATTGGGATTCCCCCAAGGGGCAGTACTGCTTTCCCATTTTCCTATCTGAGGCAACCCCCAAAACCCAACTGGACTCCACCACACCCTACCCCTACCCCCCACCCTACCAGAGCTAACTTTATCCACATAGCCCTTGGTCCTACACCCTCATGTCCCTCCTGAGAGTCACAGTTGGGTAGGGGTCCTGTGACTGGGGAGTGGTTAGAAATGGGAAACACCCCTGTTCTTGGGTTGGAAATGGGACCAGGGGGGCGCCTGGGTGGCTCAGTGGGTTAAAGCCTCTGCCTTTGGCTCAGGTCATGATCTCAGGGTCCTGGGATTAAGCCCTGCATCAGGCTCTCTGCTCAGCAGGGAGCCTGCCTCCCCCCAACCCCCCACCTGTCTCTCTGCCTACTTGTGATCTCTCTGTGTCAAATAAATAAACAAAATCCTTAAAAAAAAAAAAAAAAGAAAGAAAGAAAGAAAAGAAAAGAAAAACAAGAAATGGGACCGGGAGTAGGGGAGAGCAAGCCAGCTCAAGCAGAGACAGCGCAGTCCCTGCAGGGATCCCAGCAGGATTCCTTTTCTGGTTTCCTTGGAAGCCATGTATTAACAGCCTGGGAGGCAGGGAAGTCCGGGCTCCGAATCCTACCAGGCCCTGCCCTCTCTGAAGCCTTCCCTTGTGACGGGGCGCCCACCTGGAGGCAGAGATAGGACAGACGGCAGGTGCCACGTGGGCCAGAGAACCAGAGGCAGTCTGAAGTGTTTGTGTGGCCAACAATAAAACAGAATATTTCATATAAAAATTAAGAGTTTGGGCTTCCCTTGAAAACCCCAAAGTCCTGGCAGTGCTCAAGTGCCCACCTTCGAAGGTGATGCTCCCCCATTTGCCACAGTCCCTGTCCTGCCAGTGTCGCTTGTCTCCTCGCCTGCCCAGGCCCTGTGTTCCTAGGAAGACCCTGCAGATACCCCCATCCCAGCACTAGTCTGGGAGTCACAAATCCTGAGTTCTAAGCTCAGTTCACAATAGTACTGCAGACTTAGGTAACCACTCTGGGCCACAGTTTTCTTTTCTTTAATAGGAATAATACTTCTTAGGCTGAGGATAAAATGAAACAAAGTTTAGAAGACAACGTACATGGTGGTGGCAGTTGCCGGGTCCTGGAGCAATTGTGCCCACGGGGAGTTGTCCCCAGGCAACCTCGTCTCTTTTGAACCTCACTACTACCCAGTGAGCACCCTTACCATCGTCCCATTTCCTGATGAGAGTGGAGGCTTGGCAGGGGGAGGTGGCCCCTCCGTGGGATAAGCCTGTACCCTCGAGTGGCTTTTTGGGCTCCAATCCCCACTCATCAGCCTCTTCTCTCTTCAGTGACCAAGATCTGTGCCCAGTGTGAGATGGAGCACAGTGCCGACGGCCTCATGGAGCAGATGTGTTCTAGTGACTTTGGTGAGTGTGGAGCCCACATGACCACTGCCCTAATTCTTCTCCTCCTTGACACACACACACACACACACACACACACACACATATACACACGAACACCCATATCCATAACCATCATAGCGAAGACTAACAGTTTTTGTACCATGGGTCCCTTTTAGAATCTGATCATAACCAAGAACCATTTGACCAAAGAAATGCACCTCATTTTGCAGGTCATCCCAGGGGTTTCAGAAGCCCCTCAAGGCCATGGTCCATGGGCCCCAAAACCACCCCAGCCAAGGCTCCTGCAGCCCTCCCTTGGCACCTGCCCACAGAGGGGCCTCCAGGGCTGGATTCTCTTTGGGAGAAGCAAGCCAAGCCTGGAGATGGCTGGAGGCACGGGAAAGAGCCGGGCCCCAGCATGAAGGTGAAGCACCCTTGTCCCCGGGCACCTCTGCGTGGTACCCGATGGACCTCTGGCCAGGGGAGCTGCAGTCACTTGTCCCACGCCTTCATCCTGGAGCCTCTCCATTCCTGGGACAGTGAGCCAAGTCTAGTCAGGACCACACGACCCGGCATGTGGCCTTTGCCAAGCTGGCTGCTGTTTTGTGTCTTAGCCTCCCTGTCTGTAAAAAAGAGATAGCAATGAAATCCTTACTTCAATCTTTTCGGTCATTAGTCCATTTGGAAAGAGAATGCTCCTGTTGCAAGGTGTGTGGGTGTGTGTGGGTGTGTGTCTAAGAGAGAACAAGAGAGTGTTCTCTCTTGTTTCTCTAAGGGGAGAAAGAGAGAGATTGGAAGAGATTTTATAACAATTTCCTTCCCTGGGTGAACAGTCATTCTCGGGCATCTCCCTGGCTGCTCACAGAGATGGAGGTCCAGAGGCCTTAAGAAGGGGGAAACGAGCCTAAGTGACCCGCCCAAGTTCCAGACTCCCAACCCGCAACTGTGTTAGTCTCTCTACAGCCACTGCGTGTGCCTTGGATGGTCACCCCAACCACCCGCTGGGCTTCAAGCACCTCCCCCTCCCCAACCCCCCAGACACACCCTAGACCTTCTCTCCACCATCAGACGCACAGCACCGAACATCACATCACACTCCCACCCGTACCATACAGTCTCACACAGGTTACAGTGGTGTGTTCACACCAGCAAGAGCTGGGCATGTGCACACTGCTTGATCCAGCACCCCGTGATGTAGTGGGCCCTGGTGGGGGGGCACTGACCCCATGGAAACTAGCATGTGCTACAGAGCAGGACCCCTCCCCAGGGCCAGCTGTCATTTACCGGCCCACCCACCACAGCTACACACACACACACACACACACACACACAGAGCCAGAAATCACATGTGGAAGCAACCCCAGGTATCATGAAGTCCACCCCGATGCTCAGGCTTGGAACTTCAGGAACCCACTGGGGGCCTGAAAGCAGCCTGAGCAAACCTGCCCGTCCTCACTCTGTCCCTCTGTCTACCCCCTCTGCACACACACAGTGGTTAAAATGCGCATCAAGGAGATCAAGATAGAGAATGGGGACCGGAAGCTGATTGGAGCCCAGAAAAAGAAGAAGCTGCTCAAGCCAGGCCCCCTGAAGCGCAAGGACACCAAGAGGCTGGTGCTGCACATGAAGACCGGCGCCAGCTGCCCCTGTCCACAGCTGGACAGCCTGGCCGGCAGTTTCCTGGTCATGGGCCGCAAGGTGGACGGACAGCTGCTGCTTATGGCCGTCTACCGCTGGGACAAGAAGAATAAGGAGATGAAGTTCGCGCTCAAATTCATGTTCTCCTATCCCTGCTCCCTCTACTACCCCTTCTTCTATGGGGCCGCTGAACCTCATTGAAGGGTGCTCCTCCCTGCCCCACCCAGCCAGCTGTGCCTTGCCCTCCCCCCACCCCTGGGGCACACTCCCTCCTGTCCACTGGGCCCCACCCCTATTCCCAGGCTGACCCAGCCCCTGCCTGAGTGGTTTCATGCAGCCGTTACCAGCACAGGCCCTAAGGAATGGGCATGGAGGCTGAGCTGTCCGTGACTGAGGGGTTCTGGGGCCCCTGGGGACTTCTTCTCTTAGGAGCAGGGCTTTCTCATTTGCGAAGGAACCCCAGGGCTTCGGAAAGTAGGTGGAAGAGAGAGCGAGCAGAGCGTGCAGGGGCTCTGAGCAGCCTGAGAAGGCAGTTTCCCGAGCAGACCATGGTGTCAGCTCCCCTCTGCTGGCGGTGAGGCCTGGCCCTGAAGAGGTGTCTCAGTATGAAGCTGACCCATCTGGGGTACAGTTCCCTACCCCCACTGCCCACTAGTGTCATCATAGTCCCCCAAGGGAGAGGCATTAGGGTCACAGTGCCCTCCGGGCACAGCTCCCCACCTTCCCCGTCTCTTCCCCTTTCCCTCCCTGCTAGACTGGAGAGAAGCCCAGCCCAGAACTCCTCCCAGAGGCCGCTTTTTAGGGTTCGTCCCTCAACCTCTGCATGTCCCCATTACCCTGATGATGAGTAAATTATCGCCAGTGCTGCAAGGCCACAGGTACTAGACCTGACGCAGGCAAGTTTCAGTTTCTAATTTTTTTTTTAAGTTTTTAATTAAACCCAAAAAAACAACAGTTGGTTTTGACTAGGTTAATTCTTTGTCAGCTGGTCCCCAAAGGTGGGGAGAGGAAGGTTCAGAAGGGACTTTTAGAAAGAGGCCCTTGTCCTCTTGTCTCTTACTCCATGACCTGTCCACATAGATATACTTGCAATGCCTCAGAGCAATGCCCCTATTCTCGTAGGACCCCCTGAGAGCACAGTAATGACCACCCTTCTCATCCCTACCACTGTGATGAATGGAGAGGACCGTTGTTTTGTTCCTGAAGAGGGAGAGAGACACCAAGATCCCCAGCCTTCTCCCATGGTCAAAGGGCTCCCACAGTCCCCCAGCGTGTCCCTGACTTTGCCTGCTCCTCAGATCCCAAAAAGGCTGAACCACAGGGAACTACTCTGAAGAGCCAAGGGCCTAGAGGTGTCCCTCCTACCCCTTCGGCACTCACCACCCTGGGCACCGGTCCTGACCTGTGGGGAGAACGGTGTAGACCTGCACCACAGACCAGAGGGGCAGGAGCCCCTGGGAGTCAAGGAGAAAACACTGTAAAGGCTTGTGTCCCACCCCACACCTACTGTATCTGAATCCGCATTTTAACATATAACCTTCAAATCATCTAGAGAACTCTTGCAAAATAGGGGGCCCCACTCTGCAACAATTAAAGTGGAATCTCTGGAGGGTGCTCAGAAGTCTGAATCTCTAGGTGCCCCTTGGGGTGGTATGCAGCCTGGGTTGAAGACCTCGATCTAGACAAGCCACCGAAGGCTGAGGCAGGTGGAGGGGTGGGGCTGAGGCGCTCTCAGGCTGGGAGGGCCCCGTCCTACCTGCAGGGAGGGAGCGGCTAGCACAGCTGATGGCTCCCTGGGTGACCTCGGCTCCCTGGGTGACCTTGGAGCAGATGGGGCCGCACCCAGAGCCGGATGGGGCAGGGAGGGCAGAAGGCCTGAAATGGAGACCACAGGCTCCTGCCACTCAAATGTCCAGCCTCTGGAAAGAGACCCCAGGGGTTTGTCAGCAGATGCTGAGGGACAGAGCTGGGGGTACCCAGAGCGGCTCTCCTCACCCGCAAGGGCCCGGCTGCCCAGCCCAGGCAAGGCTTCCTGCTCCTCCCACACAGCGCAGCTGCGGTCCCCTGCGAGGACTTGACTCCCAGGGCTCCGGAGAAGCACGATGCCACACAGAAACGGGGAAGGCCGAAGGGCCCCAATCCTGCTGTGGGGCCAGGGTGAGCTAACAGGTGGTCTGACAGCCTGCCCATAAATCTCCTCCCTGGGCAGTCAGGTGGCCTCCCCACAGGTCAGGAGCAGCAGAGGCCTGCTTGTTTCTCCTCAACTCTGGGGAAGCCGCCGCCGCCGCCCACCCTCACCCAAAGCCTGCCCAGCCCACCAGCTCTCTGAATCTGCCCCTTGTCTCCCGGCCTCCTACCCCAACCAAATGTTTACGGACACTTCTATGGTCAGCCAGGGCCAGGGATGATTTTTCCACTGAACACATAGGACTCCAACTACTTCTGGCAGAAGCACAATACTGACCTCTGTCAGGTGCTGGCGGCCAGTGAGAGGGAGCCGGCGGCAGAGGGGCTCCCTTGCCCATCCCGGTGAGCCCTCAGCCACCGCTGACATAGGGGTCAGGCTCTGCGCTGTACGTCGGCTCTGTTCCCAACAGCTGCTGTCAGAAGCCCCCAGCAGTCTCTTCCTGGGACCAAGAAGAATCCTCCCCCAAACCAGGGGAGGCCCCTCGAGGCCTGAGCCCACCCTTCATTTCCCTCAGTCACAACACGCTCCCTCCTGGCCGGTCTGGAGACAGACAGCCGGGGCTCTCCAGCGAGCATCTGGGCTGCGCGTCAGCGAATGACAGCATCTGACCGAAACCCCAAGAAACAGCAGGGCTTCTCCACACCAGAGGTCTGAGACAGACAGGTGTGAGATCCGTGTCCCAGGCTCATTCTGCCAGGGGGCGGCTTCTGTTCTCGTGGTTACAAACAGTGCTTCTTCCTCCCCACTTCTAACCACATTCCAGGCAGCAAGACAGGGAAGGGGAGCAAAAACAGCTTGTCAGCTGCCTCTGGCCCTTTTGATCAGGAAAACAGTAATTTCCCAGCAAGTCCCACCTGGTAGATTTCCACTTTTAGCTCACCGGCCAGAACTAAGTCACACGGCCACCCCCAGCAGCAAGGGAGCAGAGGAAGTCAGGTGTTTCATTTGGGTTCAAAATCAGAATTCTGATAAAGGGCAGGAAGGATTTGGGGCAGGCTGCTAAATACTCAGGATCTGGGGTGCCTACATGGCTCAGTCAGTTAAGCATCTGACTTTTTATTTCAGCTCAGGTCATGATCTCATGGTCATGAAATCGAGCTCTGCACAGGGCCCCACACTCAGCTAGGAGTCTGCTTCTCTCTGTCTCTGTCCCTCTCCCCACTGTAAAAAATAAATAAATCTTAAAAAAAAAAAAAGAACAACAACAACAACTCAGGATCAGGTGATAAGAGGTGGTAGAGCCCAGTTTTGGGTTCCAGTCCTGTGACTTAGTGACCCTGGGAACACTGCCCAACCACTAAATGGAGCGATAATATCTTTCACAGGCTGGCTGAGTGTTAAGTGGGGGAAACATACGACAAGTTCCTCGAACCAGTGCCCAGCATTTAGAAGATAAGTCATTAAATGGTAATTAGTATTTTATTATTACATAACCAAAGGCCTTGGCCTGGCTAGCACAGTGCCCGCACATAACAGGACATTCCTAACTGATTTGTTAACTGAATAGGAAACCCTACTGGCCGGAAGGCAGGGAAGAGGTAGGAACATCTCATCTAAAACCCAGAGTTGGGGGCGTCTGGGTGGCTCAGTGGGTTAAAGCCTCTGCCTTCGGCTCAGGTCATGATCTCAGGGTCCTGGGATTGAGCCCTGCATCAGGCTCTCTGCTCAGTGGGGAGCCTGCTTCCCCTTCTCCCTCTGCCTGCCTCTCTGCCTACTTGTGATCTCTGTCTCTCTGTCAAATAAATAAAATTTTAAAAATAAATAAAATCCAGAGTTGTCACTTTCAGGACAGGGCCTACATCTGGCGTTTTACTTCAGAAAATACACCCCCTCCCCGGGGGTATGTAAGCCAGCAGAGGAAAGAAGACATCATAAATACCAAGCTCACGCTGGGTGGCAGGCAATACTCCAAGCACTCTGGGATTCTTATTTTTTTTCTTTTTAAATATTTTATTTATTTATTTTATGGGGGTGGGGGTGTGAGATAGAGCGAGCAAGTGCGCTGTATGAAAGGGGAGGGGCAGAGGGAGAGGGGAAGAGAATCCTCAAGCAGAGCCTGTGCTGAGCGCAGGGCCTGACACAGAGCTTGATCTCACGACCCTGAGATCACAATGACCCGAGCTGAAATCAAGGGTCAGACGCTCAACCAACTGAGCTGCCCGGGCACCCCTCCCTCTCGTATTCCAATTTAAGCCAACAGCCCTTAGAGGTAAGTATTATTGACCCCATTTTAATGAGGAGGAGGCTGAGTTCAGAGATGTTAAGGAGCTTACTGAAGGACACACTTCATAGTACATAGTAGTGGTACTAGGACTTGACCCCAGGTTCTCAAGCACGATACTACTGCCTGCAGAGGGCGCAGCCCAGTTGGGGGGGTGGGGGACGGGGGACAGGGGGCCAGATAGCAAAGCCTCTGCCACCCTGCTCACAGGAAGATTTCTAGGAGCCCTGCTCAGATCCAACTCCCAGAGCCTTGACGGCAACATAGGAGCCGGCCTCAGACTGAGGCTTTTCTCCTGACCCAAAGCAGCCCACCCGTGACCCCCCACTCCTCCTCCCCATCAGCATCCAGGCTCTTGAGGCCCACAAAGGAAGCTCACAACCCACAACTGTTTAGTCGGCTGTAATCCTGGCTAAAGTTCACTCCTTGGGAAATCCAACGTGGGGGGTGGTTGCTGCTGGAATGTATGTGGCTGGGACCCAGTATCCCAGGCCAGGCAGCAGGCTCTGCTGGGGCCCTGAAGGGAGCAGGCGGCCGGGGAATCCGGAATCCCCACCCCCCGGCTGTGCCAGAGAATGGAATGTGCTGCTCTGGGGTGTTGAAACAGACCCAACCAAGGGGGGTGGTGCCCAGGCGGTTGGGGGGGGAGCTCCTGCCACAAGGCTGCCTCTGTTCCTCCGGACGCTGAGCCCACTTTGCTAGGGCTCAGGATGGGCAGGCCCCTCTTGTTAGCTCAGCGGCTCAGAAGATCCCGGAGCTAGTGGGGGCAAGGCAGAAAAGAGGGGAATGAGCCAGGATTGTATGTTCCCCCTAAGTTTCTCTGATAAAGGCTCTAAAAGCACCTGTGGCACGATTCACACGCCGGCTCCAAGGATTACTAGCTACATGGCCTTGGGCAGGTTACTTAACCCCTCCAGGCCTTTGTTTTACTCATCGGTTAAATAGACTTAATAATAGAACCTAACTTTCAGGATTGTCTTGAGGTTTAAAAAAGAATGACAAGTTCAGCGTGTTGCCTGGCACAGTGCTCAATAAATATGTGTGGGGACGTGTCGGTGGCTTAGTGGTTCAGTTGGTTAAGCATCTGCCTTCGGCTCAGGTCACGATCCCAGGATCCTGGGATCAAGTCCAACACTGGACTCCTTGCGGAGCATGGGTCCTGCTTCTTCCTCTGCCTGCAGCTCTCTCTGCTTGTATTCTTTCTCTCTCTCTCTGACAAAAATCTTTTCTAAAAATTAATAAAATAAGAACGTCCAAGATATAAAATAAGATAAAATAAAATAAGATAAAATAAAATAAAATAGGATAAAATAAAATAAAATAAAATAATAAAAATAGGTGTTACCACGATCTCAGAGCCAGCCACCAGCTACAAGAGAGACGCGGGAGCCAGGGCCTCTCCAAAGGGATGCCTTAAAGGTTCCACAAAGACAAGGGTAGGAAAATGGAACTTCATTTGGCTTTAGCCCTGAGGGCTAGGAGATCAACAACTACAGAGCCTGAAGACCCCAGGAACCAGGACGAATTCAAAGTCCTCCAGGGCTCACCACAGACTGCTCCCCATCCCTACCAAACCACAAAAAGAGCAACAAAATCCTCAACTCAAGCCAGGCTGTGGGAACTGGCTGTCCCAATGGGCACCAGAGCTGGAACAAAACCCAGCTACTCTTCCTCCCAGTGGGTGTCTGAGAGCAAACTGGGGGCATCTTTTAAACCAGGCACCCCATTCTACTACGAACAGTCCGCCCTCCAGGCCACCACGCCTTCGGTCCCCCACACGCTGTGGATCCCAGCCAGCTGCAAGACACAATCCAACCTCCATGGCTTCATTTTCCTGGTGGGACCTGCACCTGCAAGTTGTCCCCTCCCCGGCCTGCTCTCACTGAGGCCCTCCCTCACATACACTGTGAAGTGACAAGGAGGCAGCCCCCTGGCTTCCCTTCCGTGGGAAGACCCATCCAAGACCCCAAAATAAAACTCGTATTTCCCAAGCCCTGGTCTCCCAGGTCCCAAAGGCTACTCGTGGTACAGACTACTTCATCGACATTACGCATCATTTTTGTTTTTCCCAAAATAAAATATTGTCTCTGCTTTTCAAACTATATTCTGGCCTCATATTCCTTCCTGAGCAGTAATCTAAGATTCATCTCCGGTTTAAAAACACAAAAACCAAACACTGTTTGAAGCCATCCAGGACAGAGTTGTCTTTTCGCTCAGATTGCCAGGATGGCAGGAACAGGCTGACCTTCCGGGAGCACTTCCTGTGCTCCAGGCACCGTGCTCCATGCCCCGAGTGGATGATCTCAGGTACTCCTCACAGCAGCCCTATAAGGTATCACTATCACGCCCATTTTACAGAGGAAAGCGGCACAGAAAGGCCTGGAGGCAATGCCCCTGTGGCAATTCACTCCAGCGTGGCTGCCCCTGATGCAGAGGAAGGCCAAGTGCGGGGCTGGCCATTGCAGGGCCTACTTCTGACGGCCACCAGACTGGCCCTGGCTAACACTGGCTGCCCCTGCTCTGAGGAAGGCCCATCCTCTGACGTCATGGGGAACACGCCTCTTCAAAGGGATGTGCTGTCCCCCCGGAGTGAGGGGCTGGCCTGGACGACCTCTGAGCAGCCTTCCAGCTGAGCCACCCATACACATGCCATGCATGAAAGCACAGGCGCAACTCCAGCGGCCTCTCCCCCGGGCCTGGGCTATCACTGCTGTCCTTTGGTTCCAAGGCCCTACTTTCCCTTCCTCCAACGTCTATGGTTCCTCTGGACCCAGGCTGCTGAGGCCACTTTGATACTTTTTAAAGAGAACATAGTCTTCTGTAAAAACGGTCAGGAAAAGGTCCTGGCTGCTTCCCTGCCTCGCGAGGCCCCTCCGAGCTGCTGGGGCTCCCCCATACTAAGGGAAGTTCCTGAGCTAGGCAGAATCCCATCTGGACCAGAGACGGCCTCTGTGAGCTGTGCGGGCACAGGGCCATGAGAACACGGATGCGACCTGACCTCAGCTCTGATGCAGAGTGTCTCCTGCCCTTTTCGCTGCCCCGGGCCTCTGCCTCGGAGACACGGCTCCTAGCCAGCTCCGGTCTGCAAAGTGCCATGCCAAACCTTTCACTGCCAATACTCAGCATCCCTTGGCCTCCGTGTCCTTACCTATAAAATGGGGAGAACAGTGCTACCTCACGTGACCATAAGACATAAATAAAATGATATGTATAAAGCACTCAGCACTGTGCCTGGCACCCAGTACACATCCCACAAACCGTGCTTTCAGAGAACCGCTTATCTGTCCCGTCTCACAGCCAATCCTCCTCCAGCTGGCTCTCAGCCTCCCGAGCGCCGATCCTTTTTTGCTTTCTAAGAAGGATTAGCTAAAATCTTTCCGTTCTAAAGGCTGTACTGCTTAGTGTTTGACTAGTCCTGGTCCTAACCCCAACCGCTCACAATCTGGTCACAAGACGGAGTCTCAAGACCATGCGACAAACGCGGAGCCCCACCTGCACGAGGCACAGCGTCCCGCCCCCCCACTCCCCTGCAGACCCCAGGACGGCAGCCTCCACATCCCGTCCAGCCCTGTCCTGCAGGCACAGCACAGGCCTGCAAACTCAGCCCACGCACGGCGAGTCTGGCTCTCTAGCCTCAGAGAGAGGGTTAGCACAAGGACCAGGACAAAAACATCAGAAGCTTGAGGGCCTTTTTATTGACAATTCTCCATATACACAGAGATCCTTTTCATTCCTCTCCAGTGTAAATAAAGCACGGAGTATTTAACTCCCATCTCTTAACAAAGGAGCCCGAGGAAGGGGGTGCACCAAGGCCTGCCTGGTTCCCCAGGGACTTGCACCTCCTTGGCCTGTCACAGGCCCCTAGCTGCCCAGCCCTAACTAGCCCCAGAAAGCTGGCCTTGGATGGGCTTGTCTCCCCAGATGTCTAGGAGGGCCTGTCAGAGTCATCCCTGCCTCCTCGGGTCCCTGCTCAGCCTCCTATGGGTCCTGGGTCCCCAGCAGCCCATGACTCCAGGGAAGCATCCTGGAGCAGGAGAAGCCCCTGCTTCTCTCCATCCCATTCCTTATGCCACGCGTTCCCAGGAACCATGCAATAAATAAATAAATACTTCAAAGAGGCAGGGCAGCTCCAGGGGACAGAAAGGATGCCTGAGCCTGCTCAAGGCTTAGGAAGAGACGCTGGTGCCCTAAGAGTCCAGAAGTGAACATAAAATTATTGAAGAGGATAGGGACCTCAAGTGGCCTTCACCCCGAAGTGAGACTATCCTGCTGAGGAACAGCGCCAGAATCTGGGACCCAGCCCAGAGGGATCCTACACTTCCCACGCCCCTAAGGGTCAAGGGCTTCAGGACCTCTGCTCTCCTTGCCTATCTCACACTCCATGGGACAAGGGGCCAGGGAGGTGAAACGTAGTTCTGGGAGGCTCTGAGCAGGAGGAGTAAGAGGGATCTGAACGCCTGGCATCTACCCAGTGGAGCTGTCACCAGGGTACTATGTGGGCTGAGACTCTGCAAGTCAAGGTTTCTGCGAGGTGAGCCTTGATGGCCTTTGAGCTGCTGAGGCTCCCTACATTTTGCTCCACTTAATACTAAAGGACTCTGACAGGCCCTCCTAGACATCTCCTCCTCTGGGAGAACATGGAAACTTCAACCCTGTTTCTAGGACTTTTGGTCTTATTGGCTCTGGCCACACACCCTCTCGTGGAGAAGCAATGAGACGCTGATGCCTAAAAGGACATCCAAACAGCAGAGCTGGGTCGTGCCATGCCCAAGCTCTTCTGCAGGCTCTCAGAGGCCAACGGGCTGGCCCAGGAACAGCAGAGGAAGAATCTCTTCTCCCCGTCTCTGATCTGTGGTCTCCTAGAATTGTGAGGTGTGGAGATGCCCTGATGCTCAGAGATCCCTAGAGACCAGGCCTAGCTCACTACTGCCCTCTAGTTTATATTCCCTGCCCAGCTCTGAGTCCACTAATTCAGCACAGGGCAGAGGAGGGCAACGTGCCAGGCCCTCCAGGGGCTCGATTCCCTCTGGGTTTTGACAACTGCCATTTACTAGTCGTCCACAACAGGGGGCAGCAGCTCCAGAACCCAGCTGGAGACAGTGAGGAGAGGAAGGGGAAGCCTGCCCAGCGTTCGGGCCACATTTGCCCAGCACACACCACATGGGGCTAGGGACGGAAGAGTGAGGTCTGCTGCTGGCCCCAGGCACCGACGCCCACTTTGGACCCCAGCCCCTCTTCTCACTTGCTCAAGGTCTGGTTACACGAGGCACACACAAACACAGTCTCTCTCTGGGCTTCAGGGGCTGAAAAGGAGGAAGAACTTGGTGAGACGCTTCCTCATGCCTTTGGTTCACGGCCCCCAGTACTACCACCACCTCCCCGACCCCCAGAGCCCCACACAAGCCACCCACCACCCAGCCCTCATCCTCGCTAACCCAGCTCCCTAGCCTGCCCTCAGACTCCTCTTTCCGTGGGGACTGGGGACTTCAGGAGTGACCACACCAACAGCAGGCCTCTCCCAGGTGCCCTGCATTAGAAGTTATTTTGGCACCAACAAAACACCACTAAAAAGTTTTTTAAATAAAATACTAGAAGAAAATTTTCCAACATGTTTTAATGGTGGTTATCTCTAGGTAGTAAGATTACAGGATTACTTTTTTCTTCCTTCTCCTTCTGCATAATAATCTCCAAATCATCTAGAATGACAAAGGCTACTTGCATGACAAGAAAAAAAAAGCCTCAATTTCGGATTACGGCCCGTTACAAGCAGCGCGCAGAATGTGCTCCCACTACTCGTGGAGAGTGCGTGTGTCCGCATTTCTCCTTGTGCACTTACCCTCGTGCACGTGAAGCCCTTCCTTTGTTTATCTGTATCTTTTGCTTACAATGAGTACGTAGAGCTTTTTCATTTTGTTAGAAGTGTTAACAAGTTAATGAGGAAAGGAACAAAATTCAGCACAGCGGTTGCCTCTGGGGAAGGCAGGGGGTGCTGGGGAGCCTTGGGGGTGTGGCTACTACTCTGTTTTTAACTTCAGTGAAGCAGCCACGGATCCTCAGTATTATGCCTTATAATTCAGATACATTAAATATATTATTTTGCACGCATAAAATACTTCAGTGTTTTATTTGTTAAAGGACAGCAGGGATGCTTCTCCAGGCCAGACAGGATCCCAAGTCCCCCTGCCTTCTCACTGACCTCTTGCCCCCTTCCCATACCGCAGCAGCCCTTGGAGGGTGCAGGAACCAGCCGAGCCCTCCCAGTGCCCTGACCCCTGGCTGCCTGCACCACTCACCTGTGGCCCCCATGGAGGACTTGGGCACCTTGAAGGAGCAGCACCGAGAGCAGAAGCTGTTTCCGCAGTTACTGCAGCTCCGCTGCAAAGAGCCACGGTCAATATCGATGTGTCGCCCACACCCGGAGCCCCCCTTCCCCTCATCAACTGACCTCACCCAAGGAACCTGGGACTACCATGGGAACTGGGAGGTGCCCAAGTGGGGCAGGACAGAGCAAACGTGACCTCCAATGGGAAGACTAGTGAAGGCGTGGGCACAGGGACAGCAGATCCCCGCTTACCTGAGCAAACCTCGGACCCCAGGCCCAGTGTGGCCCAGTGACTCCCCACGACTCCCCTGCATCTCATCCCAAGTCCCCACAAACACACCCTCAGGGACACTTACCCTCTTCTTCAGCACTGAGAAGGTGGCCGAGCAGCCCGTGCAGTTCCCTGACAAACAGAGACAGCAGCTCAGCCCTGGGCCAGCCCAGGGCTCTCAACCCTCACCTGCTCCTGGCTCTTCTAAATGGGACCACTCGGGATGCCAGCCCAGCCCAGACCCCATGGCTGGGAGCAGTGAGCAAGGAAGCAAAGTCCAGGTCGCCTGGGTGGCTCAGTCAGTTACGTTTGCCTTCAGCTGCAGGTCATGATCCCACGGTCCTGGGATGAGTCCCACATCAGGCTCCTTGCTCAGTAGGGAGTCTGCTTCTCCCTCTACCCCCTCCCCTCATTCGTGATCTCTCTCTCTCATGCTCTCTCGCTCTCTCTCAAATAAATAAATAAAATCTTTGATTAAAAAAAAAAAGGGGAGTAAAGTCCAGATCCAGAGACAGAAGGGGACTCAAACTAGGAATGACATTCCCGGGGCACCTGGGTGGCTCAGTGGGGGAAGTGTCTGCCTTCAGCTCAGGTCGTGATCTCAGGGTCCTGGGATCGAGCCCCACATCGGGCTCTCTGCTCAGCAGCAAGTATGCTTCTCCCGCTCCCTCTGGGATCTCTCTCGCTTTCACTCTCTCTCAAATAAATAAATAAAATCTTAAAAAAACAAACAAACACACAGAAGGAAAATTCTCATGGTCCTTGAGAATCCGCGTCTTCAGACTATACACAACTGCTGGTCCACGTGCCCTCCCCACCTGCAGGTCCTACCAAAACCAAAAAGCATCCTGCAGAATCTGCTCCCTGGAAATCACACCAAGCTGGGGGGGATCTGATAACAGGCATCCTTTAGAAAGGGCAGCTCCAATGAGCTCAGATGAAACTTGCCTGACACAACCCCTTCCTAAGTGTCTCCTTATAATCTGCCCACAGGTAATGCAGAAATGCCTAGAACCCCAGACTCCTGCTTCCTGTCACCTGAAGATTCCAGGAGAGGAGCTCAGAACCAGGCCCAAGACGACGGGCAGGGCAGGGGCACACACTGTGAGTGGTGGGCAGAATGGAGCAGCACAGGGCCGCGAGAGACTCCATCTAAACCACAGCCCGCAAGATGATCAAGTTCCCAGACTGTGGCAGAAGAGTCAACAGCAGCTTAGCAAATGCATGGGAGAAGGTGAGGGGTACAAGAAGAGATGAAGGACAGGGAGAGAGGGAACCGAGAGTTCTTTCAGAGGCCGTTGTCCTCACCACCCACTCGTGCTCCCAGGAAAATTACAGATGGAAAAGATGGCCTGCAGCAAAGACACAGTCTGCGGAAAGGGGCACATGCCGGTGAATGAAAGGAACCAAAAGGCAGAGGCAAACTGAGGCCCGAGGAGGAGAGGAAAGGCCACACTGCACCTGATGGCTTCACCAAGCTCCAGGAACGAAAGCAAAGCCTGAAGAGAACAAGGACAGTTCCAAGGGCTATCCCCAGGAACACAGACCCTGGTCTGAGGCAAAAATCTCCATGCAAGCAGGAGGCACTGAGCCAGGGGAGAAAGCCTGGGGGTCCACGGTGGGCATGAAGATGCTCCCAAAGGGGCTACAGAGCCCAGCCCCGGAACATGGGCCCAGAAGGAAGCTGAGTCGGGTCCTGAAAACACTTGGGAGTGGAGAATAAGGCTACTGGATAGGTGTCTACAACCTGGGGCCCAAAGGTCTCCTGGGACCTGGCGATAGCAATCTGGAGCTTCAGGAAGCACCGCAGCCTCTTGAACCACCTACGTGGCCAGGTATGGAGCCCCGGGCCTCACCTTCAAGCAAAAGCCCAGAGGTATACTGACGGCTACGTGTGGTCTCTTCCTCTGTTCCATCAGAACCCCCTGCAGCCCTTGCTACAGGACACTCCCTGTGTTTAAGGAAAGACAAGCCCACCCAAGCTAGAGCAAGGAAAAGCCTGAGGCCAAGGCGCATAAGGTGAATGCCACTGCTGCCAGTTAGCTCCTGGCCTGGCAAAGGAGAGGGAAAGGCATTGCAGGTGCTGCTGCCCTGATGCCAAATCAGCAGTCAGGCTACTCCAAGACTTTGTCCCCCAGTAAGAATGTGGGCAAAGCAACCCACCTTGGGGTACCAGGGTGGCTCAAGTGGTTAAGTGTCTGACTCTTGGTTTAGGCTCAGGTCGTGATCTCCTGGGTTATGAGCTCAAGCCTCTCCCTCTCAAATAAATTTAAAAAATCAGGGCACCTGGGTGGCTCAGTCATTAAGTGTCTGGCTTCGGCTCAGGCCATGATCCCACGGTCCTGGGATCGAGCCCCCCATCGAACTCCCTGATTGGCAGGAAGCCTGCTTTCCTTCTCCCACTCCCCCTGCTCATGGTTCTTGCTCTCATTGTGTCTCTGTCAAATAAATAATAAAATCTTTTAAAAATAAATACACCTTTCCTACTTTAGGTTTTATTTATTTGAAAGAGAGAGAGAGGGAGAGAGAGAGGGAGAACATGAGCAGGGATGGGGCAGGCAGAGGGAGAGGAAGAAGCAGACTCCCCACCAAGCAAGGACCCCAATGCAGGGCTCGATCCCAGGACCCTGAGATCATGACCTGAGCCAAAAGCAGACACTTAATCAACTGAACCACCCAGGTACCCCAATAAATAAATCTTAAAAAAAAAAAAAAAAAAGCAACCCACCTCTGCTTCTCTTTAGCAAGGGGGACAGGGGCATGGGGCATGGGATTAGAGCCACTCAAAGACTGACACTCAGGCCCAAGTCCAGGATGGAACGTCAGGGCCAACCATCCCAGAGCAGCCACGTGGTCTAGAGAAACCAACATGTACTCATCGCACAAGCCTGGGCCAGGGAGGGCTTAGAGTGCTGACACCAGCTCAAAACAGGTATCTGGAGGGGAGCAGCCCTGTTCCCTTCCAACGTCTACTGACTGTCCCTGCCCCCATTCTCAGCAAAGGGCCTGACTCACCAGGTGATGATGCCATGGGAGCAGGAAGGAGCCCGAGACTGTGTGGGCCCTGCCAGGTAATGGGCCTCCAGGACACAGCGGGGCCACACAGAAGCCCCTAGGCAGCCTGTTCTCATCTGTCCCTGTCTCCACCCTCCACGGGCAGCCAAATGGAGCAGCCCTGCTGCTCCACCTGTGGAGCGAAGTGGCCCACCTCCCCCTGGCCTGCAGGAGTCAGACCCAGGAGCAGAGCTGCTGCACCAGCCCTCACAGCAAGGAGCTTGAGAACATCTCAGGGAGGGGACAGCGAACAGTCTTAATGGGAATTAAGAGAGGCTTAGAAAAAAGCAGTATTTTCTGCCCTTGCCAGGCTCATATGAACCTGAAAGGCCTTCACCCATTCCGGCTCAGATTACCTGAACCAAAAACCAAATCTTACAATAAGACAGACGTAAAGCCAGAGGACTTCAGACAGTAAGGCAAAGGGAGCATGATGAGTGAGAAAAAAACACAAGAACAACAGGCCATCAAATCAGATGGCTTGGTCGAGTCACAGCTCGACCATTAATTGGCTGAAGACATGGAGCAAATCACTTTTCTCACCTGAGGTTACTCACCTGCAAATGAGAACATCTAAAGGCCTTTACTTAAAATTCATACATACGGATGAATCACATGCTAGAGCGAGAGTACTAATCTTGTGTAGTGTCACTTGGGACTTCTGGAACTCAGCTGCTCCTAAGCCCCCAAGAACCGTCTGTCCCTATCATGCCTACCATGTACACTAGATGAGACCGAGCACACGCAAGCGCACCAATCACAGCACCCCAGAGAGGTCCGTCATCACCACAAACAAGGGAACTTGAAATGACCGGCGTGTACTCACAGAGCAGAAAGCAGCAGCACGTCCAGGACCTCTGATCCTGAGAACAACAGCCCTGGGTGCTACGGGGGCAGGAAGGCAGGCCCCTGGATGTCCTGGGTCAAGTTCCTCAAACGAACCCCAGGGCTTCTCCCAGGGTGCAGACCCTAGAACTCGCTCCCACCAGAACACGCAGGATAGCCACCCCAGCCTCCTGGCGGCTGACACCAAGCACAAGCAGGGCTCTTCCTCCAGACCAGCATGACCCCCAAGTCACCTGCCCCCTTCAGCCAGAACTCCATCTGGCTCAGCACCCCCTCTCCCGGTCTGAGCCGGGTTTCTCACCGTGCCAACAGTCAAGTCCACGCTGCTCCAAAGCTGCCGTCCCTGACCCACCCCCACCCCCCAGTAAAATAAGGACTGGCCGGTCCACGAACTTGGCTGAGGAGAAGGAACCTCAGGATGCTATCAAGTGCACAGAAGATACTTTTTGCTTCAACTTGTTTCAACCTGCGTGGGAAAGATCCAGACAAGGTCCTAGGCACCTGCAGGATGGACCAGGCTGCCCATGGTAAGAGACCCCTTAGTAGCAACTTACTGTGACCCAGCCAGCACTGGGCTACCACTTAATAAGCGTCACCTCATTAGAGACCTCTAAGAACCCTGTGAGGTAAGAACTGTTATTATTGCCCTTTTTTAGAACAGGAAACTGAGGCATGGAGAGGTGACATCATTTGCTCAGGGACACCCAGCAGAGCTGGGATTCACCCCGGGCAGTCAGATGCCACACCCTGTTCTCAACCTTCATGCTGCACTACCTTCTGAGCCTCTGCCTCAGGATCACACCGCTCTCCAATCCTGGAGTGGCATTTCTGGAACACTGAGCCTCAACTTCCCACAAGTTAACGTTCAAGAAAGAGGAACAAGACGAAGTGCAGACTCACTCCCTTGGCAGTCCCATTGTGCGCCCGGTACCTTCCCCGGCGCCCATGCACACAGCGCTACTCCTTGCTCTCATCACGGACCCGGACCCGCGATTCCCAAACCCTGGCCCCCCGGCGCCCGCACAGCCCCTGCTCCTCAGGCCTGGCTGTACCGAAGTTGTTGGTAGGGTAGCGTTTGCGGAGCCGCTCCGTGAGCCGGGACACCTTGCTGCGCAGCACTTCGTTCTTGCTCAGGAACCCGTTGTCCTGCAGGACCAGCTCGTCTTCCGCTGGGCACGGGGTACCTTCGTCGTCCTCCTGCGGGAACGGCTCCTTCCAGTCCTGCCCACCTCGTGGCAGGGCTCCAGGACACGTGTGCAGAGGCCCCTACCACGGCAGACCCCACGAGGCACGGGGACAGCCAGCTCGGTCACCCTCCCCCTGCCCAGCCCCCGCCCGCCTCACCAAGGCTCCTACTTACCAGCACCACCAAGTGCGTTTCCTGCCTCCCAAGGTGTGCAGGAGAAGGACAGAAAACAGAGAGCGATAGCAGGAAGAAGGACACGGCCAGGAGAGGGACCCCCAGCCCGAGGAAACACGGAAGCGCCCCTCTGAGTTCTGTCCGAGCGCCACAGAGGGTGACGTCCACAGAGGCCCCCAGAGGAGGCCAGCATCGCATCAGCTTGAGAAGCTGGGTACTATGGTTTCTCAAACTGGGTGAGATAATTCATTAAAAGTAGCTCATGACTTCAATAGAAGAAAACAGAAAATAACCCTTAGAATGTATTTTCAGAAAACTTTTGCTCCACTTAAGTTAGGGACATAAGTATGATCTAGGCCAAGATGTAAAATGTGTTCACTACTGTGGGTCAGGAACAAAAGAGCCCAAAGGCCCTAACTGACCTCACTCCCTAGAGCACCAGCACCAAGATGCACGGTCTACAGTCGTATTTGCAAGTCTGGGAGAAATCGTTAAGCAGCTGAAACGTAAATGCCGATGTGAGTGAGGCTGAGGTGAGAATGAAGTGGGCCGGGGGAATCGCAGGCCCAGGGGCAATGCACAAGACCCTTTTCTTAATACCTCAACCTCCCCCTTCACGGCGAGATGGAGAAATGACGGCCTGCTCTGTGGAAATGCAACAGCAACCACACTAGCATTCAGTGACCGGGGACAAGGAGGGTGGGGGCAGGGGCTTTTCTAAAGGGGACAGTCACTCCTCAGGCACACCGCCCACTACGCACTCGGGACTACCAGAGCTGCTGACTATTCAGAGAAACTGAAAATCCAGACTCATCACTGAAATCTCTCCACTGGTAAATGTTTTTAAGTCTTGGATGCCAAATAAAAGGCTTCTGGAAACTACCAGTTTGACTCACTGTCTTAAAATCAGGAAGACTCTGACCTAGTCCTTGGCCTGCAACCACTTTCTCCAGCTTCCCCTCCCCGGCCCCAAAGAGCCATCTTTCGAACCTCATTCTGCCTAAGAGCAGTGAGAGACCCCGGCCAGTGTCCTCCCCAAGTCTGCCTTCCCCACGCCCAAGGCACAAAGCCCCGAGTCTCCAGCCTATGTGGTAAATGATCCACCCCCCCACCGCACAGCGCTTCCCAGAGGCTTCCAGAGCCATCCCTGCCCTGAGCACGAACAACCGCTGAGTAGGTCGATCACAGAACGGACGGAGGTTCAGAGGCACCCTTTCATCCAGTGAGCTCTAGCTCACAAGTTCTGGCTTTTCATTTGGATAAAGAAAACTAAAAACTTAGACTTGGGATGTGGGAAGCCACCCAGCTCCAGACCAGCTGGCTTCCCGCCAGATCAGTAGAGGGTGGTGGGGAAGGGCCACCCACCTCAATTGCATCTTTGAATTCCTCGTCAGGCTCAGCCTCCTCGGCCTCCTCCACACTGCCGGGCGTGAGGTCCTGGGAAGAGAGACTATTACAGAAGGAGAGGGGAGCCCTGCCCCCTAAGGCAAGGCCACCAGCTCCCTGGAGCTAACATCCAGATTCCCTAAAACATCCACTCCTGCCACCGCGATGGCACACGTGCGAGAAAGAAGTCGTGAGAAGGAGGGCACTCTCTGATCTAGCAGGGACAGGGACGTGGGCCTAAGACCACAGATGGCCCCACGGTGGCTGCGCCGCTCAGGTGCTAGAACCACAGGGCCTGGTGTGAGTCCTGGCCCACCACCCTGGCAGAAGCACTCCAGCCTCAGCCTTCTCCCACGCAGATGGCCCACCACCCTGGCAGAAGCACTCCAGCCTCAGCCTTCTCCCACGCAGAAGCGGACTCTCCCATTCTTGGAAGCAACCTATACCTCACACAGTTAGTATCTATAAAGTCCTTACAACAGCAGAGTAAGCATTCAGGAAAGCACACAGTAGCTGTTATCATCACGATTACTATTATTAAACATTTCCAAGAAAAACAGGCCAGGGAGGCGGCAAGAACTGTAGAGGCCAGAAGCTCTGGGGCACGAACAAGCTGGGAACCAGAAGGCCCCACACCCTGCCTGCAGGAGGCTCGGCCCCACTGGCGGGGGGCACTCACCTCTGTGGGCGTGGGTGCAGGCGTGCAGTCCGGCAGAGCACACTTTCCCCCAGCCTCCGGCAGTGCTGGGCTCTCAAAGACGCTGTCTTTCTGCTTGGGGTTCAGCCGCTGCTGCAGACGTGCCCTGTACTCAGACACCACTACCCAGGGCAAGAACAGAGTGGGAGGGAGGCATAAACAGGATGGAATGAGTGGAACTCTGGGGGGTACCCCGTTCTACAGGTAGCTGGCCTCCTCCACCAGCAGCCTGCTCTCTGCTGCAAGAAAGTCACCCTCCTAACTGAGCAGATCACCTAACCTAAGCCTCATAAGCAAAATGGAGCTACTACCGCCCACCCCATGTGACTATTACAGGCAGATTAAATGCAGCAAGTGCTGGATGAATTGCGGCTTCTGTAACTAAGCACCCAACTACAGGAAGGAAAACAAATACAGCAATCACCCAAACACATGCAGAAACCCAGGTTTCTCCTCCCTGCTTGAGGAGCTAGGTGGCAGATGAGAACTCCAGGATCACACAGAGAAGTAGCAGCTGCTCCCGGGTGGCCGCGTCCCAGGAGGCGGGGGGCAGCACTGGGAAAACACTGCTCCCTCATCTCCCAGAAGCCACCACATCACATAAGCAGGGATTCACCTGCCTTGGGAAGGGAGAGGGACCCCCACATGAGCAGCGTCCCTGTATCCCCCCCTGACATCTCAGATGCAGAGCCCGGGAGCCCTCCCAGAAATTACCCTGGTGTGGTGCTGCCCCCTTGTGGAAGGCACAGCAAATGGATGATTAGCTGGAGAGCCCGACAAACCAAGGAGCCTAACCTGGCCCGAGCCTGGGCCCCATCTCTGCCCAGCTGTCCAGGCTTACCTCGGAAGAACTCCACATTCCCCAGAAAGAGCGTGCTGTTTAAAAGGGCAAGGACCCAGCACAGGGGCAGCAGATACAGCATGCAAACTGTGCCCAGAAGAGCCCCATAGAACCTGCATCGACAGAGAGGAACCACGGCGTCAGAAATTCCTAAGATCAGAAGGAAACCACTTTGGAGCATAGCCACACGGCAACGGACACACTTAGTAAACACGACATCTGCTAATCAAACAAGTGGGTGAGAGATTACATGGTGAGTTACGTTTCTACTATCAAAATATTTTCACCACACCTTAAAGGTGTCTAAACAAAGCAGTACATCCCAGCCCACACATCCACATGCAGGTCTGCACAGAAGAGCTCAGAGGCTCTCCTCCCCTGAGCGAGAGGAGCAGGGCCTCCTGTGGCAAATCCCTGGGGGCTAGCGGTGGGGGAGCAGGGACACTCACTGTGAGGACGCGGCCGGGTTCTCCCAATGCAGCACGCGGTAGGCAGCCTCGCAGGTGCGGCACAGGCGGCTCAGGAAGGCCTCCAGCTGGATCAGGCTGCGGGCACAGGGCGCTGCCATGAGCCGCGTGTCCACGGGCCTCCCAGAGCTCAGAGCCACAGGAGCTAGGACCTCATGGGCACAGCTAGCCAGGGACAGCTGGTCTCCTCGAACCCAAGGAGGGGCCGGAGAGCTCGGGAGAAACTGCGGACATTTCAGGCTCCCTTTTGGCACTCCTACAGAGGTGCAAACAGGACACATGTTCCAGCTGGGGTCTTTTCCTAACTGTTGACGTCAGGCCAGCTGCTTAACTTCCCCAGGGCTGAGGGAAAATGAGGAGCAGGGTACCCCCCTCACAGACACACTGCAGCTGTAGGATAAATGGCAGGAGAGAGGTCACCATGTCTCCACCTGGGGTGGAAGGCAGACCCACTTGGAGAAGTTTTTTTAATGGATACACCCCAGACCAATGAATGCATGCTGTACCCAGATCTTCGTTTCTGAAGGGCCCCACGGAGAAATGGCTCATTCCAGAGCAGGAGCAGCACAAGCATAAGATGAATCTGTATGTCATATGCACTCAGAAATGATGGGTGGCTCTGTCAATTGAGCATCCAACTCTTGATTTTGACTCAGGTCATGACTTCGGGGTTGTGGGATTGAGTCCCACCTCAGGCTCCATGCTCCAGCAGGAAGTCTGCTTAAGATATTCTCTCTCCCGAGGCGCCTGGGTGGCTCAGTGGGTTAAGGCCTCTGCCTTTCGCTCAGGTCATGATCTCAGGGCCCTGAGATCAAGCCCCACATCGGGCTCTCTGCTCATCAGGGAGCCTGCTTCCTCCTCTGATAATAAGTAAATAAATAAAATCTTTAAAAAGGGGGGGGGGCACCTGGGTGGCTCAGTCGTTAAGCGGCTGCCTTCGGCTCAGGTCATGATTCCAGGGTCCTGGGATCGAGCCCCGCATCGGGCTCCCTGCTCGGCGGGGAGCCTGCTTCTCCCGCTACCATTCCCCCTGCTTGTGTTCCCTCTCGCTGTGTTTCTCTGTCCAATAAATAAAATCTTAAAAAAAAAAAGAGATTCTCTCTCCCCAACCTTCCCACTCCCATGTGCATGCACTCACACTCTCTAATTAATAAATTTTTTAAAATAACGGGGACACATCAAAAGAACACAGAAGCCAGTTCAAAAGAGCTCCTACTGCCAAACCTAGGACAATCTGAGATCAAAATAATGACAGTAATGGATTACAACCCATTAAATAAAATTAAGAATCTTGAGTTCATACTGATAAGATGGAAGAGCTCTTTCTTAGAACAGATGCTAGCTAACAACACCAATTAGAGAATCGCCTTCGCAACTATCACAATAAAGTGATAAAGACAAGACCCAGCAACGGTCATTTTACAGCAGAGAAACCTTAACCAAACAATCAAATTCAGACTCTACCCTAAGGGGACAGACTGACATCATGTGCCACGATACAATGACAACAGCACGTTGCTTGTCATATTCCTGCAAAAACGCAAAACCTCCATCTAATCATAAGGAGCCAAACAACCCCAAATTGAGGGAAATTCTACACAATAAGCTCATCCTATTTAAAAGTGTCAAGGTCATGAGAAACAAAGACTAAGGAATCATTCCACGTTACAGAAGACTAAAATGACATAAAAACTAAATGTAATGTAGGACTTGGGATTGGATTCTGGATGAGGGGAAATGCATATAAAAAACCTTATTAATAATAAAAAAAAAACCTTATTAATATCATTGATAAAATCTGATTATGAACTATATATTAAATAATTGCAGCAATGCTAATGTTAGCCATGTAAAATTTCCTAATTTTGATTATATAATTATAAATATACAAGAGAAAGTCCTTGTTCTTAGGAGAGAAGAATTTGGGGGAAACAGGCATGATGTTTGCACCTACTTTCAAACAGTTCAGAAAGAAAAAAAGTAACATGCAAGCGAAGAGCAATAGATGAAGCCAATGTGGCAAACATTAATCACTGTTCTAGCTGGCTGGGTACAGGGCCTCTGGGAGTTCCTTTGTACTATTCTTGCAATTCCTATTTGAGTTTAAAGTCATTTTAAGGGGTAGCCTGGGTGGCTCAGCGGGTTAAAGCCTCTGCCTTCAGCTCAGGTCATCATGATCTCAGGGCCCTGGGATCGAGCCCCGCATCAGGCTCTCTGCTCAGCAGGGAGCCTGCTACCCCCCCCTCCCCCTGCCTGCCTCTCTGCCTGCTTGTGATCTCTGTCAAATAAATAGATATAAAGTCATTTAAAAAAAGGGTGGAGGGGGGTTAAAAACCAATGAGACCCAGACCACACTCCAGAAAGTGGACTCAGACAGGGACCAGTCCCAGGCCTCCATTTCTAACTTTTTTTTGAAGCTTTGCAGATGCTATGGCTCATGTTATTCAACAGTCTTACCGTGGCTCTTCGGAAGTACCAGCTCCGTCACACTTAGGAAACTTCTTCATAGTGTAGTGACAGTGACTAACCTTTATCGAGCACTTCCTGGGTACTGGACACTCATTCAGTCTTCACAACCCCCTACGAGGTGAGTCTACTGCTAAGCCATTTAACATGTGAGGAACCCAAGACACAGGGATGCCACAGGTTGCCACCTAGCAGGTAAATGGAGGGCTGGCATTTGAACCCCGGCCGTGGCTCATGCATGCATGTGCTCAGTTAAGACCCTAAACTGTCTCTCTAGCGGAAAGAACACAGGTTGTTGTGAAATCAGCTAGATCTGGCTTCTCATCCCAGCTTGGCCCCCTTTTCACTGTGTAAGCCTTTTTCTTCATCCATAAATGGAGGATACTACCAGTAGCCACCTCCCAGGGCTGTTCAAAAGATGAGAGGAAAGAACATCCATGGTCTCCCCGATAACAACACCTTACACGATGAAAGCACTCAGTGTGGTGGCCACTGTCACTGTGACCACCTCCCACCGCCCCAGCCCCTTCCATACTTACAAGCTCTTCACCTCAGCCACAGCCTCGGGGCGAGACAGGCGAACTTTCTGGAGGTCCTCCTGCCTCACGCTGTGATACTTCCTCCGCATCAACTCGGACTCAGGCAGCCGCGCCCTGCAAACCTCCTGAAGGTAGCCCAGGAGGGCAGGCACTGAAATCATCAGGGCCCCCACCGAGTACCACGCACCTACGGGATCAATAACGCTGCAGGTAAATGAGGAGCAAGGACCAGGAGCCTCTGCCCATCAGACACCCACATACCCGCTCCCTCACCTCCTCCAGCCTTCTGTCCAAGAGGCCTTCCCTGATCACCTCAGGTCAAAGAGTGTCTCCCTGCTCACTCTCCAACCCTTTAACTCAACTTTATTTTTCCTCACAGAATTTTTCACCACATGACTGATTACAGACATAGTTGTCTCCTCCACAAACACAGGCTCTTGAAGGCACTTCATCTGTTTGGTCACTACTATTGCCCCAGACCCTTTTTTTTCCTTTTTTTTTTTTTTTAACATTAACAACTCTGTGCCAGCGCACCCAGGAACTGGCTCCTGCCCGGAGTCTGGCTGCTAAGAGATCCCCTGACTGACATTGTGACCTTTGGGCCACTGGAGGAGATCGAAAGCCTTTCTTCTGGCTTTCAGAATATCACAGACAGACCACTAAGGACTGAGAAATGGGGAGGCTGAGAGAAAATCCAAAGAAGGACCTTCTTCCATGTATCTCCAAAGCAAGCTAACAGAGCACTGAGCACACAGTAAATGCTAGTTTATTTATCTGTCATAGGACAAACAGAAAATGAAGTCCTATGTGAAAACTGGGTTTATTTTCAACCCACTGAATCCATATCTCCATAGGAAACAAAGGAGACACTTGAGAAATGTAAATTTAATAGAAGAATGAATACATGAATAAAGGACCCCACTCCTCAGAACATTCTGTCTCAGGCATTTCACACATCTCCTCCCAGGGGTTTAGCTTTTTCTGTAGCCACATGTCAGGAATAGGGCTGGGTCCTGGTATATCTTGTCACAAAAGGTCCCCAGGAGACATCACTACCCAAGATCTCTAGAGCCACCCACATGTCCACACATCTACCTCAAAACCTTAATGCCACAGACCCCTCAGAGCTGGTGACTGCCCAGCAGCCCCCTCCAGGCTCACCAGCTGAGCCAGAGGAAATCAAAGGATGTGGCAAAAATCTCTTAACCATTCACCTTCCTGGCACCTACACCCCATGTCATGCCCCCACTGACCCCGGAATCATCTTAGAAATCAAAATGGAAAAAGGTTACAACACTAGCATTCAGTCAAGAAGTAAACAATAATAATAGCTACAATACATTGTAGCAATTTAGGCCAGGCTTTTTTTTTTTTTAATATTTTATTTATTTGACAAAGGGAGAGAGATCACAAGTAGGCAGAGAGGCAGGCAGAGAGAGAGGGGGAAACAGGCTCCCTGTCCTAGAATACACTAGCATTCTTGACTGAATGCTAGTGTTGTAGCTATTGTAGCCAATACACTGACTTCTTACTCTCTGGCAGGCACTGTGCTAAATGTAATATACAGGCTACTTTGTTCCTCACAACCACTCTCCGAGGAGAGCACTATTATTATCCTCTCTTTAGAGATGAGGAAAATTAGGCCTTAACAGACAGATTAAAGAACCTGCCACCTCAACCCAGCCAGGATTCTAGCTCAGAGTGTGTCTCTCCAGAGGAGGTTTTCGGCAAGCAGAAAATGGAAGAAGACAAACAAGCAGACATAGAGGGAGGCCAACTCCATGGCAAGACAAGAGGTCATTTCTTGAAATTCCTTCCCACACTCATGCACAAATCCCCCCTGCCCCTAGAATTAGTTCTTACCCTCATTCAAAGTGAGGAACAAGACGTTGAGGCCCAGGCAGGTCAGCAAGGAACACAAAGGCGTCTGCCACCTACAACACAAGAAAGTCCTGGTCACTAAAGATGGCCACTCCTCCAGTTTGGGGGTTAGGGGGTTAGGGGAGGAGACAGCCATCATGGGTAGGTCATCAAAACCAGGAGCAAGAGGAGGGGGCCTGGAGCTCAGAGTCTCAAGGAGAAATGAAAAGTGGGCCTCTCACGTGGACAGGCAACTAGGAGAGGAGTTAAGGTCACCTATTAGGCCCCCAGATAAGAAAACTTTCTAGTTCTACCCAGAACTAGAAGACCTGTGGAACTTTCTCCAGAAGGAGAAAAATTTATAAAATATCTATTAAGTATTAACCCAGTTAATACTATTTAACTGTGTTTTGTAAGGTTCTGCTCTTTTTAAGAGGGGACAATGACAAACTTTCTTCTTTAAAATTATCCCGCAGGGACACCCAGGAGGCTCAGTCATTAAGTGTCTGCCTTCGGCTCAGGTCATGATCCCAGGGTCCTGGGATCGAGCCCTGCATGGAGCCCCTCACGGAGCCCCACATCGGGCTCCCTGCTCAGCGGGAAGCCTGCTTCTCCCTCTCCCACTCCCCCTGCTTGTGTACCCTCTCTCACTGTCAAATAAATAAATAAAATATTTTTAAAAATATATAAACAGCAGCGTAGCATTTCTAAGGTCAGCCAACTGACGGAGAGTCAAAGAGAAAAATAAACAGGTTAGTTGCTGGCAAGTAATGTATTCAGAACTTCAATGTATTTTCTTTTGCTGTGACTGAGGTATTTCAGTTGCTAAATGAGGTTCACTAATTTATGCTTTTATTTTTTCTGTGGGGGAAGAAAGAAGGGGGGTGGAAGAGCAGAGGGAGAGGGAAAAGGAGAACCTCAAACAGACTCCCTGCTGAGCACGACCCTGAGATCATGACCTGAGCAGAAATCAAGAGTCAGACACTTAACCAACTGAGCCATCCAGGTGCCTCTGCTTTTATTTTTTCATAAAAGTTAAGAGTAAGAGAATGAAATCACCTCGTCTGCCTTTCTCTGAAAACATCCCCCACTACGCCACCCTAATTAGGCCTCAGAACCAGCTAGTGGCAACTATAAGCGGAAGAGCAAATTAAAAGCCTGGCCTAGTGGCACCTGGGTGGCTCAGAGGGTTAAGCCTCTGCCTTCAGCTCAGGTCATGATCTGAGGGTCCTGGGATCAAGCCCCGCATAGGGCTCTCTGCTCAGCGGGGAGCCTGCTTCCCCCTCTCTCTCTGCCTGCCTCTCTGCCTACTTGTGATCTCTCTCCCTCTGTCAAATAAATAAATAAAATCTTTAAAAAAAAAAAAAAAAAAGCCTGGCCTAAAGCCAATCCCATTTCAGAAATAAAAACATCATACAGCCACTGGAGTCACTTTCAATGTAAAGCCTCTCCCATTCTTTCTCATGTCTTTACTGACACTTTGATCACAGAGATCCACCTGCTAGCATAGCTGATCCTAGAAGAGAGGAGTCTTTTAAAAAACTACCGCAGCTCTAGGCTTCAGACCTAACAGACAAAGCTCAAGATTAGGTCCCTCTTGAAAGTCAAATCCTCTTTACTAAGAAAAGAACAAACAAAAGCAAACTAATCAGACAGCCATTTTCACAGAACAGTGCTCTGTCTCCCAGTGGCACAGAACCACAAGCTCCTGGCGGCCCTTTAGGCCAAATGCTGCTTCCCCTCCATCCAGCTTTAATCAATTCCACCACAGCCTCAGATTTCTAATTTCATAAAACAGAAAAACCCGAACACAGGAGTGCCAAGAAGCACTAAGAGACCAGTGGTGGAAAAGGTGAAGGGCAGGCTATAAATTCCATGCTTTGCCACAAAAGGGTAAAATACACATACATACACATACACCTGCATGTGTGCACAGCAGAAAACCCCAGGGGCCATCCCCTCCACTAAGGAAGACTAAAATTCATTTCGGTCAGATGGTCATGGTGGATTTGTAAAACAAGGCTCTCATACCATCATGTCCCATATCCCTTGCACCAAGGGGACAGTGATCTAATGGTAGAGAATATTGCTATGGAATACAAACGAGCTCACCTCTAGGGCTAATACCTTAAGTAAAGGGGTTCTAAGGGGAACAAGAAAAATGTCAGGGCTTGTTCAGAGAGATAAAAAATAAACCTGCCACTATTTCCAGACTGAGGTAAGAATGAATATTCAATAGCACTCTTAGAGTTTAACCCAACTCCAATCATCCTGCCTCTTACCCCTCTCAGAGGACTGGAGAGCTTAATGAGAATCTGATGAAAACTAGAAGCTTCTCCCCTAGAAATACGCATGCGTGCACATACTGAGTTTTACACGCAGTTTCAGGAGGTTCAGTGGGCCCTAAAGCCCCACTCACAGGTTCCAGGTTATGAATGGCTGCTTTGTCGGACAACCAGGTTTTATGTGGCTCCCAATATTAGGAACACATGACCTTTGTGGGGGAGGAGTTTCACTCGAATATGATCCAACCTTTAAATCTAAATTCCAGTTTGCACCATGAGGAAGCTACCATACAAATCTAAGTAGGAAATTCTCCAGGATCTTCAGCTCCGTCTCCAGCAAGTCAGTACCATGAAAAGGAAACCATTTTAGATTGAAAAAGACTTAAGGGACATAATAACCACATAGAACACAGTCCTGGATTGGAATCTGATTTGGCCAAAACATGACATTCTTGGGACAGCTGAGGAAATCTGAACTGGGTATAAGATACTATCAAGAAATTATTATTAACTTTGTTAGGTGTGATGTTGCTTTTTCTCATTAAAAAAAGTCATTATTATTTAGAAATAAATTGAAGTATTTAGGGAGTGGAATAGCATGTATCTGTAATTAAAATTCTTTTAAGATAAGAAATAAAGTGAGCTGAAAAGAAAAAAAGGAAATCATAGAGGATGAAAATCAAAGCAAAATAAGAACAAAAAATTTGGAGCTCCATAATCCTAAAAGATTAGTGAAAAGGGCACCTGCTTATTCATAGATATTTGTATTTAACTTATATTCAAAATTACATCCTAATTTTAATATTAACTATGCTAATACTGAGAGAGAAGAAAAAAAACCCAAAAACCTCCTTTAAGACTTAGAAGACCCAATGTTCTAGTTCAAGGCTAGTTAGCAGTCCTGATGTATGAGCTTACTGAACGACAAAGAAGAAACTCTGGTGAAGGCCCAGGGAACCAACTGACTTCCCCTCCTCACTAGGGCAGAAAGGACAGCCCAGCAACTGCCTAAACGGTCAGCACAACCATGGAGCAGGAAAGCAGAAGGTCTAGACGGTCAGAGCAACTCTTCAAAGTCTGTTACCTGAGCAAGTACCGGACACCGTCACCTGCATCCTTCAGGGGTTCCAGGTAGATCTCCAGCCTCTTGTAGGACAGAACCAAGTTGAAAAGATCAAATGCCGGGGACTTGGTAGGGGCAGGTGGAGACTCCAGGGGAGCCTCGGGCATCACGCTGGGGCTCACCTCTGGCCCACTCCCCTCACGCTCTGATGTCTGCATCCTGCAACCATAATCATTCCTGACATTTGCACTGCACTTATCCCCACCACACTTCTACTTACATTATTACATGTGGTGCTTATAATAAACCTGTGAGGTAGGAAGGGTTACAGGTGGAATACCCATTTCACAGACAGGAGATACGTTCAGCAAGGTGAAGTGAATCGCCCAGATATAAAATCCTGCTCTTCTGACTCTCCCATCTAATGTTCTTTTCCCCAGAGACCTATTGAGAGTATAAACCATAAAGACTAAGTACACATGGCTGCTGGGAAGAGGAAGCCTGATGTCTAAAAAGAAAAGATGACCTGGAATATTTTTCACCCACTCATGACCTGGTTAATTCCTACTCATCCTTCAGGTAACCGCTGATACATTGCTCCCTTGATCTGAGAGGACTTGCCAACCACCCCAGTCTGGAATGGGAGACCGTCCCCAATAATCCCAGTGGATCATGTACTTGCCCTAACAGCATTTATCTCACCAAAGTAAAATCCCCTGCTTTCTTGCCCATCTGTGCTTCTTAACCTGGAGCTCCACCAGGTCAAAAACTAGGTCTTCCATTTACCACCGCTTCTGCATTCAGTGGAGGGTTAATGCTCACTGAATGACTGAACGAACTGTGTCCATCCTATAGGACTCCCATGCTTTCTCCTGCCCTGCCACATCTTTTAAAGCTTCCTTCTCTTTCTGTTCCCAACAATTCCCTGGACAATTCCTGCCCATTACCCTCCCTTTTCCCTCGAACCCCACAGGGCAGTCACCTCCTCCCATAAGACCCCGTTTCCACCTCCCCTCTCCGATGGGGAGACCCTCACCTTCTTCCGTAATTTCAAAGTCCTACTCCAAAACCTAAAAAGAAAAGGAGGGGACGGGTACGGGCGGAACCTTGACGAACAGCAACATAAGCCAGTCCCCCGCAGTGGACTGCAACCTGACGGGGATTGGAGATGGGGATGTGACCAAGGGGCCACTGGGAGCCCGAAATACCCGCGGAGCTCGGACTAAAGGACCCAGGGAGGGTGCAAGGTAAAAAGCCCTGGAGGGGGTGAAGCTGGTCAGCGCTGGCAGAGGCCAAGACCACCACCATCTCTGCAACCCAGAGAGCCGGAGCTGGCTCCAGCCCTGCGGCCCAGACCAGGGAAGGCCACGCCCAAAGTCGCCCGGCCAGCAGGTGGCGGCCCCCGCGACGTCCTGGTGCCCAATGCGCACAGTCGGCGAGACCCGGAGATGGGGCGGGAGGGG
>CM053617.1:44913060-44936134 GCA_028646535.1 Procyon lotor | reverse complement strand
CCTCCCGCTTCAACGTTTAGCTCCGCCCACTCTAGCACAGGTGAGCACCCTTGTCAGCACTGCGCCTGCGCCTCTTTGCTTCCTTACCCCGCCCAGATTCAACTGGGTCCCTGAGTGACTTCTGTTCGCGAAATGTTGGCGAACCCTGGGAGCACGAGGTTTACGACCGTGCATCTCTCCGCTTTGGTCCAAATCCAACCCATTTGTCTAAGCAGGAGTCAGATGTCTGTACCCTTCTCTGATTGCCCCATCTGGGAGTTACCACTTACCCCTCCGAACAACTGGAATGTAGACAGATCCTAATCCCCACACCGACCACTACCCTATAGTCAGAAATCCTCCTACTTCTCAGATGGGCCTGGCTTTGTGGCTGGTCCAGGCTTGTCTGCTGGACTCGGCCTCTCCTCCTTTAGGATGAGTCTAGAAGTATAGAAAGATATCTTTTTTCTTTAATATATTAACTACCTGAAATTTCCCAGGTAGTTAAGTAAATCAGTAATTTACTCCAAAAGCAAATTTTGGTTTCTTTGCAATTCCTCGTTGGGCGGGCCTGGACCACTGGCCTCACACTGGCTGGGTCAGTCGTGTTATTGATTCTCTCTTCTGGCAGCTCTGCAACTGAGAGATATTATTCAAGAATTAGACATTATTGGGGGGGGAGGGAGCCTCTGGAGGATATAAGAAGGCTCTAAAGACCAGAAAAGGTCAGCAGTTAGGGCCAATATCAATGAACAAAGGCTCACCCTGGTAACTACTACAGACTAGTCAACTAGACTCTGCTTTTGGGAGTCTAACTCTAAATTTTGTATAATGAAATTCTCCCAGTTCCTTCTTTCCCTTCTCCAGCATTCTGAGTCTTCGTCTTTTGCCTCAAATCCTAGTGCCACTGATAAGTGAAAGAGACTGAAGGAGAAAATAAAATAGTAAAAGAGGATAACTAATAACTGGACATTTTCCAGAGATTAGTCTTTGCATCTCTAAGTGAGGGCGTGTATGGCCCACATGATTGATTCATAAACCTCACTGTGGCCCTTGGAGAAAACCTTGTGGAAATGCCAGGTGGAAGAAGCTGGAAAAAAGCAGGAAGAGACTGTCTAAGCACATCCACCTCCACCAGATGGCTCCCTCACCCACTCTTACTCAAACCTTGGGCGAGTGGCCTTTCAACTTGGAAGTTTCTGTCTGTGGTCTCTCCTGCCACCATTTCCACCCCATACCAGATTTTGTCATGCTTCAAGCTGTAATCATTGTTTCTTTCTGTAAAACAAATTATTTCAAAATTTGCTGGATTAAAACAATAATAAATTTATATTTTCTCACATTGGTTTTTGGCTTTTGGGTGGTTTGGTCAGGAATGAAGAGTGGCTTCATGGGCGGCTTTGGCTCCAACTTTCAAGAGATTGCAGTTAGCTATTGGCCACATCTGCCATTATCTGAAGGCTTAATGGGGCTAGAGGATTGGCTTCCACAGTGGCTTCCTCACACAGCAGACAAATCCAATGCTGGCATTCTTATGCCATTAGGCTGGGAGGAGGTTTCAGTTCGTCTTCACCCGGCACTCTCCAGAAGCCATCTTGAGTGTCCTCTTGACATGGCGGCTGACTCCCTCCAGAGCAAGAAATCCAAGAGGGAGCCACAAGATTTTCTATGATATATCCTCAGAAGTCACACACCATCATTTTCACAATATCCTATTGGTTTTACAGGTCAGAACTATTCAATGTCCCAAAGTATAGTGGGAGGCTTATATAAGAGCATGACTACGAGGGGTAGTCACTGGGGCCAACCTGGAGGCCATTTTGAAGACTACATACTAGGTGCTGCTCTGTGGGCTTAAAATACCCCTCTTCCTCCACCTCACCTCCTCCCACACACCTTTTAATATCCAGCTTGAATGTCAAATCCTTTGTGAAGCTTTCCCCAAATAATTCCTCATTTCCTCCTCTGTGTTTACACACAACTCTGATCCTATTAAGCACCTATTACCTTGCATTTCAACCTATCTCTAGAATCTCTTTTTGTTCCTGAAAGCAGGGAGACTGCAATTTAACAATCTTGGCAGCCCCAGTTTCTGCCAAGTATAGAGCTTTGGCATTGTAAATATTCAATGAATGCTTATTTTAAAATAAATGAATAGCAGCACCTGGGTGGCTCAGTGGGTTAAACCTCTGCCTTCGGCTCAGATCATGATCTCAGGGTCCTGGGATCGAGCCCCGCATTGGGCTCTCTGCTCAGCATGGAGCCTGCTTCCCCCTCTCTCTCTCTGCCTGCCTCTCTGCCTATTTGTGATCTCTCTATCAAATAAAAAAATAAATAAAAATTTTTAAAATAAATGAATAAAACAGAAAAAAGCAAGAGTTGGTGAGGATGTGGAGGAACTGGACCCCTTGTGCAGCATGTTGGGAATGTAAACAGTGCATCCTCTATGGGAAACAGTATGTCATGTCCTCAACAAATTAAATACAGAATTACTGTATGATCCAGCAATGCCACTGCAACTGAGAGATATTTTTCTATCTGAGAGATATCTCAGATATCAGATATCAGAAGACGAACTGAAACCTCCTCCCAGCCTAATAGCATAAGAATGCCAGCATTGGATTTGCCTTCTGGGTATATACCCAAAAGAACTGAAAGCAGGGTCTTGAAGAGATATTTATGCATCCGTGTTTATAGCAGAATTACACACAATAGCCAAAAATGTGGAAGCAACCCAAGTTTCCATTAATGAACGAATGGATAAGTAAAATATGGTATATACATACAATAAACTATCCAGCCTTAACAAGTAGGAAACTTCTGACACGAGCTACAACATGAATAACCCTAAGGACACAAATGCTGAGTGAAATAAGCCAGTCACAAAATGACAAGTACTGTACCATTCCACTTTAATGAGGTACCTGGAGTAATCAGATTCATAGAGAAGCAAAGTGGAATAGCAGATGCCAGGGGCTGGAGGCAGAGAAGAGAGGGGATAAGGTTATTCTTTGATGGAAACAGACTGTCAGTTTTGCAAAATGAGAAGAAATGCTTGCACAACGATGTGAAATACTTTAATACCACTGAACTGTACACTTAAAAAATGATCAGGATGGTAAATTTGATGTTATGTGTATTTTGCCACAATTAGAAATTTTTTAGGGGCGCCTGGGTGGCTCAGTCGTTAAGCGTCTGCCTTCGGCTCAGGTCATGATCCCAGGGTCCTGGGATCAAGCCCCGCATCGGGCTCCTTGCTCCGCGGGAAGCCTGCTTCTCCCTCCACCATTCCCTCTGCTTGTGTTCCCTCTCTTGCTGTGTTTCTCTCTGTCAAATAAATAAAATCTTAAAAAAAAAAAAAATTTTTTTAATGAAAGAATGATGGATGAACAAAGTGTAATCTATCCATTCAGTGAAATATTAATCAGCCGTAAAAAAAGGATGAAGTATTCACACATGCGGGGCGCCTGGGTGGCTCAGTCGTTGGGCGGCTGTCTTCGGCTCAGGTCATGGTCCCGGAGTCCTGGGATCGAGCCCCGCATCCGGCTCCCTGCTCTGTGGGAAGCCTGCTTCTCCCGCTACCATTCCCTCTGCTTGTGTTCCCTCTCTCGCTGTGTTTCTCTCTGTCAAATAAATAAAATCTTTAAAAAAAAAAAAAAAAGTATTCACACATGCTACAACACGGATGAAATTGAAAATATACTACATGAAAGAAACTAAAAAGGCCACATACTGTATGGATCTATTTATTTGAAATGTCCAAAATAGACAAACCTGCAGAGACAGGAAGTAGATCAGTGGTTGCCAAAACATGGGGCCCGGGGGAGGGCAGGAATTGGGAGTGACTTCTAACAGGTACAGGGTTTCTTTCTGGAATGATGAAATATTCAGGAATTGGATAGTAGTGATGGATGCACAACTTTGTGAATATACTAAAACCACTGAATTGCACACTTTAAAACTGAGACTTTTTGTCACATTGTGTGAAATTTTATGTGACGTGAATTATGTTTCCGTTAAAAAGTGAATGAGTAGGGGCACCTGCGTGGCTCAGTCATTGAGCGTCTGCCTTCGGTTCAGGCCATGGTCCCAGAGTCCTGGGCTCAAGCCCCGCATCGGGTTCCCTGCTCAGTGAGAAGCCTGCTTCTCCCTCTCCCACTCCCCCTGCTTGTGTTCACTTTCTCGCTCTCCGTCTGTCAGATAAATAAATAAAATCTTTTTTTAAAGTGAATGAATAAATAAAATAAATATTTGACTGGTATGTATTTTTAGAATATCTTTAATATTTGCATTTTCTCTAGTATTTACCCTTAATATTTGAGCAGAGTTTTTGATTAATTGCCCACTGCCACTGCTCCAAAAAGAGTTCAATAAATACATCTTTATGTTCTTGTGCCTGGGAAAGAAGTGCTCTTGAGTAATGAGTTTCCCGGATGTGAGGCAGTGAGCTGCCAGACAAATACAGCAAGGAAATGGATGTCTGCAGTTACATTCTGACTCAGTAGCTCTTGGCAGCCGTGAAAACAACCAGTCATCAAACACGGGCACCGAAAAAGCCTCACAGGGCAAAGCAGTGAAAATCTCAGCAATAAAAAGCTTGTGGCCTCCTGTGAAAGAGACAGTTAACTGACCACCAAAAAATCTCTCCGCCCCTTCATGGTACAGGGATTTTTGCAGCTGGGCACCCAATACCCAGCCAGGAACTGCATTCCCAGCCCCTTGCATATAGATCGGGTCGTGTGACTCACCAAAGAAAGTGAGTGGAGGCAGTGAGTGTCACTTCTAGACCAAAGCATTTAAAAATCCCAAACCTCCTCCTTCCTCTCTTCTTCCAAATGCCAGCTCCATGCAGAGGGAATGGCCAGGCCACAAGGTAGAAGGAGCCCGAGTCCCCGAATCATCATAGTGGAAAGGCGTCCACTGACCTGGGATACCCACAGTGGACAGTTATATAAGGAAAAAATAGATTCGTATGTGAATAACAAAGAGATTTTCATTAAATTAGGCTACCAAATCGTTGGAGAGTATTTGTTACGGCAGCTATAAACATTAATATTCATTTATTCCACTGAATGACTATTTATTATGTGCCTTTCAGGGGAATACAGAAAGGAATAGCCTAGAATTCTTTCTTCAAGATGTTCTAATTCTAGGAGCACTTGGCCGGCTCAGTCAGTAGAGCATGTGACTCTTGATCTGGGGTTATGAGTTTGAGCGCCTCATTGAGCTCAGACATTACTTTAAAAAGAAAAAGAAACGCTCGTTCTAACTTGGAGACTACTAGAATAAATATGCCACCAGTGGACTGTTGGAGGTTACCCACCAAAAAACCTTAATAGACCAATTACCATTAAAAAAAATTGAAAGAATTTGCAAACTTCCTCAATGGCGTCAGGCCCAGATTCTTTTGTTGCCAATTTTTATCAAACCCATCAATAAAATGATTTGTTAAACTATTCCAAACAAAACAAGATGGCAAACTTCCCAAATTATTCTGTGAGTCCAGAATTTCCACCACTGATACAAGTGCCAGGGAATAGCGCGCACACACACACACACACACACACACACACACCCCAAATATAATCTGGTATATAGCCAATTTAAAAATACTAAGAATACAATTGAACCCTTCTACTGCAGGCTATTTATGCAAGAGGAGTGAAAGCATATGTCCACACAAAGATTTGTACCGAAATGTTCACAACTTTATTTGCAATAACCAAAAACTTAAAGCAGTATAAATGCCCATCAACAGGTGAATGGATAAACAAATTATAATGGGATAATACACGTGATAGTAATGAACAAAGTATTATTATCATAGTAGCACGAATGAATCTCAAAATAATTAAATAAAAGAAGACAAATAGGAAAAAAAGCACATACCATACATATATATTTATAATTATAAACTAATCTCTAGTCACAGAAAGTAGATCAATGGTTGCTTGGGGTAAGGGAGATAGGAAGGAATTACCAAGTGGCACAAGGGAGCTTCTGGGCAGTATGGATATGTTCAATGTCTTAATTGTGGTGATAGTTTCATGAGTGTATACATATGTCAAAATTTATCAAAGTGTTCATTTAACCTATAGGCAGTTTAATGTACATTAAGTATATCTTAATAAATCTGTTTAAAAAAAGAAATATCTAGGGGTGCCTGGGTGTCTCAGTCGGTTAAGCAATCGACTCTTGATTTCAACCCAGGTCATGATCTCAGGGTCATGAGATGGAGCCCCACATCGGGCTCCACGTTGGGCAATGAGCCTGCTTAAGGTTCTCTCTCTGCCCCTCTCCCCCACCTCGTGTGTGCACTCTCGCTAAAAACAAACAAACACCTAAGCAAACACTTCCCCCTTCTGAGCATCACCTACAAAGTGCAGTTATTATCTGAACTGTTCACCAGTTCATGTAAGGATGGAAAGAAATAGATGTAAAATATTTTGCAAACTGTGACTACAAGAATACAGGGACATTGAGTAATCTTTATTACTATTAATGCCATTATGAATAATAATATTTTTTTTTTAAGATTTTATTTATTTGACAGAAACACAGCGAGAGAGGGAACACAAGCAGAGGGAATGGTAGCGGGAGAAGCAGGCCTCCTGCAGAGCAGAGAGCCCGATGCGGGGCTCGATCCCAGGACCCTGGGATCTGACCTGGGCCGAAGGCAGACGCTTAACGACTGAGCCACCCATGCGCCCCATGAATAATAATATTATTGTTATCACCATCATGGTCACTGCAAAAAGCCTCCATCCACCTTGGTCTTCTGGCACCTATGTTAAGATCACTGAGGTAATTCATTTTTATTTTTAAGTAACCTCTACACCCAACATGGAGCTTGAACTTACAACCCCAAGATCAAGAGTCACATGCTCTACCAACTAAGCCAGCCAGGCGCCCTGGTAGTTCATTATTTTAACTTAAGTTCAGTTAAGTTCAACAGATCCTAGGGATGGCTGGGAGGAGAAGATGACAAGCAGATAAATACAACAGAGTTTACAGTTTACCCGGGAAGTGAGGAAAGACATATTGTGAAATGCCCAGAATCAAAACAGCGAGGGAAGCCAACCACTCAGAAACACCGCCCACCCCTGCCCCTGTGCCTGATCAAATTTTGATGTGAGTGCAGTCACAGAGAAGCCTGCAAACATATATTGAGGGGAGTCTGTGAATACCTGACTCCTGACACCTGAGAATCCATGGTCAGTCCATCTCTCTCTAGATGGGCCGGACTCTCAAGCACCCCAGAATCCATGGTCAGTCCTTCTCTCTCTAGATGGGCCGGACCCTCAAGAAACCAGATGAGGAGGGCATCTTCCTTCCAGGCTGAGAGAAGACAGACGGGGCATTGCTGGGAGCACAGAGCGGGCTCCATAGAATCAAAAGGAAGGCAAAGAAGGACCCTGGACTCTGGAGGAAAGAGGACCCTGACCTTCACATAGATGACAGTAATTTTTAACACTTCTGTGCTATCTTTCGGGAGAGCTCAAACCAGATCGCAGGAAAGAACAGTACAAGAGAAATGAGAGAGATCAACCTCTCATTTCTCTGGCGGGAAGAGAGCCAGGGTGGAGTTGGGGAGAAGGGAAGTGAGATTTCTGAGCTCGTCCTGTGGCTCAGGCCTGCACTTTACAAGCATCGCCTGAGGTCCTCCCAACACTACCCAGCTGAGAGCTGACCTGCGGAGCCTCTGTGCGCCTCGTCTCAGCGAGCCCTTCCCATGGACCAGGGGAGCCGCTACTAGCATAAAACCCGTTTAGGGAGCGATGAGACAGATGAAGAGCTTTAGTAAATTGCCATCAGACAACTGAGGAGAGATTGACCTCACTTCTGACGTCACAGGCTAAGCTCACCTCAAAATTAGAGCTAGGCATATTAACTGCCTAGGGGACACAGAAGGAACCAGCACAGAGCACAGGACAAGACTTTGAAAGGCAGAGGGTTCCGTCTCCAAGTTTGGGATCAGGTCAGGTGACCACACCTACGGCACGAGGTCTCAGGAGGAGGGAGGGCTGAGTGGAGGGACACTCTCAGGCGGACAGACAGATGGTCTCCAGGAAGCAGGAGAGCGGCTTCAGCACAGTGAGCTGCTTAAACCTGACTTCACTGGCAACCCGGAAGGGGGTAGCTGACATAATTCAGATTTGTAACGATAGCACTCTCTTTACAGTCTTTCCTTCCTGCCTTAGCTCAAAACACAGCTATTAGAAAACCCGGCGTGGCCCTCGGTGGGGTCTTTGGATGGCTGCAAGAAACAGTGTGCCTGCTGGAAGTCCTCTGAAACAGCAAGGCCTGGTAGCACACACTTGAGTCTTAAATCTTGTTTCTGTCATGTGAGTGAACTGGGGAAATCAGTTTACCCTTCTGAGCCTGTCTCCGCGTCTGGCAAAGGGGGGTATTGAATACTTCTTGGGCTTGTGAGGATGACAAGCTATGTTATCTAAGGTAACCTCCGACTTGAGCTTGACTCTTTGCAGACACTTGGTAGACTGAGTTCCTTTCTCCCCTCTTGCCGATCTTGACTCATAAGTGCTTTACAGCTGGGGCATCAGAGCGCCCCCTTCAGGACTCCTGGAGATGGCAGCAAGGAGAACCTGCCTTCCACCTGTGGGAGATTGAGAGGCACCTGCAGAGGAACTGCCTCTGGGAGTTTGTCTTCACCTCAGTGCTGAGGAAAGAATGTCACAGCCCTGGTGCCAGCAAGATCCCAAATAGCATCCGGCTCAAAAGGAATGGGGTCATGGAACAGCAAATCAGGGCTTTTCAATTAGGAGCCTCCCTGGAATTTCCAGAGGCTGAGGTTGCTGTGGGCGGCCCACACCCTCCTGCTGGCTATGTCAGGGGACTCCCCTTTGGGTTCTGGCCACCTCAGCATACCTCTCCCTTGCCTAAGGGCCCTCCTCACTTCTTTTCAGCTGCCCCCACTGGTCCGTGGCGTCCCTCTCCCCCAAGACTGGCTATGAAGTGGAATTCAGCCACGCCAGCGCTCCCTCTGCTCCCTGCTGCTCTTGGCACAGACCTGGAGAGTCCCTTCGCTTCCCCTCCCAAGCCTCTATTTACTCATCTGTAACAAAGGACCCACCCCCCCTTTAAGGGTTTTACTAAGATTTCCACAGGAAGCAGCCAAGGGAGTGACAAAGTTAACCGATGTGGTAAAGTTATAAACGTTCCAGAAAGTACACAAAATTCTTGCAGTCCCCGACTATATACATGGACATATAGAAAGGGTTAGAACTATATTATCATTAATTGCTAAAGGCAAGTTGTAAGAGTCAAATGTATGTGTGTGTCTGTGTGTGTGCACACGCACACATGTATCCATGTATGTTTGATAAGTTACAGAAATTAAAGAAGGAGGGTTAAGGGGCACCTGGGTGGCTCTGATGGTTAAGCCTCTGCCTTCAGCTCAGGTCATGATCTCCAGGTCCTGGGATGGAGCCCCATGGCTGGCTCCCTGCTCAGCAAGAGTCTGCTTCTTCCTCTGCTTCTCCCCCTACCCCTGCTCATGCTCTCTCTCTCAAATGAATAAATAAAGCCCTTAAAAAAAAGAGAGAGAGTTAGTAGTTAGCAATGGTTTATATCTAGCATTTGAGATTAAGATGATTGAATGGCTTCTCTTTTTAGTTTGTACCCTTCTGGACAGTTTAATTTTTTAATGGGTATATATTGCTATTATATTTTAATGGATATAAATATGTATATAGGTATTTTATTTAACAAATAACTACTGTAACAAACAATACAATACAAACATGAATACTGCTAACCAGACCTTTCTCACATCCCTCGTTTATACCAGCAACTGTAGGTTTATTAGCTTTCCTTTCTTACCACTGACCACCCCATCCCCATCCTTAGAAAAGCAGGAAAAATAAGAGACATAAATGAGCAAATCCCTCAGGTTCCCCAGACTCAATTATGTCCCTGAAGAGCCGTGTCTCGTTTCAAAGTGCCCCCAGGATTAAACAGGAAATGTCAGGTTAGACCAGTCCTGAACACCTGATCTGCAGGAATGAAAAACGAACTCCATCGAAATCTCAGAGCCTGCCGGAGGACCACAAGGACTTACCAGCTGCCAAGGGTAGTGAGAGAACATCTGCCTTCCAGTCCCAGTCCTGCCACTAGCCAGCTGCGTGACCATGGACAAGGCCCTTCTCTCTGAGGCTCTATTTCCCCTATTAAATGGGGGGTGACAATGCCAACCACTAAGACTATTAACTGGATCAAAAAAGGTCATGAAGCAGAAGCATATTTTCAATCATGAACTTCTCCACAGAGCTATAGTAGAGCAGGGGGCTTACCAGCCTTTGCATAAAGAGGCCGCTTTTTATTTCATGCAAAATTCATGAATAGACACAGAGGGAAGAGGAGAATAAGGGAGGGTCCTTGGCATTTTTTTCCACCCTGGAAATCCAAACCATGGAGAAGAGGGTGTGTGTGTGTGTTGTGCTGAGAAGAGTGCTTTGGGAGAGAGTGGGTGTGGGACACACCCAGCATCCGATCCCTGCCTGGAGCTATTCTGAGTGAGTTCTGAGATCTGCCCTATGTTCTGGCTGCAGACTTGAGGTTCGGGGCACAGGAGGGAGAAGCTGGCAAGGAGGCTTGCTCACTCTGCTTTCCTGCCCTTTCCAAAGCACCTTATTCATCAGGCTATGGCTGGACTCGGGGGAAACCAGGTGGGGTGTGGACCCTTTGGCTCCATAACCATAGTTATTTTGTGCTGCCCCTCAGGGAGTGGAGCTTCAGGAAACAGAGGGCTCATTGAGAGTGGGGCTAGGAGCCTCTGGAATTCCTACCAGCTTTTGTCAGGGGCAGACACAGGCGATTTTCTTCCTTCTGCTTCCTGTGTCCTGCCTTAATGCACTGAAAATCTGTGAACTTGTTTTTCTCCCTCTCCCAGAAGGAAAGAGGAAGAGGATGGCGGAAGGCTGGGAGACTCAGCACAGAGGCTCTCTGCAGGGGAGAGAAGACCTATACACCAGCATCAGACAAACCAGACTTTATTCTGAAAAGCAAATTAGTAATCACCACTAAACTATTAAATGAGGCACATCAGTCCCCTCTTGCTACTGGCCCACACCCCTCCCACTCCCACCCTCTCTTTTGGCCTTTGCAGAATACTAGAAAAGTCCTCTCTTGGATCCACAAGTGGTCCTAGACCTTTGGACTGGCAGGAGTCCACAGTGCTCTCAAGCTGGACTGAGTCCTGGAGTCGAATGAGGGAGGCCAAGGAGGCTGCCTCCAGGATTCAAAAATTCTGGGCCGGGTCAGGTGGCCATTCCTATGGTACAGAGTCTCAGCGGGAGGAGGGGTTGGGTGTGGGGGCTTTTACACATCCTTCTCACATCTGGAGAAGCAGCTGGAGGCCAAGCAGGAAGGCACATCTACAAGAGCCAGTGAGCTCTGGAATGTTGCAGGCACATCTGGTTGGATAAGGTACCGTGAAGGCCAAGGAGACGTCTGCTCCTGAGTAAGGTCACCCGGCCACAGACAGAGCACCATGAGCTGGGGGGCTAAGAAGAGATGCTCAGGGGGCTGGTTCTGAGCTGAGGGTGCAACTTCAACAGTGACCTGAAAAAAGAAAAAAGGAACAAAAGCTGGAGCTTAAACCCATTGTTTAGGACCCCGAGGTGCACTGCTCAGTTCCAGGTGTCTGGGATCTTGGGCCAAAGTCACAGCACAAGAATTGGAATTTCTTTTGTGTTAAGGCAAAATGAATCTTCACGCGTCTTGGATCTTCCTTTGGACAATGTTGAAGGAAAGCTGCCCGGCAGAGGTCATCCACTCTCCCCGCTCCGCAGCTCTCCGCTGGCCCAGCCCAGAATGGTGTCCCCTGCCCGGGAAGCAAGCCCTGGGAGAGGTCGGCATGACCGCTACGGGAATCTCCAGGGCCTCAGGAAGATGGAAACCTGCAAAAGAAGAACCAAAGTTACAGGCCAGACAAGGCACCTCCAAGCATCCCAGCAAAGGCCAGCCCCAGCCTCCAGCCAGCAAGAGTGGGAGGGCTGGAAGGACAGGAGCGCCACCTGGAGGAAGGCAGCAGCACTCCAGCCTAAATGAGACAGCGAAGGGCTCCGTGTTCTAGGGGTTCCCAAAGGAGAGAAAATTAACAGTAACGGCAACAAAAACAACCACAATTTGAATGAGTGCAGAGTTTCGATCCAAAATGAAAAACATTCTGGAGCTGGATGGTGGTGATCGCTGCACAACTATCCGGGAACCTACTTAAGGCCACCAAAGCGTACACTTAAAAATGGTCAAATGGTCAAATTCATGCTATGTATATTTTACCACGATTTTTTAAAGTAGCCACATGAACAGTCTCGAACATGTATTGACCCCCTTCTCTAGAGAGTGCAGCCCTGTCCTGAGGAGGCTGAACTGTCAAAGTCCAGATCCTAACTCCACCCATCACAGCAGCTGAGCAAGGTACCTGGACAAGGTACTTCACTTCTCGGTGACTCACCTGTCTCCCAGGGAAGAGGAGAACGAGAACACAGCTCACCTCCATAGGGTTGAAAGAATGAACGAAATATATCTGAGTGCTTGAAGCGGTGCCCCGCATAAATGCTTTCATGTTCCAAATGAAACATGCCCCTCCCCGATCTTCACAGCTGCAGCAGAAGACCCCCCCACCCTCTCTACCTAAGCTTCAAAAACACACTCCCCAAAACACATTCTGGTCTCCCCGTTCTAGTTTCTAATCCAGACAGGGCTGAGCTTTTTCCAAGAGCAGACCTTTGTGGGATGTGGCAAAATGGTCGAATTGGTACAAGTCCTCGGGCATTGTGGTGGTCACCCGTCCAACTTGCTCCCTGAATAAAAACCCTTCACCTTTTAGCAAAGGGAGCTCTGTGTTTTTTATTCAAAGGCCTATGACCCCTCCAGAAAGTCAAGAAGCACCTTACCTTACGGAGGCTGGGCCAGCCGCTCACCCCAACTTTGGAGCTTTCTTCTCTCTCCAGTGAGTGAGTTCCACTCCTGCCAGCTCCTCACGGTCAATGCCAGCATCTCTTATAGGCAATGTTCGTTTTGACTGGGAAACCATCCAAATAACCTTGACTTCTTTTTTCAAACAATGTAGAGGAATGTTCAGGTCCATCAATTCCCAGGTCTCTCATGCGCCTGGCAGGGACAGCTATCTTCTCCCCCACTGAGGCAAGCCCTCCCTCTGCTAGAGAAATATCCTGGGAAAGAGAAGGAGCGCCCCTGATCTTCAGTTACACCATAGCCAATGGGCTGGATCCCACAGGAATGAATGACAGCCAAGCCAGCACAGGGATGCTCGGAAGTCTTAGGTGGCAAAATCTAACTGCTCCAGGTCCAGACGCAGTTAACACTGTAAACTAAATTACTTGGGCTTCTTTTATATCGGGACTTCTCAGAGCCTTTGATATGCTAATGAGCATCATGAATCTCCAAGTGGACCAGAGATAGCACCTTGACAAACCCATTTGATAATGAAACCCTCTTTTAGACTGTAGCTCCTGAGCCAGGGTACCTGGGAACACCCACTGCTTTAATGTAAACAGTGCTGGACTGGGAGTCTGGAAAGGGGGTTCTAATCTTATTTTGGCTTTCCCAAGAGCAAGGGGTGAGGCTCACTTTGACATTCCTTCTGGGTCTTCTGGTATCCCTAATGCAAAAAGATATTGGGAGGTGGGGGTGGTGGAGCAGAAGCCCATAAGAGAAGACTGGGAAGCTGAGGCCAGGAAAACTAGTGTGCTTTTGGGCCTGGCCTCCAAAAACCCCGAGGACAAAGGTGGAGCAGGTAGAGGCGAGAGAAGACTCCAAACGTGCAAAGGTGCAGCCCACGGGCCTTTCCAATCCATCCTCACCTTTGCAGACTGGCCCCACCCCAACGTCAGGGCACGGACAGCGCAGGATGGGCGCACAAGCCCGAGCTGAAACGAAACTCTTCGCTCATCCTGAGACCGGTGGGGGCCCGTCCTCGGCTCTGCCCGTGGCTGCGAGCCTGCTCTTCACAGCACTCGAAGCTGGAAGAGGGGCCAGGGAACGGGGGTGCTCTTCCGACAGCTGGCCGGGAGGGAGGGGGCAGTGGCTCAGCCAGAAGGCTGGTTCCAATTGGGAGCCTCCCCCGGATCTACGCGGCGCCTGTCCACGTCTCGCTCTCGGCACGGAAGGGGGCGAGGAAGCGCGAGGTTTCGCCTCGGATGGCCAGGATGCGTGGGGGCCCGCTCCTCGGATGCGGCCCTGCCCGGGTCCCAGGAAACGGCGCGGGCGGCGCGGCGGGCCGGACTCCAGGCGGCGGCTCTGCCGTCGGACGCGAACTGCGGGCCACGGCGCCCGGGAGCGAGCGCGGGGCAACGGGTGGGTGCCGGGGCGCACGGGCGCGGGGCGGCGGCAGCAGGAAGGGCGGGGGCGCCGATCTCGGGAGGGTCCCCGCCCCGCGGCGCGGCGGCTCACGCCACCTCCTGCTCCCCCTGGTAGCGGCGGCAGCAGCCGTAGAGGGCCGAGAGCAGGTAGAGGCCGAGGCAGAGGCCGCCGCAGACGGCGGCCGCCAGGAAGGCGTGGTAGGCGCAGGCCATCTGGTAATCCTTGAGGTTGCAGTAGCTGTGGCTCTGCGTCTGGGAGATCATGATGCCCGTCGCGGCGCCGTAGAGCGCGGCCGCCAACAGGTCGTGCGCCACGTTGACCACGAGCCAGCGCGAACCCAGCACGGGCACGAGCTCGTGCTTGCCCAGCAGCGTGAGGAAGTAGAGGCCCAGGGTCAGCAGCCAGAAGAGCACGGACACGAAGAGCGCGAAGTGCACGGGGCCCTGGTACCTGCTCGTGGCGATGGTGATCCAGAAGGCGGCGCCGGCCAGCAGCTGCAGCAGCCGCAGCACGCCCAGCGGGCCGCGCAGGAAGGCCCTCTGCAGGCGCACCGGCCCGCGGACCGCGCGCGCCTGGGGCGGCGGCTGGCGCGGGGGCGGCGGGAGCATGGCCCCCGGGCGCGGTGGCGGCGGCGGCGGCGCCCCGAGTAGCGGAATGGCGGCGCCGGGCTCGCGGGGGTGGCCCGGCCGACGTGCCCACGGCTCCCGCGGCGGCCTCCTCGCGTCCCTCCGAGTCCTCTTCGCGCTTCCTCTCCCCTCTCCCCACCCTTCCTCCCCTCTCTCCTCCCTCCAGCCCTCCTTTCTGCCCGTCTCCACCACTCCTACCCGCCCTTTGGCTTCCCCTCCCCGTCTCCACCCCCACTCGCTCCTCCCGGCTTCCTGCCATCTCTTTTTGGGCCTCGCTCACCATCCCGGCCCCCCTTTCCAGCCGGCGCCAGACTCCCAGCTCCGATTCCTTCCTCCCCGGGGCGCGGCGGAGGGCACTCGCACCCCCGGGCCGACCGCGGGCCTTCCGCTCCGGCCGCCCGGGCCAAGTTTTGGCACATCGGGGGCCACCCTGCCCGCCCTGCCTCCGCGGCTCCCGTCCAGCCTCGGAGGGGAAAGCTGTCTTCTGGAGCATTCTCTCAGCCTCTAGCTGGGCCCCTTTCTTTCTACTTTCTCCTGCCCTAGGGCCCATCCGGGCCTCCAGGCCTTTTCCTGGCTCTGGAGGAGAGTGGCGCTGGTCTTAAGCCCACATCCATTCTCACCTGGACATCTGGAATGTGTCCACCTCACTCTTCTGCGGTCCAAAGCTGGGCTCTCAGGCATCAGAGAAAGGGGCAGTCCCTCACCAGAGACCCCGCTGCCCCTCCCGCGCACCACAAAGCCAAGTCCTATCAGTCCATCCTCATTTTTCCAACCTCCTTGCCTAGATTAAAAATATGCTACCCTACATGGCCAGGGCACCGAGCCTGGAGTAAGAGACAGCAAAGCCCATGTGTTTAACTAGGACAGTAGGCAAAACAGCCTCCAATGGAACCTAACGATGCTTTACACTGTCCTTTACACGTAAGCCCACTTAAGCCTCAAAACAGCCTCAGAGATAGAATTATTTTCCTCCTTTTACTGAGGAGGAGAAATGAGGTCTAGAGGGGTTGAGCCCATGAACCTGGTAACTGCAGCTGGTGTCTCTTGTCTCCCCATCCCATTCTACCTTCGCTCACCGTGACATCCTTCTAAAGCAGACCTGGCATTGCATTGCTTCCTCCACTGACCACAGGATACAGTTCTAACTCTTCTACGGGCATATGTCACAAACTGGCTCCAACTGACTTTCACTTCCCTTGTTTTTCACTTCCTTTCCTTACCCATGCTCCTGCGCGGCATGCCAACCCCACCAAACCTCTTAAGTTCCCCCAGATAAGCTCAGAATGCCCTTCATTCCCAGACCGCCCCTTGGCTGGCAGACTCCTACTTACCCTTCAAGGCCCAGTTTAAATGCTCCTCCCTTTGGTCCGGATTCCCAAGCTGTTGACTGCTGTCTCTTTAGGCCCTCTTCTTGGAGCATCCAGAAGTTCTGCAGTGCTCCCGAGTCTGGTACATTGCAACTGCCGGCTGTCACCTCTGTCTTTGCCTGGAAATGGGAGAAATGTCAGCCAAGTGGACGACTGAGTAGCTGTGGGAGCAGCAACAAAACTGAGAGGGCCCTCTAACCTGGGGACCACGAGTGCTCAGTCCCCCAGCCAACCCTACCTGCAGAACTAGTCCTTCGTCCGCTGGTCATGGGGTGTGTCCATCAGCCCCTGGGCCCGGCTGAGTAGGCCTCTCCTCTCCCAGCACCCTGGCATTCCTTATGGGAGAAAGTATATGTGGTTTCTCAAGGGGCTGAGGCCTCTCGAGCTGCACAGCCCCGCCTGCAGGGACCTGGGAAAGCTGTGAACGCTTATTTTAAACAAGTAAAAAGTGATGTGTAACATCCATCTCTCTGTAAGATAGCATAGTACTGAGACAGGCTGCAAGCCAGGGAGGCAGGCTGGGGGCTGTGCATCATGGCTTCACCACTCCCTCGTGCTGGGACCTCGCACTTAACCACTCTATGCCTCAGTTTCCTCATCTGTGAAATCCTTTCCTTCAGCAAATGGATATTAAGCATCCCTTAGCTGATTAATCCCCGCAGGGACCTCCTCAGTGTCCTCAGGGTGCCAGACTTGAGAAGGGCTGGAGCTAGGACAGGCACCTGGGGGCTGACTCTGGGTTCTGGGCTGATGATGGGGTAATGGGGTTATGCTCCATAAACTCTCTCTGTGATCTAACCGAATAAACATTTAGAGGGAGGGGAGTCCTTCTGGCCTCTAAGAAAGGCATCTGCAGACTTAAGGGTGGAGCGCCTCCTGGTGGGCACAAACCTTCAGCCTCGCAGCTAAGCCCAGCTCCTTACAAGGAAGCCAGTGGGGTGGCTTTGGGGAGATATTTTTAGCCTCTGGAATCCTGAAGACATGCCAAGGGGCAGTCCCAGGAGACTCTGCAAAAACATAATAAGCATGCAAGAAGATATCCACAAATATGGCCTAAGCACCTGCAGGGTGTGGAATATAGGAATGAGGAGCACCAGCTCCTGCCCTCACGTTGTGCACACTTTTCTGGTCATGGAGCAACAGCTGTGGACACAAAAGGGAAAGGTAGATGCAAAGAAATCTAAAAGGGAGAGTATGCGTGATGGGAGGGCTGGGAAAGCTTCTAGAACAAAGCGTCTCCGGGGGGTGGATAGAGTTGCGACAAGCAGAGATGGGGGCTAGGCGTTGTTGGGCAAGGCGATCCGCCATGGGGCCTGAGCAGCTGTGGCTCTTATCACTGAGTGTGCTGAGAATGCAAAGCTATGGTCGCCCATTCGCTTTCCAGCCATTTCTCACAGCTGTGTTCTGCAGCCAGCAAGTTGGTGGGATGAGGGAATATCCCCCAGACAGACAGCAGGCTTGCTTGCTGCTTACTTTAAGAGTGGTGGTGGTAGGAGGGGACAGGTGTGGGTTCCCCGAGCTCAGTGCCCCGGAGCCGTGACACAAAGCTCCTGCGTGGGTAACCTCCACCTGGGCCCCTCCGCGTTGCCCCCATGAAACTAGGGATCGAGGGAAAGAGACATAATGATGATGCTCGTGCGGCCTGCTGTGCCAAGAGTAGTAAATCCTTCAAGTCTGACTCAGGAGACCATGTCTTCTGCCCGCATTTATGAAACAAGAGCAGGCTAGTTTATTAGCTTCTAAGCGGGGTGAATCGCAGCCCCTGACAGGTGCTATAGGCAGAGGGAACAGTGAGAGCAAAAGCAAGGCCTTTGTTGCTCAGGGAACAAGAAGGAGAGATGCTTGCTGGATACTCTAAGCCCCAAAGCAATGACTTTGGCTAAGCCCAGAAGGGAAGGCAGCTGATAACGAGGAGGGAAGCGTGGCCATCCGGAGATCTCATGATCCGCTCCTGATGGTCAGTCAGTCCTTTCTTCAGCCTCTGGGCTACCATAAATCACTGCATGGATAGACTCAACTCACATTGGTTTAATAGTTATTATGTGCCAGGCCCTGAGTTGACCCTTGACATAAATCAACTAACAGCAGAGGCAAAACTCACAGTGAGGGAGTAGATAGGTGTGGAGACCTGCAGAATCTTGCTTTGAATCTTAGAGTGAAATTACTAAATAAATATTTCCTGAACATCTGCTACGTGTGTACCTGGCATTACGCTACAGTCCTATACCTGAGTTGGAAGAGGCCTTAAAGATCATTTGCTCCCGGCTTCTCATTTAATGCAGGGGTAACTACGGCCTGGGGAAGGTAAGTGACTAGCCCCAGGCCCGCGGCTGGTTGATGATGCGAGTGCCAAGTTTAGAACTTAGGTCTCCTGAGTCACCGTCCAGTGTTCCCTCGGGGCAGGGGGCTCTGCGCACGAACTCTCATTTCTTGGCCAAGTGGCTCACACCTCCAGGCCTCTTCCCAAGGTTGTGGGAACAAGGAGCTCTGGAATGGTGGGTGGAGTCCCTTCTGGGTTGGAGTTGGGTAGGAACTTGGGGGGGGCTCTTGAGTTTGTTATTCCGGCCCCCAAGGAGTATGTGGCCTTGGCTGGAGCTATGAAGTAGCCTGGATTCTGGGCCCCTTCAGACACTCAGACAGACAGAGGCAAGGGGCCACAGGCTGGGCACGAAGTGGGAAAGGCACTGGACTGACAAAGCTCAGCCCTCGCTCCCCAGGAGAAGCTGGCCAGGACCAGACCCAGAGCCACACATATCCTCTGAGGCTTGTCTTTGGGTGAAGCCACCCAGAACACTGGCTGGCAAGGCCGGGTCCCTGAGGCTCGCTAACCGTGGCTGTCCCAAGTAGATGCCCGTGAGACTTCACCATGAATTGGCTTGCCCGTGAGGTACGAAGATGACCTCCTGCTGAGCCCTTCGGTGGGGATGGGCAGACCCCAGCAGACCGCACTCCTGGGGAAAGGAGGGACACTCTGAGCCAGGGTGGACTGAATCAGTCACCACCACTCTACCAGTCAGCCTTGGGTAAGAGTGGCAGAGGCTCAAAGGGAACACCCAACGTTTGCAAAGCATTTACCAGGTGCCAGGTTCTTGCCTCTCGTCTCATGTACTTCCCAGAACAGCTCTCTGAGGTGGGGCCATTAAAACCACCTCCGCTTTAAAATGAGGAAACTGAGGCACGGGGAGCTTATTTGACTTATCTGACATCCCATATCTAATGGAGAATGGAATTCAGATGTTTGATCTCCAAATCTAGGCTTTTAATCAGTGCATATACCTTGGACTTCAGCCTTGGTCTTGGACATCACATCGGAGGACCGCCCCCGAGCGGTGACAAAGAGAATGATCTCCATGTTACCGAGATGGCCAGCAAGTACTGGGCCAGACGAGGGGCCAAGAGTGGGTGTGGCTGCCACAGGCCTCAAAATCTGTATCAGGGAGCCTGGCTGTGTCTGCTGTTTCTGTTTCTTACCCGGCTATGTGAAGGGTCCCCAGGAAAGGGGGATTTGTCCCCTGAACTCTCTGGCCCACCCATGGCTGGAGCTTCAGAAAAAGAGGAGGCCCCAGGGCTGGGCCAGAGCTGGGGGTCACCCTCAGAGGATGCTTGGTGCTGAGTGTTCACCTGCATCTCCTCCTTGGCCCTTGCAACAACCTTGGGAGATAGGTAATTCATTATCTCTGCTTGACAGTTGAGAAAATGAGATTCAGAAAGATTAAGCTAGGAACTAAATTTAGATTTCTGGACCACTAGAAACACTACAGCTGTCTGAGATTCCCTGAGTCTACTTTAACCATGAACTTGCCCTTACCGTCTAGTCTCACCAGACTCTATAAGACGTTATTCACTGAAACCACAGAGCAAAAGCAAACGTGCTATCCCCTCCACTACCACTTGGTCTCCAACTCCTATTACCACTGGAGCCTCTTACAAATGTGGCGAATCATGGAGATTTTCTCCAAAACTGGTTTTCTCTCTGCTGCCAAGAAATCCCTCCTCCCCACCCAACCTAGACAGGCAGAGGGGACATGACTGCTGTGATTGAAAGAGATCAAAGGTCACAGAAGCCACTGGAGACCAAGAAGGACCATGTCCTTACCCATCAGGAAGATGTCAGAACAGCTAACATCATGGCATTCAAGGATCAAGAGAAGCCGCAAGAATCTTCAGTGGCATCGAAATGCTTTGGGAGGTCTGCCTGCTGCCCCCATGGCAAGCTTCTTCCCGTACCCTCAGCCTCTGTTGGCCTGGTGGCTCAAATATAGAGGGAATATTTATGCCATAAAGCTCTCCCCTACTTTCCCATCTCCTCTTCTGACCCAAACTGGGAATTTGGCCAAATGGTCATTCCTAAATGGAGCTAGCGCTGGAGTAACCAAAACCAGTGCATGAGGCAAATTTAGGGGGAGTAGAAACCCTGAGTTGGCAGAGGAAGTTGATCTGCAGAGAAAAGGGCAGTGTGTTATTAGGGTTATGGAGAGAAACAGGATGGGTAAATAAATAATATATACATATAGAGTTATCATAAGAAACTGGTTTGTGGAATTTTGGAGGATGGTTAAGTCCCAAGATGTACAGTTGGCAAGGTGGAGACCTATGAGAGCCATGGTGTAGTTTAGTCTAAAGGCTGTAGGCTCAAGACCCAAGAAGAGCCAGTGTTTCAGTTAGGGTCCAAAGAAGGGGAGAAAAATAAACCAATGTCTCAGGGTGCCTGGCTGGCTCAGTCAGTTAAGCTTCTGACTCTTGATTTTGGCTCAGGTCATGATCTCCGGGTTGTGAGACTGAACCCCACATCAGGCTCCACGTCGAACATGGAGCCTGCTTAAGATTCTCTCTCCCTACTCAACCCTCATTTGCGTGCACGCACACATGCTCTCTCAAAAAAACAACAACAAAAAAACACAATAAAACTACATCTGCACTCAAATAGTCAGACAAAAGGAGGTCCTTCTGGGGCACCTGGGTGGCTCAGTCGTTGAGTGTCTGCCTTCAGCTCAGGTCCCAGGGTCCTGGGATTGAGCCCCGCATTGCTCCGTGGGAAGCCTGTTTCTCCTTCTCTCACTCTCCCTGCTTGTGTTCCCTCTCTCACTGTTTCTCTCTCTCTGTCAAATAAATAAAAATCTTTGAAAAGAAAAAAAAAAAAAAGGAGGTCCTTCTTACTCATGGGAGGGTCAGCCTTTTTGTTCTACTCAGGCCTTCAACTGATTGGACAAGGCCCACCCACATTAGGGAAGGCAATCTGCTTTACTCTGTCTACCAATCCAGATGTTCCTGTAATCCAAAACCACCTTCACAGACACACCCAGAATAATATTTGAACACATCTCTGGCCCAGTCAAATTGATACATAAAATTAACCATCACACGCAGGGACAAAAGATGGTGAGAGAGGACAGCTGCCTGTCACTTGCTTCAGGTTGTTCCACTAGACTTCATTCTGTGAACTCGCTGGTGCTTTCCAGTAACAACAACCCCTGCCCTTCTTCACCCGAGCTAACTCAAACAGATTTCTGTTCCTTACGATGGCACTGGAATGAAGCAAGTAGGGTTCAGATCCCAAATTATAGGGTCTCATTCCTAGTTCCACTCTGTGGTGGTTTAAAAACAAAATGGCTGCAAACTCTTTGATTCTTTTCCCAACAAGAGGTTGTGTCTATGTCCTCTTCCCCTGAATCTGGATAAGCTTGTGACTCAGTTATAACCAACAGGATGGCACGAACCACGCTCTCTGACTTCTAAGTTCTGTCCAAAAGACACAGCCACAGCCCTGAGCCACCATGGAAGAAGTCTCTCCTCCCGGTCACACTGAGAAACCAGCGAAGCCCTCCAGTCAGCAGTCCTGGCCTTCCAGTTCTCCCAGCCTAGGCCCCGGGCATACACAATGAGCTTTCAGATGATTCCAACCCCCAGCTGTCAAGGCAGCCTCTGCATTCGAGACTTCCAGCTGGAGCCCTGACATCACAGGGCAGAGACAAGCCACGCCCACCGTGCACTATCTCAGTTCCTGTGTCCCATTCATGCTTTCTATTTTCTGTTATTTCCTGATGTTTTGACATCTTGGGACCTTGCAGACCCAGGGAGGAACTAATTTAGCTAATCCCTAAAGATTTAGCTAATTCCTAAAGATAGCAAATAATGTGACTGTGAGTATGCCTTTGCCATGCAAACCAACCAATCCTGAGCCCACACTCCAAAACCACCCCCTCTACTTGGGCTCTTGTACTCCAAGAGGCAATCGATATTCCTTTGCCCTAATCACCCCAGGGAAAGGTATGTGCGATACCTACTGGAGACAGTAGGGACTGCTGGAATTATTCAAACTAGCCAATCTTAAACCTGCCTAGCTGCTTACTTTGTTTCACTCATTTCTTCCCGCAAAAACTACAATAAAAGCTCATGTCCATGCTTTACTCTTGCTCCTTTTGCCTCCTGACCCACCGACCCTGGGGCTTCCCATGTGGCCCTGTGTGGTGTGGCATGTCCCTTCCTCTGGGGAACTGTGAATAACAAGTTATCTTTTTTTTTTTGACAGAGAGAGAGCGATCACAAGTAGGCAGAGAGGCAGGCAGGAAGAGGGGGAAGCAGGCTCGATGCGGGGCTCGATCCCAGGACCCCGAGATCATGATCTGAGCCAAGGCAGAGGCTTAACCCACTGAGCCCCCCAGGCACCCCAAGTTATCTTTTCAATGGCAGCCATCACCTGAACTGTTGACCTCACTATTCCTAAATAAAACCAAAACCCTGAGGACATTTTTT
>CM053617.1:44858797-44912560 GCA_028646535.1 Procyon lotor | reverse complement strand
GAGGAAGGTGCAGAAATGCCCGGTATCACACACTAGTCCAGCTCTCTTTACGGAAAAGATATCTGAATGCTTTGCCTCGTCTTTAGCTCTCAGTGGGCCAGAGCCCTGATCTCATTTTACCCCAAACAGTGTGTTTTAATAGTTCTTCATGACAACAATCTCTTCAGTCCCCATTCTGCTCTTCCTATTGACGTGGGCCTATTGCACACTTGTTCTCTGCAGAATCCCCGAGCCCTGCACGCCACTGGCCGACCCACAGAGCGGTACCACGGAGACGGCTTCTGGCGATCAGTATCTGAGCTCCAGAAGGACAAGTGCCAGGATCCGCCGGAACTGGAAGAAGGCAGGCCCCACAAGCTACCTCCATCAGATCAGACACTGATCCAGGGAAGGGGCCGGCAATGGCAGTATCTTCCCCAGGAATCACAGGGACTTTTGCCAAAGGGCCCAGGAGATAAAGAAGGAAGAGACTTGAGGCAGACAGCCCCACAGGGGCAAATGAAAGACCACTGCCCCTGGCCTGCTCCATTCAGAACAGGACTGGAAACGTCCCAAGCTCTAGGTTATGTGGGACCCATTCCTCACCAGAATGAGAAACAGCGCCTCAGCTCTTCCCATCTAACAATATACCTGGGCTGCATGATATTCCCCTGAGAGTCACGTGATGGGCACTCGGACTGAGCATCTCACCACTCCTGCTAACCCTCCTGCTCCTCCTGTAACCCCTGGTCCAGCGGCCGGCCCACACCCCGCCCCACACCCCGCCCCTGTCCAGCTCGCACAAGGAAACCGTGGTTTAAATGGCAAAATAAAAACATTCGCATCAACAGCAGTGTGTCTGTCACAGAAAGGGAGGATCCCCAAATGGGACACTCCTGAGCCACGGGATGGAAGCTGGTGCTTACTGCGGAGAAGGGGTGTTCCCAGGAAGGAGAAAATAGGACAGGCCTCCTTTTCCCTGTAAGCTCCCCCAACCCCCTAGATCCCCTGAGCCAGAGCCTTCTCTTCCAGAGGTTGTCTCACTGGGAAATGGCAGCATCTCTGAAAGGCAGTCCTGATCCACAGGAGAGAGAGGACTCCTGCACTCTGGCCGGTTCTAGAAAGGGAAAGGCTATTCTAGTCAGCCTTGCATAGTGAGCAGTGAGTCTGCAGTCAATGTACTGGCCGCCAGCCCTTCAGCTGGTTTCTTTATCCCCATGGGCCAACTATCCTGACTGAGGTGGGTCAAGAGCTGGACCAATCATTCTTGAGTCTCTGGCATTATCTGAGGTTTCCTAGCCTAAAAACCTTTAAGGTGAGGATTTTTGATTACTCTGCTGGCTTCACCTCAATAGCATATTATGTGCTCATTAGCATTCAGCTCTGCTCCCCAGGAATCCTATCTGTCCCATTACCCACCACTCAAAGGACCCAGGATTCCAAGTGCTTCAAGCAGGCTACGATATGCACACAGAACAGGGTTGCCCTCTTGTGGCCAAGAAGAGAAGCTGAGTCCACATTCCTCATCCCAAACCCTTGGGCTAGATGATTTTGTTATTCAGAATTGTTCCAGCTTTTAGGAAGTAGTCAATGCAAATACTGCATAATTCCTAGAAGGGAAATATCTCGCAATGAAACATTAATATTTCTGCAACAAATATACACACTAAGAGGAAAACATGATGGTTACAAATAGCTTCAATTCATACCAGTGTAGGTTCAGGTCACATTTTGGTGTCAAATGAGTTAATGAAAATATTAAGCAAGGGGACTTTGGAAATGAGGACCTGTGTAACTCAGGAGCCATTATCTCGGCAATTCCATGGAGAAACATGGTCCTTTGTCCTTAAAATTGCATTCTACCATGTCTTCCCTTCACCCAAGAACACTAGACAAAAAAGGTCAGAACTGGACTTGTTATTCGTACATTTGCATTGATTTAAATACATTACATACAAGTTCTACAGTGCGTTGGAAGAACAACACAGGCAGCAGCACTCTCCCAGCCCGGCCTTACCTCCCTGACACGGGGACAGGGCCTGGAGCTGGCAGAGGGCTGGGTTGTCCCGTGAATGCCGCCCAGAAGCCTGCCCTGGCACTTGGGGCCCCCGGCTCTCCCCAAGTCCACATTCAAGGCAACCTGAGTACAGACTTCAAGGAGAATGGAGACGGGCCAGGAAAGGATGCCCCACACTCTTGCCTGCCAGGACTGGGACCAGCCCCCTCATGCGTTGGACCCAATTTCCTTCTCATCACAGAGCTGGTCTGGATGAGGGCAATGTGTAGATCTGCTTGGCTGGGGGAAGCAACCAGCTTCCTCTAAGACTGCTTGTGCTCTCTCACTGCCCAGGTAGGAAGCTTTACCAACAGGTCTGTGTAGAGAGGTCTTTGGAGAGCTAAATACACCTGGGTCCCCTCTGGCCTCTGGGAGCCCGGCAGCTCCTGCAGTCTGAGCGCAGGCACTGTCGCCAACATGGTCACCAAGGCCAGATTCCAGGTCGGCCAAATGAGATTGTCAGGGCTAAGAGCTGTGTCTTTGTCCACAGGGCATGCATATCTAGCTCCCAGAGACTCTTCCTGTCAGCTGGAAGGAACCCCAGCAGAAACTGGCTCCTGGGGGCTGGGATGCAAAGGGACCGGCTTGGCCCAGCTGACCAGAGGACTGCACATCTCTGCTCTGCCTCCTGGGCAGCGGGAGCTGGGCAAGCAGAGGGCACACAGCCATAGTCCTTGCTCCCTTTCTTTGGTTGTTTTCAATCCGTTAAGATAGTTTCTTTCCAAGGCTGATTGACCAATCGCAGGGTGCCAGAATCTTGAAGTGTCCAGTAGCGCAGAACTGCTCCTTAGCCACAGATGGCACCCTCTTCACTCCCTCCTGAGGCCATTCTTTGCTTTGGTGTAGAAAGGGCTCGGACACCTGGCAAGGGGGACAGCTGAGGGAAAAGAGACATGGAAGCAGGAAGATGCACACGGAGCTGGGCAGGGACTGGGGGACAGTTTGAAGGCCTTTCTCCTCTGGGCCCTGCCCTTTTCAAGAAGCCATGGAAAAATTGGCCTGGAACAAGAAGTCAGGGAGCAAAGGGAAGCTGCCGACCAGGAACAGAATATGAGTCCCATTACCCCCACTAAGCAGCCGTGGTAGCATAAAAAGAACTCCAGGGATCTAATATCCTATCCTCTTATGAGCTGAGATACACCTCACTGAGACCCACTCCAGAACCCAGAACTGAACCCCTAAGTCAAAAGTGTTGAGAAAAAAAATATCTAACAACAGAACAGATTAGAGGACCTGGGGGAGTTTATCACCAGGACTCAGGAAGCAAGTTTACCCACAGGCCAATTACAGCTCCCAGCTTGCACTTAGACCAAGTGGATCATTCTGCATGCTGGGAAGGCCTTTGCCTGGATGGTGGGTAAACTGCAAACTGGGGGTGGGCAGAGAGCAGAGCCGATCTCTACGATCATATGCAGAACCACTGAGAGTTCTGGAGCAAAAGCTTCCCGGCCATGAGAACTGGGTTGGGAGGCCTTTAGTCAGACTATTGCACTGGTGGGAGAAGGGGAAGAAAACCTGGCAAAAACCCAACGGAAAGGTGTGGCTTCTGTCTGTCCCAACTGGTGAGTCACCCAGTCACCCAGCGGCTCTCTGACTCACCCAGCCGCCTTGGTCCACAGGAGTACAGAATGATGAGGCACCTGAGTGTCTGGGTCCATGCAAATTTAGGTCTGGATCAGAGGTTTCTGACCTGAGAGGATCTGGGATTCTGCCTGGGTTTTGCTACTAGTATTTAAATTCATATTTGTGTGTTCGTTTTCTGATGCAGAATATAATGAGAATTGCCACAGAGCAGGGTGTCAGGGACAGAAGGGGACTTCCCAGCTTGCCCCCAAGGGATGCTGGGAGATGCTCCTTCCGGGGCCTCCGGACTACTCACTCACATGGAGGCTCCAGCCCTCCCTAGCACTCAGAGGGGCCCAAGAGCACACACTGTCCCTCCGATTGTGCTTCTCCCTGTGCTTGGGAAAGTCCTGAGGGGGTGGCGAGCAGAGAAGAAGGGCTCTTAAGGGCACTGCTCTCCACCAGCTTCTCTGGCTTCTCCTGCAACCCACTCCCCAGGCTTCCTCCCAGCCCAAGTCTCAAGCAACATGTCTCTGTCTGCCTCTTGGGCTACCACCACGAAAAGAACGGCTTCCGACTCTGAAAGCTCTGTGTGTAGGACTCGCTAGAAGACCGCTGGTGGGAACGGGCCGTCTCGACAATCACGGGTGGCATCTGGACGAGGTGCAGGGGACTCTTGTTGTCTTTCAGGGCCTGGGTCAGATTTAGGATCTGCAGCAGGAAAAATAAGATCAGTGAGGGAAAGACCAAGGCATCCCGGTCTGCCTCTGAAGGGAGACCTGCTGATAGAGTGTTCCCATAAATCAATACAAAACTAAACAACACATTAATGGAAAACTATACAAATAGGGTGTTTCTAAAAGTAGAATATAAGGGGGCAAAATACAGAAAATGGAAATCTCTCTGGTTATTTAAAAAAGGCAAATTAAAGTCGAAAGCTCTCATTTTTTGCCCTTCCTGTTAGTAAGGATAAAGAAGAAGATGCCTCAGATTTGAGGAGAGTTCAGAGTCAGGCTGTGGGGCTGGACCCTGGGTCAGTTTTTCAGAAAGGCAAGTGGACAATAAAGGCTTAAAAGTGAACAGGCCCTCTGAGTGAGCAATTCCATTTATAGGAACTAAAGAAACAATCATAGATATGCACAGTTTCGATGACTACAGTGCAATATTGTTTATAACAGTGAAAATGGTATAAACACCCAAGAATATGGGATCAGTTACTACTCTAAGGAATAAGAAACAGCAATGAAAAGATCTACTTTATTGGCATGGAAATCTGAACCCGATGTCAATAGACAGAAAAGGACGGAGACAGAGCCAGTATTACAATGTGACTCCACTTTTATTTTCTGAATTCTTTTTATTTTTTTATTTGACAGAGAGAAACACAGCGAGAAAGGGAACACAAGCAGAGGGAATGGTAGTGGGAGAAGCAGGCTTCCTGCAGAGCAGGGAGCCCGGATGCAGGGCTTAATCCCAGAACTCTGGGATCATGACCTGAGCCGAAGGCAGACGCTTAACGACTGAGCCACCCAGGCGCCCTATTTTCTGAAATTCTATCTTCTGATCTACCTATCTGCACAGAAGAAAAATTCTGGAAGTTGGCAATGATTACCTCTGGGTCAAGAAATTATAGGTGATTTTGTTGTTTGCCCTATATTTTCTAATTTTTCTACAAAGACTATGTATTTTGAAAAAAGCCAACATTTCACTTGGCTTCTTTCTCAAATGCTGTCTCTTTATTAGTTTTTTTCAACTTAAGGAAAAGTTACAAAGATAGTGCAGGGAGTTCCTGTACACCATTTACTCAGTTGCCCTAATTTTAAGTTTTCACATACCGATAGTCCATTTACCAAAACTAAGAAATTAACACTGAAAAAAAAAAAAAAAAGAAATTAACACTGGAACATTACTATTAACCAAACTTCAGACTTAATTCGGATTTCATTAGATTTTCCAGGATTGTTGTTTTTCTATTTCAGGATCCCATTCGGGAAACCACACTGCATTTAGATCTTTACCAACTTTTGTCCATATTTTACAGATATTTCGGAAATGTGTTCATGGGAGGGGTGCCCGGGTGGTTCAATGGGTTAAGCGTCTACCTTCAGCTCAGGTCATGACACCAGGATCCTGGGATCAGAGTCCCACTTTGGGGTCTCTGCTCAGCGTGGCATCTGGTTCTCCCTCTCCCCCACTTGTGCTCTCTCTCTCAAATAAATAAATAAAATCTTTTTTTAAAAAATGTGCCCATATGAATGTTTGTCAAAATTAGAGTCACCATCATCTATCTTTTCTGCTAGACAGTACAAAAACGGAAGTTGTCCTATGATAGCCTGCTTGCTTGCTTTTTAAAAGTTCCTTTTTTTTAAGATTTATTTTTAGGTAATCTACACCCAAAGTGAGGCTTAAACTCACAACCCCAAGATCAAGAGTCATATGCTCTACCGACTGAGCCGGCCAGGTGCTCCTAGGAGAGTCTTCATTAAACTGCCCAATACTGAAGATTTTCCCAGCCAGGCCACAGACACAGGGGAGGGGAAGCAGGGCTGCACCCTCAAATCACACAGACACATAGCCCTCAAGCCACAAATATCCTTAGTCTGCAAATGTGGCCACAAAGAGGCAGGGATACACTTGTAACAGAAGGGGGAGATCTGAAATGGAACCTACCAGTAATGATTTTTTTTTTTTTTTTTTTTTTAAAGATTTTATTTATTTGACAGAGAGAAACACAGCGAGAGAGGGAACACAAGCAGAGGGAATGGTAGCGGGAGAAGCAGGCTTCCTGCAGAGCAGAAAGCCCGATGCGGGGCTCGATCCCAGGCCCCTGGGATCTGACCTGGGCCGAAGGCAGACGCTTAACGACTGAGCCACCCAGGTGCCCCCCAGTAATGATTTTTTTACTTAATTATTTTGGTATCTGTCAGAATCCTCCACTGCCTCAAAGACCCTTGAACGAAAAACTCAGGGTAGAGAATGAAAAGGAGGTTCAAATGGAATTGGAGTGAACTGTGCAGGAGACTATCCAACTTAAGAGACCGGATCTTAAACCTCCCCTGGCTGGTTCTTCCTGTGCTTCCTTTGGTTCTTTGGGTTAGAAGCTACCACTCATGCATGCTGAAGTATCTGGGGTAAAATGTCAAATTATCTACAACTTACTTTCAAAAGATTTGGCCAAAAAGAAAATATATCAATCAATCTACCTAGGGAGAGACAAATTACAAAGGTATATTAAGAAGAGAAATTACGGGCGCCTGGGTGGCTCAGTGGGTTAAAGTCTCTGCCTCTGGGTCAGGTCGTGATCTCTGCCTCCGGGTCACCTGTGATCCGGGTCCTGGGATCGAGCCCCGCATTGGGCTCTCTGCTCAGCAGGGAGTCTACTTCCTCCTCTCTCTCTGACTGCTTCTCTGTCTACATGTACATCTCTCTCTCTCTGTCAAATAAATAAATAAAATCTTTAAAAAAAAAAAAAGCTGATGAAAAATTGATAGCAGGCACATAACGCTAAAGAATAAACACTGTCTTTGAATATGTCATTTAAAGAGGCTTTACCTCAGACCCTGCACTCTTTACCTCAGACCCTGCACTAAAGACCTGGTGTGATGTCTTTACAGTGAGTAATAACTTCTGTCACCCAACTCCGTCTCTCTCAGAGTTCAGACTCTTCCCCTCTGGCTCAGGGCCCTCATACAGGCACTCTGTGGGCTCAGGTAGGTAAGGGGTTGTGACCTCTTTTCCCTGTGGCAGGTCAGAGTTCCAGAAGGCAAAGGCTCATCCTGCCTCGGTGTGTGACTGGAAAGCTAAAAAGGAGCTGGACACTCATGAACCTTCCGGTGTTTCAGAGGTAGGCCCTCTAGGTTGTTAAGAGACCAAAAGGCCCTCAAAGGACATTAAAGGCATAAAACTGAGAGAAAGATAAAATTACACTCTCCCACCCCCCCTTTTGCCACTCTAGATAACATCCTTAACTGGACATAAGGGGGGGAGGTGTGTGCTACGGTTTTGGCAAGGGATTGAGATGGAAAGGGATTAGGAAAGAGAGTACTATAGGGACAAAGGCACAGCCTACATAAACTTAAGAAGTTCATTCCTTTATGCTGAGTTCCACAATACCACAGTACATCATGTGGTTTTTAAGGTTTCCAAAAATTCTGCCAGCTTAACTGGGCCCTTACACGACTGGAGAAATATAGGAAGACCACGTTACTCGTTGTGCAGGCAGCTGTAACAACTGTAGCCCTTAAAATCTCTGTACGTCCCATTTCCAAGGAAACACGGACTCAGTAAGCCCAAGAGTTGCTCTCACCAGAAGCCTTTACCAAAACGGTAGGAAGAGGTAAATACCTAACTAGAACTAGAAAGACCTTTCTATCCTTTAAGGATGTGAAAAGCTTTTTCTACAAACAAAATCATAAAAGAGCTAATGCATATTGAGAACTTTAATCCATCACGCATGACTCCAAATCGTTTATTTCACAATAACCCTGTGACACAGGTGCTATCGTTAACCCCATGTCACAAATGGAGAAACTAAAGGAAGGAGAGATTAAGCCACTTCTCCAAGACCTCACAGCCAATAAATGACAGAGCCAGGATTCAAACACAGGCACCAAGATCAGTGTGTGCCCCTTAACTACTAGGCCATCCCAGACCTCTTTAAAGTGGTAAAAATGTCAGTGACCTACGAGTTTGAAAACAATTTTTCAGGCACAGTCTTTACTATATTTTGGAAGATCAACAATGCCTTAGGAGTTTCCTTAGCGCTCTTTGAAGGTGAAGTGGAGAGAGAAGAAATAATATGACCTGTAGGGGAGCCTGGGTGGCTCAGTCATTAAGCGTCTGCCTTCGGCTCAGATCATGATCCCAGGGTCCTGGGATCGAGCCCTGCATTGGGCTCCCCACTCTGCCGGAAGCCTGCTTCTCCCTCTCCTACTCCCTGTGCTTGTGTTCCCTCTCTCACTGTCTCTCTCTCTATCAAATAAATAAATAAAATCTTCAAAAAAAGAAATAATATGACTTGTAACCATGATAACAAAAATTATAACCACAGCCAATATATGAGTACTAACCATGTACTAGGTAATTGATTTTACTAAACATTTGATACGCATTATCTTATGTAATCCTCTGCCCAACTTTGCAAGGTGTTATTATTGTCACATTTTATAAACAAGGCAGCAGAGGCTCTTGTCCAAGGACATAGAGCTTTTAAGTAGTGAAGAAGTCTGACTCCAGAGGCTAGCTCTTAACTACCAAGGCATATATGGCCTGCCTTGAGCGACTTGAGGACAGGGGCCCCTGGGTAAATTTACCAATGAACCACCCAGCAACTGACACAGAGCTGAGCACATAGTGCCTACCAAGCACTGGATACCATGGAAGAGATTGGAGATTTGAAAGGGCTCCCTTTCCTCTCCCATGTGCTAAGACAGAGTCATAAATAAGTACAGCATAGACTCAAAGGGTGTAAAACACAAGATTTACGCATTTACTCAACATGAGCATATGACCCTCCCAGAGAGATCTCAGGGATGACACCAGAAGGAAGTCCCAGGCTTACCTGTCCCCGCATGACAGCAATCTGCTTATGGAACTGGCCCCTGTCAAAACCAGGATCTTTCTGCAAAAAGGCAGGAGATGGAACCCGCATGAATACCTCAGAAGAATCCATTTTCTTCCCCTAAAAAGAAACTTTCTAATAAAGAAAACTTATACGGGGCTTATGAGGCTTAGTAAAATTAACTACCACCCCAAGAACTCTCTGTTTCACAGCATGGGAAAGAGAACAAATAAATCTCTTGTCCTGAGTCGCATTATTAACTCTAGAGAACTCCAGGCTCTAGTGCCCCATTTGCCAAGGAGAGCTCTGCAGACACACATGCAGTACCCACGGTGATTCACCACGGCTGTCAATTTTTTTCAAACCGCCCCAAACCAGGTCTTGCTGTCCACATGTGGGAGTCTTGCTTGCTCTTCACTAGCTACCACAAATCAGAAGAGTGTTAGCCATTCTCTTTTGGCTTATATCAGAAGCCATTAGAAAAGCTGTTAGAAATTCCTTCTTCCATATAGTTAAAAGGTTGACGCTCCCAGGGCTAACCTTGAAGAGTTCATACAGGTCCTCCTCCAAGTCCTTGACAAAGTTAGGGTCCGATATCTTTGGAAGAATCAGATCTTTGATCTCCTGAGAGAACGGGACTTTTGCCTGGGGCAACCAGGCCCAGTAAAAGGGATCTGAAAAGAAGAAAAGCACAAAGCAAAGCTGCCCATCTATGCCCTCCACCTATCAGAGCACTGCAAAGGCAGAATGTCCCCTCACATGATATACAACAGGAAATGAAATTACAAGGGATGTTAATCCTAAAGGCTACAGAGTCCGTGAAGGAATTAGGATTCAAAGCCAGGATTGCAGAATCCCAGAGGTGGTGCTCCTTCCCAGACATTATGTGACTTCCCAGCGACTTGCCACTGAGACATTAAGCTGCTCCTTCTGAAAAGACAGACTGGTACTGCAAAGGGGCTAATGACCTCCTACTTGTATCTCTCTCTCTCTTTCCAAGAGTTTCTCAGTTATAACAGGACAGGGGCTAACTTCCAGGATGTCAACAAGGAAGACAGAACACTGACAATAGCTTATATTTAGAAACACAAATAGAATACAAAAGATAGTCCTCAGAAAGAACGAGAAAAACGCAAACACAGGTGAGAAAACTCAACTGTGTGCTTTTTATAGGAATAGTGTAAGGTAAAGATGACAATACTTTGTATTTTGCAGTACTTGCCATCTTGCTATGTGTCAGCTAAATGCATGAGCTGCATTATTCCATCAATTTCCTTTTTTTTTTTTAGATTTTATGTATTTATTTATTTGACAGAGAGAGACACAGTTAGAGAGGGAACACAGCAGGGGGAGTGGGAGAGGGAGAAGCCAGCTTCCCGCTGAGCAGGGAGCCCGATGTGGGCCTCGATTCCAGGACTCTGGGGTCATGACCTGAGCCGAAGGCAGACGCCTAACGACTGAGCCACCAGGCGCCCCTATTCAATCAATTCTTAAAACAACCCTTCGTAAAGGTATTATTATCTTCATTGCATAGCTGAGAAAGTGAAACTGAGCAAGAAAAGAGCCAGACCACTTTGGTCTTAGACTTACATGCCCTCCAGGAGTCAGGATGTTTTAGCGGGAAAGCCAGCCCATTGTCTATGGCAGCCACCTTGATAACAGGCTCCTTCACCACCACCCAGTCTGTGTCCTGAAGAGCAAGGAAAGACTAAATACTTAGGGTCCCACCTGTCTCATGCTCTTTAAAGTAGTAGCCAAGCACCCCACCTCAACCCCCTCAGGCACCAACCCTTAGTCAACCTCTGACTAGTTTCCATAGTTCCTAATCTTAGTACATTTATGGCACCTCTGACTTGGCCTATTCAAAGGTCTCAGAGTCCCTTATCTTAGGAAAGGTGCACTTCCCCAGGAGTTGCCACAGCCCTTGGTAAGAAGGAAACTGACGATAACAAAGGTAACTCTATGCCTTTCCTCCTAGTGAAAGGCAGTGAGAGTCCTGAGAGTATGAAAAGAAAAAGGAAAAAGCAAATTATCAGCCAGCCAAGGTCCTTTTGTGTAGACGTTGACCAGAGGCTACTTCACTGGTGACCAAATTTTCCTCTGACAACAAAACACTGGAAGATAACGGCTGGCCGCTCTTGCACAAGAGTCTCTTGCCATTTCAGTGATAAGGGAAAAGGACAAGGCCGATTGCAGAGTGGGGCAGGCTACCTATGAGAGCCCGTCAGACACTCTCGTGACTGACTGTTTGGCTCCCTACTTCAGGTTCACAGGGGCCACCACAGAAGCAGGGTATGTGGGCTGAAGATACCTGCATCAGAATCCCCTAGCATATCTTATTAAAAGTATGGAATCCTGAATTTTACCCCAGGCCTAGTTGAGGAAAGGCCTGAAGAGTTTGTACTATTTTTAATCAGCTCTTCAGGTGATTCTGATGTACCAAATATGAGCACCACTATTAGAGAAGGAAGTAAAAACATTATGAGAATGTGTTAACTAATCTTATCGTGGTAAACATTTTGCAAAATGTACATGCATTAAATCACCACGTTCTACATCTTAAATCTGCACAATGTTATACATCAATTCTACTTAAATAAAGCTAGACAAAAAAACCACTTGTTATAAGGAATAAAAGTCAACCTTACTCTCCAAGGTAGCATTCCTATTAGTTTTTTAAAATGTGCAGACTGAGCAGGAATAGAAAAACATGGTAGGTGATGAAAGCAATGAGAAAATAAGGAAAGTTGCAGGAAGCAGGTTTTTCTAAACTGATGTTCTATGGAACTGTCTATTATAAGAAAATATTCTAAAAAAGTTTAGAAATCTCTGGGCCAAACAAAATTAAATGGGTTCATTTAATGGACTACTTCTCAGACCATTACTACGCTACTATGCAATGTGAATCTCCAAGAAAGGCATAAAGTATGTAGTATGTTCCAAACATATTTGAACCTTTCTTCATTCTATCTCTATGAACATCATTCAATAAGATGCCACTTAAAAGACAGATTAAGAAAAACTCTATCAAATATTACCTATCAATTTTAAACACATGTGCTATCCTGATTCTGAACCTATGTGACTTAATCTCTGATTATTATGTGTTTCTGTATTATGCACACACACTACCATAGATCAGTCTCTTACCCGAGAGCTAGAACTATCCATTGGACAGTCATATTTAATCAGCCAGTTGTCATTGCCTCGATCTGTGAATAGAAACATAAAGTTAGAAAAAACTGGAGTGACTTTCACTTTCAGTCACAATGGACTACATATTTTGGGCACTTGGTCCAATCATTCTACTGAGAACAACAATAATACACTGATAAAATATTTTTAAATCTCTCGAAAGTATTGGAGACCATTAGGAATTAAAGTGTCGAGACCTGGGAGAGAAAGGAAATTCAGACAGGGGTCCATCATTTGTGGCTTTTTTTCTCCTAAAGGACCTGCTGATTTGGGAAGAGTCAGTTAAGAGGACAAGAGGCGGAACAGTGTTGTAATAGCCTTGTGGAGCTAGGAAGACAAAATCCTAGTTTGGTGACTGATAAGGGGAGGAGACCATGGTAAATAACCCATGCTTTGGGTTGAAACCTGAAGGACTACACCTTGGAACTAAGCAGAGTTTCCCTTCAACACCTGAAATTAAAGTGAAGCTGGACTGCTGGTACCCCCAGCTGCTTGCCAAATGCAAACATCTTCTACATAGGATTTATATCAGCATCCTAGGCTTCCAAATAATTCTACCATTTTTGATATATAATATCTGACAATCAAAAATAGCCAAGTATATAAAGAGATATAATGACACGAATAAAAACAAGACAGAAAATTTAAACAAAAAAAGAAAGAAAATTAAAACAAACCTACAGAGACTCCAAACAATGAAGATACAGACTCTAAAATATTCAAGTTAAAATCCTTAATATGTTTAAGAAGATAAAAAGCAAGATTAAGAATAGTAGCAGAAAATAAGAATCCATAAAAAAGAATCAAACAAATTCAACAACTGAAAAATACAGTTACCACGTTGAGAACTCTGACAGATGAACTTAACAGTAGATTGTGCCAAAGAGAGAAGTAATAATCTGAAAGACAGGTCACAAAAAAAAGAGAGAATAAAGCACTCAGGAAAAAATATGTTCCTAACAACATGTGACTGTATTCTCTTCTGAGAATGGAGAAAAAGATGGGCAAAGTAATCATTTGAAGAGAGAATGGGGGCATCCAGCTCGCTCAGTCAGAAGAGCAGGTGACTCCTGATCTTAGTGTTGTGAGCTCGAGCCCCATGCTGGGTGCAGAGCTGGCTGTAAGATTTTTTAAACTTAAAAATAAATAAATGGGGCGCCTGGGTGGCTCAGTCGTTAAGTGTCTGCCTTCGGCCCAGGTCATGATCCCAGGGTCCTGGGATTGAGCCCCGCATCGGGCTCCCTGCTCGGCGGGAAGCCTGCTTCTCCCGCTACCATTCCCTCTGCTTGTGTTCCCTCTCTCACTGTGTTTCTCTCTGTCAAATAAATTAAAAAAAAAAAAAACATTTAAAAATAAATAAATAAATGAATGAATGAATGAATGAATGAATGAAATTGAGAATCTTCCGAATGAATGAATGAAATAGAATAGCTGAGAATCTCCCAAAAGTGACAAAAGGTATCGAACTATTGATTCAAGGGAAACTGTGAATCCTTAACAGGATAAGTAAATAAATTTTGAAAACCAACTGCAAGGAAAATCTCAAAGGAGCTAGAGAAAGAGAGATTACCTTCAAAGAAACAACAATACAAACAACTGACTTCACAGAAATCATGGGAACAAGAAAACAATGGAATGAATTTTTTAAACTACTCAGAGAAAATAAGTGCCAGTCCCAGATTCTACCCTCAGCAAACATAGCATTCAAAAATGAAGGTGAAATAAAGACATTTTCAGACAAATAAAACAAAAATTCATCATCAGCAGACTAGTATTAAAACACTGGTTAAGTTGGGGCGTTTGGGTGGCTCAGTTGATTAAATATCTGACTTTGACTCAGGTCATGATCCCAGGATCCTGGGACTGGGCTCTGCCTCAGGCTCCCCACTTAGTAGGGCGTTTGCTCGTCCCTCTCCCTCTGCCCCTTCGCCTGCTTGTGCTCTCTCTCTCTCAAATAAATAAAATCTTAGAAAAATATGTATATATGTTCTCTAAGTCAAAGGAAAATTATCCCAAATAGATATACATACAGGATATGTCCGTATCCTGGACATACAGGAAAATTTAAAGAGCAATAAAATGGGTAAATATATTAGTAAATCTAGATAAATATTAGCTTTGCTGTGGTAAAATAGTGTTTTTTTAAAGAATTATCTTGTAGAGACACATATTGAAATAATTATGAATAAAATTATATCTATAATTTGCTTTAAAATAATAAAAGAAGAGGGCGCCTGGGTGGCTCAGTTGCTAAGCATCTACTTTCAGCTGAGGTCATGATCCCAGGGTCCTGGGATGGAGTCCTGCAACAGCCTCTCTGCTCAGCAGGAGGCCTGCTTCTCCCTCTCTCATTCCCTCTGCTTGTGTTCCCTCTCTCATTGTCTCTCTGTCAAATAAATAAAAATATTTTAAAAAATAAATAATAATAATAAAAGAAGATATGTAAACAGAAGTGTGAATGGGATAGGATTAGTCATGGACTGATAGTTGTTAAGGCTGGAATGACCAGTGCATACAGGTTCACTATCCTGCTTATTCAAATATTCTCAAACGTCTCCATAATTATTATTAATTACAGTAAAAATAATGACAAAATCATGGTTTTACAGAAAAGTGGTTTTACATATATACAAACATACAGACACACATACATACATATATGCACATATAATTAAAATGTATGACACTAATAAGTATAAAAGTCTGGAGATGAAGCTAAGGGTTTCTACCAGTTAGATTTTGGGAAATCAAAGATTCACATGGTAATTGTTAGAGTAACCATCAAGAGAAAAGACAAAGCATATAAACTTCTGAGCTAAAAGAGGGGAGAAATGAAATATTTACAAAATAATTTAAGATTATTTATTTATTTAGAGAGAGCGTGCGTGTGAGCAGGGGGAGGAGCAGAGGGAGAGGGAGAATCTCAAGCAGACTCTGTGCTGAAGACGGAGTCTGACCTGGGGCTCATTCTCATGACCCTGAGATCATGACTGGAGTCAAAATCAAGAGTCAGACGCTTAACCAAATGAGCCACTCAGGTGCCTCTAATGACAAAATAATTTAAAAGAAAACAAGAAAGAAAAGAGATCATAGGAAGAAGGGGAAGAGGAAAAAAAGACAAGAACACAAAATAGAAAGGAAATAATAAGATGGTGGATGAAAATCCAAATATCTCTGTATGTACACTATAGATAAATAAACTAAATGCTCTAAAACTAAACTGTAACAATTGTCTCACTGGATGAATAAAACTGATAACCATTTAACTATTTAGTTTAATAAAAAAAAAAGGAAGGCTAAAATTGCTAAAATCAGAAATGAAAGTAGGGACACTACTACCAATTTCACCAAAATAATAATAATAAAAACAAAGGATTATAAGAGAGTACCATAGGCAATAGTATGCCAAAAAACTGGATAAGCTAAATGAAATGGCCAAATTCCTAGAAACACAAAATCTAAAGACAACACAATGCAGGGCTCAGTTGGTTAAGCAACTGAGTGGCTCAGCTGGTTAAGCATCTGACTCATGATTTCAGCTCAAAAATCATGATCTCAGGGTCATGGGATCAAGCCCCGTGTCAACATAATAAAAGTCATACACGAAAAACCCACAACAAACATCATACTCAATGGTGAAAGACCAAAAGCTTTTTCTCTAAGATCTAGAACGAGGCAAAGATGCCCACTTTCAACATTTCTATTCAACAGAGTACTGGAAGACCAGAGCAATAACGCATGAAAAAGAAATACGAGGCATCTAAATTTCAAAGAAAGAGGTAAAATCATCTCTGTTGCAGATGATATGGTTTATATGTAGAAAACCCTAAAGATGCCACACAAAAAAATATCAGACTAATAAACTCAGCAAAGTATCAGAGTACAAAGTCAATGCAAAAATCATTTGTTTCTATTTACTAACAACAAACAATCCAAAAAACAAATTAAGAATTCTACTTAGCATCAAAAAGCATAAAATACTTAGGAATTAATTTAACCAAGGAGGTGAAAGATTTGTATAATAAAAACCACAAAAAAACCCACAACAACTACAAAACATGGCTGAAAGAAATTAAAGCAGATATAAATATATGGAAAGACACTCCACGTTCACAGACTGGAAGGCTCAATATAGTTAAGATGTCAATACTACTTCAAGCTATCTAGAGATTTAATGCAATTCCTATCAAAATCCCAATGCTTTTTGCAGAAATAGAAAAACCCATCCTAAAATTTATATGGAACCTCAAGGGATACCAAATAGACAAAACAATCCAGAAAGGAAGAACAAAGCTGGGGGACTCATATATTCTCCAAAATTTCCAAACTTACTACAAAACTATACTTTCTATAGGGACGTCTGGGTGGCTCAGTCTGTTGGGTGTCTGACTCTTGGTTTCAGCTCAGATTGTAGTCTTGGGGTTATAAGATCGAGCCTTGTGTCAGACTCTGCACTGGGCATGGAGCCTCCTTACGATTCTCTCTCCCCTGCCCCTCCTCGCCCACTTGTGCGCACACGAGCACACACTCTCTTTCTTAAACAAAACAAAACAAAACTATGCTTACAACAGAACTTAATACAAAGCTATAGAAATCAAAATGGTGTGGTACTGGCATAAAGACAGACATATAGACAAATGAAATACCATATAGTCTAGACATAAACCTTTGCATATATGATCAAATGGTTTTCAACAAGGGTGATAAAAAACTTCAATGATGAAAAGATAGTCTTTTCAACAGATGGTGCTGGGAAAACTGGATATCCAGATACAGAAAATGAAGCTGAATCCTTACCTCACACCATATACAAAAATTAACTCAAAATGGATCCATGACCTAAATCTAAGACCAAAATTTCCAAAACTCTTAAGACAAAAACACAGGGCAAAATCTTCATGGCATTAGATTTGGCAATAATTTCTTATGTATGACACCAAAGGCACAGACAATAAATGAAAAAATAGACAAACTGGACTTCATGAAAATTTAAAAATTAATTGCATCAAAAGGTACTATCAAGAGAATAAAATGTACTCCAGAGTGGGAGGAAATATTTGCAAATCATGTATTTGATAAGGAATATCCAGAGTATATTAAAAAAAACTACAACTCACAATAAAACAACCTGATTCAAAGATGAGAAAAGGGGTTGAACAGACATTTCTCCAAAGATATGCAAACGGCCAAAAAAGTACATAAAAAGAAGTTCACAACATCACTAATCATTAGGGAAATGCAAAACTACAATGAGACCACAGAATACCTATCAGGATGACTACAAATGGGAAACCAAACAAAACAAAACCCAGAAAATAACAAGTGGTGACAAAAAGGTAGAGAAACTGGAACCCCTGGGCGCCACTGGTGGGAATGTAAAACGGTGCAGCCATTGTGGAAAGAAGGATGGCAGTTCCTCAAAAAATTAAACATCGGTCAACCATTCTTCAGTTAAAAAAAAATTAAATAGAACTGCCATTTTATCCAGCAATTCCACTTCTGGGTATATACTCAAAAGAAATGAAAGTAGTGTCTCAAAGATATTTGTACACCCATGTTCAAGCAGCATTATTCACAAGAGCTAAAACATGGAAGTAACCCAAAGTGTCCACTGATAGATAGATAGATAAGCAAAATATAGTCTATACATACAATGTATATCCAGCCTTAAAAAGGAGAGAAATTATGATATATGCTGCAACATGAATGAAGCTTAGGGGCATATGCTAAGTGAAATGAGCCAGTCACAAAGTGACAAATACCGTATGAGTGCACAGATATGAGGTACTTAAAGACAAAACTGTCCTGTGACAGGTCTTGCTACTACGAGTGACTAGGAATCAAGGACAAAAGTACTCTTGATGTTGCTTTGGAAGAGCCAATGTGTCTTCCATCTGGGATGGGGAAAGAGGCTAAGATAAAACATTAGTAACTGCTGGCTCCAGGACACCACCTCTGATAACCACACACGATGTGCCTGAACAAAGCTTGTCTTGGAAAAGTATTTTCGAGGCCCTTCTGACTTAGGAAAGCTTCATCCCAAGAAGGCACTCCACGCGGCAGGCCCCCAGGCCTCCACGCGCACCTGCCAGTGGTCCAGCCCGGGCCCCGGGCTGCCCAGGGCCCCGGGCTGCCCAGGGCCGCTCACCAGTGTTGCGGATGATGTAGTCCAGCACCACCAGCCGCTCGAACTGCAGCAGCAGCTGCCGGTTAGTGTTCTCCGGGAGAGGTTCTGCTTCGAAACGCCTGAGCCAGTAGTCTGCATCTTTGTAGCCTTCAACAAAGAGCTGGAATGAACCAACCTGCAGCCAAAGAGGAGGAATAAAGGTATTTCCCTACCGCTCAAGTCCAGAGAGCCCACAAGTAAGCTGCGTGGCCCATAATGCCCTGCAGCGTTTGTATCAGAAAAGGTCATGGGATTGGCCATCCAAATTCAAGAAGCCCCACCTAAATGGGCCGGAGGAGTAAAGTGAGAAAGTGAGGGGCTCTGTTCTCTGGAAAATTATTCCTCAAACCTTACGCCCTCAGAAATGAGGAAGGCGGGAGCCTCAGACATAGTCACATGTCTCTAGGCAAGTCTCTAGGTGCCATGGTTCACCACTGGGATGGCTATGCCACCACACACATCATCACCTTTCCTAAGCCACACAGGTGCCAGGTATACCTTTGGCGGTAGCCCGATGCGATTAAACCGCTGCCCAACTTTTGGCACTTTCTCTAGTGCAAGCCGCTTGCCCCTGGACTTGACTCGGTCAATGGCACTATAGTTGAAGGTCTCACTGGCCAGGTATACCACCTAGAGTGGAAAGAGAACAAACAGATACTTAGGTTACAGTCGAGTATAAGGAACTACACCACTATGGCAGATGCTCACCAGTACTGTTCCTCTTCCAGGGGGTGTGGAAAGAATGCACTTCTCAGCCTTCCTAATATGAATAGTTCAGGCCAATGGAATGTTGACAAAGTGACATATGTCTATCACTTCCAGGCCTGGCCCTTAAAATTTCCCATTATCCTTAGTTCACACTCCCCAATCTATGCAGCTAGAAATGAAGGGCTCTGAGACGGCAAAACCACATCATGGAAGGATCTTAGATCTCTTATCACTACATGGAGGGAGTGACAAGGGGATCTGGGAGAGCTCCCTGTCTAGCATGAATCTAGGATGTGAGCAAGATCCGTTAAACCCCTGAGATTCAGGAGTTATTACAGCAGCTAGCATGAATTCCCCTGACTAATACAGTCATCTCCTAGCTTGGGCCCAATGTCTATTTTCTCTCCAGATAAAAACAAATTGCAATTTACTCTATAACCTTTTATTTCTTCTGAATTCTGTACTATGTGCAATTTATTCACATTTTTTTAAAGATTGTATTTATTTATTTGACAGAGAGAGACACAGCGAGAACAAGAACACAAGCAGGTTGAGCAGGAGATGGAGAAGCAGGCTTTCCGCTGACCAGGGAGCCCACGTGGGGCTCGATCCCAGGACCCTGGGATCATGACCCGAGGCGAAAGCAGATGCTTAGTGACCGAGCCACCCAGATGCCCCAATTTATTCACATTTTAAAAATAAACATTAAACATTAAAAGATAAACATTAAAATGGGTTTTAATCTTTAGTGAACTGCTATCCACACATGCATATCTCTGCAGACTATATCTGGAATATTACATAAGAAACTAGTACCGAAAGCTGCCTCTCAGGAAGGAAATGGAGTGGCTGGAAGGCAGAGGTGGGAGAGAGGCTGAACTGCTCTTCTGTTCACCCTACTGTGCCTTCCGACCTCTGCACTAGATGCATGCATTGCCTATTCAAAAAAACTTTTTTTTTTTAAGATTTTTATTTCTTGGGGCACCTGGGTGGCTCAGTCATTAGGTGTCTGCCTTTGGCTCAAGTCATGATCCCAGGGTCCTGGGATCGAGCCCCTCATTGGGCTCTCTGCTCAGTGGGGAGCCTGCTTCCCTTTCTCTCTCTGCCTGCCTCTCTGCCTACTTGTGATCTCTCTCTCTGTCAAATAAATAAAATCTTTTTGGAGCCTGCTTAAGGAAAAAAAAAAGTATTTTATTTAATTTATTTATTTTTTTAAAGATTTTATTTATTTGACAGAGAGAAACACAGTGAGAGAGGGAAGAAACACAAGCAGAGGGAATGGTAGTGGGAGAAGCAGGCTTCCTGCTGAGCAGGGAGCCTGATGCAGGGCTCGTTCCCAGGACCCTGGGATCATGACCTGGGCTGAAGGCAGACGCTTAACGACTGAGCCACCCAGGCGCCCCTAAAAAAAATTTTAAAAAATTTATTACACTTGATTTGTCAAATTGCAGTAATATCACTGTAATCCACAGGTATGTCCATTATCACCCTTATCACACCATCTTGTGATTATCCGTTTGTACACCTAACCTGTCTCTTAAGACTAAAGAGATCTGAGGAAAAAGAGAACACCTTATTTTATTCATATTAGCATCCTTGGTGCCTAACATAGCGCCTGGCACGTGCTCATTAAATATTTATTAAGTGACTGCATGAATGAATTACAAGCTTCTCTCAGAAAAAGCAACAAGTGCGTCTCAGCATATAAATAACTAAAATCAAATTTAAAAGAAAAGTCTTTCTTTTCTAAGCCTCGCCAAGTTCATTACAAATAACTAATTATTGTGCCTATGAATCAGAGATGGGGCAGAATCATTCCCTTCCTCCTTTCATTCATCTGTGCATCCAAAGTTAACATGAGTATCTACAATGGATGTGCAAGGTACAGTAGGCTGGCACTCTCTGCCCAGGAAACACACGCACAGGAACTAAGGAGAAAAAAAGACTTCCCTAAGAATACCTTGCCAGTTTCCACAGTGAAAATTCTCACTCTCTCAAGGAATAAACCACCCTTTCCCCCCAGCCAGGTTTATTTTCTATCGCTCTCTTTAACAACCCACTTTTTTCTCGATGACTAACGACACTATCAAAACCTGAAACCTCACAGTAACAGAGAGCAGAAACAAGCTATGGAGTGAGACCTGGAGCCTTACTATTTGAAGCTCCATCATAACATGAGCCCTGTTACCAAGGTGACAGCTGCTCTCATCAACTGGACAGACTCCTGTCACAAAAGTAGGGAGGTTAGGAGAGGAGAGATTTCCTGTCACTATTCTCCAGAGGCTGTTTAAACTTGTAAAGTTCTGTCTCATCTCAGTCTCGTGAAAGACTAGTATTTTGTTGTTGCTTTTTTTTTTTTTTTGAAGATTTTATTTATTTGACAGAGAGAAACACAGCGAGAGAGGGAACACAAGCAGAGGGAATGGTAGCGGGAGAAGCAGGCTTCCTGCCGAGCAGAGAGCCTGATGCGGGGCTCGATTCCAGGACCCTGGGATCATGACCTGGGCCGAAGGCAGACGCTTAACGACTGAGCCACCCAGGCGCCCCATTGCTGACTTTTTGATGCAAAAGATCCTCAAGCCACATTAAGGTTCTCTAACAGGGAAAGACGAAGACCAGAGATGGGGAAGAACAGGATCCTGGCAGGGGACATTCTACTACGATTAGAATTGTCATAAAAGTACCACAGGCTAAGACCTATGGAGTATTTACATTGCGCAAAGGCACCAGACAATGTGTTTTATGTGGATTATCCTGTGTAATCTTAATAGCTGCCCCATAAAGTCGGAACTATTTATATCCCTATTTTTATAGTGAGGAAACCAAGCAGGCAAAGCGTGTGAGGCTGTCTTAAGTGACTTGCCAAGGGTCACCCAATAAAGAGCCGCAGAGCCAGAATTTGGACTCAGGCCCTGATTCCTAGGCACTACACTCCAGAAGCACAGGCAGAACAGGCACAAGGCCAGGTGCGGACTGCTATTTACCTAGTAAAGAAAGGCAATTACAGCAATGAGCACCAGTATTTAAAAGAATGTTTAGAGTCTAGGAGGGGCTTAGTCGGAGGAATTCAGGTTAGGCAAGAAATCTTTGGAGCGTTAATTATCATACAAGATGTTCAAAGTGTGCTATTTAACTCTGTGTACAGACAGAACTAAAGTATAAAGGGAAGGAATGAGCTGTATAAGGCCAGCCAATGAATCAGATGTCAGTAGGAGCTATAAGCAAACACTCTCCCCATAGACCTGAGTTGGGGGATCTCTAGGATTGTCCCTCGTGGTTTGAGATTCACTCACTGATTCAGCTGGCACTTCAGGATACTCACTATAAAAACTGTACTTTGCTTGGGGCGCCTGGGTGGTTCAGTCAGTTAAGTGTCCAACTCTTGATTTTGGCTCAGGTCATGATCTCAGGGTTGTGGGATTGCACTGAGCATGGAAACTGCTTGAGATTCTCTCTCTCCCTCTCCCTCTGCTCCCCACCCACACCTCACCTTCTGGCTCATATGCACACTCTCTTTCTCAAAACAAAAACAAGGGGCGTCTGGGTGGCTCAATGTCTGCCTTCAGCTCAGGTCATGATTCCAGGGACCTGGGATAGAGCCCCGCATCAGGATCCCTGCTCGGCGGGAAGCCTGCTTCTCCCTCTCCCACTCCCCCTGCTTGTATTCCCTCTCTCTCTGTCTCTCTCTGTCAAATAAATAAAATCTTTAAAAAACAAAAAACAAAAAAACAAAAACAAAAACAAACAAAATAAACTACAATACTTTGCTAGGTGCTGAGAATAAGATGCAATTTCAAGAAATGGTCCCTGACTTCTACAAACTTACAAACCAGTTGGCTTATTGTTTGGAGTTTGGTGGCAAAGGAGCAGACAGTTAAACAACTACAACAATCACAATTTCTTCTAAAATACCCTGGGAAAACAGAAAAAATAGGTTTGAAGGGAAGCTCCTGTCCGCCTATCAGCCTCTTTGCCCACAGAGTCTACTATCTAAACTTGCAAAGAAAACCTCAAGCAGGGGTCTTTAGTCTATTGGCATGGTCCCTACAAGGTCAATGAAGGGATTCCAACTGGTCCATGAACCATCCCCATGAAATTATATGCAAAACAACTGCAAATATATGAATTTTTTCTGGGAGCGAGATCTCTAGCTTTCATCAGATTCTCAGAGAATAAAGGCCCATAGCTACAAAGATGCCCCTGTAGCCTTAGGACAGCAGATCAGAGTTTCACCTTAAGTTGTTAATGAAATCTCATGGCCACACATACGAAATGGGTGATGATGTGTCCTTGAATGTTCATATGCTGACCAGCACACATTCCTTCCCCTCACAACCCTTGGAAAGTTTCGCTGACACCCTATAGTACAGGGGCTCTTCACCTGGCATCAGTAAACTTCCTGAAAATATATGCAATCAATTCCGTTATTTCAGCATACTTGGGGGGGGAGGCAGGGCTTAGAACCTAAGCTTTTATAGCACATACAGCGTGTGTACAAATTCAGTATATGTGCTGCTGAGGCGAGCACGTCAACGTGTGTACAAATTCAATCTAAGTGTGGATTTACCTGGATCTGGGACCCCAATTTTATTATGTTCAGATAAGAACCACTTTCCCATTGCATAAAGATAGATGAGAATTCCATGTCAGTTCTCTGTACATGTTTAAGCCAGACCTTTACTTTAACCCTCAGCCTACCCTAGACTCCTCCTTGCCAGACCTTACATAAGTGACTAGCTAACATCAGTTAGTCCGTTTTATCTAAATGAAGGAATAGCTTGGAAATCTAAAACAAGGAGCTACAAAAGTAGCTAGGTTTCTAACCAGCTTGCAGTCACCTGGGATCGAAAGCTCTGGAAAACCCGTTAATGAGCATCCGAGGGTCAGTGGATTTCCTGAAATTGTATGCAAAAGTTTTATGTGGATCCTTCTCAGGATAGCTTCCATCAGATGATCAAATCATGAGCCCAAATCTACCACCTTCCATCCAAAAAGGCTGAGAGCCCTAGATTCAGGGCACACATACATAGCCCTCCTTGGACCTAATGGCTCCATTAACATGGAGCAGGACTTAGGCCCGGGAAAACTCTGGATAGGCACTGAGGCTCCCTGGAGACAGGTCACTGACCTTTGTACGGGGTACAATGTTGAGTTCCAGTTTTTGGTCCACCAGACTGGCCCCTGCCTCTGAGAGATAGCCCTGGTTGAGGACAAGGCAGTCACGGCCAAAGCAGCAGGGACAGCACAGCTTCTGCAGCCACTTGGTCCACTTAGGATTAAGGTGCCCATATGGCTCTTCATTCTTGGGTTTGAAGACAGCAATGATCTTCTACGGAGAGAAAAGAAAAATAGGACGTTCAAGACAAATTGATTAAAGTGGGTCACAGACCAGGTCAGCAGGACTCTAGAAAGAAACAAGAAGGCACAGGAGGACAATCCTTAAAGAAAGACACTGGCTTCTCCCCAGCTTGTAAGGGGAAGACACAGCTCATGTGTGCAGCTAAGAGGCCCACTGCCAGAAAGGGCTGTGGCTGAAGATGCCACGTCTAGTAAACATGGTAAAACAGACTTTAACACCATCAAACCCCAACTTCCAAGGTAAATTCATACAAACTGTTGTTTCTGCATCAATTAGGTAAAGGCTCAAAAAAGTATGAACTGAAAGGAAATTAGTAAGATATTATGGAATGAGGTTAACTCCACCAGTGTTTGATTTCCTCTATCAGCCTTACTATCCCACTTCCTGGCTGTTAACAAAATCTTAAAATAAAAAGTTTAAGAATGACAAGCTAAGAAAGCAATGGAAGGTAAAACTCACAGCAGGAAAAAGAATCTGCCACCTGATTAGAATGGGGTTCTTTTAAGTTACTCTGATAGGCAAGAGATTAGGACATAAGAGGCCACAAAGATTAGAATCCATCTTCTCTTGTAAGTGAGAACAATCCTGAGGTCCTCAGAAACACGGGATGCTACTGCAACCCTGAAACAATGGGCCTCCCTTCTGGAGCCTTCCTCCCCAGGCCAGGCAGCCCTCTATGGTTATTTCACATTTGTCTCATTCCCTCTAGTCCCCAAACTGGTACTTTCAAAGGAAGAAAAGCAAATATGTTATCCAAGTGATTCATCTTTGTATCATATGACTCTCTCTCTCTCTCTCACCCCACAGCCAACTCAAGCGAGTCTGGGTCATAAGACATTTTCCTGTGGGTGTCACTTCCTGACAGGCAGGTCACAGCAGAAAACATACGCCCATCTGCCTGCATTAAGTATGTACTCATGTTAGGAATTGGCTGGATGCATGTCTCCCAACAATAATTGGTCCTTTTTGAAGCTAGTTCAAGAAGCCTCGCAAGAATCTGAGAGGACAGGGGCACCTGGGTGGCTCAGTGGGTTAAAGCCTCTGCTCAGGTCATGATCTCAGGGTCCTGGGATCAAGTCCCACATCGGGCTCTCTGTTCAGCAGGGAGCCTGCTTCCCCCTCTCTCTGCCAGCCTCTCTGCCTACTTGTGATCTCTCTCTCTGTCAAATAAATAAATAAAATCTTAAAAAAAAAAAAACAAAGAATCTGAGAGGACAAGAAAAATACACAACTCTCCTCTCTCCAAAGGAATCAATTTATTTTTAAACACAAACAATCTTACTGATTCACTGGGAAAATTCAAATGCATAAACTCATATCCTAGGTCTTCAGAATTACCTTTTTAACCAAAATGGCTAACAAAAGGCCCAAGTTAGGGACGCCTGGGTGGCTCAGTTAGTTAAGCAGCTGCCTTTGGCTCAGGTCATGATCCCAGGTCCTGGGATCCAGTCCCATATTGGGGTCCTTCCTCAGCAGGAGCCTGCTCTCTGCCTCTGCCTGCCTCTCTGCCTGCTTGTGCTCTCTCTGACAAATAAATAAAATCTTAAAAAAAAAAAAAAAAAAAGGAAAGAAAAAGGCCCAAGTTAGCAATCTTTCTGTCTCTTTCCCCCCAGAACCCTGGGCTCCAAACCACAGAGCAGCAGTAGCAAGGGGTTTGTCACTCAGAGAATGACCAGTGAGTATATGGTAATGCTTTAGAACAAGGCAGTAAAACCACAGGACAGCTTGAGGCGTGTCCCACAACCCAAGAGTCAGTTCAACTGAGGTACAACGTGGAGCTCTGCAGGCCGGTTCCCAGTGGGAGGAAGACCAAGACAATCTTATTATCGAGGCTGAAAAATACCAGGGCTGAGACTTAAATACCTCCATTAAAGAAAGCAGAACCTGAAGGCCAAGATTGCAGCCAAAGCCTCCATTTCAGACTCACCTCTCAAACTTCTCCATTTCCTTCCGACAGGAGAATTGGAAAGCATCCTGAGGACTGTGAAAGCATTAGTGACCATCACTACCTCGGTATTACAGAGGGTTCATTAAATAATGTTTGGACTGGACAAATGGAGGGACAGTAGGGTGAGAAGGATGGAGGAACAGAAAGGTATTAGGCAGAAAGGGAGACAAGTGCCCTTCGGGACTAAGCACGGCCTCAGTTCAATTCAGTTCTGCCTACGTGCTCAGTACATCATTTGTGTAAGACAGTGTGTGAGCACCGCAGGTTTGCTAGATGATACAAGACACAGCCTCAGGCCTAATTTCCAAAGCTAGTATGAACTTCACATTTTGAGCTGTGTTCTCGATTACTCAAGAATACTCTAGAACCAGGGGCGCCTGGGTGGCTCAGTGGGTTAAAGCCTCTGCCTTCGGCTCAGATCATGATCTCAGGGTCCTGGGATCAAGCTCCGCATCGGGCTCTCAGCTCAGCGGGGAGCCTGCTTCCCTCTCTCTCCCTCTGCCTACCTCTCTGCCTGCTTGTGATCTCTCTCTCTGTGTCAAATAAATAAATATTTAAAAAAAAAAAAAAAAGAATACTCTAGAACCAGTCAAATCAGAAAGGCACTCACCATTATTTGGTTGAGAAAGAAAATGTCTACCCCTTGATTTTTCTCACTCTCCTCTCTCTTCTTTACTATACTTTGAATTCCTTTCTTACATTTAGTTTAGAGTAAGCTTCGATTTGATGCCACTGCTTTTCAAACACCTTTCCTTACTACCCACTGGCTAACCCTCCTTTAATGAAGGGGCTGAGGTACAGGGAGCTTAAGCAGCAGCAGCAATGGAGCTGAGGATCCAAAGAGAACTGCACAGGAATCACTCACTGGCTGGGGTCAGAACCCACAACAAAATACTGGGACCTGGAACACAAACGGTTTTCTCCATCTATCCAGCAGCGCCAAGGAGGAGGGTATTATGTGATGCTAAAATTTAAGATAGTTCAAGTACATCACTCATTGTACAGTGAAATACACAGAAATAACTTCTAATAAAAGCTTTTTTTAAATTTGGTAAACGTGAAACTGATGATTCTCCAACATTTTGGTCTGAAGATCCCTTCAAACTGTAAATTATTAAAAAGACTCCCAAAACTTTTGTTTATATAGGTAAAACCTACATTTGCTGTATTACAAATTAAACTGAAATATTAAGACTGTTAACTCACTTAATAAAAATAAACCTAATACACATTAATATAGATGCTATGTTTTTATGAAAAATAATCATTTTCAAAAAAAATAACCATTTTCAAAAACAATTTTTAGTGAAAATGCTGGCACTGTTTCCCATTTTTGCAAATCTCTCTAGTGTCTGGCTTAATAAAAGGCAACTGTATTTTCACATCTTCCTTAATATTCAATCTGTTTCGATATCACATATCATGGCCTCTGGAAATCTCTACTATGCATTCATAAGGAAGTGAGAACGAAAATGGCAAATAGTCTTAAAATAGTTATAAAAATAATTTTGACTGTGCACCCCTAAAAGGATTCCTACAGTTCCCTTGGCCTCACTCTGAGAACTGCTATATTCTGTATTAGCAGCTGGATAGAAAGAGCACTCCTATTTAGGCAGAGAAGCCTTACTTACATGTTAACTCTCAGAAAAGAGAGGGATGGATTACTCCATATATGAAACGCTGAAAGAAGATGGAATCCAAATAGAATGAAACAGAAGAGATTTAGCCTGTATTTATTTTCCTATCCACTGTCATTAACCAAACCTGTCTCACCCATTACAACTGGTGGCCTGGGACAAGTCCCTATAACAGACAGTAATGATGTTTAAAAACCTCAAGAACTGGGGTGCCTGGGTGGCTCAGTGGGTTAAAGCCTCTGCCTTCGGCTCAGGTCATCTCAGGGTCCTGGGATCGAGCCCTGCATCGGGCTCTCTGCTCAGCAGGGAGCCTGCTTCCCCCTCTCTCTCTGCCTGCCTGCCTACTTGTGATCTCTCTCCTTTCTGTCAAATAAATAAAATCTTTAAAAATAAGCAAACCCTCAAGAACTACATCTAACTATGACATAGAAATTTAACTACCTCTTAACATTTTAGTAAAAAAGTTATTCTGGGGGTGTCTGGGTGGCTCAGTGGTTAAAGCCCCTGCCTTCGGCTCAGGTTGTGATCACAGGGTCCTGGTATCAAGCCCCAAGTTCGGCTATCTGCTCTGTGGGGAGTCTGCTTTTCCCTCTCCCCCTGTGCTTGCACGCATTCTCTCATTCTCTCTCAATAAACAAGAATTAAAAGAATTATTCTCTTTTAGATCTTTATTCTTTATTGGGCTATCAGTGTTGCTCTCAACCACATGTAAGGACATCAGAATTGCTTTGGAGGGCATAGGTAGTTGGAAGAAGTACATTCAGTATTATAACATAATCTTATATTTGAAAAATGAAAAAAAAACCTGTACCATTTTCATGACAAGCTCTTGATAGAGAAGTATTTTTAAAAGACTGCAAATTACTGATATAAGGCCTAGTTCCTAGAACATGTTGAGCAGTATCTGTAAAATTTTGAAGCAAATATCAATTAGCATTATCTATTAAATTACTATTTTCAGTGGTCATAAAATCATCATCTCAAAATTATACTACTTTTGCTTTATTCAATGCCATGTATCCAAGAAAGCCTAATCCAGAGGTTAGTGGGCATTAACTTAACAAAAACCAAAACACCCTGAGCTCCTGCTAAGCACCAGGAACTATGCCAGGGGCTTTCATGTGTGATATCGCATTTAATCTTCTTAATAAACTAATGAATCACATGCTATCTTATGATTCTTGGCAATATGAACATATAGTATTACTAGCCTCACAAAACAGAAAATGCTCAAAAAATATTTTCATAAGTGATTGAGCATAAGACCAGAAAGCACAAGAATGCAAGTGAGGAGGGTAATATGAGCACTCTCTACCATGCCTTCTAATCTAGCATTTTCCATCTTACTGTTCTCTAGGTCCTCACTTGCTTGCCCTGAGGGAGAAAGCACCCTAAATTGGGAAATGAAATCAGGGCTATTATCTTCAAGAACATTCTAGCCTCTTTAGCTCCAAAAGCAGCTCTGGCAGAAATTGCTGGTTCCCCCAATCTCTCTTCCCTCCTCTTCCTTGGTCACGGGACTCCACATTTTTAGTGGGGCAAAATAAAGACTAGAGTTCCCACTACTGCCGTTAACTTCTGAACAACGGAATATAAAGAGTCTGGTGCAACTAGGAAATGGCTTAAAGGAAGAGGGCATATACTCTTCCTCTCCTTTCCTTCTTCCAACTGGCTGAAAAACAGACAAGATGTCTGCAGTCTGAGCAGCCATCTTGGATCATAAAGTGGAAGCCACATGCTAGGGATGGCTCATCAGTTGGATGGAAGGATGCACATTGTTCATATAGCCGCCAGCCCTGGGCAGCCTAGAGATTTCTTCTATGGGGAGTTAAATGTACGTTTATTCGAGTCATTATTATTTTAAATTTTCTGCCACACATAGGCAAACTTAATCCTAACCCGTATGATAGATGAAAAGAGGAAGCAGAAATTCAGATGACTACTTTGAGGCAGCACTGCATAGTGGTTAGGAGCATGAATTCTGGAGCCAGTTGGCCTGGGTCTGAATCCTGCCTCCTATTTACTAGCTGTTAAGACCCTACTCAAATTAGTTATACTGTGTGCCCTGATGTCATCATCTGTGGGAATAATAACAGGACCTACCTCCAAAGGTATTGTTATAAGTGCTAAGTGAATTATTACTCGTAAAGCACTTAAAACATTACCTAGCATATAATAAGTGCTATCTATGTATTTGTTAAATAAAATAAACAAACACATCTGGAGCAGGGCCAAAGATGACACGACCAACTACAGTGAGACTGTGGTTCTCTGTAACCCACAGCAGCATTTAGGAAGGTGGTCCTCTGCTCTGAACCACATTTTCCTCAATGGGAGCAAGATGGTTATATTAAGTTTTGTCAGGGCATGTTTTGATTTCCTCTCTAAGAAAGGACAGTGGCCAGGAAATTTTAGACCCTGGGGTCCTACAAATCACCAAGAAACATACCCATCGTCTGTCACTCTCCAGAGCCTATGCACAGAGGTGGTAGTACTTTACCTGCCAGGTAGAAGTGAAAGATCTTATTACTCCCACCTGTCAGAGCACCAGATCACTTCTCAGCTGACCTGACACATTCCAACAAAGCTATACCAGTGTCATGAAAGAAAAGTAAAAACCTTCCTCCTGTTCCTATACCTATCAAAGATAATTAGCCCCTTCTTACTTCAGCCAAAGATAAAAAAAGGAAAAAAAAAGGAAAATAAAATAAAAAAATAAAAAACACATAAAAAGCGAAAGATCTTGCTAACATTTAGACCTCAGGATATCCAAGGCCCTTTTCTTCTAGAAGTAATGGTTCTCCTTTGAGCTTTCAATTTAACTCACCGCTCCCTTACTTGATGGAGTTGGAAAGACCTATTATTCTCAAAGTTTTCCCCAACTTCCCCAACTCAGTTTATGTTAACTGCATTGATGGCGGAATTGCTTTCTGGTTCTTGATAATTTAGGGGCAACAACATCGGGGAGAATGACCAGATCATTCAATGAACCTAACCAAGGGCTATTAAGTCAGAGTCCATCCTGGCCACTCAGCACTCCTATAAGAACAGCACACCACTCATCTAAAGAGTTGACATGGGAGAGAGACAGTGAAAATTTGCGGGAGCTTTGACTACCATTATTTTAGTAAGTGTAACAATAGTATATTTTTCCAATAAAATATATATAATTCTGGCCCATCTGAGAACTCTGACAGGGAAAATATGCTTTGCCCCACTGATATTCCGATGATACCTCTGGTTTTATATAAATGCCTTAAATTCTTCTGCAGCTATCAAAAGAATAAAATCACTTCTCAGCAACCCTGGTCACCTCATGTCCCATCTCAACCCATCTCATCCCCATCCCCCTTTATACACATGCAAGGGACAATATAAAGGTCAGCAAACACTTTGCCTTAGCTAAAAAGCAAACTGCTGATAGTCTTGGGAGAAAAATGAAAGTAAAATGTAGCAGGCAGTCCTGTGTTTCTAAAACTCCGTATTCTTTACTGAAGAACCATAAAAAAGAATTTGAACAATTTCCCAGAAGTGAGCAATAACCAGGACAGATGAAACTGGTTTAAGTCCACCCACTCCATCACTGACGTCTGCCAGTAAGAGATCTGGGACGGTGGTAGACATCCCCACAACACAGAAGGCTGGAACTGAACCCTCTGAGGCTTTGATGGATCACCCGTCCTCCACAGTGAACAGCGACAACGCTGGTTCGGTCCAAAAAGAGGAAATGGGCCCAAAGCTCAAATCTGTAGGACAATGGCCGAATAGCAGTCTCCGTAGTTTAAACCTAAGGAACCTACTAGAAGGCAGCATCTCCCCGCGCGTCTCTGTCGACAGGCCGATTGCCCCACCACACCGCTGGGCCCCTTGCCTGTATCTGGTCAATTTCCTCTTTTCATTCTCCGCTCACTCCTCCCCCACCAAATAGGTTCTGATTTATTTCTTCAGTCCGCAGAGCTTCTCCATCTCCAGTCCTCAGGGGCATTCCAAAATCTTGCCAAGGGGCTCTGCACTGTGAAGTTTCTCCCTTTTGCAGCCTTTCAACCCCCCTTCTCCCTCTGGTAGTGCGAAGCTGCTAACTCCCCCGGACAGGCCCACCCTCCCCGAAGGCGGTGGCAGCGGCGGCCCCCCACCCCGCTCTCACCCCCTGAGGGTCCTTGACGAAGTAGCTTCCGCTGGAGCCCTGGTAGATGCGCTCGGGGAAGATGCAGCGTTCGATGGCCAGCTCGGCCTGCCGCACCACCGCCTCGAACTCGGGGTCCTCCGGGAACTCGTTCCGCTCGCGGTGGGCCTGCGCGGCGTGGGCCGCCGCCGCCGCCGCCGCCTGGGCTGCGCCGTGCGCCGCCACGGTTTGGGTCTGGCCTTGGGCCGCCGCGCCCCGAGCCCGGTCCAGCAGTGGCTGCCGCTCCCGGTCGTGGCCTGGCGAGCCCGGCGGAGAGGGGGCCGGGCCGGCAGCCGCCGCCACTCGGACCGCGCCCCCCGGCACCTGCGGAAAGTGAGCGCCCGAGCCGGACGGGAAGGTGTAGTCCGGGGGTTGGGCCCGCTCGGGGGACACCAGTGGGCTCGTTTCGTCCATCCCTCAGGCCGCCGGCTCCGGGTCCCGGTGCACTCCACACAGCTGAGCTCCCGGCTGGGACCAATCCGCGAAACCCCCAACCCACGCCTAGCCAACCAGGTCGTGGCGCCTCGCTGGCTCCGCCCCTACCTAGCCTGTTTACTTGGCGACGAGTAGGCACGACCCCTCGCGCGCGAACGGTAGCCAATCAGAACCAGCGTCGACGTAATCGCGCCCTCCGTATTTTTCGCCCGTCACCGTCTGTGGCGATTGCGCATGCGCCGGGAGCCAAACCCAGGTCAGACACGCCCACTGCTCTTACCAGTCCAGCCCCTCCCCTAGCTTCCAATTGCTGATCTGTCTTTGGGAGCTTTCCAGTAAAGTAGCCTTCTTAATCAGTCATTTGTTGAGTGCCTACTATGAACCAACCAGCTATGAAAGTGGAGAATTCTAATCTTTGTATCTGCATTTATCCAATCATGCATTCATAAAATACTTACTGAGCACTTACTATGTTCGTTCCAAGTGCTAGAGAGACAAAAATGAAGCAAAGAAACAAAAATCCCTAATCTACCTAAATAAAAATATTTTTAAAAACCACAGGCCTGGGGCGCCTGGGTGGCTCAGCGGGTTAAAGCCTCTGCCTTCGGCTCAGGTCATGATCTCAGGGTCCTGGGATCGAGCCCCATGTCTGGCTCTCTGCTCAGCAGGGAGCCTGCTTCCTCCTCTCTCTTTGCCTACTTGTGATCTCTGTCAAATAAATGAATAAAATATTTAAAAAAAAAAAAAAAAACCACAGGCCTAATGCAATTTACATAGTGTCTGGCCCGAATGCTCTATGCTTCTTTGTTCATTGAAGAAAGATACGATCTTATTACACTAGAAAGTTGCCTGAGCTGAGTACATGACTGTTTTATTTACCATTGTAAAACCTTGGTATCTAGACACGATAGGGACTCAGTATATTTTTATTAGTGAAAAAGAGACGGAAAAACTGCCCTTGCCCTCAAGGGGAAAACATATAGCTTTCTGAGGGAGCAGGAGAAAAGGTGCCAACACTGAAAACTGAAAACTCATAATACAAGTTCAGCGATTTGGGGGTAGGCTAGAAAGTCAGCAAAGACCTTAAAGGGGGCATGGTATGAATTAGGTTTTATTTATTTATTTATTTGTTTGTTTGTTTATTTAACAGAGAGAGAGAGAGATCACAAGTAGACAGAGAGGAAGGCAGAGAGAGTGGGAAGCAGGCTCCCCCCAGAGCAGAGAGCCCAGGACCCTGAGATATGACCTGAGCTGAAGGTAGAAGCTTTAACCCACTGAGCCACCCAGGCGCCCCATCAGCTAGGTTTTAAAGAAAGAATGTAATTAGATTACTGGGGGGGGGGAGGAGAAGAGAAGGAGTCTGAGTCATGTGAGTTTGAAGCTCACCTCCACACTTAAGCCTCTGTTTTCTCTCTTGTAAAATGGGAATTATCATCCCTTCCTCAATTAAATAAGAACGAAGATAATGTATGTAAAACACTAAGCATAGTGCTTAGTACATAAAAATTATCATCCCTCTCTCAATTAAATAAGGATCAACATAAAGTATGTAAAACACTTAGCACAGTGATTAGTACACTCAACAAATGGTACCACCTTTTTTATCATTGATGTTGTTTTTGTTTTTGTGCTTAAAATCACCAGCAGACTAGAGACACGGGTTTTCACAGGAGATAATCAGCCATACTGTAACCAATATTTATAGTAATTCTTCCTTGAATCAAATTATTGTCACAGTACTAGAAGTAATGAACTGAATTGAATTGCACTGAAATAACTATTGTTTAATTGTATGTGTGAGAATGTCTTAAATTTTTTTTGCCATGTAAACCATTCTAAGCAAAAGTCCATACAGTTTCCTCTTTCAGTTAGAAGACATGTATTTTCCTTTCCTATCCAGACATCAAATAATTCAGTAATACTTGCCTCTTACATCCCAGGAGTCACATCCACAGAGATGATATCTTGGTATTATTCATCTCATTTAGCTCATAAGCTTCAAATTATTGTCAAAGAAAGCTGCAAGATTATAGTCCTCCCTTGAGAACTCCAGGGAAAATTCTCAAAATTTATTTTTGATTCTACCGCTTAGAGCTTGTTCTACTGAAAAAAAAAAGGGGGGGGTCAATATATTCCCTATTACCCATGAAGAGCTAGCATTCACCAAATACTAAGCACATGACAGACATTGTTTCTTGTAAGTTGCATGAATATAACTGGATTACCACCTTTTTGCACTGAAGAGGTCTCAAAAGTTCTTTCTAAGCCATTGACTCTGAATCCCAACATCTTTCCTACATCATCATGTACCCCCTTTCTTTCCGTATTCTCTGATGCCACATTACTTTTGAGACTCTCAATATGTCATATCTACATTATTAAAATAGCTTGAGTTTGCTCCTCTGCTTCCAATCTCTCTGGTTATCTCTGAATATCACTACCAGATTAATTTTCTTAAAACACTGGTTTCCTGGTGTCACTGCTCTGATTAAGAAACTAAACTTTATTGCAGTAAAATATGCACTTTTATCATTTTAACCATTCACAAGTGTACAGTTCAGTAACATTAAGTACATTCACAATGTTGCATAACCATCACTACTGCCTATACCCAAAACTTTTTCATCAACCCAACAAAAACTCTGTATCCATTAAACAATAACTCCCTCTGTCTCTAGCTCCTGGTAACTTTTACTTTCTATGTCTATGAATTTGCTCATTCAAAACACTACATTTTGCAAAACATATTTTCCCTGAATTTTTCAGGTTTCTCCATAACTTAACCAAACAAACTATTTAATCTTATTTCATCCAATTTCCTAATGTACACTCTCCAATCTAGTAAGATCTGTTTTCTCCACACGCCATTCTCTGAATGACTATATTTATATTTATAGTCATTACCACACAGTTCAGCATGCTTAACCATTGAGTGTTAGAGCTGGTTGAATCTTATAGGTCGGCTAATCCAACTCATTTTACAGGCCAGAGAGCTTAATAACTTGTTTGAAGTCTCACACACACTTGGTGGCAGACATGGGATTTGAACACAGAATCCAAGTCTTTTCAAAACAATGCAAAACTGCTGTTTTTGGAGCACTTGTAATGTCACAGACACAGTATTGAGAATTTTACACTATATTCTCATACAAGTACTGGGGAGTCTTTATCATTATTATTATTTTCATTTTCTATTCCACAGATGAGGAAACACCCAAATCGGAGCAGTTTCTTTACTCTCTTCATACAGTTGCCTTCTTTTAATAATTAAATATAGTCTTGAATTTTTCCGTGTGCATGAATCTTTTCTTCTCCACATCTAGGCAGTAAGTCCCAGGAGGGCAGCGATCCTGTCTTTTCTAGCTGTATTCACATTGGTAAGTAAACAAATGGGAAAAAGGATTGGCGTGCATGATATTTGGAGAATTTGCTCCAATCTCGACACTACATTTTAAACACAAAGGATCTGAGTAACGACAACAACACAAAATCCTTACAATGACTGAATGCAGAAGTGTCTGGCATCACAGTGCAGGCACGGGGCTGACACTCACTAAACTGCAGCTGCCTGGTCCAGCAAGTTACAATTCACAAAGCTGAAACTCAAAAGCCAGGTTTGGGTTCTGTCCTTAAATTCCAGGGAGGAGCCATTTACAACTCTGAAGGTCCGCGCAGGACCCGAGGCGCTTGAGTTGGTGGTCACTGTTTCTTCTGACCCAGGTTTTGTCTTGTTTTTGTCCACATTTCGGCTAGGATGTCTCTGAGTAGACGAGACCTGAGGTCTCCATCAGGTGGCCCAGGTAGGACCGTGGGTTCAGGCCCACCCCTCTCTCGGATGTTTGACCCAAGCTCTTAAGACCCTCCGCCCCGCACAAAGATGGCGCGGAGTCCGCGCTGGGCCAATGGAGAGTGGCGTTGCTCCCGGTTGCCTAGGTAACAGCCAATGGGCAGCCGGAATTGCGCCCAGTGCGGCCTCCCGGGATGGCGGCGTCAAGTGGGACAGGCGCTGGTGGAGGTGGTGGAGAGGCTGGTGGCAGGGGCGAGCCCAGCGGAGCCGCGGTCCCGGCCGCTGGAGCCCCGAGTCTGGGCGTGATTGTCATCCCGAAAGGCGGAGCTCAGGTTGGCCCGCAGCGCAAGAGGGAGGGAGCCATGAGAGTGTGGTCGGTGAGGAAGGGACCGAGGAGCCCATCCCGAGATGACCGGCTGGGGGTCGGGATTCCATCCAGGAGGCGCTGACCAGAGGGCGGGGCCGGTGGGGTGCAGAACCCGGGCCTCTGGTCTCTACCCGTGGAGCCGAGGCCAGGGAGAGCCCGCCGTACCCGGCTTGGCGAGCGGGTGGGGGTGCTGCGTCCGTAGGGGATGGCAGACCAACGTTGAGCAGAAACCTGGGCACCGCGGTAGTGCAGAGCTCGGGTAGAGGGAAGGATCGGTGCTGGGATCCAAGTACGGGGTGGGAGATCGACTAGGAAATGTTCTTATTTGGGTCTAGGGCTTTGTTTGGTCTGGGCCCGCCTGTCCCACTCTGCTGGAGAGACGTCTCACACAACGAGGCTTGGGGAATGGCATGCCTCATTAGTGGATGGTGGCACGCCTGTTGGGTAGCATCTCCAAACTGCTTAGGTAAACGCAGGAGTAACTCGGATTTATTAGAATCTGGTCCACGCATTTCCTTTTTCATGAAATAGGATAGTATCATGGCAGTCCTTATCACCCCCAAGTCTTTTTTTTTTTTTTTTAATCTTTCTGGTGTCAGGATTTTCTTCCCACTTTCTTCAATCTAACTGTCCCACAGTCTTCCTAAATAAGACCTTTATGTAGTAGCAAAAGACTTTTTTTTTTTCTTTTTGAGTTCAAGGAAATTTATAGTAAAAAGATTTGTACACTTATAAGAAAAACAGTTATTTCAAGCTCTATTAAAACACTTTAAAAGGAATGTGTGACTATTTTGTTCTAGGCTTCTTACAAGCCTAATTTTTGTTCACCAGAGTCTTCCTTTCTTCTCTTTAGGATTCTAAAAGTCTAAGACTGCTTTCTTTATAATTAAGAGAACTTTGACAAGGTGCTTTGGAGGAACAATGTAAAGGTATATGTGGGGAAAGCAGGCTGCCTCAAAGCAATATTCTTCAAGTGAAAATCTGTTCCTCTTTATGTTAGCTTTTTTGTTGTTTTTATCCTCTGAATTTGAATGCAAGATAGTGTGAATGCATAAATATTTTTTTAGCAAGTTTGATTTCTAAACTCCAAAAAGAGACAAATGTAATGGAAATAAAAGCTAACATTCCTGTCTCCAAGTTCTATTTGGAAATGTCTGGGTCAGGAGAAAATAAAGGTAGCAGGAGTATAGTCCTTTGTGCAGAGCAACAATGTTTTTGTTTCAGGGACAAAAGTCATTTTCTTTTATATAAATGCTTGGATTGATCCTTTGCAACCCATTTATCAAAAGAGCATCTGTTTAGAAGCCAGAATCTTCTTGGCTTGAGATTAGATTCCATATGTATAGCTGAAGCCTAAACTCCTAGGCCACCTGTTCTCTTTAAGAAGATTTTTTGGGTAACTGATACAAATACTGATTTGCATCCTTATTAAAGTGTTGGGTTTTCAGTCGTCTTCATCAGCACTGGCTGGCTGTTCTGTATTAAACTAGATTTGTTTCAATGACCATGATTTCTTTTTGGGTCAATAGCTGTACAGCTGACAATTCCTTAGCTAATAGAAGTCATAAATGAACATCACTGTCCCAGTTGGTGACAGTATCAATTATTTGGACATAGGTAGAGGTTTCTAGCCAAATGTGTTCAACCATGGCCTGAGACCCATAGAGTCCACCTATGTCCTTTAATTAGCACTACCGATTGTGTTCTTGGGAATGGACATGTTGACCCACAACTATTGAAGGGAGTTTGCTCTGTCTCCCTAGATAAAGAAAGGAATGGAAATGTACTTTTGGAAAATCAAATGAGAGAGGAGGTGGCAGGGTTAGTTAGGTGGAGAGATGATGTTCCAGTTACTATAGCTGTGTAACATTATACCCCAACCTTAGCTGCTTAAAACAACTGTGTGATGCTCACAGATTCTATGAGTCTGGAATTTGTAGATGGCATCATGGAGATGACCTCACTCTGCTCCATGATACCTTAGATGGGATGCCAACTCAATGGCTGGGCGCTAGAATGATCTGAAGGTGCTCTCCTTGGCTCACAACTGGTCCCTGGGCGAGGCTCACTCAAAGATGAGAATTGCCAACTGGAGCACCAACACCTGTGGCTCTTTGTGGCTCAGCTTCCTCACAGCACAGTAGCCCCAGGGTAGTCAGACCTCCGTGGTGACTCAGGTCTCCAAGCGCAAGTGCACCAGTGAGCAAGAGGGAAGATGCATCACATCACCTTTTCCGATCTGACCTCAGAGCACACCATCTCTTCCACTGTGTTCTATTGGTTGAAGCAATCGGAAGCCTTCTCCTATTCAAAGAAGAGTTAGACTCCATCTTTTGATGGGGCAGTGTCAAGGTCAAATTATAGAATGCATAATACGTACCTATAGGAGATACAACCACAAATGTCTTTGGAAGTTACAATCGGCCACGTTTGGGAATTAGAGGATGATCTTTTCAGTTTCATTGGCATCTTTAAGAACTTTAGGATATACTCCCTCAGAGATAACAGCATACCAAAAGAGGGGCTAGGTTTACAGTTTGAGGTCTGGCTAGTACTGTGTCCAAAGATAGTCTTCAAAGTGGAGAAACGCTGTTCCTTTTCTTTCAGGGACCTTCTACTGGTCCCTGTGAAACAGATGGGATACCACTATGTGGGAGTTTCACATAGCCTTGAGAAAAGGTAAATGCTGGTGTCTACTCCTCCTGAGCCCCTGCCCAGTCAGACCGACTCCTCACGCGACGCTGCAGTAACTCCTTCCAGGCCTCTGAGTGAAGACAAGTTTACAGCTGCCAGACATCGAAAGGAAATGCCCTTGTCTTATCATCTCCCTGCATAAATCACAATTTTGTGTTTATGTTTGGGAACGGTTGTTTAGTGATAAGATCTATTATAAGATGCGGCCTTTAAGATTCTGACTTGTTTTGAAGGAATGAAATAGTTCAGATTTGTTCCATAAGCTGACTTTTAGTGCACTGACTTCATTAGTTCTGGGAAGAGCTGAAGACACCCTGGAGTTATCAAAGCCTATCTGGACTGGGAAGAGTTTTCCTCTGCAGTTTTGATGGAAAATTGCTTCTCTTCCTCTCATTAATGTTGTATTTGCAGTGGAGTCATGCTGACCTCTACCCCAGGCACACTGATGCTGGGCTGACAACAAGAGGCTTGAGCCTGAAATCGGATGCCGACCTTGTGGAACGTTAGTGGAGCGGAGATGGCACATCAGGTACCAGCGTCACCCATCAGAGAAAGTAGCCCCAGAGCTTTCAAGGGGCTTTGAGACAAGAAGAAAATGATTCCTACCTCGGGGCATCTTCTGCTATGTCAGCGAGCCTGGGCACGGAGCTCCTGAGTAGCAACAGTGAGAAAATCCCTGGTGGAGCTCTGGGGCACCCCTGGAAGAGCTTCCCAAGCTGGCCACATTATGGGGATAGAAATGAATGTTGCTCCCTGCTTGGGAGAGAGCCAGGGATTCTCAGAAGTCATCTGTCCCCATAGCTGGGAGGAAACGAGAGCTGTGAGACAAGGGCCAGGCCCAGAAGATGTGACCGAGCCCTGCTCTGTTTAGGCCCAGCTGTTTGCACGTCAGACTATTTCTGGGCTTACGGCATCTATATCCAAAAACATCATGACATAGGCCCAAATTAAAACATCTCATGGGGTGGCGATAAAAAACAGACAAGCGGCAATTGTAGTTTACTTTCTCTCACCTTAGAATTTACCTCGGGCAAAATTGCTGAATTTTTTCCCCCAAATGTTATTTGAATTATGTTGGTAGCATTTTTATATTGAGACTTTAGAGAAATTTCCATTACTGTAAGTGAATGTGTGAGTTGAGATGTTTATTTTTGAAGGAGGAAAAGAATAATATTTAATGGACAGGGCCTGGTGGAGTTCTAGGTACTTTCATGTATCTTAGTTTTTTTGTTTGTTTGTTTTTTTTAAGATTTTATTTATCTGACAGAGAGAGAGATAACAAGTAGGGGAGCAGCAGAGGGAAAAGGAGAGGGAGAAGCAGGCTCCCCACTCAGCAGGGAGCCTGAAGTGCGGCTCGATCCCAGGACCCTGAGATCGTGACCTGAGGCAAGGCAGATGTTTAACCAGCTGAGCCACTCAGGCGCCCTATTGTACCTTATTTAATTTAATCCATGCCAATTCTCTGAAGTAGGTATATTTTCTCCACTTTACAGGGGAGGGGAGGCACTTAAGTAACCTTCCCGAGGTTACACGGTGCACCGGGATGTGGCCCCGGTGCTGGCGCTCCTGGGCCCACACACCGCTGTATTACGGTGGGAGGCATGTGGAATAGGAAGACAGGATGGAGTTTAGGAGCATGGGCCGCAGAGGCCGACCCCTAAGTTTTTGCTTCTAACTTGGACAGGTTAGCTGGAGGACCTTGGTGAACTTACCCTGTCTGCCCCTCAGTTCCCTCACCCATAAAGCGGAAATGATAGTACTACCCACCTCATAAAGTTGTGAGCTGAAATTAGATGATGTATCTAAAAACACTTATAGCAGGGGCGCCTGGGTGGCTCAGTGGGAGAAAGACTCTGCCTTCGGCTCAGGTCATGATCTCAGGGACCTGGGATCGAGCCCCACATCGGGTTCTCTGCTCAGCGGGGAGCCTGCTTCCCCCTCTTTCTCTGCCTGCCCCTCTGCCCGTGATCTCTCTCTTTCTCTGTCAAATAAAAAAACCAAAAACACTTATAGCTCACAGTGGGGAGTCAGTTCCTGTTAGTTGCAATTATAAAGTATTTCAAATTGCTTCTCTGGAGTTAGCTCAGTTGATTCTAGAGGGTTGTGTTGGCTGACCTGGAGTTTAAATAACCCAGTCCCATTTACCAACACAATTTGGAGAATACAAAGTAATGTACGTCTTGTTTTAGTTGGATATTTAAAGCATCATTTTAGTATCAAATGTGCCAGATCCCTCTTGTACAGAGCAACCTACATCTTGTAACCCATCTTGATGTTCCATAATGGAAACAGCAATACGATCGTTAACATCGTGTATGATTTGGGCTTCTCTGGGACTTGAAGGAAGCTAGCTGTTGGCACCAGGCCTGCAGGGATTTAAAAACCCACTCCCTGTTTGGTCCTCCAGGCCTGGCCCCCATGCCCTGAAGAAAAGGTACACTTATCCTGTCGGAACTCATTCAGATGCTTGAAGGTTAGATTCTAGTTTCTTTTTTTTTTTTTTTAAAGGTTTTATTTATTTAGGGGAGCCTGGGTGGCTCAGTTGTTAACCATCTGCCTTTCTCTTGGGTCGTGGTCCCAGAGTCCCGGGATCGAGTCCCACGTTGGGCTCCCTGCTTCTCCTTCCCCAGCTCCCCCTGCTTGTGTTCCCTCTCTCACTGTGTCTCTCTGTCATAAATAAATAAAATCTTTAAAATTTTTATTTATTTATTTATTTGAGAGAGAGCGAGTGAACGTGGGGGATGGGGGCGAGAGGGGGAAGCATACTCTCCTCCACTGCACTGAGCAGGAGCCCGATGCGGGGCTCGATCCAGGACCCTGGGATCATGACCTGAGCCGAAGGCAGATGCTTAACTGGTTGAGCCACCTAGGCACCCACTACGTTCATTTTTGTTTTTAATAAGATTTTAGTTATTTATTTGAGAGAGAGAGAGAAATAGCAACAGAGAGAGAGAGTGAGCAGATGAGCAAAAGGGAGAGGGGAGAAGCAGGCTCCCTGCTGCAGGGAGCCCAATGCAGGGCTCCATCCCAGGACCCTGGGATCATGACCTGAGCTGAAGGCAGATGCTTAACCCACTGAGCCACCCAGGCACCCCCTCTAGGTTCATTATTAATAACAGGGGACCTTCCAATGGTGATTTATAGATCAGAGAACATTCACACACAGTGTATCTGTTTATTGGAGTAGTAGTCCCCATGCTTTCAAGTGTGTAGCAATCTAACGACATGCTTGTTAAAACTACAGGTTCCCAGGCACTAACTTACAGTATCTGATTCAGTAGATCTGGGTGTGGGCCTAGGACTCGGTGTTGTCACAGTCACTTGCAAAACTGTTGTATTGCTTAGATCTGGAAAAGATGAAGAGGTGAGTAAGCAGACCTAGGGAATTAAAAAAGAACCAGGGATTGCACTTTTAAAAATATGTCAAATACTTCTGTCTGTCTCTGTATTTAATGATATTTTAGGTATCTTAACCCCCTTCTTAGAGGATATGTTTGAATACAAACATTCTTTTATTGCACACGTGAAGCCATATTTAGCCAGTCTCCGAGTGTTACTGGGTTGTTTGTTTTCTATAGTAGCCCTGTCATAGCCGTTCCTTCCTTCTGCCCCCATTACACTGTTATCCCCTCATTCCGGCCTTCTGATCTCGTACCTGGGTGTATCGGTTAGCTTTTGCTAGGTACTAACACACCACCTCGAAACACAGTGGCTTCAAACAACCACCATGTATTTAGTCCGCCATTCTGTGGCTCAGTAAATTGGGCCTGGGCTCAGGAGCAGCTCCGCTGGTCATGCCCGAGCTCCCCCACGCGCCTGTGGGCAGTTGGGACAACAGCTCCACACGACCCCTCATCACCAGCCAAGTAGCCCAGGCTCGTCCACATGGGGGCAGGACAGTTCCAAGTGTGGTGAGAGGGCAAGCCCCTCGGACGAGCACTTCCCAGACCTCTGCTGTAACCCTTTTGCTAACGTTCCATTAGCCTGAGCGAGTCCTATAACCCACCCAGACCCAGTGGGCAGAGGAATAAAGTGCTCATTAATGGAGGTGCTGCCTTTGTCACATCACTAGGGCACGAGCAGAGGGAGAGTAATTGGTGCTCATTTGCACAGTGTCCTAAAGGATCACATCTCCTGCCTTGCAGGCTTTTCTGGCTGTGGGCTCTTGCTGCTCCAAAGCATCCGGTTTCCAGCTGCCACGTTCATTTTCCGTAAGCACTGCTTTCATATTATGGGCCTGTTTGTAAACCCCCAGGGCCACCGTCTTTCCCCCTCCCCATTAGCTGTAAACTCTTCTGCCCAGCTTTCGGAGGTCTCCTTAGAGTAGCCTGACCCTAAAAAGCAGAGCAGGACAAGAGAGAAAGAACTAGCAGCAGTCAGGGGAGGCCGGGACACCACTCTAGCCCGGCCACAGCCTAGCTTTTCACTTCTCTCTCTCCATCTGTGAAATGACAGAGTTTGGGTTTAAATCTGAGAGGTTTTTCTCAGATTTCAAACTTCGGCTGAGTACCTAGACAAACTTATTTCCTCTTACTCCTTAAATAAACCTACTGCATTAAGACCCAGCTTATTATTTTCCCACCGAACACCCAGCTTAAGTGGCTCTTTGTGCTTTCATTCCCCAGGTTTTCTCCACGGGCGAGTACCCTTTGCTTTATTTGACTGCTTGTTTTCAGTTGTGCCCGGCCCTTGCCTTTGTTCATCTCTGCCATCCAGTTCGGCGCTTCATGACCTTCTCTCTCCTCTTGTTCCATGTTTCAGTTATAAGTCTTACCAGCTAGACTGTAAACTCACTGAAGGAAGAGACCATATTTTATACATCAACTAAACACATCGTAGATATCGTAGGTAAAAATATTTGTAGATGAATCCTCGATTTCTTTGCCAGGTCATAGAAAATTGGAACTGGCTGATGACTTTCTTTTTTTCTTTTTTCTTTTTTTGACATTTTATTTATTTATTTGGGAGATAGAGAACTTGAATTGGTGGGAAGGACAGAGGGAGAGGGAGAGAGAGAATCCCGAGCACACTCCGCACCGAGGATCGATCCCAAGACCCTGAGATCACGACCTGCGCTGAAACCACGAGTCGGACGCTTAACTGCTTGAGTTACCGAGGCGCCCCAAGCTGTTAACTCTTAAAACCAGTAGGAGGATAAGACTGCTTGAGCAGAGGTGGTGATGATGGTGGGGGGGTGGGGGGTTGGAGAGGCAGGTATGTTTGTTAAATGGATCCAAGGTACTACATACTTAACTCGGCTGGTTAGTTGATAGACTATATCTGTAAAATTGCTTTGCAGGCCTTTCCTCCAGCCATCCTGTGACGGTGGTTCTCTCCTCTGTTTCCTGCAGTTTTTATCCTTTTCTTCCGTAAGGTGTCACCATGACCCTGACGAAAGGGTCCTTCACCTACTCCAGTGGCGAGGAATATCGCGGCGAGTGGAAGGAAGGTGAGAGGACCCCCAGGGAATCAAGTGATGAACACTTCATTTGGCTGAAGAACAAATACTTCAGGTTATAGAGTCAACTGGATGAGTCTTCATAGTCTAATTCCAGGATTTAATCTGAATAGTGCCTTTCCTTTCTTTGATTTTAGGATTAAATAAAGGAATTAGAAAATGCCATTGCTTGCCCAATCTCCAGCAATGAGTTAAATCTTTCCACTTTGGAATATAAAGTTTTTTAACCTCTTTTTATCCTTTAGTGTTATTATTTGGGAATTGTTTTTATAAATACGCATGTACCAGGCAGAGTAAAATGAATTATTTTGAGTGCCTATAAAGTAGAAAGTGCAGAATTCATTGCAATGACTTGCTTCCAGTGAACTTAAAAAGTTAAAGAAGATCTGGAAATTAGGACAGAGAGAAACTCAAGAGCAAATGACAATCATTGCCTTGAATTTCTTGTGACAGCTCAGTGCATTAGGAAGTATCTAGTCACAGGATTGGTGAAATTCTTCAGAGCCTGAGAAACACAGTCTGACCACCTAAAAGCCTCATGGGGCCAGTCCTAATAAGCCACAAGCTGCTCCGAGGAGCCTTGACTTTCTACAGTTGTGCCAGTGAGAAGTTCTGGCCATTTTGACACGCACATTCATCTCACGTCAGATCCCTAAGGCTCAGGAATTCTTGAGCCCTGAGAGGAGAAACCGGGCACATGGGATACCTTGCTCGGTACATCCCCCGCCTTTCTCCTGCCTCCCCAACACCTGCTGTCCCCTCAAACCTGGCCTTTTAGGCGTGCCATTCTGCTAGGAGGTCTCTATCCCCTGAAAAAACTCCCTCATACTCCACCAGAAAGACGTGATTGCTCCTCCAGCACCTTGCTGTGTTCTGGTCAGTTCAGGGGGTACACACAGCCCTACTGACGTACCAAAGCCCGAATCGGTGTTGCCAGTGAGCCTGTGAGGTGTGCCCCCTAGCTTCACGGTGCCATGTGGCACCTTCTTCTCTCCAAGAGGCAACAGAAGTCAGTGGTGAGGGCTCTCCGGCCAGGATAGCTGCTGTATTTGCGTTCTTGCTTTGCCGCTCATCAGCTCTGTGGTCTCGTGTAAGTGATTTAGCCTCTCCTAGCCTTGCTTTCTACATCTGTGAATGGGGATAATAATAGTACTGTGCTTTCTGCATCTGTGAATGGGGATAATAATAGTACCTCTTAACATCACGAGAAATAGGATGATAAATGCAAAGTGCTCAGAAGAGCACATAGTCAAGGCGCCATGGTAGTTTTATTTTCCAGCGCTCTTGCTCATACAGAGAGACCTGCTCCACATCTGATGCTTGTGACAAGATGGGAAGGTCCCAGGAGCCGGGTTTTCCTGGTGTTCAACTCTGGGTAGCAGTTCCCTGCCCTGCTAACATCATTGCCTCTCGTCATTCCCTCGTGGGTCGGTGACGAAGGACAAGGGGTGTTAGGCGGCGAGAGGGTCCCTGAAGCTGCCCTATCCCAACCTGACAACTGTTTCTCCTTTTGTTCAGGACGCAGACATGGTTTTGGTCAACTGATGTTTGCAGATGGTGGCACCTACCTGGGTCATTTTGAGAATGGGCTCTTTAATGGCTTTGGGGTACTGACCTTCTCCGATGGCTCAAGGTAAGTCCTAGGTCATTCCTTTCTCAGCTTTGCTAGTGATAAATAGCCAGTCAGACCCGAGCTTGGCCCAGGCCCTCTGAAAACAGGCAAGAAGTAAGCAGTTCTTTTATTAGTTACTTTATAAATAGATCTAAAATTGGAAATGGCAAGGAGCCGAGTGACCTTCCACCTGACTGCCATTCTTTTGTGTTATCTCCTTGAGATTAGAGCCCCATATCACACACACTCTCTGGCCCTCCTCGGCCAGGTGGGAGTGGGGCGGGTGGGGGCAGGGATTCCGAGGCCAGCAGAATCCGCTGGGCTCCTCGGTATTAGTAAGTAACACTGACAGGGTGCTGCTTCACACAGTTACCCTGAGAGCTCGCTACCCCCATCTCCTATTCCTGCAGGTATGAGGGGGAGTTCGCGCAGGGCAAGTTTAACGGCGTCGGTGTCTTCATCCGACATGACAACATGACATTTGAAGGGGAATTTAAAAATGGCAGAGTAGAGGGTTTTGGTAAGTCGCAGCCCCGTAGGACGGGAGCCCCGGGGGGGGGTGGTACGGGGAGAGCATGCTGGGGTGCAGGTACACCTGGTTAGCTTGGATGCTTTCAGGGACGTCTGCCAATCCATAGCAATCGGGCCCCGACACCTGGCCATCGAACTTGCCGGTTCAGTGCTCGGGAGCGAGAGCTGCAGGTTTTCCTTCCCCACTGCTTCGTGGTACGGAGCTGTGTTCCGAGTCCCGCACGCCCTTGTCAGTCCCACACTTGCTCTGTCCCTCTCAAAGGCCTGCTGACCTTCCCTGATGGTTCTCACGGCATACCCCGAAACGAAGGTGTGTTTGAGAGCAACAAGCTGCTGCGGCGTGAGAAGTGCTCCGCGGTGGTGCAGCGGGCCCAGAGCGCCTCCAAGTCAGCCCGAAATCTCGCTGCCTGACGGGCGTCCTGCACCCGCTCCCGAGCTCGGGCCACAGCGCGCACCCCCGGGATGCACTCGAGGTGAACACCTTAAACCGCTGAGAAAGGAGTTGAGAATGCCCACGGAGCAGAGGCCTGGAGATGAGCCCCCTCACCTGCTAGGTGGGAATTCGATGACGAAAGTCGGGAGGACTCTGGCCACCCCAGCCCGCAGCAGGGTCACCAGTTCTGTCTCTGCCTCTCTCCCTGGTTGGTATTCTCTGTCCCTAATGCCTCGGGTCGCCCAGTGCAGACCTGCTTCTACTTGATTTCCTGCCAATGGAGGCAGAGACTCTGCCTTCTGCCTGTACTGGGGGCAGTTGATCCTAGCCCCGGATTGGGGCTAGTGCTTTGTGCTACCCTGGAGAAGCAGGGAGAAACATAGGGGTGGCTTAGATAGCTCTCCGTTCTATGAAAGGCAAAGCCAGAGTGTTTCCGTGTGTCTCCCCCTCTTTGGCTGCTGGTTGGCTTCATAGCTCCAGGCCTTCCACTTAGTCTCCCCAGGCTGGTATTTGTGTCTGCTTGTCCCCCTGTGAAGGGTTCGGTAAGAGTGCAACTTCCCTCTCCCCCGATTGTACAAGCTGTCTTCCTTATCTGAGTTCCAGCAGCTAATGTGTGCCCCATTGTGCCTCTCTCCTTCCTTAGACATGGGACAGGATCCCTTTGGGGGATAGTCAAGAAAGTGATACGAGGAGTCATCTCAGAACATGTATTTGTTACTTACTCCAGGGCAGAGGACAGACATCTCTGGGCCACTTCAGGCCCTACCGTGGAGTAATTGAATCTTTAGGGACGGCTTGGGCTGACACAGCCCCTTCCCAGTGGACCTGTAGGTCAGACCCACCCCAGGCCCTTGGAGCTTGGGGAGAACTGGATGGGTCCTAGGACTGCAGTGAACCAAAAGAGAATTTGGCTCCTTGTGTTTGGTTCACGGTTAACTCTTCCATCACGAGCTTGGCCGTCAGCCCTGGGGGTCAGATCTGGATGGACGGGACCCCTGCACAGTTCACATGGAGGCCTCCAGTTATCCCAGGACCCAGACATGCCCTCTTCACTCCCAGCCTCTTACCCTAACAGCAGATTGTGGTGGAAATTATAGCCTTGTGCCTCTATTTATTCCCTGAGTTGTACTGTAGAAACAAGTGTTTATGAGGAATAAAGAAATCACCAGACCTGCCTGTATTTAGTTTCTTAACTCTTGCTCCGCCTCCTCATGAGTCAACCCATTTGCTGTCTCTACAAGTTCGTCACAGATGAGGGCTTGGAACTGACACTACAGACTTTACTACATAGTACCTCATTCTCGATACTCCACAAGGTAGGAGCTTTTTTTTTTTTTTTTTTTTTTTTTAAATCAGATGGGTTCAGGTTGCCCAAACTAGGAAGCGGCAGAGCTGGGTGGGATTTGTGTCCCGGTTTTTCTGATTCCAGATCACTTTCCACGGTACTTTTCTTGCCCTGAGCATCAAGAGTGCCCACATCCTGAGACCAGTTGTTGTCATACCTGCTGGGTTACCTTGGGCAAGTCAATTCCCACCTGGATTTCCCTTTTCTTGCAGCAATACTTCTCCAACTGAGCTAATGTGTGGCGTTCACCTGCCATGCTAACCCCTTTACATGTGTGATCTTGTGGAGCCCTGAGAGAAAGGTGTTATTATCCCCGAATTACAGATCGGATCAGGCACTTGAGTAGTTGCACAAGGTCCCATCAACCCTAAGGGGCAGGACTAAGAACTTAAACCCAGGCTTGCTTAATGTAAGCAGAGGCTAAGTGCTTTACCTGTACACCAGCCGACCTCCCGAGCCCTCAATTTTTGCCCCATCCCTAAGCTGGAATCTCTTCTGAGCCCAGATCTTCTGGACTTTGCCTGTGAGAAGAGCCCAGGTGCAAAGCCCCATGCTTTGGTACCATCCAGATGGCCAATTTCAGTTGAAGATAGATTCCTTTTATATTCCTTTTATATTCTCTCCTCCTAGTCCTAAACAAGGATCTGTTTATCTTTCTTTTTAGCCAGAGTAATTTTTAAAACATTCATCTCTGGTTTACTGCCACTAGTCAAGTATCACTAAATAAGGTCAAACATTTTTGGAGAAAGCAGCCTTTTGGTTAATGTGCTAAAGTGTCTCTAAATATCTTAGTTGAACCTTTTTGCTTCCTACCTCCCAGTCAGAACTTCAACAAGCCTTTCCCCTAGGCCACCACTGATCTAATATCTCATTTGCTATGGACTGCTAGGGCCTTTCTCAGAGCTGGGAGAAAGCAGATCTTGAAAGTTGAATCGCCTCTAGGCAATTCTTGAAATCCAGGCAGGAAACTTAAGACCTACAAGGCAGCGAGGTGTCAATTGGTACATGGCCACACTGTTTTCAGTTATTTAATTTTACTGCAAGAACAAAGAATTTTTTTTTTTAATTTTTTTATTTATTTGACAGAGAGAAACACAGCGAGAGAGGGAACACAAGCAGAGGGAATGGTAGTGGGAGAAGCAGGCTTCCTGCAGAGCAGAGAGCCCAATGCGGGGCTCGATCCCAGGCCCCTGGGATCTGACCTGGGCCGAAGGCAGACGCTCAACGACTGAGCCACCCAGGCGCCCACAAAGTATTATTTTTAACAAAGACAGCACAGTGCCTAAGGCAAGAGGATGGCCAGGTCTCAGACCAAGTCTCCTTCCCTAATGTTTCAGACCAGGTTGGCTAGAAGTCTCCTAAAATACAACATTTATCCACCAGGTGTCATTATTTACCAACTCCGGCAAGCCCCTGGGCCAGCTCTTCGCTCTCTGTGGTTGAGATCAAGTCTAGAGATGAGAATTGGAGATGATCAAAATGGATTTAGGAAGGGGCACAGTGTCTGGAATGCAGCTTGGGGGACTTTCAAAGGCCAGAGACACTTTTCTGATTAGGTTTCTGAACCTCCCACTTTCCCTAGGAGGAGCCGGGTTCTTCGGAAGAGCCCTGGCTCCCTGCTGCACTGTGCTGGGCTCAGGTGTGTACCCCCAAGTCTAAGTGGCTGTCCCATCAGTAAAATACATGACCTTAGTTGTGCCCAGTTGCCCCCTGCTCTTGCCTGCTAGTTCCTGGTCATGTGTCCAGGCCACAGGAAGGCACAGTAGAGGGATAAGCAATTGCTCCTTCCCAGACTGAAGGTCTCTAGAGAGCCAGAGTTGAGGCTACAAATGCCAGCAGTCTTGGGGTTGCGAGAATAGGACATGGGCGTGCACAGCAGAGCCTGGGAGAGGCTACCCGGAGGACTGAAGTAGGGAAACAGGCTTTGAAACCTCGTGCCCCCATGTGCCTCTTCAGGTCAGGTACAGGGCAGGAAGCCGAGACGGGCTCAGGCCGGGCACGTCCCCCCTTGCCCTCAGAGCCAGCCATTATTGCTGAAATCCGTACGCAGCGCCTCCTCATCCGCGGGGCTCAGCTCCTGCAAGGGGGCACGGCAGGGGCCTCCGTAGTAGCCAAACCAGTCCATGCTCTTCTTCAGCCCGGGGATCCCAAAGCGCCGGGTCACCTGTGGAGCAGGGCCTGTTAGAAGAAACTGGAGAGTCCCTGCCTACACATGTCTGAGACACACAGGTCACTTTCAGAAAGTTAGGGCTCCTCCCCGCCACCCCTGGTAAGGGAACTTTACCAAATCGGTGACACACTGGTTGATTGGAAATTCAGATTGAGAGACCAGAAGGCAGGTCAGCAGTAGAGAGCACAATGCCAACAACTCAGATTAAGGAAGGAAGTCACCTCCTTGGGTTTTAGGAGAAAAATCCACCCCATTGGGGAGAAACGTGGCATTCAGTCATCAAGCTGGGATGGGAGAAGATAGCAAGGCTATGGGTCTGCAGCCCAGTTCCCAGGGACCTAGGGCCAGGGCACACCAGGCCTGGGAAGCCAGGAAGGGAAAGGGTCTGTGAGAGCCTCAGTCCCAGCCCAGACCTCCACCGGCCCTGCAGGAGGGACCCTGACTCCCCCTCCCCATAGTTCCTTCCTGACCCCAACTCTTTTTTTTTGAAGATTTTATTGATTTATTTGACAGAAAGAGAGATCACAAGCAGGCAGAGAGAAAGGCAGAGAGAGGGGGAAGCAGGCTCCCCGCTGAGCAGAGAGCCCGATGCGGGGCTCGATCCCAGGACCCCGAGATTATGTCCTGAGCCGAAGGCAGAGGCTTAACCCACTGAGCCACTCAGGCGCCCCCTGACCCCAACTCTTGAAAAACAATGCATTAGCTGTCCTGAGAAGTTCCACTGTGTAGCCTATATCACAAACTTACTACATCTGAGCAAGTTTTCTTGTCTACAAAATGAGGGGGCTGGATGACATGATATCTAGAGTGGTTTCCTTTGTGAGGGGGACCTAAAGCTATTGTCATAACTTAAAATCATGCATGGAGTCTTCTAGAAAATGAAGCATCGAGTTTCTTTGCCTTTGGCATAGCATCTGGTTATCTCACGCTGATCAGAAGTGTTAGGTGAATCTCTGACTACCTAAAAGCTAGGAATGTAATCATTACTTACTAAAGTTTTATTTGGAGGGAAGGTAAAACCTTAGAAGTACGGGCTTCACGAAGGGTAAAATAATAAAAGAGGTTGCTTGGGATAAAGTCGAGAGCCACTGATGAACCACTGATGACCATTTACCCCTAGTGGCCAGGGAATTTTTTCTTGGAACGAGTAATACACCATCCTCCTCCTAGGCCTGGCCCCAGCCCTGATGTTCTCATAACCTGGGCTTTTCACCCAAAACCTGAGCGGGGTGCGAAAGACCTAGGGGAGAGGATGGGAACAAGAAGTGCCTAGAGAAAAGCCTTCTTCCACCATAGGTATGTGACATCTCTGAGTTGCCCCCTCCTCAGACCGCAGAAATAACTGGATGCTTTGGTGCTAAAGAACACAGAAAGTCCTAAATATAGCCAGGGCAGGCGGCCGGCTGGGTGGGAAGGCAGGGGAAGGACATTGTGTTCGAGCAGGGCAGGGCAACATGGTGACATCGAGCTGCTGCTGAGGTGGCTGAGCCGACAGCCCAGGCAGCAGAAAGGTGTTCCAGGCATTCCTGAGTCTGTGCCCGGAGTTGGCATGGAGGGAGGCCCCGAGTGAAGAGTAAGGCAGGATGGCGCGCAGAGAGCTACCAGGGCAGCAAGCATCCTCTCCCCCCAAGGGGCAGCCCACGGCTTCATCTGTCAAATGAGGAGATGACAACACCTACCCCATGTCACAAGAATCAAAGGGGAAAATACCACTATAAGACCAGACCCCCCAAGAGACCTAAAAGTTCCTCCTTTTCCTGTCCAGGTGGTATGCTGGTTCTGGAACCTTCTCTCTGCAGGTGGGCGGGCATAGAGAGCAGAGGTCCCACCCCGGTGGGGTGTCCGGTACATACCAGACAGTCTGTGCCCTGCTGGGGCTCGGCTGGATGGCCCTCATTTCTGCAGTTCTTCCGCCCTATTAATAGAGCATCCTATCCCAGGGGAACCTTCACACCCAGGCAGTCTCGTGCTCGCCTCCTCAGCAGTCCTTTCTCTAAAGCTGAGTTCACCCAGCCCTTGGAGGTAAAGATCGAAGCTGTGAGAGAGATCTAGGGTCCACCGCTTTACCCAAACAAAACATTACTGCTTAGCCTGGGACTGTCACCTCAGATGCAAAACTTGAGGGGGTGCCAACAAAATCAGTCATCGAGGGAAGTAAAATTGAGTGCCATATTTTCTTAAAAAATCAAAATCAATGCAAAAATCCACGATGAACAGTGTCAATGTTTTAAATAAAGACAGGATCCGACAGAACCCTGCCATATTGTCGCCTGAGGCAAAAGTAAACATGTGCCCCTAGATCCGTGTTTTGTGTGGGTGTTTTGTTTTTTTTTTTGGTTCTTTTTTTTTTTCTCTAAGAATAGATGCAGGAAGAAATTTTTGATGAAGTTGTTTCCATTCAAGCCAGGAAAGTAAAATTATAATAAATCACATTTTTTAAAATACAGATGGGGCGCCTGGGTGGCTCAGTCGTTAAGCGTCTGCCTTCGGCCCAGGTCATGATCCCAGGGTCCTGGGATCGAGCCCCACATCGGGCTCTCTGCTCGGCAGGAAGCCTGCTTCTCCCGCTACCATTCCCTCTGCTTGTGTTCCCTCTCT